>CAOLHI010000361.1:0-600000 GCA_948474755.1 Ctenosaura bakeri
AAATGCTTCATGAGGCGCAAGAAGAGCTGAAGAACCTTCGAAATAAAACAATGCCAAATGCCATATCACGCCGTTACCATTCATTAGGCCTTTTCCCCATGGTGAGAAGTCTTGCCATAAGTCCTTTTTGGCAAATTCTTCTTCCTCTAACGTAACATAGATTAGCATAGAAATATAGATTCCACAAATATTATGGCAGGTTGAAAAATTATTATTTATTTGAATCAATGATAATTTTTCACTCATCTTTTTTAGGAAAATCAAGATTAAAACAAAATTAAAACAACCAATACCCTTAACAATTTGGCAGACATTACTTATACAAATACAAGCTGCACAATTAATCATGGATCCATAACAGGGAAGGCAGTGTATGCTTTCAAAGATATTCCTAGAAAGGGAGCAAGCAAAGGATAAACTAATTTCTTTCAACCCTGTAAAAATCACATTAATAATAATATATGTAATACAGTTTGCTGGCACACATACTTAGTACAGTTTGCTTTTGTAATGCTGTTATATCTTTGTGTCGGAATAGGAGGTTAGAAATCATTGAAGTGAACTATTGGACATAGCTTCCTGCATTTTGTGACAAATGATAAACTCTTGGAAATAGTACAGCTTCCAACTCTCAGAGCTTATGGAGGAAAAAAAACCTTTAGGCAGCAGTTATAGAGCTCTAATAATTAATTTGGATAAAATCAGTTTCATCCAATGAGAGCATGAGAACAATTATTATGTGCTGACATATGTAAGAAAAAATATTTTTCAAAAAATTCTTCTAAGCAGTTCTTTAGGAGTCCTGATCCACTGCATATAACCAATTAGAAGTGTCCTCCAAAAATAAATGTCTGAGCCACTTCAGAGCCAATCTTTGCTTTCTATCAAAATAGAATCAGCATCTGTGCCAAGTAGTGCTGATGGCACACATTTGGGTACACCAGTATTTCACTCAGGAAGATCTGACAGAGCCAATTCAAGAGGAGCATTCACCTGTAAAATTTGTGCTTTTATTGCAAACCAAAGTTATGTCAGGGGTTAGCACAGAAAACCCAAAAAAGTGTTAGGGCAAAACTGTCTGTACCCCCACCCTTGGTAAAATAAAATGTAACTGATACAAAATAGTTTTGGTACTTTCGAGTATGTTTAAAACAAAGTGCTTCTGAGTTAAGCAAGCAGAAGAAAATCAAAATAACACTGAAGTACATAATCCTCATTGCTTGCTCCGTCTAACATCCATTTGCCTTTTGTCATGCTTCAGGAGACCATAATCTTCATTTTATAATGATTGGTAATTAGGAGTTCTACATTTTTTAAAAATAAAAAAGATTATCTCAGACTTTCTTTAATTATTGATAAAAATACTCATTTGTAAAAAAGAAAAAAAAAAGTTTTGCTGTCTTAATACCTGCCAGCATAAGAGAATTCTGCTCATCAGCTATAGAACCAGAGGCTAGATTGTTTAAATATAACTTGAAGAGCTTCATGGTAAAGATAGATTTGTGCCAACCCCACTGTTTTGTTGATATAAGGACTGATTATGTTCATTTTGAATCATAGCATATATTACTTGCAGTATTTGAATAAAAGAAGCAAGAATATATTATCAGATGATATTTAATATAATTTTTCTCTAAGTCTTTGTCTTAGGAAAGAATTTAATGTAGTTTTAAGATAAATGAAAGCTGCAAATAGTAATCTTCTGAAAGACCATCTACTCAACCAGATGAGATAAAAGTATAACAATAATCTACTGTACATCTTCCCTGCCTTGGTCTAACTTGTTACATACCAACAATATCTTCAATTCAATATCTGAACTTAAAATTTATAGTTTAGGAATTGTGCTTATAGTTTACCAATAATAGAAGACTAATTGGCCTGTGGCTATGGAATTTGACTTTGGTTCTTTCTTAGTGATAGAAACAATATTGCACTATTCCTTCTCATAGGCACCCAAGACATTCTTGTTCTGTGTAGACAGAACAGTCAGCATAAGCGCTCAGCATTATATATCAGCAATTGGGGTTTTAGGTGATATGAGATCATGTGAAAATGCTTGTTTTTAGCTGAGAGATCAAGATATCTAATTTCTTCAGTAGATATAGGGGGATAAAAAGCCAATGCACAAAGCACATTTCAAATGGAATATTTTTCTTTCTCAGACTTCTACAATAATATGATAGTAAATCATGCTCAAACAGTCCCCAAGAGACCCAGTAATCATTGCCCAGAAAGTTGCTGAATCATTGTCTCGAGGCAGTTATAGCAGTTTTCCACTAGCACAAAGTGTGATAAGTCCTTCTGCATCTAATAGACTTTTAAAAATTAGAGAAGATCTATATCCAGGCATGACCTCATTATACACTACAAAAATAGATGTGTTAGTAACATGGTGTTGACATCTTTAAAAATTGTCTTAACAGGATTCTTTGGCAGCTGAAATTGAAGGGTCAATGCGAAAAGAACTTCATCTGGATGATCCCGACTGCCCTGACTTAACGTATGGCCAATGCATTATGAAATTTTTGATGTTTAAATAAGAAAAGCAAGCATTTAACATAAGCCTTAAGCTGAGTTCCCCCAAAATATATTACTCTTGATTTTGTCTTGGCAAGTAGTGGTTGACCATGATGCCTCACTGCTGCAGCATTTTTTCTGCTCAGTGTTTAGTGAGATTTTTCAAAACTTGTGGGGTTTGGGGGGAAATAGACATTGTGCTTATATGTTACCGTCACAGCAGTATGAAAGCAAGTGTACCAGAAGATTCCAATTTTATTCGATTGGAGGATTTCCTTGGCTATAAAACCACAACTGTCTTGCAGGATCAGAGAGATGCCACGTTCACTGTGGGATCATCAAAGTCAACTATCCCTTTCTTCTAGTGAGAGTACAGCTGAGGTGGGGGATGTAGGCCTGTGAGGCTAAGAAATAATGTTAGTTTCATCCTGGTTGTTACCTAGACCAAGAATCAAGTGAATAGGCTTATTGAGTTAGCTAATGTAGATAATAGGAAGCACTTGCTCAGGAAAATTTTACCATTTTACAATCCCTCCCTTTTATCCAGAATGAAAATCAACTGTTAGCAATTTAATCAAGTCCTGTCCATTGATGATAATTGTAATGAATATGTATTCACACAGTCACACATGATCATTCTTTACAAAGGCTGCATTAACGATGAAATTGTTGAGAAGACTTAAGCATTTATCTCTTATGGACATAATTCTTGTTGTCACTAACTGTCTGTTTCTTTGTCAGCCATCACAAGAGGGTCTTTGATACAGTACGAAGTGTCAATCAGGTGGTAAAACAGAGATCACTAACTCCATCTCCAATGAACATCCCAGGATCAAATCAGTCTTCAGCAATGAACTCAGTCATTTCTAGCTGTGTCAGCACACCACGGTCCAGCTTCTATGGAGGAGATATCTCCAGTATTGTGATAGACAACAAAACTAATAGTATCATCCTAGAAACTGAATCTACTGACTCCGGGTCAGTAATATATAGTTAAAATTTAAATGCATCTCTAGTGTAATTTCATCTCTTTGGTGTCTTATATCTTTAGTGATGTGTTGTGTACTAGCCTGGCATCAGGAGTTTGCATCTGCTGTATTTGAGACGCTTAGAAGAATCCTGGATTTAGCATACTGCTGTGTTCCATACTACTGTGAAATGCTAATAGTGTTTACTGGATTTTCTAGAATTACTAGACACCTTAATAGTATAATCTATCATTCTTGGGTAATTCTGTTTTTCTGGTTCAATCAGATGATTTTGTTGCAGATGCCCTCTAACATCTCTTAAAGTTACACTAATGACGAGCTTTGCTTTCCACTCCAGTAGTTGAATGCTAATTACTAACAACAGAGTATCCTTCTAGTGAGTCAGTAATCAAGTAACCAAATAATTCAAAATTATTTGAATCAGTTTGTGATCTTGGAATTCTAGATTTTTGTTCCCTGAATTAATTGTCTGTCATCCAGTTGCTGGTCTCATTGCCACTTGTTAGCATCACCCTTGGGAATAGAATTTAGTTAGATAACTTACTTGTCAGAAGTTCGTGGTCCTCAAAATAATTTTCTGTGTAACAGAAAGTCTGACCTCCTTTTCTAAAAAAAGAAAATAAAGTTCTTTCTAGCTCTTTCTAGCTGCAGAGAAAAATGTGTGTACTGTCTGGTAATTGTTGCTGAATTGATCTGATGCCCATGTGGAGTGAGAAAAATAAAGATCTGTTTGGTACCTTTGGGTAGAAGTAGCAATAGTCTGCCCTTCTCCCTCTTGGTGTGGAATGCACTGCATTTCTTACAGACATCTGTATTTGTTAAATCAGCTCTGTGTTTTGCAAAAATCTCTACCAGGATTATATACCAATCTCTCCTAATTTGAATGGGGCAGATTATGGAGCCTGGATAACATGGGCCAGTCTTTTTCAAGGTGTTAGATACAGTAACAGTGAGGCATTTTGATAGACTTCCAGTCTGAGATTGGGGAATGTGTTGTCCAAGACTCTCTTGACTCTTCTCCTGACTCCCCCAAATTGAATTTTGAGGGACAAAGAAAGAAATGCATATTCCAGAAGTTCCCAGGAATAGCAGATCACCCCCATAAAGGAGTTGCAGAGGCCCTGATACTGTTTAACATAAAAGGATTCCAGTTATTTTTTTTCTTCCTCCATTGTTTAGTCATTTTTGGCAGTCTGTGTGGTCCCCTTAATCCTAAGATTAGGAAATTGCCTCCTAAATCCAGGGAGGTTGCCCACACCTATTTCAGTTGACAATCAGCTGTTTTGATGGTGAAGTGAAATATACATCCTGTGGAAAAGTAGAAACTTCATTTTTTGGTATAGTTCAAAACTGAATCTGTTTTCATTCCTCTCATTTTTCTTGTTGCCTGTGTGAAAATTATCAATTAAATTATGTTTGCTCTTCATTTTAGAAATGATGACAAGAACAAAAAACCTGGAACTCCAGGAACACCTGGTTCCAGTGACCTAGAAACAGCCCTGCGAAGGCTGTCTCTTCGAAGAGAGAACTACCTGTCAGAGAGGAAGTTTTTTGAAGAAGAGCAAGAAAGAAAGCTGAGGGAGTTGGCTGAGAAGGGAGAATTCCATAGTGGCTCCATTACTCCAACAGAGAGTATCATGTCGTTGGGAACTCACTCCAGGTTTTCTGAATTTACTGGATATTCAGGAATGTCCATCAGCAGTCGCTCATACCTCCCAGAGAAGCTTCAGATTGTGAAGCCCTTAGAAGGTGATAATAAAGGGCCTCGACCTTTATCTGTTCTCCTTGGTGACTGTCTGTGGTCTCTCCTTCATCAACAAGAATCAGGAAACCTTTGCAACACATACTCCTTTTACTTTAGAGATAGCCACCCACGTTGCTTGTTTGAACTCTTCTGAAACTAAAGTTATTTGTTTTTGTTTTTTTGAGCAAGCAACTCCCAGAGTAAGGTTAAATTGTGCTATGTCTCTAATATATTTCAGGAGTATATTCATATAGTTCAGTAAATTCATTTGAATTCTCAAATTAATTCACACATTTATAGAACACTGCTAAAAGAGAGAAAAGGTAAAACTGTATTGGTATAGCAAAGAACAGTAGAGTCAAGTTATAATACATTAAGTTGGAACATGCGTTAGACAGTTGCAAAAATTTTTTGAACATCTATGCAAGCTGAAATATTTCATACATCATGGTTTTGCCACTAGATATCTAGACAACAGTCTAGATACATGTATCTGAATTGTTCCACTGATTTCAAAGTTGCTGTTACAAACCAGTGCACAGCATTTTATGCCTTCAAGACAAGGATGTCCGTATTCTTGTCAATTTCCAAAGACACTGAAGATGTTTAAAGCACTTAAAAGCCGTAGTCTTTCACGCACAATGTTTCACTTTTGTGTTTGGTTTGCAGTCATAGGATTTCTAACTTTCAGCTCTGTCCATTGGCTGTTTTCCATTTTTTATTCCCTAAACTATTTTGAGTTGGTACATGATCCATGTAAGACATGCTTCATGTTTTTCTTCCTTATGGGGAAATGACTATCCTTTTATTTTGTGTGAAAGTGGCAACTACTATCAACTCAGATGAGTCAAGAAGTAATATCCTCTTCAGATTTCATAAAGTGCCTGTTCCAAATTCTGGAAATACTTTAGGGAAAGAATAGCAGATAACCAACTTTAATTTACCTATTATTAGCATTGTAATTGGTTTCTGTCATTCCCTTATTTCTCTGCTTTCTTCTTCAATAAACTTCCACTCTCCTTCATATTCTCTGTCTCTCTTGCTTTTTCACTTTTCATTTATTCCTTTGTGTATTGACCCCCTTTTCTTCTGTCTATAACCTATTCATGTCACTGGCCACCTTCTTAGTTTAAAATATTTACCATGCATTTCTTTTGAGGGCTGGAGAATTTTGAATCCAAATATTCTGTATAATTGCTGGTTGCTATAATACATTAAACTAACTGAATCCAAATATTCATACACATACACATACTGTAGAAGAAATCTCACTTGGGAGTAAATTGTTCTTGAAACTGAGAAACCATCTTGAAACAAAATATTTTACAGCAGATACAGATATGCCTTCTCCATCTCCATTCTTCCAGTTCTGAACTGTTGTACTTTACATAGTGTCATCAGTATTACTTTTCACTCTCTTAAAAAAATGCAAGTACAAGGAACTTTAGTGCTTGGTTAAATTGCTTCCAAAATATAGTTTAGGTGGCTGCACAATTTGCAGCCCAAAAATGATTCCCCTATTGCAGGTAAAAATTAGGGAAGCCTTCATTACAGAATAGGAAACAGTATGACCACTACCTCTTTTTTTTAAATCAAACTCTACTGTAATCTTTTTTGTTTGGTTTAGCCTTCTTAATATCTTTTCTCACTATTACCAGCTTCTAGAAATGTATGACCCTCCACATGTTGTTGGACTGCAGTTTCTCTCTTTTTTCACTATTTGGGTTGTTGACTAGGACTAATGGAAACTGATGTCTTAACCACAGCTGAAGGATCACATATTTCCAAAACTATTCTAAGAGAATGGTAGAACCATATAGAGAAGAAGTGATTTGTTTCTAGTTTTATAATACACCTTTGTTAGTTAAACTGTTTAGCAGTGGCGTAGTTACTGAGTCAGGAGAAAGACATCTGTTCAAGAGCCACAGAATATATGTTCAAATGTTCATTTGCCATTGGGTAGTTTTAAACACTTTTTATACACATACCCTGATACTCAGTTGCCCTGTCATTGTACATGCAAAAACATAGACACCTAGAGTTTCCATACATATCATATGTTTGTACTAATGTACTAGTACAGAGAATGTACTAATTTCCTTTACCATTGTCTCACTCCCATCCTGATGGGTAGTTACTGTTGCTGACACATCCCCACCACAAAAATAAACTTAGGACACACAGTTTAATGAGATAACATATTTGGAAGCTCTGGGTTCTGGTTGGTTATCCAGAATCATTCTTGAATAGATATGTATCAGTTAAACTCTTATTTATGCCCCTAAAAAGTTAGGCCTAATTAAGTTACTTCCTTTAGAAAAAATGTTGCAAAGATCTTACATGGAAATATTCAGATATCGGCATATTTTACAGCTGGAGGGAACTTAGTACCTCTACCTGTTATTTGTTTGTTTGTTTGTTTGTTTGTTTATATCCTGGCTTTCTCCCAATGTGGGATCCAAGGTGGTATACAGCCTTTAAAAAAATACGAGTAAGAAAGCTTTCAGTATAAAAGTTAAAAAATATTAGTTAAAAATGCAGGTTAAAATTAGTTTTTAAAGCACATGCAGGTTGAAAGCAGTTTTTAAAGCACATATAAAAACATAATAAAAACAGGAATACCCTCCACCCCATTAAAAGCTCATCGTATTAATACCACATCGTATTAAAAGCCGAAAGCCTCCTTAAATTAAAAAAAACTTTACCTGGCAGCAGAAAGACAGCAGGGAGGGGTTCAACTGGACCTTTCATGGAAAGGAGTTCCACAACCTGGGAGCAACCAGAAAGTAGGGTTTCCCCGGTGTCTTCACACGTTTTGCCCGTGTTGGTGATGGAACTGAAAGAAAGCCTTCCTATGCAGATCTTAGAGCTTGAGCAGGCCCATGTAGGGAGGAAGAGTGTTTCAAATAGTCTGGACCCAGGTCATGTGCTGCAGCTTTCATCAGCTCCAGTCAATAAAGGAATCAGTAAGAAGGGGCCCTGTTGGACAATGCCGAAACACGATGCAGTCATTTCAGTGTATCCGGTCCATTGTCTTATTATGAGCTTATAGGCTGGATCAGAAAATGAAAAAGAGCAAAGAATAAAAGGAAGGCATGACATTCCAATTACATTCAAATAGCTTTAAAAACCCATATAATTTATAATATTTAAAATATATTGAATGGGATGTACAACATAATATTTGAAGAGATCAAAGTAAATAAATAACCAAGAAATTATAATGCATAGTAACAGCAACAATAATTCAGTCATTTCAATGCAGTGTTCAGAGATCCATAGCCACTTGCTGCCTTTCTGATGATAACTTCTCATGCCTTACTAACGATACTGAAGAAGTTGTTATTATACGAAGCTAATTGTGAGTTGCCCTGATAGCCTTTTTGAAGGATTTGGGTGGACTCTCTTGTCCCTTTCCCTTTCTCCTGCTGTGTCTCATGCTTCCCCTCTGTTTCCCAAAACATCTCTTGTCCAGGTGATTTCTTGACACTTAATCACAGTAGGAGCAGAACATATAACCTGAAAGACTGGGGCACAGAATGTTACTGTGTTGGAAATGTTTGTACCAATAGAGAATATTCAGTTGTGTTTTAGAGGTACACAAATACATTTTGTTGCATTCTTTTATTTTTTATTTTTGTTGTATCCATACTGCATAGAGTCATCACAACTCTTGTATATACCTCACAGCACTTTTATGTACCTCTCTTTGGCAAATTGTTGGAGTTTATTTTGTTGACCTGCATTGTGTTTTTCTAATCCCATAATTTGCACCATGTTTGGTGCCTGTTAGTTGAAGATTACCTTTAATCTAGGTTTTAATCTAGGTTTTAATGCATTTGTCTGGAAGGTGGAGATGGGCTCAGTGCATTTGAAGAATCCCTTTCTTTATTACTCCTCCACAAAATGCTCTGTGCAGCATTTTGCACTTTGCACTTTAGCACTTTGTTTGATATGCCTTTTCTCAAAAAGTAACACTAGACTGTTTTCCACATATTTTGTAATTTTATATTATGTGGCCAAGGGCTTATGGAAGTCTGGAAGGATTTTGAGGCATTTTGTGTTTCTTCTGAGTGACAGACATTCATGCTATATCTCCAAATGACTTTTGGAACTCTACAAAAGAATTTTGAAACACGCAGTCAGATTTTAATCCTTGTGTTCATTCCTGGGAGAAAAGTGGGATATAAATTAAACAAATAATATAAATATAAATAAGTGAATAATCAATACTCCTACTTAGTGAGAAGAAAAATCCACACAAATGGGGTTATACCTGTCACCAGCAAGAAAGATGCAGGAGAGTCATTGAATAACCAGATGCTCATAGCCCCCTCCAAGTATCTTTGCTCAGAGCAGAACTTGTTCTTTAATTTCACTCTGATGTAGACATTGTTAATCTTAACACCTTCATTCTTTATCCTTTTTTTGTCCCTCTACTCTTTTCTTTTATAGGAGCCCTATGGCCTGGTAAAAATACTTCAGATCATTCCCCCATATAACTAACACACACACACACACAAGCACACACAGAGTTCTGCTGCCACCAATTCACTTGGAGAAACTTTCCTGTGTTTCCCCTTTTCTTTCAGACTTAGGCGTCTACCAGCCTGACAGACAACTGAATTTTAAACCTACACAATAGTGTTCATTCTAGTAAAAGGCGTCACAACAATCTTTTTTCCTTGCTTCGTTAAACTGAAATGAGATAGGCCGATGTACCCAAATTGGACTTACTTCTGAATAAGCACATTTAGAAATGCACTCTGATTATGTCAAAGATATTCAATATTATACTACCTCAAAACACTCACACTTAGGATGCACCCTATGGCTTCTCCACTAACATTTTTCCACTGGAAATACCTTTATCTTTAGTGCTTTTTCCACTTGATCTCTTGTAGTCTTACCAGCTTTTTTCTTACTTGGTCAAATTCAATAGAGTCTATAATACCATCTAATCCAATCCAATCCAATCCCTTTTATGGGGTTGTCCTACTACTTTCTTTGAATTTAGAAATTACATCTGTCTTAGAACCTCAGTCTTGAGTGTGGAGTGCAATGCTCTTAAAGTGATTATTTTTCATTTGTGTTACATGTATTATCCTTTTTATGTATATACTGTATATTTTCTTACCAAAAATGTTTTCAGCCCAAGGATGAATTCACAGGTATAGTAAAAAGTACTTTATGTATTAGTAAGTTTTGTGTAAATAATAGTGTGCTTGGCAATCAAACAAGTAGAATACAAAATTACTATTTAGATATTTATAGAGCTGATGTAGTTTGTTCTGTTTTGTAGAACAGTTCTTTCTCTTAACTTCTAGTAATTAGTTCTAGGCTATGTTCATAGCATGTCTCCTTTCAGTTATTTTTCCTCAAAAAATTTAGAAATATAGAATCATAAAATTATAGTTAGGAAAGATCCAAGGGTGGTTAAGTATAACTTACTCCTAGTGCAGAGATACACAGCAAAATCATTCCTGACAGGTAGCCCTCTAACCTCAGTTAAAAAACCTCCAAAAAACCTCCTTTCAAAGATGTCTTCTTGTCTAGATATATTTGATGTCCATATTTTCTGACCATTTGCCAATATGAACATGAGTATGATTTGTTGTATTAAATATCCATATTTGTTCTATTGTTCCATTGTGCCATTAGTTTTTATTCTAGGAGACTTTTAAGTTTTTAGGTCTACATGACTTTAAGTCCATGGAACTTGACGTTCTGGGTCTATAGGACTTGAAGTTTAAAAATACAAATAAAAACAAGATAATAAAATTTTAAAACAAATGTTCAGACTTAAGCCTTACAGCTGGCCTTTACCCTATTAAGAATATGAACAGCAACAGTTCATGCTTTTCATCTAGCCCGCTAGCATTTTTAATGAGTTTTATAAGTAACATTTTAATATCCAGATTCCTTATGGGGGGATTTTTTACTAAACAGTTTAAACCCTGTTAGTGTTTGAAATGAATGATGGGATTTAAACAGCTTTGGAGGGAAATCTTCATTCTGACCATTGTTTTGGTTTTTTAACTGTCCAGGTTCTGCCACTTTGCACCACTGGCAGCAGCTTGCTCAACCTCACCTGGGAGGCATTCTTGACCCACGGCCTGGTGTTGTTACTAAGGGCTTCCGGACTCTGGACCTTGACCTGGATGAAGTATACTGCCTTAATGATTTTGAAGAAGATGAGTCAGGTGACATTACATACAAGGGCCTAGCTACCTCGACACCGATTCAGCACACCGAGACCTCAGGTGAGAGGTCCCAAGCACAAGTGACTGTTTCAGACACCGAGAATTACCCAAGTCGCTCTCAGGCTTTCCCAGAGGAGATGCAGGAACCCGCGACTGACGATGATGAGGGGTCTGGTGAGGGAACCTCATTAAGTCCAGCACAGCTGCCATGTTTGCAGGATGTTGATTATTGGGCCATTCTCACATCTCTTCAGAGCAGCATCCACAGGGTTGCTTCGTGTGTAGCTTCTGCACAATAGTGCACACAACAACTAACACAAACCCATTTCAGAACTACTACTTCTAACATGTTCATTGCTATTTCTATAATTTAAAAAAAAAGTGCATGGTTCATTCCCTCCCCCACCTTCAGTTTGATAAGAGAAGGCTGCTAAAAGAATGTGATTTGTTTAGGTCCTGAGAGAAAAGCCATGTTTTAGTACTGGTGTGTCTGTGTACCTGTGTCATTATGGAAGCAACTATTTTCTAAATCATATTTGCTTTTGAAGTAGAATTTGGGCTGCCATGCTTGTATTTGGTCAGAAGTTTGTTATTGGACTTTCTTCATCACACGAGGTAGCAGACAGCACCTTGTGACCAAACAGAAGCATTGTCTCATTTAATAACAGAAGTTCCTTAAAACTGATCACTCCTTATTGCAAATACACATTGCAAGAAAGGGATTTTAACAGTTTGCAGCCTGAAGAAGCTGCAACTTGAAGTTGCAGCCTGAATCTGGATTTGGGATTATAATATAAGAGGATGGTGGGTTTTTTTAAAACTCTTTTCTCCAGAGCAAAGTTCTCATGTAGAAGTCTCTGATGCTGCTATTTACCTGGGTGTGTCAGTATTTAAGGAAGATGGATTTGGAAGACAAAAGATTCCTTGTTGTGCCAAAGTTGTGATTTCTTGGTGTTTTCCTGCCCAAGACACGCCCATGGAAGTTTGTAGCAGAGCCAAGATTGGAAGACTAAGTTTTTATATCATACATATAACATGACCTTTTAATCCTATCTTAAAAGACATAGTATTTTTTTACCTAGAAAACATTAAAATTAAATTTTTCAGATCTTTTTGTTGTTCTAAACAAAGGTTATGTTTATTTACATCTGTGGTATAATTCTGGCTTGTTACTCAGGGAAGCACTTCAGAGAAAAAGTATTATCTGTTATATACTTTTAGTGTACATGTGTAGGCAAATAGAACATTTTGGTATCTGGTGTACATTATATGATAGGTAGGACTATGTGAAGGGATGAATTCAAGCTAAAGTGGTAAATCTGATATTAGATCCAATACCCAGTAATTCCTTCAATTTTAAGAAATAGTACAGTTGGAACAGCAGCATAAACTCTTATTGTTTTAAAACTGGAGTAACGTTTATCATGTTGTGGCCTTATATCATAAAATCTAAATGTGTGTGTGAAAGGAGGATTGAAGAATATTGTACTGTTTTCAGAATCTTGTAATATTATTTGCTTACTGATGGACATCATATCCACAACGAAAAACGTATATCAGAAAGTATTCATACCAGCCAAAGTACAGCTATTTGCCTCTTCATATGGGTTTCCATGCATTTTAAATTCTGACAGATGCCATGCGACCCCTGTGGGCTAATCCAATAACCTGTGGCAAACATACAGTGTTGTGCTGATAGTTGCATCCTGGCAGGTTTTGGATTAGTGAAGGAACATAAATAGCTGCATTTATGCAGCAGTTCTTCAGTGGTGTGAGGATATTGGCTTTTCTCACACTTCTAATCCAAGAGCATATAGGCTACAAATTATAGGTATGTCTACATCTGAATTTCACAGGTCCAGGAGTTTCTTCTTGGTGCAATAGCCAGACAAATTGCTTGTGGCTGCCAGTGAATGCTCTTTCCTTTCGACTGTCTAGAATGTGCAGATTACTTGAGGAAGAGAGTGGAAAGTTCCTCTAATTCTAAAAGCTGGTGGAACAGCATGAAACACCCAGTGCTATTCTTGCCCAATCTACTGCTCAGCACAACCTGAGTGTCTTACAAATTTTTGCACATCATTGGTTCATGATTAGGAATTTCTGGCTGAGGAACATGAAAGTTGTACTGAGCATGAGCTTGTTCATTTTTTTTTAATTGCAGCAAAACCTGGCATGTATGGAATTCTCCCCAAGGTCCTTGATAAGGAGATGCATTGAGCTTCAAAGGGGTGAAAATTTTTGCCTGTTCCAAAGCTTAGTGTGACATAAGGGACTTATTTACAGTTCTCAGTAATTAATGGAGAATACCAAGTGTGTATATTGAGAGCCAGAATGATGTAGTGGTCTGAGCATTAGACTATGACCCTTGAGACCAGCGTTTGATTCCATGCTCAGCCATGGAAACCCTCTGAGTGACCTTGGGCATGTCACATACTCTCAGCCTCCAGAAATCCCTGTGCTAGGTTTGGTGTAGGATCCCCATAACTTAGAAATGACTTGAAGGCACACAATGACAATATACATTCTACCCAGGGCAGGGATTCTGCCAAGAGATGGAGCACACTTGGGCATCTTGTGGCCTTTGAGAAATTGCTGGAAGTTTAATTTCTGTCTTTAACTTAGTCAGCATAGTCAATGGTGAAGGGTGGGGGAACTACAGGCCAGCAACTTCTAGAAGAATTCATATCACCCAATCCTGAAATATGGTCATTTGTCCCTTGCAAATACACAAGTGAAAATCTGCTGGTTCTTAGTAGTCCTCTGCCTCCTATTCAAAGAGTAAAATGTAACTACATTGTAAATTATTGTTTCTCAGGCCTTTTCCACACGTGGTCGCGAAATCGCGTAGGGACGGTTCTGGCCGGTTTTATTTGTATCTGCGCAATGGCGCATTATATTTTTTAACGTTCCACACAGCTCTAGCGTGTTCCGCACTAGCGTGTGTCTGCAGATCCACACTGTAATCAGATTTAATCTCCCGCTCGCTTCCTAACCACGCCCCCTTCGTCCGTGATTGGACGTTTTTTTAAAAAAATGGCTCCGTGCGTCACTGCACACGTGTGTACCTTGAATGTTCTAAAATGATAAATAAATATAAATAAGTGAAAGAACCCACATACCTAGAATCCTCCCTCTTTTTTTCTGTTCTTCACTGCTTACCGAGGAAAACAAAATGGCGCCGCCCAGCTCTTTGGGCGAATCAGTGCGTATCTGCGCTTCCACACACGTCCGCAGGTGCGCACAAACCCGCATCTCGGGGAAAAAACCACATTTTTCAAGGTTTTTAAAAAGTGCTCGCAAAGCCAGTTCGGACCGTGCCTATGCGGATTCACGTGTGGAAACAAAAAAATAAATGCGATCAAACGCACCACAAGGTGTGGAAGACCTCCATTAGAGGTCGCATTGATCCGTTTTATATACACGTGTGGAAAGGGCCTCAGATAGTTTACCAGGTGAAGCATTAGATAGGCCTTTATCTTAGTCCCACTCTGATTCTGTGTTTATCTGTATTTGTCTTCATTTGCATAGTAACACATCACAGACAATCCTGCTGCTTCTGCATGACTCTGTATGTCCCATTTTCCCTTTGATTGCATTAGATGTGTTGGGGGCGGGGACTGTTACTCTCCAGATGTCTTGAACTGTGTCTCCTGTCTGAGAAGAATAATGGGGTTAGTGACCTCAGAATGTCTGAAGCACAGAAGCTTTTCTGCTCCTCTTGTTAGTTTTTACAATATACTGAAGGTTTTATGTTGATAAAGTTGGAAAGTGCACCCTCTAGGGGTTATCAAACAATGCAGTTTAAACTTCTGTAGTGACACAATTCTTTTCAACATCAGACATATCCTGGTTTATGGTTCTGATTGATCTCAGTTCATGATGGGTTAGGAGCTGTGCTTTTGCAACTGATGATAGCTGAAAGTATTTTTCAGAAGTTTTCCTTGGGCCTGATTCACATTTATCCATTTTATACAGTAGACATGAGAGCATCATGTGTATAGAGTTGTGGAAAGAGTGACTAGTTACATTTATCCTGTTCAAATTCAGAGTGAGTTTTGTTAAGTGCCCTGCCTCTTCATAGTATTTTTATCTTAGGTCCATTTGAGACCAGATTTTGGAGGTACGAATGTGAACAAAAGTGGAGGTCCCATTCTCTTCTTTGTAACAATTGTCATTGGCCCTTTTCACACGTAAAGGAAAAGACTTCCTAAGACGTCCTGAAACGGAGCTTACCCCAGTCCGTTGCCACATGGAGTAGTATGTTTTCGCTGCTCCACACTTGTCGGCGTCCTGCAACGTCCTGTGGGGTCCTACAGCGTCCAAAATGGCGGCTGCTGGCTGGCGGAGGCTCTCCACCAACCGGAGAGGCTCGCCAGCTGGAAAGCCCACCCCCGGCAGATCTGTAGGCACGCCTTTGCATGCGCCTGCAAATCCATACTGGGCGCTGCAGCGGGGCTGCACGCAGCTGCACGATCGTTCCTTTTAAAGACCACATGAAAAGTGGCTTTTAAAAAGCACGCGGCGCTGCCACTTCCAGGCGCCCTAGCATGGATTGGGGTGTGGAATTACTCTAAAGTAATCCACCCCAATCCACTTTACGGTGTAGACGACCTCCCATGGAGGTCGCGCTACAACATTTTATTTCCCCGTGTGGAAAGGGCCATTGTGTGCTACAGAAAGTAAGTGGGAGATCATCTGGTGGCTGCAGAAGAGAATAACCCTTTTTAAATGCATACTTTTCGATTTTCATTGTATGTTACTTGTTAAACTGCAATGGCAAGGGCCTATTTCTCTTTTGAACCTTTCCCATTTTATAGTAGCCATATATCCCACCCAAAAATGTACTTGAGATTTTTGTGCCATTTGCATAGAAATATAATACTCTAGTCTTCATTTTTGTAATTGCTGGATCATTTATAGGAGACTCACTCTTTCCTGTTATGTTCAAAAGGGCAGAGAATGCTACAGTCGTGTGAAAAGCTTCGCTGTTGAACCGCTGGAGATGCTGTTGTTCAGGTTTTCCATAGTGATATCTTTCAGGATCAGTCATTTTGCACTCTAGAAATTGATTTCTCTTTGATTACTCCTCTTACTGGGCTCAATTCCTACTTTTAGCAGCCTTTTCCTATCTTACGTATTCATTAATAACAATCAGTTGTTTCTTATTTGCTTAATGCACCTGGAATCCTTCTACTATAATTCTGTGGGGAAATAAAATTGGTAACTGTGTAAAGGAGACATTGCAGATTGGGGATTACTGTATTTGATAGTCAGAATAGACACCTAAATTGAAAATTTCACTGCTTTTGCTTTTCTTTGGCATCTAGCACTGAGCTTTTCTAGCTTATCTTTATTTATGTCTCAATTTCCAATATACTTTTCTCCATATTTTGGTTGTTTGACATTTTCTCCAACATTTTAACCTCCTGCTTATGCTTCATGATGTGTGGAGAATCATGATTGCTAGGCCCTGCCCCACCACTCCTTAAGTATTAACTAATTTATATTGCTTACATTGAACTCTGAAGCATCAGCAGCATCATTTCTAGAGGTGAGGTAGAGATTTTTTTAAAACATTGTCCTGATAATTGATGTGTTAATTTGCAATGGAATATTTAACACTGTGTGGTGGGGCATTTATTAGGATGGGAAAAACTAGCTCCACTTTGAGTCACTTTTCACCTGCATAGGCACCTTTGCATATGTAGCTTTCTCACTTTCATGTATACAATTAACTTTTAAGGGATTGCATGGCTACACATGAGTCATCTTAATTATTTCATTTTGTTTGCCTCAGATCATGAGAAAATGTAGCCACAACAAATGAAAGACCTTGTGTGTTTCTCAGCCTCTCTGGAAGTTTGGAGTGGCATTTGGGTGTCTGTCCAAAACAATGTGTCGAACAGTTACATATGTCCTGTTGTACTAAATTTTATAATTAATGTTTTGTATATGTTTAAATGTTGGATGAATGAGGAATAATAATCACAGCAAACTCACCAGCATGTTTCTTGTGCATGTTTTAACAAGAGCAATTTGTAACAGCTTTTTACTAAATAAGAGCACCTATGCAATCATGATATCTTCACAGTAGTACTTAACTTTGGGTCGTTTCTCAGTGAGCATTTTGGGTGCATGGTCTTTGAATTTCTGAATTATGTGGCAACATAGGGGCTATCCGTAAAGTATGTCACATGTCAGAAGGAAGAGGAGCAGCACAGTTGAGGTAACCCTATGACACAGGCTGTCAAGGAAGTGGCATTGATTCAAGTATGGTGAGGTCCTCCTGCATTTGTTCCCTTGCTAGAAACAATATACCAACAATATACTGACAGGTATATTTCTGTGCTGCAGTTTGGGCTCATATGTGAGCATTAATGTCTAGGGTGGATTTCAGGGCATTTTGAGCAACATGACATACTTTGTGGTCAGCTCTAGTTGCATTCTGCAGCTGCACTCTATAGCAATTTATAAATTCAAATTAAGGACTCATTAAATAAATTATAGTGGGATTCTAAGATGTGTGATAGCAGCAGCTAAATATGTTGTTGCAGTATCACAAAGTGTGACATTCCTCTTTCCTTTCCACTTGGAGTGTCAGAACATTTTTATGAATAAACATAGCGTAGTTGGTATCGGGTGTAGCTGCAGATGTTTTTTCTTTGTTGAGGGGAAAGGGCAGAGGTGAGGAAATGTCACAGATGGACAGTAGTGGATCCAAAATGGTTATACTGTGATCTCTGGTTACAAAAGGTAACCATACTGTAATGTACATTTCTTGAAATCTGCTCATGTCTCTCTCTTAGGATCCATTACTGAAACAAAAGGTGATGAGATAACTTTTGCAAGGATCGGTATGGAGGAAGCTGAAATGTATGAGTATTTTGGATGCTGCAGATTTCTTTTCAGATACCATTTAAGCCTCGTCTACAGAGCAGACGTACTATTTATATTATCTATCAGTGTTAACCCCTCCACACACACTTCAGAAAGTGCTAATGGGAGCCCCCCCCCCGCAAAAAAAAATTACCAACTGAAAAGATTCTTGTTTTCATGGATCCATTGCATGCAACTCTGATCATGGCATCAGCAAAACTGTTTCACAAGAAATGACCATGTTAAAGGTTGGTGCCCCTCTCAGTCAATCTTGTTGTTCTGTTATCTTCCCAGAACTGACCCTGAGAGTGTGGCAGCCATTACACCCTGTAATGTAAGAACTAACCCTTAAGTGCTGTAACTTACATTTGCTGTCAGGGCAGTTGGACTCCCTAATCCCTAAGCATTGAGGGTCACGCACCACTTAGAGCCTAATGAAAACTTTGTTATAATTGAAGAGATGCTACTATTGGTGGAAAAGAGCTGGACTGACTTTGTAGATATTGGTGTGCTGAAGAGGTCAGAGGTAAAAGCAAATCAGAAACGTTGTGCATTTCATCCTCCTTGCACAGATCCCACATGAAGTATCTCATCACTTTCCATTTGTTTGAGTACACAGAACTTTTCTTTTTTTTTCTTTTTATATATAAATGCAAAGAATGTTCTATTTTTTTTAATGTAGTACATCATCCGGGGAAGTGCATGTCACAAACCAACTCCACCTTCACCTTCACCACCTGCCGCATTCTGCACCCTTCCGATGAGCTCACACGAGTCACTCCAAGGTAAGGGGTTTCAGGCTCCCTAGTGCGCACAAGCCAAAGTGTAGGCAAGGCAGTGTTACCAATGATGATTTAGCAATTCGATCATTTGGTGAGCAGCTGAGAGGGTACCTGAATTCACCCCCATATAATCTCACTACATTACTTTGCATATACACAGTGAATCTGTCTGTCTTACATAATCAGCAGCTAGTATAAGCCAGAAATTAATAGTTAATGCTCATCACAGATGATGTGCTTTGGTAATTTTAAAAGTGTTTCCATGAACTTTCTGTTGTAGATGAAGTGAGAATAACCCAAAAGATTTAATTTTATAAGTTCATAACAGATGATCAGTAGTGAGGTGAGTAAAGATGCCTTGAAGCAAAGATAAACAGGTGTCCCTGGAAAAAAAAAATACTTGAAAATATAGGCCAGTTGTTTTATGTTAATATAATATTGAAGTAATCCAAGCATCTGCAAAGATTTAGGCAAGGTAACGTAATGTGTGAGAAGTTCCTAAAAGTCAGTATTATCTAAGTGTCAACATCCAAAAAGAAGTGCTAAACATTCTGCCTGCCACTTTTCTCATAAATGTAATTGCGATTACATTACAAATTGCAAAACAGGAGTTCCTCAGTCTTGGTAAATGAAATGTGTGTCTATTTAAAATGAGATTGTTACTTCAAGAGCTCAAACAATAACAGCAGATAGCACAGGGATGACTTGCTTTTAAACAATTAAAATAGAATATTTGTTCACAGACCAGGGTAAGATTTAAAGAATTAATAAATTAGGAGATATGTTTTTTCTGTTCTGAAGTCCATTTTGAAAGATACGTTGCAGATATGATGAGGTATTATAGAAAAATTCAGAGTAGTTGTAATCTGCAATAATTTATATGATTTAAATTAAAAATATTCAGGAGGTATCAATAGAAATATATTAATGGACCTGGAAATAAGGCCATCACATTAATTAAAATATCTTAAAGTTTAAGTAATTCATATTCAGTGAGCTTGAATATGAAGATTTTTTCAATATTTGGAGTCATCATATGTATCATATGTTAACAGCAAATTTAAATACTAAGTTATGATGCCTGTGTAGCCAAAATAGGGCTCCTGCATGACAACATGAAACTATAAATATGTCTGTGGTACCTTAAGATTTGCAAGGGTAAGAATAAATAGGAAAGAAAGTTAAGGAAGTCAAGTCCAAGCAAAAAAGCCCTTGATAGCCACTGAATGCTGATTAGCTTTGGCTAGGAAAGTAACAGATGGAGGAGAAATAGATAGAGAATCTTGAAAGAAACCTTTGCTGGCTGGCTGAACATTGAATGGGTGCATCTTCTAGCATTTTTGATGTAATTCTCCCCCTAGTTCTGGTATAAAAGAGTATGGTCTTTTGAATGTCTTCCTAGTCCTACCAAAGATATTAAGGAATTAATAATCCAGACCATGAGTAAGTCTGCTTCTTCATACTTCAGGAGAGCCTTCTCTGTCTCTGTCTCTCCCCCCTCCAACACAGACACAGACAGACAGACAGACAGATGCACACACACACACATATATATACTGTGTTTGTTTTTCTACATTCCTGTTCCCCTTTGTACTTTTTTCCCCCTAGTGGCATCCTGAAAAATAGCCAATGACTTCACTGCATGAAATGCTGGAGAAAGCTGACAAAATAGGACACATGCCATAATTCCTTTTCCAACATAACTTTTCAAGTTTTGGTAGGGATTCCTATTGCTTAAATATAAACATGCTCAATGCATTGTTAATCTCTGTGTAAAATGCAGTTGTGACTAAACTCATTGCTATACCCTGATAACTGTACTTGGCTTTAGCTGACGGTCCTGGGCTTGGCTGCTTTCACATTCATTGTTGATTCAGGACCAGTACTATCAGTGCAAGGGAGTGGGAAGAGAACCTTCTTAAACTATGAATGATGCTTCTTCACAGGTCATGTGAGGAAGAGGATGAATCTGCCTTATGTCACCTTATGCTGAGAGGAGATGTAGGGCAGACATTATGACCACCGTGACAGGGGGTGAGCAGCACTGCCAGCAGCCTCTATGCTGACAGAGTCATATAGAAGGAATGCTAGTGTTTGTGGTACCAGCTAATTCAAAGGCTTCTTACCAATCCCATCCCTCCTTTCCATTCTAACCTAACACCCTAACATGAGGTGACCTTCTAACAAAATTCTAAAATTCCATATAGTGAAGTTGCCGTTTTTACAATCTAACACTAATTTAGAGACAAAAGATTTGGGGTGGGGGTGGGGATCTACAAATTTCTTTTTGTTCTCAGCTTGTATTTTATTTCATTCTCCTATACCCAAGGCCCTCTGTTGGTGTAGTCAACTGAGAGAACTTCTGGCATCCTCTCTGCTATGTGCTTTGGAAATCAATTTAATATGGATGTACTTGGTACAATTAGTCTGAAATTAGTCTTTTGTTTTTTCCATAATGACAAAAGCAATATAAAGCTTGAGCTGCTTCAGAGGTAAGCATAAGACAAAAACACACAGGCCCAACCCAAGATCTAAATTTGTTATTTTTTTCCCCAAGAAGTACATAGGCCTCAATGCTATTGGTTAGTCCTGTTTGGAGTAGACCTATCCAATTAGTTGAGTCAACACATAGATAAACTCAATTGGTTCAGCTGATTGGCTTTAACTGGGACTAGCAATAGGACCTGGTCCATAGTGTATTGAGACAATGAAAATATAAAGAGGAGAAGTGTGCACACTTTTCATTAGCTACAGACACACCTTTAAAACCTTTCTAAATCTGTTGCAATTGTACCTGACATAATATAACTGTTTTTTTTTAAAGTCCCAAACATTTGTGTCTCAGAAAATGCTGTTTTGCATTTGCAGCCTCTAAAATGAAAATAGGCCTCAGCTGTGGCACACTGCATTACTTATGTGGGTAAGGTAGTGCTTGTGTGAACCAGTGCTTCAGTGCAGCTTGTCTTCATATTAATAATTTGATATCTGTTGAAGTGGCACATTTTTGGGGCCACCAACATTGCAAGAATATGGATGTTCAGATACAGCAAAGGTGGGCAACTAGTTGCCCTCTAGATGTTACTTAGTTGCAGTTCCACTTATCCTTAGCCATTGGCTATGCTGACTAGGGCTGATGGGAACTGCAGACCATTAGCATCTGAAGGACAAACTGCCCACCTCAAACTACATGAAACCACATGGGAGTGCTTATTCAGGCAAATGAAACCTCCACAAGCTATGTGTGGATCCCACTTGTCTTACAGCAGGAGAGAGGCCTAGAAGCCACATGGCCCAAGAGGGTCTCCACTTCCAAAACTAATACAAACATTCAAGAAATTACACCCAAATATCCCCCAACACCCTCTAGTGTGCATTGGGTCACTAATTCTGCTACGTTGTAGGCCCAGGAGAGGTCATCTTCCAACAAGAAGAGACCAGGTAATTGACGTATCACTGTTAGGACAATAAGAATCTAAAACAGCCGTGGGGGGTATGTGGGAAAAATGTTTCCCAAGTCCACATTTTGTTTTGAGTTTGTTTTGTTTCCCCCCCTGAATATAGAGGGCTTGGTGGCAGCAATCCCCAAGGTTTCCTGCAGAGGCAGTGTGGCTCCTAAGCCACTGAGGATTGTTCACCAATCCTTTACAGCATACGGTGTGCAAGCAATCAGATAATATCAAAGTGAAATTTCGTGGTGAATTATTTTTTTCTTTTCTCCCCAAGAAACTCCCATTGTATTGTATACCTTGGTTTCATAGTAGTCAAACAGCTTGCACAATCAACCTTGATCTTTCTGTATTCTCCTCTGCACCCTTGAAAACCTTCTCCAGAAGGTTGGGAGGGAGGGTCTTCTTGAGCACTGTGGCCCATGTTGTGGAGAGCAGCAATGGCAGGGAGAGATAAGTTGAAATGAAACCTTGCACTAGCAAAGTTTAATAGTAGAGTTAGATTTAAAAAAAATATGGACAGTTATATGAAATGAAAATTGTTAGTTGCTCTGTTAAAAAAGCACTAAAAATCTCCAGGTAGTAGTAGACCTTGAACGCTGACATCTCTCATATAAAATTCAAGTGCTAGGGCACATGGATTTTTTTTTCTCCATGTGTATTAGCATCTGAATTTTATGTATGTGGTGTTCAGGTTTGAGGTCTACTTTTGTGTGGAACTCTTTGCTGGAAGCTTTTATTTACCACAAATGGAAGGTAAGCTTGGATTTCCTGGAATAATTTAAATCTCTTCTACAACATTGATAGTGTTTTTGTCTGAGATCTTACACAGTAGTATTTCACGTCCCAAGTTTGCAAAGAGAATACGTATATATAGTTCCTTACAGATGCACTTGCATATACTGATAGATAGATATATACATATCTCCAATCCTTGTATAGTTCTGTCTCATGTACTGATTTTACATGTAAACAAAAAATCTAGCCATATTTTCCAAAGTTGCTCGAGGTTGTAATGATTTATTGCACTGTTACTATGCACTGCTTTGTGGTATACTCAGACAAAGCTAGTTGTACAAACAACTGGAATTACAATTATATAGTAGAAGAGCATGTATGGAAGCATGTACAGTTCTCCCCCCATATTCACAGGTTTGACTCTCATGGATTTGATTATTTGTGGTGCCTGCTTCCCACCCCCCAGCTCTCCTGCCTACAGTTGCCAGTACAATTGCACTGGCAGTAGACAAGAGAATGAAGAGGAGGGAAGGTCTCTCCCCATGCTCTCTGGCTGCCACTGCCCGTGTGATTACATGTGCAGGGGTCAGAGACAGAGTGAAGGGTGGAAGATCTCCCCCCCCATGCTCTTCTGCCTGTGCAATTGCGTGTGTGGGAGGTGGTGAGAGAGTGAAGGGGGAAGATCTCCCCCATGCTCTCCTGCTGTGAGGGGGGGTGAGAGAGATTTAAGGGGAGGGAAGATCTTCCCCCCATGCTCTCCTGCACCGCTGCACAGGTGGAGGGGCAGTGAGAGAGTGAAGAGAAGGGAAGACCCCCCCCCCATGCTCTCCTGGCTGTCTGCGGTTATTTGGGTTTTGTTTTTGTTTTAGTTTCGCAGGGGTTCTTTGTCCCTAATGCCCACGAATATGGATCGCTTACTGTATAGTGCAACAGCGAAAATGCTGTTTTAATGACTAAAGATGTGTGTGTTTGAAGGGATGTCTAGGTTTTTGTAGCTTGAGAGAGAGATTTAAGTGAAGACAAGCCAACCTATTCAATTGATACTCATTTTGAGATTTGTTCAACACATTTCCCAGTTAGTGTGAAGGCTTGTGAGGACATGTCAATGCAAGCTGGAAATGCACTAAGTTTTTCATGAAACAAATTTAGAATATGAAATATGCTGATGGAAATATGTTATTAGGCTGCGTTTCGTGAAGTGTATCTGAAATGCCCCGTAAATTTTGTTAACATCCCATGGCTGCTTTTTCAAGGAGTTGTACCATGAGTAAATTCTACTGCAAAATATTGAGGTCTTTCATAGACCCTTGTACTCTTGCATATATTTTTAATATTTAAAGAATATCCACCCACAGAGGACTTTTAACTTTCACGAGGAGCTTCTTTTGTATCAGAGCAGCTGCTTCCTTTTTGGACCATTGCCAAGCGAAGAAATGTTACTACAAACACAGCTATTCATAGATACCAACAGTGAACTATGTATTCATTGTACCTATAACAATTGCTGTTATGACTGTGAAAATTTCAATATGTATACACTCTGAGGCTTCTCAGGAGGGATGGGACATACAGGGAACCTCCAGACACTGAATTAGGCCCAAGGTTTAGAGATTCCAATCCTTGATGCACATCATGTTTCACAGTAATGGTTCCTCAGATGTTTGTGTCAACATAACTGTTCTACATACAGCACAATTGCCTGTATGAACCATCCTCTTTATGCTGTTTGTGCTAGTCTTTTCTTTTACTGCACAACAAAAATTTTCATCAATATACCTAAGTCTAAAATAGGGTGATGCTGTATTCTGGAAAAAATATATATTGCACAGCAACTCCAACCTGGAACTCACTTAAGTCAGTTGCAATGTTGTTGCAGATTTTGATAGGCATCTATAGTAAAGCAGTGCATCATGGTGTTTCTCAACCCCAGTCAGGATATTAAATAGCCTTGTAATTAATGTTTTGCCAGAAAAAATAATTTTTGTAATTAGAATACACAGGCAGTTGAATTGTCAACCAGTTTTCTCCTGAAATTAGTAATTGGAATGGGTGGGTGGGGAGATTCTATAATGGTAGAATTGAACAATCATCTAAACCCGCATGTATTTTAGAGTGCATATTGCTTGTTTTGCATTATTTTTATGACATTGAGATTTGATTGATGTTTTCTGACCTGTTGCTTGGAGTTTGTTTGGAGGGAAGGGGACGTCAGTGGATTTGTAGTTTCTCTGTGATTTGAAATTAATGCCCATCAAGCATGAGAAGTGTGAGTCACCAACATAACATGAAAGCTAATATTTATTATATAGTGAGAAGGTAAGAGTTCACAACTTGCACTAATAATAACCAGCCTTCTTTTGGATGGGTAGGTATCAAATGCTCTGAGGATCATACACACGTTCTACAGGGGTTGCAAATCTGTACATCTTACAAGCATCCTGAATCATTTTGAGCACTAGGATTTTCAATGAAGGGCTTAACTCAACTTTTTGGTTTTCCTCCTTCCAGCCTTAACGCAGCACCTACTCCAGCTTGTAGCAGCGCTGGCAATTTGAAAGGCACCCCGGTGGCTACCCCATGCACTCCTCGGCGTCTGAGTTTGGTGGAATCCTTCACTAACCTTCGGGAGTCCACAACTACAATGAGCACATCCTTGGGGCTTGTGTGGCTACTCAAGGAACGAGGGATATCAGCGGCAGTGTACAACCCTCAGAGCTGGGACAGAGCTGGCAGGAGCACCCTCCTGAGTGCATACTCTCCCAAAATGGCTGCCATTCCTTCCACTCCTCCAAACTCACCTATGCAGACACCCTCCTCTTCCCCACCATCTTTTGAGTTCAAATGCACAAGTCCCCCTTACGACAATTTCCTTGCTTCCAAACCAGCCAGTTCCATTCTGAAGGAGGTGAGGGGCAAAAAGAGTATCAGGAACAGTGAGAGTCAGACTGACGTGTCTGTCTCCAACCTTAACCTAGTGGACAAAGTGAAAAGGTTTGGAATTGCCAAAGTAGTTAGTTCAGGGCAACCACAAGCTCCTCCGTTAACTGATGAACATGGACCTCAGCTCTGGGGGGCACAAAGGCCAGTGAAAGCATTTGTTCCTGGAGGCCTGGTGCCAGAAGGCCTGCCCTTGGGTTGTCCTGCTGTAACAAGTACTATTGGGGGCATTCAGTTGAACAGTGGCATTAGGAGGAACCGAAGCTTCCCAACTATGGTGGGTTCCAGCATGCAGATGAAAGGGCCATCAACATTAACCCCTGGCATCCTAATGGGAGCTAAGCTCCCCAAACAAACAAGCTTACGATGAGTGATCTACAAAGCACCCTCCTTCAGACATTTTTTAAAAGATTTTTCTTCCGTTTGCTGTTGAATTTAACCAATCAACTTTGTGCCTAATGGAGGGGGAAAAGTGTAAACTTTGTACAGGAATGTAAATATGTACCAGATGTATTATAAGTGAATTATAACACAGTTTTGACAATGGAACATGCTAACCTTTTGAAAGGCTGTTTTGTTTTTCTTTGCACTGAAAAAAAAAAGCAATCTTTGGTTTTTACAAAAATGATAAATTCTCTGGTTAGCTTAGCTTAACCTTGTGCCTCTTCTGGCAAGGGTTAGCTGTCATACTATCAGAATTGTGGAATGCTAGTGCACATAGTAACTCCCATAGACAAGGAGTCTTTGTTGTTCATCAAAGCAGTAACTTAACATTTTGACCATTCTGTTTTGCCTTTGTGAAGAACAGGGAGTATCTTAGCTTGTGGCTTATATGCCTAATTTATTTAAAAGTTTTTTTTTATTACACAATAAACTTGAAGCAATTATGTGTTGAGAATGATTACCAATCCTGCAAGATGCCTGGAAAGAGAACACGCTTCTGTTGTTTCTAGCACATCCATGTTCTGTGTTAATATTACTTTCAATGCTGCACTGGAGTGTGGAAGGAAGAGTGCTAAAAATAGTGTTTTGTTGCAGACACTGAGAACACACGCCTCATTTAAAAAAAAAGACTCCTTAGAATTATTTCTTGCTTTTGTAAGGTTTTAAAAACTACTTCTGTCTTTGGGAGCCAAAGTCACTGAAAGAGTCAATTATGTAGGTATGGTTAAAAATCTTAATTTAAACAGATGTAGTATAGGATGCGTCCTTAGGAATAATTTCAAATAATATTTAACAGGGGTGGTCAAGTGAAGGAGAATGACATTTTCAGCTGCTTTCCACTTCTCTCCAGATTTTGAAGGAATAAAAAGGATCCTGTGGATGTTTTCTAAACAGAGTTAGAATATTTCTGTTTTAATTGATGTTATACTTACTTTTCACACCCGTTTCCATCATACCCAAGTAGTTACCAGATATTACTAGCCAAAGATTTAATATCATCGACCCTAACATTTTTGAAAATCTTCAGCATTTGGGCTTTTCTTCTCCACAAAGCAATGGCCCTGTTCAGATTAGACACTAAATTGTACCTTGGCAGTATGTGTTTCAGCTGTGATTCATTCAAACAAGCCAAGATCAAACAGTAGTTATAAACTAAAATTTCTCTCAATTTTGGCATAATAGGGAGCTCTGTTTAGTTTAGCTTCCAGTCGTGCAACTGAGTCAAAGAAGGAGAGGTAAAGTAAATGTTCATGAGATCAGGGCTCATTAAAACATTGTTTAGCATTGTATCCAAAACAGACCAACAGATAGAAACTTGAAATAACATCTGAAAGGAACTGAGAACAAATAGAAACAGGGTGTGCAACTTTATACCTGCCATTAGGTCCAGCCAGCAGGACCAGGGGTTAGATCAGGGTACTCCAAAACATCTGGATGGTACCAGTGGCCTACTTCTGAAGGAGAAAAGGAGAACAATGTACCATCAAGTTCTTCTGCCAAGCCTCTTTGAAATGAGTGGGAGATGTACCAGTATGATCTTGTACAACTTCAGTTCATTTCAGCAGAGCCCATGCAACAGAACTTTTTGGTGGGTTGAGCCCCAGTTCAAGGTTATTTCTGAGATTTCTTTTTGGAGCAGTCAGTGTGTGTGGGTTGTGTGAGTGGCTGTTGCTCTTTTGGGCTAATTTAAAACCAAACCCAGTTATTTATTTTGATGCCAGTACTGCACTTCATGTAATTGCTGTGCATTGCCACTGTGCCAGACTGTTACTAAAATTATTAGCACTGATAATTATTTGTACTAGTAGAACTGTAGTGTTTTTTTTAAATGAATGACGGGTGAGTCCATTTTCTTTAATGAAATAGCTAGTATCAATATAGCAGTGAACACTGAGAATGTTAGAAGAGAAGAAGAGAGAAAATGAGCACATGCACGAGTCATTGCATGTGTTTTCAATTTCTATTTATTCTACATACATTTCAGCACATTTTCATTGGCTCCACTTGCCAACTGTATGTGTGCACTTGACTGCAAGTATGTAACTTTATCTTTTTATCTGAATGTATCTTAATCCAAAATTAACCATTTTGAATTGTTAAAAAATCATGAATGTATTAGGACTTTCTGATGTACCCAGAGAAAACGATATTGTTTGTGAAATAAAAAAGGAGAACCAAAATATTAAATTGGAAAATATTGTTATTTACTCTTTTGGAACAGTAAATAGCCAACCATGAGGTGGTAGGGCACTGAAAAATGGCATTTATATTTTCTTCACAAATGGATATCAATTAACCAATAAAAGTTCTGTTGTGGCTTATCTATATGTCCTGCCTCTGTTTCTGAACACAAATATGTAGTTCACCAAGGACCTGTTATGCCAATTAGAATTCAAGAGATTCCAGGTTACTTTTGGTTTCCTAAATGTAGAACAGAATCCCCTGACAAGAGCAAATTATACCAGTGCTCCTGTTTCATTACTGATGGGCTATGGATTTTGAACCCAGTTCCAGAACCCAGGTTTTGATTTAGAGCAAGGGTAGACACCAGTGACCTTCTAGGGAGTTTTAGATTGCAGTTCCCATAATCCCTTGTTACTGGCTATTGTGACTAAAGCAGCTGGAAATTGCAGTCCAACAACATCTGGAAGGCAACAGTTGCCCATCCCAGACATAGAGCTTAACAAGACAATATAATATCTTTTTTGGGGGGAAAACCCTAAAAGATTGTTGTCGTTATTGTTATTATTATTTTAAAAGTTGATTATATCTGGCTCTGGCCTGGGGGTTTAACAGTCTTGATCTAATCTGCAGTACTGCAACAACAGCTGCTTCTAGGCTATTCTGTTAGAATATCTGAGCTATACTTGAGGGATAGGAATGAGAGCACATGTCTTTCAAGGAAGCAAGTTAATAACCAGTTTCTTAGAAGAGCACCATGTTCCTGTAAGAGTAGTATCATGTCGTTTTGCAGGAAACTACTTGAGCAGATAATGTTCAATTCTGGAGGTTTTTTGAACAATTCCAAAGTAATGAGTGGAACAGGGTGAAGAGAACTCACTGTTATTAGTGATATTTCTCTGAATGCATGTTTTGATCACAGGATCACTGACTTAAGATTCTAGGGGATACAATCCTTGCTGTATTATAAAAATCCAAGAAAAAAATGCTTTGCCAGTGACCATTGTATAAATGTGCATCAGGTATAAGGTGCTGCAGGTAAAAGATGACTGCAGTTCTCTGTACAGCTCCTTGGAAGGGCACTCTTTGGGATGTAAGATTGTGCTATAATGCTCCCTCAATAAAAAGTGTTTAAACGGATGAGTGTGCTTATAAGTTTCCTGGGATTCAGCTGCTACTCCAAAACTGGAGAATGCCTTTCCCCAGAGCCTGTAGTACATTTGGAAAACATAACAAGTACTTTCCACAACATGTTGTCCTTTATACAATGGCAATTCCTTCTTCAATGTGTCTGGTGCCCAAATACATGCCATTAGGGAGAGGAAAGAAAATAAAGTCATAAAAATTAAACATACTTGTGTATGGCTGCTTGTTAGACTGTACTTGCCCATTTAAAAGTTTATATTCTCTTCTTGAGGATGGATTCAGAAGAGATGCCATCACTGTAAAAGACTGGCTGAGAGACCCAGGCTGATTTGGAAATGGTAATGAGCATTTTGAGACAAAAGCAGAGGATGATTGAGGTGATGAATTTGGGAGGTCTTGGGGAAAGAACGTGTGCATTTCTAGAACGCCTAGATGACTTTGGAAGTCCCTATGTAGAGCATAAAAACTTTATGTTGGTTGTCCCATCTGGTATTCAGATAGGTACCTGCATAGGCTGCGTACTCAGCAAAACTTTTCAATGATGTAAAGATGATGAGGCCTTCCAGAAGCAAGCATCTTTGCACCCTGAAGTCTTCCTCTCTACCAGCAGCTGATTCATTTCATCCTTGGCGGGTGCTTTTGGGGCCCAGATCTCCACTTCTGAGCCATGCATGGGTATCCACAAGCAAAAGAAAAAAATGATGTCCATGAAAGGAAAATGGTACTGACCTAGTCATAGAGGCTTGGCATGCCTTTATTTTTAAATACTTGCATCCTACTTTTCTGTCCAGTATCCCTAGCAGGTAAGAAATACCAAAATGTACCTGAAAATGATGAACACACTAAAAGTAAAAAAATGAATCATACTCCTTTGCAGAGCATTAAGAGATTGGCTGAAATGTTGAAGATGTTTCTGTTTCTCAGTGCCCTTCCACCCTGAGATTAGCAGATTTTTTTCCTCAAATATTTTCTACTGTGTTTTTGTGGTGCATGGTAACCTCCCATGCCCCTGCTCAGGAATGATCTCAATTCCAGGGCATTGTGGGGAGCACAAAATGGTGTTCCTTCTCACTGGAAAGAAGAGGATAAAGTGGATCCCCTCTTAATTATTCTTGTCAGAAGCACAGAAGAAATTTTCAAGAAACTATTTGCAAAGAATTAAAAAATAAAACTAACAAAACCAGAAGAAAATAGATATTATTTATGTGGAAAGAAAGGAGCATAAGCCCTAGTGGGATTCATTTTAAGAGTCAGAGACCAATGCCTAATCCAAAAAAGGAAGGGGGAATCTAGAAGAAGAGGGTTATGTAGAAAAACATGATAGTTCAGATATTCTGGTCCTTTGCTGTTAAGGGCTTTAAAGATCAGTTTGAACCAGGGCACAAATAGGAAACAAATGTTTCCTGCATTTGTTTGATCAGTAAAGCTGAGTGCTCCAAAGGTTTTAGGTTTAGGGTGTCTCAGATATTTTCTGTCAAAAATGACTTGAGAGCTCTCAGTTCAGCTCGACTTGTCCTCTCCTTTTCATGATGAGCAGAGAACTGTCCTCCAGAACACATTTGCGCTTAAAGCAGAATAGGGAGCCTCCGGTCTTTCAAATGTTTTGGAATCCCTAAGGGGCAGATGTATTATTATTTTACCAGTATGATCATAATAAAGCCCAGGGTTAATATTGACGTGTTCCCCCCACGTATGTGAGTGTGTAGTAGGAACACATCAATATTACAGTTAATATTGATGTGTTCCCCATATATATGGGGAAACATCAACATTAACTTTAGGCTTTACAGTCATCAGTATTCCATATCTAGTACTTCAATTTCATGGGGTGTCACAATTTTATTTTCCTCTTCATCCCCATTTACTGTTAAAGTAATTGATCCCAAGGGGCACTTCATATTCATTAAGGAGAAAATGGAGGCAAACAACTATACTTCTGCCTCACTATAGTGTAACATAACTTTCTTAGAGATACTTTTTTCTAAATTAGGCAAATTAAAGAAAATTTGATGATATTTATGGGCAGTTTTAGCTTCTGGATTGGCTAAACAACCAAGCCATTACATATTTCTACTTTTGTTGATGTTGTGTGCTTTTAAGTTGTTTCTGACTTGCAGTGACACTAAAGCAAAGCTATCACAGCATTTTGGGGGGCTGAGGGTGTCATCCAGTGAGTGGGTTTCCATGACGTAGTGGGGAATCAAACCCTGGTCTCCAGCCCTTTAATTATAATACAACTTCATAGATTCCTGGTGCTATGCAAGTCCTGGGATATAGGGTTATTCATATCCCTTGATACAGTGTACCTACAAGAACTGATTATATCCTAACCATCTCTACCCTGACACTAGATAAAAGAGGAGCTAATATTGAACAATTACATTTTTTCCAGACCATTCCTCTGTATTCCTAAATATTAAATCACCCATTGAGGGACCATACCCTAGAGCAAGGATGGGCAGCTGTGGAAGTCTAGGGGGCCACAGTAAGTTCACAGGAGGCCTCGAAGGGCTGCATCCCAGATTGCACCCACTCCCATAAAAATACCAACATTTTCCCCTTACAGTGCCCCTGAACACTCTGTTAGACATTGGAAGTATTTTCATCATATTATTGGGCCTTCCTGGGCCATTTTAGGCCAAGAGACAGAGGTCACTTCCTGTTCACTTCTATTTTTTAAAAAAAGGGTTCTCCTTGTGGCTGGTGAGAGTCACAAAATGTGGTAGAAATGCCCCTAACACATCCTAGAAGACATTTGGAGGCAAAACATATGTTAAAAATTTTCAACATATTTTGAAATGTTCATAAATGAACTCTAAGAGGTGTGGAGGGCATTTCCATCATATTTGGAGGCCCCTCTGCGCACCAGTGGTTAAAATAACTTTTTGCAAAAATTTTCGTTTTAACCACTGGTGCACAGAGGGGCCTCTGAATATGATGGAAATGCCCTCCATACCTCTTAGAGCTCATTTTGGGGCATTCTGGAGCTATATCTATATCTATATCTATAACTATATCTATATCTATATCTATATCTATCTATATCTATCTTGGGAATACAAGAATAATTTAAACTTGTTAATTTACCACTAACTCCCTTTGAAGAACTTATTAAAATGTTGTGACTCTAAGTCTGAAGGGTTAGCTTCTGTTATCTATAATTTACTGCTCTCTAACAAAGACCCTAACATGCAAGGGTTAAGAATGCAGTGGGAGCAGGACCTGGTTCATGCTATTAGTGATGTTAATTGGACTAATTTATAGAAGATGAAACTCTTTAAATCAATCCCTGCACAATCTGGGGGAACTAATTTATATATAGTATTTAACCCCATTTATAGGTGGCATGTAACATATTTTCTCTGTATAGCTCCAGAATGTTGGGGAGGTTGTAATTTATCAGGCAATTATTTTCACATGTGATGTAATTGTGTGAAAGTTTCTATGTTGTCCACAGAAATCTTCCAGAAAATAATCAACAGATGCAATCTATTTCTAGCTTGGCACTGATGAACATTTTTCTGGTCCAAACATTAATTTATCCCATGACGATCTTATTGCATTTTTATTATTACTGGCTCGGCAATTAAAGCTTGTTAACTAGAAAAATGCTGACAATTTAAAGAGTAACAAGTGGTATGTGAAAGCCTAGGATCTTTCTTTATTGGAAAAGCTAACACAAAAAGTTAAAGAACTGGTATAGAGACACAGGCAAAAACAACTTTACAGAAATTTGGTTTGCTTTTATTAGCTATATTATTATAGGGACAGAGGGAAGGAAGCAAGCTCTGCAACCTATGGAAATATTTGAAACAATGCATTTGGTTAAAGTAAATGATGGTCTCAGATGAAGTTTTCCTTTTTATATAAGGGTGCTGTGTTGTAGTTTATGTGCACTGTTGTTGATTTGATCTTGCTTGTTTTTTCCCCCTTGTATATTTATTATTGTTGTTGTTGTTCAAGTAGTGACCCTAAGGTGAACATATTATTGGTTTTGGGGAGGCAGACAGTGTGTGACATGCCCAGTAAATTTCTTTGGTCAAGTGTGGGATTGAACTCTGGTTTCCAGAGTTGTAGCACACTCTGTATCATAAGATTTATCGGTACCTTACAATAAGTTCTTTAAACAACTTAGGCAACTTAAAATTTAAAACAACAAAAAAATCCTCTGTGTGCATGTGTGTATGGGTGTGTGTGTGTGTGTGTGTTACCAGAGAGCATCTGGAGGTCCAGAGGCTCTCCGTATGTGTCAAAGAGAAGAAGTGGGTAAAGTACACAACTGGACTACAACCCCAGGCATTTCTCACCATTGACTATTACAGCTAGAGCTGATGGAAGATACATCTGATAACATCTGGAAGGTCCCCTGTTGCCCATTCCAGGGCTTGCTGTGTAGAGAAGTTTGCTGGGCATTTCTCCAGAAGCAATATAAAGCTTCCTTTTTGAGGGTTGGCTTCCAAATGGACAAAGGTAAGTGAGCAGACTTGCTTGATCCCCTGCAGGGGATTAGAATTCCTCCAGGTAACCACTTGGTATCTACTGTAGGGATAGAGCTTCACATGCAACTCTGCATTGCTCACTAGATTGTGTTTACAAAGGTCCATGTGTAGTTCTTATTCTCTCTCCTACTCTTACAGAACTTCTGGCATTTCAGGATTAAATAGAATGGGAAACACAGAGTCTGACATTCACTATTTCAGTGCCTCCATGAAATTGATAATGGAAAAGAATGGCGGGAGGGGCCCCCCCTGTCCTCAAGACAGGAAGAAAGTGGGAAAAGGCAGGAGAGTCAAGTCAATATACTCTACAGCACTGCAACCCAAGCTACCTGTTTTGGGGGCAGACGATCCCCCACCTCCATGCCAGGAACCAGTACTTTATTTGTATCAATTTGCTAAAGTTGTTTCTTTATTTCTTAGAATTTGCCTGGAACTGGCTGCTGATATCTCACAGACCGGCAGCAGTCCACGGACCACCGCTATGTGTAGTACTAATCTACAGCGATCCTAAGCTAAACAATATAAACTGTAAAGTGCAACTTCATGTTCCTGTGGGTACATGTTTTGTTCTGATTAAGGAAACACTTCCATTTCACTTTCAAGGAAGCATGTGGAAAAATTTATCCTGATTGTTTCCCACCCCCTTTACTCCAAGCAAATCACTTCACTCACTATAGACATGTGCATCACTCCATGCAGTCAAAACTTGCCTTGTATCGCAGTTTCTTTGTGACTGCAGACATACATTCCTAGTTACATACTTCACCTCCACATATTAAGTTTTTGTTTATAGTTTTTGTTTATAGATAGGAACCATTTGTTTTGTCTCTTCTGCTGTCCCAAATATACCAGGAGAGGGCACTCTAAGACCTATTCAAGATTAGAACTAGAGCCGCAACACTATTTGCTTGGGTTTCTCCCTTAGGCAGTTCTTTATAACGTATATGCCGGCCCATGAAATGTTCATTGCCTGTCTGAAATCTGGAAACAAGGATGCTTGTCATTGTGGGACAAACTTCTCATGAAGCTTCTAAACAAAACAGTTGACTGTTTAGAACAAAATCTCCAGACCAGGAAGGCAACTTCCACAGATGGGAGAGTTTGCATCCTTGAACCAATTAGGGGCTCCATCTCTTATAGAAGCTGGATGATTGATGATGATGATGATGATGATGATGATGATGATGATGATGATAGAAGAAAAAGAAGTGCCATCACCATATGTGGTGCTTTATATGAGTGGTTTACAATTGTTATTTTGACAGTTACCTACCCTCAAGCTTACAATCCCAAAAGACACTACACACATGGAAAAGGGTATGGCAGTGGAAGAGGAGATTAAATCCAGCAGCTGCTGGCTGCTCTTCTCTCCCCACATGGCCACAGTAGTGGCAATCAGGAGGGAGGGAGGGCTTTTTATCAGCTGCTGTGGCCAGGGTTAACAGAGCTGTGCCTGCCTGTTCTTATCTTCTTCCAAGCCCACATAAGTGGCAGTTGGGTTGGATGGAGGGCCTTTCCTCAGCTACTATGCTAATGTATGATGGAACTGTGCCTGCATATTCTTTTGTCCCTCCAAGGCCACAGCAGTGGCAGTTCGGATGGATGGAGGGTCTTTCATCAGCAACTGGGTCTAGACATGAAGGACCCATGCCTACCTGAATTTCATTGGTGCAACAACAAAGAAGGCAGAATTTGTCAATAAAAAAAGACACACAGGGGGTACACACCTTGTTGACAGTGTGGTTCACAAGTACTCTGTCTGTGAAACAGACAAAATCTGAGTTTCTTACAGACCTGGATGCCACAGTCTTCATCTGGATGACAACTGCATGACAGTGTATAAATGATCCATATGTTCTTAACCATAGATAACAGGTGAATGGATGAAGTCAAGTTTCTTTGGTCTCAGTTCATTATGATTTAATTTGAAGGAAGATGTCCTGCCACAGAAGGCGAACAGGATACTAATAGGAGAAGTGATGGAACGACATTGGAGTCTGGAAGGTTATGTGGTTATCAACTGTAAACCCATTATTGTGCATATAGCATTGCTGAGAACATAAACAAAGAACCCAGTGTGATCATCTCACAGGGATGCTATGGTGGCTATGCATGAGGTTAGACAGTTGGACAAGTAGTTGAACTTTCTCTGAGGTTGCACAGGGCTAGTATGCTTTCTGGACTGTGCATGGAGGTTTTGTAATCCTTGCCCTTGGAGATTTGGGGGCAGAGAAAGTGAAGTATCTGAAACATAATAGCAGAGTGCATGGCCCTGCTGCTTTTTCTGCAGTTGGTTGTACAACAGCTCTGTCCAGGCTTGCAGCATAGCTACACTTGCCTGGTTTTATGCAGCTACTGAGTAGGATTTCAGCCCTGACTTATACTTTATATATCTTGTTGACTAAAAAGACCATCAGGACCATAAATTAATGTCAGGTTGAGAATGAACATGTGTGAATGTGACATAGACTAGAAACTGACTGATCTGTTCATCCCATTTCATAACCATATCTCTTCTGGTTGTTCAAGCTTCTGCCATGACCAGTGAGCCAGTAGCAGTATGTATGAAAGCATGGAAGTGGCCAGTGATGTGTGTCTTTACAAACATTTGGATAGTTCAGAGCAGAATGCATGGAAAGGCTATGCTGTGACATGGTAACTACCTCCACCCACAGCATTCAGTGGCTTATAAGTTGGTATAAACGATGGCTACTGGTTGGGAAAAAGACCTTAGTCTTGTACTCCCCAACTTTCCAAATGTTGATCTATGTCTTTACATGCTTATTCCTTTGGGGCTTCCTATGGCCTGTACTAGAAACAGAATGCTGGTCTTTATGAAGGAATTGAGTAATGCCCTTTTATGTCTTTCCTCCTGACTGGAGCTATGCACATGTTTAATTTTTATGCATGAACTAGAAAAGCACAAGTCCAAGAACATTCTCCAAATCATGTTCCTGATGAAGTGGTAAAGAAAGACAAGGTGTCTCTGATCCTAGAACCTCATTGTGACTATTAGCTGTTGAATGTCTTATCTTTTATAAACATGTCTATTCATTTTAAAAAGAGATTTGTGGTCATCCTGATACCATCAAGCTTAACGAAACAATATTAGGATGTATTTAAGGCCTGCATTCACTAGGTTCTCTTCAAGAAAGGAAGTTCTCTTCAAGAAAGGAATGTATAGCACTGCAGGGAAAATGCAGATAATGCAGAGAAAATGCAGGGAAAAAGAGAGGTTAAACAGTAGAGGTTATGGGAAAATAAGGAGAGTAAATTCTTTTTTGCTATAAGATTCTCTCTTATTTATCTTTTTGGTTTTGGAAAAAAATCATTAAATTGTCATCAGAGACTCCTGATCGTCCAGCGTTTGGGATTCTCTCATTGAATGTTTCATTTTTGAGTTCAACTCTCTCTTGTGCAATAGAATTGAAGCATAGCCCTCTTAAGAACTACAAGTGTTCTAATACCTTCTCCTATAAACTTTCATGCTGATTAGCCCCAGGAACTCATTATTGTCATGACCCCTGAATGATGCTTTAATAAGTAGTGAATTAATGAGTTCAATATATTCTCACAATTTCATTTTGGCTTTAGAGGAGTTGATGCAAGAACCCCCTGTGGTCCTATCTATTCTGCTTGTCTGTTTTGATCAGCCTTGGGCAAATTTTGCACAAACCACTTGATGAGCATTAAATAGTCTGGTCTCAAAATAATTAAAAGAACGAGTTAGCAGTTGACACCCTAGCAGCTTCTATGCAGTAGCTGACACTCTCTGTCATTCCACTTTTTCAAATTCAAATATCCCATGTTCCCCCACTTTGTCCTCAGTTTATTTCGACTGATACAAAATGGATTCAAAGTACAAAAATAATTTGCACTCAATAACTCTGGAGAAGCCCTTCTCTCTGTCTCACCACCCTCTCAGGCTTATTTGGGGGGAACAAGGGAGAAGGTCTTTTCAGTCGCTGCTCTCAGACTTTGGAACTCCGACCCTAGGGAGGTCAAGTTAACCTCATCTTTACTTTCCTTCCTTTTACAGGTCAAAACATTTTTGTGCCATCAGGTTGTTATAAACTAACTAGGGCTGGGCTTTCAATGCTGTGTGGTTCTGTTTTTAAGGTTTGTACAGTCGACCCTCCATATCCACAGATTCTGTATTCACAGATTCAACTAATCATGGCTTGGAAATATTAAAAAAAAAATCCAAAAGGCAAACTTTGATTTTGCCATTTTATATAAAAGATGCCATTTTGCTATACCATTGTACGTGATAGGACTTGAACATCTCTGAATTTTGGTGTCCATGGGGGTTCCTGAAACCAAACCCTAGTGGATACCAAGCGCCCCTGTATATAGCCCTTAATGCATTTTAATATTATTAATGTTTTCACTTCATAAATTGTTTATTTTTTTTCAAATCTTATATTTATACTTTTATATATTTTGCATTGCTTTGTTTTAAATATGTTGTTAGCCATATATCTCCCATTATCAGGAGAAAGGCAGGATATAAATAAATAAAACAAGCATACTCAGTGAGGGGAGAGGACAGGAGACGCAAAATCTTGCCCTTCACAGTAGACTAAGGCAACACTGAACTGCTTCAGCCTTTCCTAGTTCATATGTTCTTCCTCATTAATAATATTGGTCATCTTGGCCACACTCTGATGTTGTTTGGCCATATACATTCCAGTTTTCACCTGCAAATTGTTGGAGGATATGTATTTCTTGGAACAACATCACTCTGCAAAGGAGCTCAGATTTTGGACACTAGAGAAAGAGACGTTATTGATGAGAAGATTTTGTTTAAGAAGGAGGGGGAGTGGATTTTACCTTAAAATCTTTGCTTCCTAGAGGCCTGAATGAGTATCTTGGCCCCCTCTGACTCTGGTAAACCTCTCCTTAGCCTCGAGGGTTGCATGTGTCCTTGAGCTTTCACCCCTTGTTCATATGTTTTCAATTGTCCAATAAATGATTTGAGAGTTCCTGGTCCAGAAAGTTTCAATGTTTGGTTCTTAATTGGCATGTACAGGCCACAGGCAATGCACTAACGTAATAATGATTTCATGTAAAGTTATATTATGTTTTGTTATCTTATATATTTATGTGTTTTCTTTTATAGGGTTGCCATATTCCACTTCCTCAATCTGAACCTAATTTGCATGTTATGCAAATTATTCTTATTTACATTCTTCTTGTATGAATCAGGCACATCAATTATTTCATTTTTTTCACGCTAGGTTTCAAATTCCACTCTATCTTTTACAGTTACAAGTAATCTGAGACAACCAGTGTAATGTATAAAGTGCTGGACTTGGAATGGGGAGACCCAAAGTCAGGCTTAGTCATAGAATTCCTTGTATGACTATGGGTCACCACAACTTCTCAAATAAAGCTAGCTTACAGGATTGCTGTGAGGATTCAAAGAGAGAGGGAAAGGGAGTAAAGTGGACATCCCCTAGTGCAATAAGAATAAAACAAAAACAATGATATTAATATTTTAAAACACTTCTAATGCTCTTCTCATCAGATCACTTTTTTTAACCTCAGTTTTTCACTGATAGCAAAAAGCTAAGATTCATGAAAATACCACAGGAAGCCCCTGAGAGTGACTACCATCTGATTCACAGGGCAAGATGCAGATGAAAGTAGAGACAAACAGCAGTAATTGAGATGGAGAAGGAATGACTGATTTCCTTCAGAGAAACAGAATAGATGTTTTATTACAAGTGGAAAACAGTCTGCTTTAACTGTCTTTCACCTACTTGACTCTTATTCAAAATGTGCATGGTTCATTTGTGCTACAATGTCTGTTGTTGTTACTGTGTGCCTTCAAGTTGTTTCCAACTAATAGGGACCCCAAGATGACCCAATCACCTGGTTTTCTGGGGCTGAGAGTGTGTGAAGGGCCCAAGGTTGCCCAGTGAATTTCCATGGAACTGCAGGGTCATCCATACTGGCTCTGTTAGAATATCTGTGCTCCCACTCAATTAAGGTAATGATAAAAGTTTGTACTTTTTACATTTCCATTCCATCCCGCCTCACTAATTGCATCCTCCCACCCCAAACATGTACTTAAATATCTGCCAAAAGAAGCAATTTTCCATGCAGCCAATGAAATGGGCTGCAATTTGCAAATGAAACTCATTAGGCTTTTAAGAGTAGATGAGGGTCAATTAGAGTAGATTGCATGTGCCTGTTTTTTGCCTGTTGCTTTTGTGGCTAAGGACTCCACACAGCTCCCTCCCCCCAGTTTCTATCCAATCTGGCAGATTTGTTCCTCCCTTAACATCATCTCTGTACTTCTCAATGTAAATCCTTTTTTCATCCTCACCCTTGTAGCTGCTGTTTTGTTGCGCTGATAGAGTTTATATGGTAGAGATAAATAGTATTCCTCTCTTATGCATTGTAGTGTAGTAGGATATGCAAATAAACAGTTCAAATGCCCATATCGTACTCCTAAAACAAATAAATATGGAATTAATCCACCAAAACAAGGCCTTATTTTTCTTTATAATTCTTTGGATCCATTTTCCCTAAAATATGAAGGTAGAACCAAGCAGCTGCCTTCTTAACTTGTCTTTCCTCAGCTCTTTCTTTCCTCAGAATAGTATCATGAGGTAGCTGGCTCAGGATGGAGAGCCCTGGAGCAAGGAATTGCACTGTTCCCCTCCTCCTGGAGGACCTCTACTCTGCTATCTTGCCTCCTTTCCTGCTGTGCCCCTAACTTGCCCAACCCCCATTTCACCCCCACAGACTCACCTCATATCTCTGCTTTGATCCCCTCTCTTGTTCTTTATACTCTGCTGGCTGTGCTCCTTCTTTCACATCACATCTTCTTTCCTTTCACCTTGCCTCTCTTCATGACCACCTGTCTTATTCCTTGCACCCTGCCCCTCTCACCCTTCCTTTCCTCCTTTCCCAGTCCTCCCTCACCTCATTCACCCTTCCCTCATATTGATTTCCTTGCCACATATAACAACCTTGTGGTGCACCTCTCATTTGCCACTGCTTACACCTCATGGTCTCTTGTTTCTCCTCCCTCACCTCAGAAGACTGTGGTGCACCTCTTGCCCGTTTCACGCATACCACTGCTTCTGCTGTTCACTGTCTGGGGTCTCCTACTCCCTCCCTTACCTCACCCTCTCAAAGTGACCTCTTGCCTGTTCCATGCGCATCGCCACTCACATCACTCACTTTATTGTGCTCCACTTCCCCACCTTGTCTCTTGTACTCCTCTTCTTTGTCTCACCTTGCACTTTCATGGCACTCCTCTTGCTTGCTTCATGTACACTGCCACATGCCCCGTGCACTCTCCCATCCCTCCTACTCACTCTCTTGCTTCACATTGTGTCCCTTTGTTGCTTCTTGCATTCTGCCCCTCACTTTGCTTGCTTGCTCCCCTCTCCTACTCAGACATTCCCACTTCTCATCTCCCACTCCAGCAGTTTTTTCCTCCATCGCTTCTTACACTCTACTGTTCACACTCCTTTGTCTTATCTCATTCCTGTACAACTGATAAATCAAACAAACAAACTGAATATCTCCCAGCTTGTTACTTAATTCCAGGCAGTAAGCAAAGAGTCATAAATAAAGTCCAACATAAAGTCCAGCAGGGTTTCACGGCAAAGGGAATGTCCAAGGTCAATCTGAGCATTTGTCAAGGCATCCAGCAAGGTAGCAGGTCAGATAAACTCTGACAACTCCTGAAGGGGAAGGAGGCCAGCTAAAAAGACCCAAAGCCTAGTGCAGCTATGCCTTGATTGATTGTTGTCGGTTATAAATTTGGAAAGAGTGACACTGAGTCTCTCTTTGCTACCTGTGCTGTGTGAAGCTGGGTCTAGGTAAGTGTTCCTCTATATCAGAAGAGGCAGGACTCTCTGTTGAAGCTGGCACCATCCCCTGTTCTGGCACTGTAACCTCTCTCTGTACAGCAGGCCCTGGCATGCCTTCTGTTTCAGCCTCTGGCATCCCCTCTGCTTCAGACTCTGAGTCAGAGTCCATGCTCTGGAAGGAGGGCATGACGTCCTTGCTCTTCTTCCTTCATCTCACTTTACCACCTGGTGGCAGGCCCCTTGCTTGCTTCTTGTGTGCCACTGCTTGTATCTCTATTCCTGCTCTCTCCTACTTCCTTCCTCATTTCATCTCCTGCCCTCATAGTGCATCCCTCATTTGCTTTTTGAACTCCACTGCTTACACCAGTTGTTCTCCTGTTCTCCTGTCTCTCTAACTTTGTCCTTCATCTCTTCTCCTGCCTTTGCAGTGCACCTCTTGCTTGCCCCTCCTTGCTCACTGCCACTCACATCATTTACTCTCCCTGCTCCCCTATTCTCTGTCTTCCCTCACCTTACATCCTTGCAGTGCACTCCTCATTTGCTTCTTGTACACTTGCAGGCTTCTTTCTTGCAAAGATTTGACAGAAGTATGTCCTCATGTTTTGACCTATATTTTGGCTTCTATAGGGGCCAGGGACTTACTTTTTTAAAAAAATGAAAGTTTGGAATCTGGGCTAAATGAGGGTCCAAACAGGCACCGGATGGCATGCCTAGAAGCCAAGTAAAACCTGGCTATCCACGTGATACTGTGACACTATCCTTTTATGACTTTACTAGTGTATTTACCCAGCATTGCCCAGGATTTTATTTTCTCATAAATAATACTTGTTAGAAGTACCTTAGGAATTACCTTACCTTACCTTACCTTACCTTAGGGATTACATGTGATTGAAATACACAGATTTGAGATCCTGTGTCTCTAATTCCTCAGACTGTCTTGTTGAGTGACTGTAACTTTTCCCCATATTCTCCAATCCAATCTGTATTCAGAATTATTAACATATAGAGGTTGGTTTCCTGAGGGAATACACTGCCCTCCTTCTTGTTGGTAGGCCTCATCTCTATAGCAACCAGCCTATTCAGAGCTCTCTGACTGAGAATTCTCAAGGCCCCTCCCTGAACTGCCAACCCCAGAATTCCATAGAATCTTCATAGCCAGCCAATCATATGAGGTCGTCGCCTCACACAGCCAACCATATGAGGTCTTTGTCTGCCTGACACAAACAAACAGACAAACTCACAAACAGGCAAAGTTTGGCATTTATATAGTAGATTTAGCCTCTGGAAGAAGTCCTTAATAGTACCCTGAAGCCAAAATGCATTGGGCTTTTGGAGCATCTTGAGACATGTCTCCAGTTTCTTCTGTGGACTTTATTGGATGTTCCCCAGTTTCTGCTTCTTTTTTTCATAGTTTTTGAGACAAGAGCTGTGTCACAAAATTTGGAATACTGAGGATAACTGTTTTGATCTACATATTAATCCAACAAGATTGGTTGGGTTAAAAATGATTGACCAAAGAAAATTCACTAGCATGCCTGCTGCCTCTATCCTATGTAGTACTGTTTATAACATTAAGAATTGCTTTGGACACAGTTGCTACATATGGAAAGTGTTGTATTCTGTATTTGCCTGCATTATATGTTTTTGCCTGGAAGATTACAGATACATGCATGCATCAGCAAAACTTTGATGTTATTGATGCAATGGGAGCATGAACCCTTCCCTTTTCCACATGACCATAAACACTGAACAACAAATGCATGTGATGTTAATCCACTGCTATTTGTGATGTGGAGGGAATGCTGTGTAGGCATGTGCAGAAGGTGAATATAAGGTATGATAATATCTGCAACCTGTTTTAATAACATTTTGCTTTCTGTAGGCCATAGGATTGCCGTATGTGCTTCTTTTCCAGGACATCTCCTCTTTTTCAGAGTTAAGAATTCCTGCTTCCCAATTTCCCAGATATGTCCTCTTTTTCAGAACTAAAATTTATGTCTGGGCAGATTTTTTAAATGCCTAGATTTTCTTACAAGTTTTGGACTGGAGGAGATTGGCAATAAGATTGTAGAACTCTGTTGAGGAGGAGGAAGAGAGATGCCAGATTAAAGAGGGACAAGGAAAGTACCTAAAACATCTAGCCTTCACCCTGTGGAGATTTCTGAGTGACTCACTGGCTTCCAACAAGGTTGGGGGCTTCACCTTCCTCCTCCATCCCAAGGGGAAGGTCAATCAAGAAGATGGTGGGGAGGATAAAAGTGTCCCACAGACATTATTTGGGATGGTGACTAGTCTCAAGGAAAATCTGCCTTAGCTGTTCAACTTTCTCCACTGAGGAGTACTAGCTCCTCTCACAACTGCCCAGAGCTTATAGGGCATTTCAAGTGGGAGTTATCATGGCAATTAGTGGTTTAAAGTAGTTCATCAGTAATTGTGTCATCTTTTTTGCTTTTCAAAATATGGTAACTCTAGTACATAGTAGATGATAGGTCCCTTCAAAGATAAAATCTAGTGGCCTTTATCAAGGTAAAATGACAGCAAAATAAAGAAGCCCCTGTGACGGGCAGGGCTCTGGAACATGAATATATCTTAGATTAAAATTCACTGTTTAAAATTCATTGTTCATGCAGACAGGCTTTCATCTTTTCTCTTCCTCCTAATTTGTGCTTCTGCGGCAAATAGAGGCCTTTTCCGCACAGGGTGAGGGAATCGCCCCATGCCGGTACTCACCGGACCTGTGTGCTCCACCCGCGGGTCCAGGTTGGTCCGAAGCAGTCCATGGCTGCCGCTCTGCACTGCTCCAGGGATGAAAATGGCGGCTTCCAGTTGGTGGAGGCTCTCCACCAACTGGTGAAGCTTGCCAGCCTAAAGCCCACCCCCGGCAGATCTGCAGGCCTGCACTGGTGCGAGCCTGCAAATCTGCACCGGCGCATGTCCACGGAGCGGCACGCTCCGTGCTTTTGAAAGACCTGTTTTAAGCGGTCTTTCAAAAGCACGCTGAACAACCACTTTGGGTCTTTCCGGAGCGTGCTGAGGTCTGGAACTACACAAAGTAGTCTGGACACACTCCGCTCTCAGGTGCAGTCGTCCTCCCTGGAGGACGCTCTGCACCGTTTTAAAAGCCCCGTGCGGAAAAGGCCAGAGATTGCTGTGGTGTAAGGGAAAGTAGTGATGACCCTTATCTGGGCAGTGAAAGTCAGATAATACCTGATGAAGTTTAGTCTTGTGTCTTAGTTCACACTGATGCTCAGTTGTGATGCTTCATTTCAGCACAGCTTGGATATATTCTTTTTTTGAGAAGCTACAACAATGTGGCCAGCATCTGAAGGATTCTGGAACATGTAGTCCAAAAAAAGAATTACCTTCAGCACTTTAGTGTCCTGCTTTGTTCCATAGAGTAGTGAAAGCAGTCAAGGCAGTGAAGTCACAGAATCTTTCCAAAATGTGACCAGATCTTCTCTTTGATAAGTTCATGAGCCTATGCATGGTGTGTTGCACAATATTATCAGTAGCTCTTGAGCACCAGACATTTCACCCTTTCCTTTCCTAGCTGACACTACTACTCATGCCCACCAGCCTATGCCTGAAATGACCACCTTTATGGCATCTTCAATACAATATCATTCTGATTATTGTAAGATGTCCAGATAGCCTTGTTTGGATAGATGGGTGAAAACAACAACAACAATGACTTTTGGGGCACCTATCCCTCTTTCCCTGTATCTTTTAGTCACTGAAAACAGAACTTATTCTACAGAACTCAGACAAATGGTACCTCCTCAAATTCTCTTTTCTACAGCTATCAGGGATACAGGAAACTTTCTTTGTATCTCATCACCATGGACTGAAATGCATCCTTCATTTGCTAGGATTCCTTTTTACAGGAGCTCCAAGAGTAACTGGAAGCTGTCTCATGTTTTGAATCTCAATGAAAAATATTGTTAGTTAGTCTCAGTATCTTTCCCAACACCTTTGCTGCTCCTTTGCATGAGTCAGATATGATTCCCATCAATGATTTGTAAACTAACAACAAATGTTTAAAGTCACCATGAGGCAAGGAATGTTCTGTTTATTCCAGGATTCATAATCTGAGCAGAATTTTCACATTTATTTCACAAAGGAAAGTAACCTCCAAAATAACATAATATGCACCAGTGATTCATTTCACTGTGGCAATGAAAATTCATTTCACAGGAAAGCTCTTCTCCTATGTTGATATTTGTACAGATTGAGTGAGAGTCAAATGTAGTCATGCTCAACAGTAAACCCCTTGCAATCAATAAGACTTAGGTTAGTCCTGACTAACTTGCAAACAATGAGTCTAAAGTAAATATGCCTAACTCTGGATCCAACCCAGTGTTTAAAAGGGAGCAGACTGGTAGACAGATAGATAGAACTCATTCTTTCAAAAGTTGTTCGGATTAGTTTATAGCATATAGTTGTCTTGGAAGTAGTTTCCTTTTGCAGTAAATTGTGGTACTCAGCAACATTTGCTATGACAAGATAACTGAGGGATGAGTGAAATACTTTCGTATGTCTACAATAAGCTGTAAGAAATTATAGGAGAAAGTTTTTTTCCTTGAAAATTCTGCATATGTTATATAATATATATTGCATTGTATAGTTTTACAGACTTTTTTTTACATCAAATACATTTTTTTAAACACTGATTTGAAAAGGATGATGATTTTTTTTTCTGTACAGCACTGGGACTTTGATTTTAATTTCTTTTAAGCATAGTTTAGCACTTTTTAAGAAGTGTACTCATATTCTTCAGCACTGCGGCGTCCAAAATCCATCCAGCCCATGTAGTCTCTGTCTCTTATCCTGTGTGTAGGGTCAAAATTTTGTAATCCCATCACAGAGACCTTTCCAGTAGAACCTTTGAAAAGAAAGGATGTGAAACATGAGTAAATAAATGAATTCATAAAATAATGATAGCAACAAACAGTCCTATGACACTTTAAATCACAGGATAGAAAACCTGTGATCCCCTAGATGATGCTGTTCTCCCAGTTCTATTGGCTCAAGCAACTGCCAATAGTTAAGAGCTGTGGTGCATCCCTCATCCCAGCTTTAAATGACAACATTCACTTCAGTGTGCCATGAGCATTTAGAGATTATTGTACCTCATCAGATATGGGAGAGTTCAATCTACCAGTGGATTGCTGGGTGTGGAGATCCCTGTGAGCCCCACACAACTCCTGGAACTCTTTTTCAACTGACCTGGTCTTAACAAAATTACCTTTTTTGCACTTTCCACAAAAGGAACAAGAAATCACACCTTTCCAAGATGTTTTTGGAGAACTACAGTATAAAGAAAACATTTTACACAGTAAAGGGCTTCAGTAACACATTCACAACTGCTATATATTCATGATCTCCATGTAGCTCCTAGTCTATGGATTGTGAAAGTCTCCTAAATTCCATTTACTGGTAAGCAACCACTGACATCAATGGGGGATCCATTCCTCTGCTTATCAGGAAGCAGCTATCTGATGTTCCCACCTCCTCCCTCTTGTGAGTGATCTCTGGCATGAGGGGGGTTTGTGACAGGGGTCTTTTTTCTGCCTGTCACAGAGCAGATCACTCACAGGAGGGAGTGGGAACATCAGGCAGCTGCTTCTGTATTGACAGAAGAAGAGACCCCAGCTGATCCCAGTGACTGATTATTGGTATGTGAGTTTTGGGGAGGTCATGCCAACATTCAGTATGTAGCAATGATCTTATGGTGCTACATAGTACACAATGGTCATATAAAATGCCAACAGGGGACATTAGTTAAATTCCACAAATAAATGTGTACATTGGTCAGAATGCATTTAAAATGTGTGTGAATTTCTATGCAGAAAAAAGGAGTCTTGCAATCTGATACGAAACAAGTTTGGAAAGAAAATGAAGGTGGGACTGAGAGAAATGCAATGAAATAAAAACTGAGATATATTTTTCATTCCTGCCAGAAAGGTGCATAGATGGTAGACTTGCATTTATGATCAGTTCTTTGGTTGATTTGTAGGAAACTGGAAAAAGTTTCTGACTCTTAACAGCAACAACTAAGAACTATTCCTTCACCCCTGCAAAAAAACAGCACCTAAGATGGGGAACTAGAACTTCTTAATAAAAGGACTAGTGAACTGGATTCTTTTAAGGATTGCAAGATCCCAGGTTAAGTATGTGCTCAGAGTTTTGCTGTCCATAATATAACCACATGGTTGAGCCCTTCATATGTACCTATATCCAGATGCAGGATTGTAGAATTCTAAACTTTCTTTAAAAAACTAGATCTTGCATATCTGAGATCTACCCACCCTGTGCCACCACCACTTATCACTCAACTGTAGTCAACGACAACATCCAGTCATTAGAAGTTGTTAAGCCTCCAAATGCAAATATGTTCTATCTCTGACCATTCTTTGCATAAACCTGATGTGAGTGATCACTTTGTTATGACACTGTTAATAGATATTGTTAACAATTACTTGTTGCGACACACAGTCTTGGTCAAAGCAGAAGGAACTGTCAAACCTGTAATGAATACCAGTTCTATTGCTTCAGTGGTTTATCACTATATTCTGACTGAGTACTCTGACACTAGAAAATGCAATGCCACACCAATATTGTAGAAATTTTTCTGCCCAGGTTTCTATCTGCCAGTCCTGAGATGTAATAAGGACCCTCACTTTGTGGGGGTTAGGTAGGCACTCTCTTTTTGACTACTTTTGCTGTTTCAGTTTAGCAAATCAAACAGCCATCATTGTTGCTTTCTCCTCTGCTTACTCTCCTTGCCCTTGTGCAGCCTTAAGTACTTTTTGCAAAAGAGCCTGCTGCTCTTTGAATGCACCAATCTGCTCCTGAATCTGCCTCTGAGTGGCTGGTAAGTAGAACCCAGATGATTTTTGCTACTGCTTTCTGCTTGCACTTTTCTCCCACTTCCATTATCAGAACACACTTCAGGATTGCACTAGGATTGGGGCCAACCTGCTCAGCCATCTTAATTCCCCATTCAACCAGAGTAATCACCCCATTTAACACTTCAGCCACTGGGACCCAGGCACTGGTGCCTGGCCATTTTAGGATGTATCTCTGGCCAACATCCTGTCCAACTGACTTATTTTCTCACTAGGAAGGCATTGTTCTTGATCCAATTGTTTTGCCAATTGCAAGAGGTTCTTTTAGGTCCAAGAGCAATCATTATATTAGTGGGAAAAGTTTAAAGCTTTATTGCCAACTTGCATAAAACAGGGATATATGGCAAAGATACAGGGAAAGCAGTGGGGCAGTCTCACACTCTCTGTTCAGCTGCCGGGAACCCCAGGACAGCAGCAGAGAGATCTCATCACTGGCCCACAAGTACACAGCACCACCATGGTCCAAGGTGTATGTTGAAGCTCACTGATCATAGTTTTATTTATACATGCAAAGGTCACTCATCACACTTGTCTTTGAAGGTCGTGCTCCCATCTCTTATCAACTCTTCTTGGACACCTCCCCAGATCCAGATGTGTATACAAAGGATGTGAAGACAAGGGGTCCTTCCCAATTTTTCAGGCGTGGACCCTCCCAATAACTAACAATGCTTACCAAACCTGTTTGAAGCTTAACTCAGTAGCTTCTCAGGCATGGGCACAGATACAGCATACAGCCAAACTCTTCCTGCAATAGTCTTTTGACTCCTTTCCCATACATGTGCCTATAATATCCTACATATATTTTAAATTTAAATTTATTTTTACATTTAGATTTAGATTTACATTTAGATTGCTCCCAATCTTCTCATTGCTGAGATATCTTCTCATTGCTACTACCTCATTTATTTTCCCTCTAGCCCATAGATGAATCAATGTTAGGTGGTTGAGGTCACTTTGCCTTCCCAGGAGACTTGAGGGCATTTGGGGGTGGGATATTCCTTTCTGAAAAACTTTAAAATTCTTTTTGAATCTTAGGGGCCACCAGAACAGCCCTGGAGATCACAAGTGGTCCAGGGCCTACATTTTGCTCACCCCTGCTCCAGCCATAGCAACATAACTTCCAACTCTAGCACGGGGTGGGGAACCTTCAGTCCTGGAGTTGAAACTGGCCATTTAGGGTTTATTTAATTAATTTATATTCCATGTTTCTCCCACAGTGGACCCATAAAGGTTCACCAGCTGGTCACGATCTGTCCTCATGATACAATCCTCTGAGAGCTTCCCATCTTTGGTATGGGTTTTTCCTCCCATTCTAAAAAGGTTAAATGCACCTCCTATGCCTTATTTACTGGCAGTTAAGAGCTTTAAACCAAAAATATGCTGTCATTTTTGGTCCCACCCTTTTGCCTTTGCAGTGGAATTCATCTCTTGCTCTAATATACTTGGGTGTCAGTGGGAGTGAGCAGTTCATCTTGCACTGCAGAACAAATGCATAAGTCACCACAAGGCAAGGAATGTTCTGTTTTTTCCCCAGGATTCATAATATGAGTAGAATTTTCATATTTTTTTCACCAAAGAAAACATCATAATATGCACCAATTATTTTTGTCTGGCTTAAATTTTAAAAACTGTAGCCAAGAAAATGCTCTTCTACTGTGCTTATATTTAAATGTACAGATTGGGTTGAATTCAAACTTGCTCAAACTTGCCATGCTCATCAATAAACCTCTTGCAATCAATAAGACTTAGGTTAGTCTTGACTAACTTGAATACAATAGGTCTAAAGTAAGTATGCCTAACTCTGGATCCAACCCAGTGTTTAAAATGGGGCAATCTGATAGACAATTAGACAGAACACATTTTTTTGAAAGTTGTTCACATTAGTATATAGTATACGGTACACTTGAAAGCATTTTCCTTCAGCAGTATATTGTGATACTCAGCAACAATTGAGGGATGAGCAAAATACTTTTAATAGATCTACAATAAATTGTAAGAAAGTATAAGAGAAATATTTTTTTGACAATTCTGCATATGTTCATTTAATATATGTTGCATTGTATAGTTTTACAAATTCATGTCAGTTACATGGGGTTTTTTAAACACTGATTTGAAAAGGATGACTTTTTTTTTTTTGGCACAGAAATGGGACTTTGATTTTAATTTCTTTTAAGCAGAGTTTAACACTCTTTAAGAAGTGTACTCATATTCTTCAGCACTGCGGCGTCCAAAATCTATCCAGCCCAAGTAGTCCCTGTCTCTTTTCGTGTGTGTAGGGTCAAAATTCTGTAATCCCATCACAGAGACCTTTCCAGTAGAACCTTTTTTTAAAAAAGGAAGTGATATAGAAGTAATAAATAAATGAATTCATAAAACAATGATAAAACAAACAGTCCTGCTTCACTTTAAATCAGAGGATAGAAAACTTGTGTCCCCCCCAAATTACCTTGTTCTCCCCATCCTATTGGCCCAACCAACAGGCAAATGGTTGGGAGTTGTGGTACAACATGTTGAAGTCTAAAGGTTCCTAATCCCAGCTTTAAATGCCAACATTCCTTGTGGTCTGCCAGAGGCATTTGTAGACAAGTATCTATTTCATCAATCTACCCATAGATCACTATGTGTGGAGACTCCTGGAGGGGCACATGTGGTTCATGGAAAACTCTTTGACACACCTTGTCATAACAAAAATAGCTTTTTTGTACTTCACTTTGTACTTACAAAGGAAACAAATCTTGCTTCAAGAAATCACACACAGTTCTCTGTCTAAACTTCATGTGAGATATTAACTTGTTAATATCCTTTCTGACATTGTTAATAGACACTGCTAATAATCTTTCTGCCCTGCACTCAGGTATAACAGTTTTGAAAACTCTCTAGTCTCTGTTCTGCCATGAAATGTATTGTGTTGCTTTGGGCATCTGTCCTTCAGACTGACCTGACTCAAAAGGTTGTTGTGAAATATACCATATGATTGGTATCATTGCTTGCCATTGCACACTTCTTGGAGCACAGGTAGAATGTATACATGATGAATATATCAAAAATAGAAGAATTATGCACCAGATATTTGTTTGTTTGTATCTCACTGTTCTTCTAAGTGGCTTACAATATAAGTTTAAATCAGAACAGCTAAAACCACATATAATGCTTTCTATGCTGTTGTACTTATTAAAAAGCATTAAACCACCAATTGAATTAAAATACTGTTTTTAAAATATTAATTTAAAAAACAATTTAAAACACATGGAATACCTCTCAAAAATAGCACCTGTAATTTCAGGTCAGTTATGGCCAAAGGTTTTTTTAAACAGAAATGTCTTTCCCTGCTAGCAAAAAGGCAGCAGAGCGGTGAAGAATGAACCTCCCTCAGAGAAAGATTCAAAATATTGTGGGGTGGGGAACCACTTCTAGACGTGACTGGACTTCAGACTCCATAATCCCTGACCAACAGCTATAGTGGCTAGAGCTGTTGGGAGTTGGAGTCCAAAAACACTTGGAGGCCCACTGCAAAGTTATCCATATCTGGTCAAAAAGCTTCGTGCTGTTTTGTACGGTAACTAATAACTTAATCTGGACACGTAAGAATTTATTCCATCTCTATTGTCTAGCAAATTTATGGCTAAATAAGACCTAAAATTCTTAAACAAATGAGTAGATCTTCTAAAGCATATTCCTGTATTCATTTTGCATCAAGCAGCTCGGTGAGTGGAACAACCTGTACTTTTAAGCACAATTTTTTCTTTTGATGTTTCTTATTATGTCAGTGGTCTTCATGCATACAGAGAATTTGGAATTTAATAATCATATAAACAGACTGAAATTAAAAGTCATTTATATGGGGGGGGGAGATTCTGCAAAATCACTGAAGCCAAAATCACAAAATTAATTAATTATTTGATTAATTAATTACATCATAAAATTAATACAATACTTTCAAAAAACAGTCTAAGGAAACTATGCATTCAGGCCAAAATAACTAACATTAAAATAATATTAATTAACATTATATAGAAGTATTTAAGTGCAGAATAATAATACATTAATAAATAATACAAAATAAAACATTAATAAATAATGCAAAATAAATGCAGAAACAAAATGCTGCATTTGCAGTCAGGTTTCTAACCAGGTAGCCTTGCTCTTTTTAGAATACTCCTTTCTATTTACTTTTCTTTCTGGTTCTCAGATTGTCTAAAGTGAAGACAGTGAAGAAAAATACAGGGGAGGCTCAAAAAACAATGTTGCAATGTGACATATTCCTATTCTTGGCTCCGGTTAAGCACTTTTATGTCCTTTTCTTCGATATACTATCCCACCTTCATCCTTCATAATTGTTTGCTCCTTTAACCTGTTAGCATTGCTAGCTTCATGAAGTATGCTCATGCTTACTGAACTATAGTGAGGAACATGAAGTTTCCCCTTCCTTTTCTAGAAATCACGGGCTTTTCAAAGCCTGCTGGGACATCCCCTTGCTAGTAGATGCACAGTTACATAAGACTCTGTCCTGAACTAATGAGTTTGCTCTATGTGCCCTGGTTGTTGTAACTGCTGTCTTCAAGGAGCAAAGCAACAGCACTTGAGCACTCCCTGTATGTCTTTCACCTGGAAACTACTTGCTTTCTGTGTTAACCTTTGGGCATCATTTTATCCCCTTATCACAAAATGTTCCATGAAATCTCCTACAGAAGCAACTATTCTGTTCCCTATATAGAACAATTGTCAATATTACACACATTTCTGCAATTAGGAACATAACGTGTAGCTGACTGGTGTGATATTGAGGAAAAATGGGATTAGGAAATCTCTAATTGTTGTCATCAGTGTGCCAGTGCAAAGAGGATGAGATTCATATTTCTTCATATTTCTTAATGTTGGGAAATTCCCAGTTTAACTGTTTCTTTAATAATTTATTGTGCATAAGTGTTAATCTAAAACTGCTGGTAAACAATGACAAATGTTTTCATGGACCTCTTTTGCTTTCTGATGTAATATTTTCAATTATTAATCTTTTTTATAAAGTCAAAGTAGGAGAAACTGACACACCAATAAACTTTTGTGGACTTCAGCTTCCACAATAAAATAGTATTTCAGCTTGGTTGTTTTTTGCACAGTCAATCTTGTTGAATTCATTTGCATTGGAAACTGTGTGCTTTATAAGGCATCCCTATCGTTAAATAAACATCACCTTCTGAATACACTTCTTCCCACAGTTAAATTAATGAATTGTATAGTACTGTTATTCAGTGCATGATGACTAGACATACTGAAAGTTGCTTCAATGTTCAACATTAGGAAAGGGAAACAACAGGAAAGGGAATCATATAGCTCAAAGACCACATGTGGGCCAGAGGGGCTCCTACATGGATCTCAGATTGCACAAATCCCTGAAAGCCCTCAGCCCCCTCCCCCCAAAATCAGCTCAAAACACAATTTTAAGAGGAATTAGAAACATGGCTTGTGTATTTCACAATGTGGTTTGTCCTATTTTGTGCTGTTTTACTTCTACTCACCCCATTGATCAGAACATCACTCTTTATTCCCAAAAATGGCAGCAGTGTGGCCTATATGGGATTTGGAGAAGCAGAAAATGGCCCTCCAATTTACCACATATGTCCACCTGTGGCTTAACATAATGGTAAATACTAGAAGGTACAAATAAGATTGTACCTTACTGATGAAATGTTAATGCCTAAATGCAGTAGCAGCTGGTGGTTTCTATGTCAATTGGGCAGTGAGTCCACCCCACATTTTGGATGGCTTCAAAGGAGCTGTCAAGGTGCTGAACATAATCTGAGAATAAGCTTCAGCACTTTGGATAGTTCATTTAAAGCTTGTCCAAAGGACCTCTCTAAAATGCTGAACCTATTTTGGAGGATAAAGTTCAGCACCTTTGATAGCTCTTTTAAAGCCTGGGTTAAGCCCTCAAATAGATTCACTGATATGGGGAGCCACTAGCCACCATTATCTAAATATCCAAATTGTAGAAATTACAGAAATGTATGTTGAAAATTACGCTTATGGTATTTGTAGGAGAACTCTAAAGCTGCAATCTTATACCCCTGTGATGGTCACATATCTGAGACAAATTGTGAGAAACCTGCAAGTTCTTTATATATGTCATGACAGCCTGCCATGGGCTTGCAAGGGTCACTATTATACAAAAGCACAATATTTAGATGTCAAGCTGAACTTTCTACCCAGTGTGGAATCATTCCAGAGATAAGGTCCAAGCTCCTAGGGTGTAAGCTTAGACACACTTCCAAGGGAATAAGAGCTTTTCCCAATAAGACATACTTCTGAGTGGATGTATCTGCTAAACTTGGAAAAGTTTACTTTTTTGGACTACAGCTCCTAGAAGCCAACAGCTGGCATGGCCAGTGGCCATACAAGCTGTAGGATTCTGGAACCTGTGATCCATAAAAGTAATTTTTGCATGCTCCATATGTATAGCACTGTATTTTAAATAAAGAAGCACAGTGGAAGGGTAAATATTTCATCCAGGTTGAACCTTCAGCATTTTGCCGCCACAGAAGCCCTGAAATCAAAATGCTTTTAATTAAGGTCCAGAAAAAGGCTTCTGGACTTCTTATCCTCCTGACATAGTTCAGCTGGAGTCAATAAACACAAATGGAACTAATGGAACATTGAGAAAATGTTGGCCCTGAAGGTACAAAGATGGAAGTGATCTTGGGGAATGAAATGATTGCTCAGATAACAAATGCCCTTCTAAAAGCAATTGAAGCAAATTTCCTTTATTCTTCACCTACTTCACATCTCACAGTCTCCCTTTTGCTGTCATCCAAACAATGCCAGAGTGAATTAAAAAATCCTCTGGGGATTCAATGTGCGATTTAGGCTGCAGTTGTATTGGAAAGCAGCTTCTATTGAAGTAAACTGAGCTGTTTTGTGGGAAAAAATATTCTAAATTGAGGTTCTTCTGAGCTAACCTCTGGTAGTGCAAGGACTACAGTTGTCAGCTGAACCTGCCTGCTCTATCTTTGGGGATAGGTGCCAAGATGACTAAACTGAGGCTGTTGTTGTACTTTGGCCATATCAGGAGAATACCTGACTCACTAGAAAAAACTAGAAAAATGCTTGGTAAGGTAGAAGGCAGTAGGGAAAGAGGAAGACTGTATTATAGATGATAGATTATATCAAGGAAGACTGCAAGACCTGAGCAGAGCAGTTGATCATAGGATAGCTTGAAGGTCTCTCATCTGTAGGGTCACCTTAAGTCGAGGTTGACTTGATGGCAGTTAATAACAACATATTCTCCAAACTTGGAGGGAGTGGCCTAGTTGTTTATCTATTTGTGTCTGTGCAGGGTCACAGACATCAGGTTCTCTTAGGGCAATGGGGCACAGATGAAGGTAACACATCCTCCTTCTTTTCAAAATAGGTATGCATGGTTGCCACCATCACTGCATCCTTCTCAGGGGTGAGATAAAGGATATGAGTGCTACCATTGCTACCTTGTTCTCTGCCCCCTTCTCAGGGAAGTGCATTTTCCACATCCCTGTCTAATGCATGTGTTGGGATTGGTTGCCACTGTTGGCATGGTGCAATGTGGGATTTTGGTTCATCCCTCAAGCAGTGAGATAGCTTGAACTGCCCCGAAATTGGGTCACTGACATGTGTCCTAACCTATCTACTTTAACCAGAAGAGTCTCTTGAAGTACACGTGTTACACACATCCTTGAACACTGACATTCTTCATTTTGGATATGGAGTGGAGAGTGTTTAGAAGCTGCTGGGGGAGAGACAACTCATAATGGAGAAAAGGAGGGAGCCTTTTCCACAAACGTTTATCGGCTCCAAATCACCTCCACCAGCAACTTTTAAACCCTGTGGAAAGGCCATTTGTTTGGGAACTTCTGAGGGACAGATTCAGCCGTAGAGACATTATTGTGGCCTGCATTTCTATTGGCAGGTGTGGCAAGGGCAAATGAATAAGCCCCTGGTGCATTTTGCCGCTTAAAGCTCTTACTGCAAGTAACTAAGCTATACGAGAAGCATGTCAATGTTTAGCATGTCAATGCTTAGAATGGGAACAGAACTAAAATGAAAGCTGGGAAACCACCAAATGCAGATGTCATGGGAAAGGGGATGTAGCCCTCTGGAGAACCTTAAGAAGGAGAAATTCACCCATTTCCCTAGAAGTCCAGATTCAGCCCAGGATTTGAAAGTTTCCATATCTGATTCATTATCCCAAACTACTCAACCTACAGACCTGTAACAGACATTTTGCTACAAATGTCCAATTGAGCCCTCAAGTACAGTTTGCCCCATACCTTCTACCTGATCTCCTTCAACTGGACATCCTACTAATGGTTCCAAAGACCTAATTTGTACAAAGGATATTCTGAACCATTCTGCTTTACTCCTCACAAGGCTAGTTCAGAAAGGATGTAGTGGTAAAACAACAATCCCCATAGCAATATCTCCCTGCCCAAGGATAACTCCAAACTGCAGGCACTGCTCTGATCCAATATCAAGGAAGAAATTCTTGTAGTTTTCATCTTCACCAGAAACAGATCTTTTGTAAAGCTAATGGGTTCTGATTAGTCAGTTCAAGACAAAACCAATACCAAATATTTTGCATTGCAACAGAAATAGCTCCCAACATCCTTGCTGGGAGAAAACCTATATCCAACCATGCTTCTGTATGGCTTGCAGCTGTATATAGAAAAAACAGAAGCCAGAGGGCAGGTGCAGATGACATAATTATTCCTGCTAATCAAATAGTCCTAGTGCTTTCCCATGCAAGCCCTGGCGCCACTGCAATGTTGTTGGTGAACCGCAAGAGTTGCTGCTGTTAGTGAAAAGTGTTTGTAGCCCATTAGGTTATGATTCACATTCTCACATCTATTCCAGAAGAGACAGATGTAATGGAACACTCAGTCAGGAACCTAATTGCATGCTTATTTCTCTTCTCCTGTGAACACAATAGGTCTTAAGTCTACAATCCCAGCGCCAGTTACCCAGTAGTAAGTCCTACTGAACTCCTGGGGACTTAAATTGGATTGCACTATAAGCTTCCTTTCCATCTCTGGAGCCCTTACCAAGTGCGTCATTTAGCAGTCACTAGGGCTTCACTCAGACTCCATTAGAACAACACCAAAACGCACAAATCAGCCTTGTGCATATGATGATTTGACAGCAAGGATCCAATCTGAGTAGCTGAATTGTATTGCAAGGAGGGTATCAGTGAAAGAATTTCAGAAAGCTGATCACTGTTGGTTCCTCAATTGCCCACCAAAGGCAAGAAAGGACTGGCTCCATTTCTAGGTGTGCTAAGATATTTGGGCACTCAGCAAATATGCTTCAATCATATTCTATCCCAGTCTGAACACAGCTTATCAAGAAAAGTCCATGATAGGTTCACCTTAGGATTGCTGTAAGACAAAACTGACTTGAAGAACAAATGGTTGTTTGGAAATGGAGTTGAGAAGGACCAATGGAAAAATAAATGAAACTTCCCTGTCTAGCTACCATTAAGGCAACTTCTTTGCCACTACACTGGAAAAACCCAGTCTGCAGATCTCAGGGCACAACAAAAGGCTGATTTTTTGCCATTTACTTTTTTCCCTCACCTCTGCCTTTTAAAGTATCATGTAGCTTCATGAAGAGCTTTGGTGAAGCTTATCCACTAGTTTTGTATTTATCGTCAATCCTAACAAAGGTATTACCTAATTGTGGATTGTGTTTCTACTTATGAACCTACATGGCTAGCCATTCTTGTCAGACTAAATGAGGCTACCCTTCTTCTGGTTTGGATTTATTCATGCATCAAATCTTAGAGAACAATTTCTTTGACATCAACCAATATTTGGATAGAACACGATTCAAAATTTATACCTCTTCGGGTTTGCTGAAGGTATTTGGCTAACAGAGCTCCAAGGTTGGCTTTCTGATCCACGGTGCCATCTACTCGCTGGATAGACTTCCCTGAGGCTGAGGTACGGATGTGCCGGTGGTTTTGGAGCACGCTCTGCTCCAGATCAGTGGCCATGGGATTCTCATTGTGAGAGCCAGATGTCTGCTGCCCTGAGGAGCTCATGGACAGCACAGCCAGGAGGAGAAGGAGACAGATCCCACTATACATAGCTAGAGAGGAAAAGGGAAAAACATGATGAAAGTCCTGAATGGATAGATAGATGGATACAGTTCTGAATTTACAAGAGGAAGGACTGTGCTTACAAAATGAAGATTCAGACTGTATTGCTTTTGCCTGTTCCTAGCCAACTTAAAGATGCTTTGGGAGAAATCTAATCCATCACAGATAACTCCCACTGAGAGCCTGTAAGCTCTTCTTTTTCATTACGTTTCATGACAACAACATGCAGACAACATGATTTAAAGTTCAAAGCGTTCCATCACGCTTTCCTTTCCCTGGCTGAATTATGTAACATCTTGCCTAATGAAGAGATCTGAAGATCTTGAAAGATTGCACATGTCTTTTTTTTTTCTTTTCCTTTTGGCCCAATAACAGTATTGCCACAACATGGATTCTAAATGGCTGTTGTTTCCAAACAATCACATATCATGGGCGCTCAGTTACATGAGAAAGAGAAGCAGAGAAGTATACAGAGAAGTATACAGTAGTTGGGACTGATGATGGTCTGAGCACAGAAAATCAATCCAGAGCAAATCTTTTTTAGTGGAAGAGTTAAACCCCTTTTGTGACACATCACTTTGTTGAACTGAAGTAATTCATTACATTCTCTTTTGCTTGACTTTTTAGGTAAAACAGAATGCAGTGTCTGGAGTGGAGGGGCAGCGGCTTTTCACCCTTTTATAAGTATGGTATGTTCCATTTTGGAAAGATAGTGAAAGGTTTACTTCAGTATTTTTGTGATTATTTATCACTGTTCACCTTTTCATACCCTAGAAAAATAAATGGTGTTAACTTCATTATGAGACAACTTTTGTGTGAAACAAAATGCAATTCCCCCAGATTGTGTAAACTGTGTAAATTTCTCTGGAGTAACAAATGCAAATTAGAAACAGATTGGAATGACTTGATTCTCTTGGGAGAAAAATGCCTCTTGTAGCCACCAACTTGGCTGTGAATAAGAAAGTGATTTAAAGGTACTGATCTGTGGGAAAGGAGTTTCACCATAACTAACCATAGGTGGGTTCATATGCAAACCTACCGGACTGATAGATAGAGAGAGTGAGAGTGAGAGAGAGATGTCCTTTGTGAGGATGCTTTGCATCAGAGAGAAAAACGATGTGTCTTGAAGTGTGTGTGTGTGTGTGTGTGAGAGAGAGAGAGAGAGAGAGAAGAAGATGGAGGGGAGGGGAGAGAGATGTTTCTGATGTTATATTGATCCTATGATTTGACATATTTATTAAACAACCATACTTTATAGATTTCAGTATCACATTTCACACACACGTAGAAAGTCAGAAAACGAGCCATCCAAAACTAAGGATGTACAAGTGCTACAGATTTTAACAGGAGTGTTTATTACATGCTCTACCTCGCAAGAGAACTCAAATATGCTTCAGTTTGGCTAAATCATGCCAAATTAAATGTACTATAGTGCATAACTTATCTCTTTGAAACCCTGCAGCTAAGATGGTTGTAAGAGGCATGAAAAATTACTGTTGAAATTTTATCCTGCATCCAGTATCTCTTCACTAATCAACACTTCAGAAGCAAGGAACTGAAAAAAATGTTACTTAAAAACTACAATTGCTAACAGAGAATAAAACTGCAATGATCTAACTTGTAATCAAGTCTCATTCATAATCTATTAAGACTACAATCCTATGCACATTTACCTGAGAGTAAGGCTAAGTTCCATTGAACTCAAAGTGGCTTACTACTGAGTACGCATATATAAGACTGCATTTCATGTGGCTGTTTCTATGAAATATAACAACAATTCCTCTAAATACCTTTAGGACTGGAGTCTCAGAAAAGAAACCAGCCCATGCTCCTGTTCTTTATGCAAAATTGACTGTCTCTTTGCCTTACAGCACAGCAGAGACAAACTCACACAGCAAAAGTTCTGGTCAAAACGAACAAGCTGAAAAATCCAATCTTACCAAACAAGAATTCTGTTACAAACACCATCCCCATTAGCAAAAGATTAAGAAAGCCAGCAAGCACAACACAAATAACAAATACTCCTAGAGCTCCACATTTCTGCAGGCTGCAACTGATTAGATTCTTACAGTTTCTTGGAGTAGCTCAGTGTAGTCCCTGAGAAATAAAAAATAAGGAAACCTCTAATAGCTTTGCTTTTTTCACCACCCATCCAGCCCTCATCTTAGAGGTTCTTTATGGCACCCTCCCATCCTACCTTTGAAATGAAGTGCAGATTCCTGCTGTACACCAGAGAGAAGAGGCAGCCTTGAGGCGGTAGCTGAGCCCTTCAGACCTGCCCCTTAAATAGTCTGGCTCAACAATGGGAAGAGTGGTGTTTGTTTGCACAGGTCTGACGCAACTGTGGGAGCACCACATGCTCCACTGCATGGATCGAGCAGTCACTTATATGGGGAGGGGGAATGTGGGGGGGAGGAGGAAAGGGTCTGAAAGAAAGTACAGAACTCTTGTCTTTAATCTTGTCTGCAGCAGGACCAGTGCTTCTCTGATATGTCCATAATATTCCAGGGACTTGAGCACTAAAACTTTTGCTACATGCTGAGAGGTGAAGGAAGAACATCACAGTTCTTGGACACAAGTGTGGAGTGCCAAATGCAGAAACTAAAGTGCTGCAAAACTTGGAAAATGATGTTTTGTTTTGTTTTGGACTACAGCTCGCAGGACTCCCTAGCCAGCATGGGCAGCTGGGGGATTATGGGAGTTGTTATCAAAAAAATTAACTTTTTCAAGCTCTGGGTTGCAATTACATGAAAGGATGCTCTTCTTCAACGGGCAACCTTTCCTCTGTGCAGGAACACATAGCCAAGGCAACTAAGACCTGTCCTTTAGGGCTGTAATCTCATGCACACTGTGAGAAGGTCCCACTGAATTCTGAGCAATAGGCATTGAACTGGGACACAGCTGCTGAACAAAGCAATCCTACTTTTCCATCCAGAATGCTCTGATACTGGTGAGGTTTCTCTATGAGTTGTGAAAAGTACCTGATGATGGATTTCACCCATCAAGGCCATAAAAAATAGTGGCCACTATTCTTCTAGGGGTCATTGGATTGCAACCTATGTAGGATGGGCTTATTATTTTTATTTCCCTGAATCCCAATACTCTCTCTGTCTCTTTCTCACACACATATTATATGCACACATGATCCTGAAAGTGTTCACCAGGCTGCAAGCTTAGATAGACTCCCCTAGAATTCGTCCCCCCGGCGTTATTTTGCGGGGGGGGGGACACCTTTGCTGACCTCTCATGAGAAGAGACCATGCAATCACTGTGTGACAAGGGTCATGTGGTGGGATGGGGAGCAGGTGGAGCTTGCAGCCCCCTTACTCAGCCTCTTTGTTTCCCAGTGACCCACCCCCCACCTATGGTTTCAGTGTAAAATCACTGGTCACTTTGGGATCGGGTAGGAATCTGTTCACCTACCCTACACTGTGCCAAAGGATCAGGAATTGGCTTCTCAGGGTGGTGTCTAAACTGGGTATTAAATAGGTCTCCACAGCTGGTAGTGGGGGTCTGAGCATTTTGGTGAGTACCAATGGCACCCTTTGGTGTACCCACTGTGGGGTCGAGAGATGGGGGGTTGCTGTTTGGGGGGCTCACCTTCCAGAAAAGGGCTGGCCGAAGTTTAACCCAGTCTCATGGACTGGCTTTGGGGCCCAGTACCTCGCCCAAGGTGGTCTACCTCTGAAGGCAGTCCAGAGGTGACCCTGGCCTTGGCCTACCCATTCTGTAAACCCCCCATCAGGTCAAAAGTTCATATTCAAGCTCAAGTACAAATTCAAGCCCAAGTTTAAGTTCAAGTTCACCACTAGCTTTATGTTAATTAGGCATACATTAAGAAATTGCCCTAGTTCAACCCAAGCCCTGTGTGTGGTCTCTTCATTTTGTGGGTTGGGCAGCAAATGGTATCTGCTGAAATCTTGGAACCAAAGCCATCATTGGTGAGACTGAGGTATGTCATGTTTTGTCTTATTCCCTTGAATCCTGCATCACAATTGATATAACTGTTTTCACCTTAACAACATTAACTATACCAGGTACTAAAACCCAACAAGGTTTAATTTCCCAAATGAATGTCATGATAGATGTTTCTTATTTACTCTGAGGAGACAGATTTTCTTTTGAGAAGCCAGTGCGGGGAGGCAGACTATGAGATGTCTGTTCCATCAAACTAAACATTATTTCTTGTGGCCTGCCACCTGTTCTGACCCCTTCCCCCCCTTTCTGCCATGTCAGGTAGCCCATATGGGTCATATGAGTCATAGCAAGAGATACTATTTTGTGATTGCGCCTGCTCTAAGAGAAATGTTATAATTTTGAATGAAGAAAACATAGAGGCCAGGCAGAATAACTGATGTCATCTCCCATATGACAGCATACAAATAAATAAAAATGGTCTGCTTTATCATACATGGAAGCAAAGTCCTGTGAAATTAAACAGAATGTTAACTGTTAAAGAGAATATGCTCTCCTGTTATTGTTTGTCAAATTAAGCAACATTAAAGAGAAAGTGCTGTTTATTTGCTGGAGTTTTTTTATGGTCTTGTTTTTGACTGCTTTTACATCCATAGTTAGCTTAATCCCATTTTTATTTTTGGGTGATATGAATTTCAAAGCTGCACTTCTTTTAACCTTTGTAAGCTGCCTTGTGCCCCACACTGGAAGAAAGGTGGGATATAAATACTATAATATTTTATTATACTTATAAGTCACTTGTTGACTTATAGTGACCTCACGAATTTCACAGGATTTTCTTAGGCAAGGAATACTCAGAGATGGTTTAGCCATTTCCTTCATCTTACATATAGTCTATAGCACCTGGTATTCATTGGCAGTCTCCAATCCAAGTACTCACCAGGGCTGATCCTGCTTAGCTTCCAAAATCAGATAGGATTTGGTGCCTTTAGGATTTTTAGGCTTTCAAAACGTCTAGTTATACTTTTCTGACAAATTTCACCAAACAACAGCCTACTGGCATTTGTTGCTGTTGTTGTGAGCCTTCAAGTTGTTTCTGACTTATGGAGAACCTATCACAGGGGCTTCTTGGCAAGATTTATTTCGAAGGGGTTTGCCTTTGCTTTCCCCTGAGGCTGAGAGAGTATGACTTGCCGAAGGTCACCCAGTGGGTACTTCCCCTTTTAAAAAAGAAAACCCTGTCTCTAGACCAGAGAAGTGTGGCAGCCAGCAGGAAATGCAAAACGTCCCAAGGAAATGCTCACCCCTACTCCAAGGTGTAAGGGCAGAGAAAGCAGGAATGAACAAGGCAGGGGCTGTGACAAGATACTGCCTGGAGGTCTCCCAGGAGCAGTAACTTTCCTTTCTGGCTCTTTTTGCTGATTTTTCTTGGTTGGGGGCTCAGGGGTGCAAATATAGTCCAGGAGGCCATATGTAGCCTAAAGGAAATGGATGTTTTAAAAATAAGGTCGTTTTTTTAAATAGATTTAAACAGATTAGACTAGAATAGGAATTGTATGACTCTCCAGATGTTCTTTGACTGTAACTCCTAGCATTTACCACTGCTAGTGATGTTGGCTATGGTTGCTGAAAGTTTCAGTCCAATAACACCTGGGGAGGCACACAGTTCCCGTGTGTGGACTAGACCCACAGAAATGAGCCTAAGTCCCATTGACTTCAATGAGTTTGCTCTAAGCACACCTAAATCTGGATCTGACGAGATCATGAAAATCTTGTTTCCTCCACTACTGTTTTCTGTCACATTTCCTATGTCTACAACTACTTGTAGCTTATGACTATGGTTTCGTGTAGGACCAGTTACAAAGTCCCAAGTCCTTCGCAAGAATTCTACTCCCTCCCCCCACACATCAAAACCAGTCACTAGTAACTTCTGGAAGCTAGGCCATTTCTGCACGAGACTGTTATAGCGCTATGATTCCCAGGATTATCATCCAGTACTGTTGGGAATAACAACCTTAGCATGCTCAAAATTCACTGCCTAGTGAGGTTGCATGATTATTGTGGGTTTAGAGGCAAGACCCGGGCCATTTCCGCACTAGACTGTTCTAGCACTATTATTCCCCTTTCAACATCCTATGGAATCCTGGGGTTTGCAGTTTAGGGAGGGGGTCAGATGGCCCCTCCCTAAACTGCAAACCCCAGGATTTCATAGGATGTTGAAAGGGGAATCATAACGCTATAACTGTCCTGTGCAGAAATGGTCCTAGACTTTTCCTAGGAAGACAGACAGTTCTCTTCCCTGCACATTGCTGTTTCTTCTTCCTTCTTTCCAGTCTTTGGGCTCATCAGATAGCTCAATAGTTCCAAGAAACATTGTGGACATGGAAGAATGAATGAGGGGAAGTTAGCAACATACAAAACATCCTTATACCAAGCATGACTGTTTCTAACATGGCAACTACCTTTAAGAAAGGCCACACTTGCTGGGATTCACAGGAGATCTACTCAGAATGGAGCTACTGGGAAATGGGGAAATGAGGACATTGCCCCCCATAAGAATTCTGCTCCCAATGACATTTTCTCCCTGTCCACAAGCTTCTCCTTCTGCAATAGCTTCAGTTGAGCATACAGACACACAATTTGGCATCCAAAACAAAGGGCCAGGCAACACCACCAAGGGAAAGCAAAGACAGCAAATATGAGAGTTCTGGGTATGAACGATTTTCAATGCTTTACTCTCTGCAGTGCTAGAAACTGGGAGAATGAAGGAAAATTTCATGATGGGGCAGAATTTTTATTGAGGGCAATGCTCCTATTCCCTCCTCCCTTCAGTAGCTACACCCCTGTACTACTTCCAGATATCCCAAAGTCATCAAGATGGGACAAAAGAGGGAATGGTGTTAGTCACTTCCAGCATAAAAAGGAGAAGGGCGGGGGGGGGGGAAGAAAGGTGTCAGCATCTTTAAGATAAACTGTTTCTTATTTTTGCTTGAGCTTTCACAGATATAAACCCACTTCTTCGGATGTGGTACAGCATGATAATAAATGCTCAGGCACACAGCATATTTGCACATTTGTGAGATGGGGGTGGATTGCAGAAGGATCCAGAAAGGTGCAAACTCTGGCTCTTGCCCAAGATGGGACAAGTTCTTCTGCTTGGGCTATTTCCACACTAGGCTGTTATAGCGCTATCATTCCACTTTCAACATCCTATGGAATCCTGGGGTTTGCACTTTGCAAACCCCAGATTCCATAGGATGTTGAAAATGGAATGATAGCGCTCTAACAGTCTAGCGCGGAAATGGCCACTTGGTGCCGGGACACCGCTCTCCCCCTTTTTAGCGAGGGCTCCTTCCCGGCCCTGAATCTGAAACCTGAACTTGGGGAACTCCTGGGTATGAAGCGGAGGCTCTGCGCCGGGGCTTCCCACCTCCCGAGGCAGGGCAGGGCGGGGCGATCCTCCGAGGAACGGGGGCTCGTCGCCAGCGGCTGCCGGGCTGGAGCCTTCGATCGCTCCGGCGTGGGCGGCCGGATGCCGAGCGGTGGCGGGGGGGCGGCCCCGTCCCTCCATCTGCCGCGAGGCGCCCATTGATCAGCCCTGGCGCCGTCCTCTTGCGCGATCACCGCGCTATCGATCCGAGCGGGCAGCTTCCCGGGCGCCTGTCTCCCAAGCGCCGTCGCTGCGGGGCGGAGGTGGGAAGGAAGGAAGGAAGGAAGGACTTTTGCTAAGGCTTACGGGGCATCTTCCGGGGCGAGGGAGGACGCTCCCGCTCCTTCGAGGCCCATGGACTCCAAATCGGACTTTCCAAGGCGTGGAGTCCTCCGCTTACCTTCTCCGCCGGGCTCCTTTCCTCGGTCGGGGGCCGGTGGCGGGTGGGCTGCCGGGGCGAGGCCGCCCTTAGACTGCCGCGAGGGGTGACCGCGCCTTGGCTTTCCCAGGGGTCCCATCGGGAAGTTGGAGGCGACTTCGAGTCCTTCCAGGGGCTGCGAGGAGCCGGAGTCTGCGCCCTCTCTGGCTGTTTCCGCACTAGACTGTTATAGCGCTATGATGCCACTTGCAACATCTTATGGAATCCTGGGCTTTGCAGTTTCGGGAGGGGCCAGCAATGGGAGGGTTCAACTGTTGGCAGTATGGTGTGATATATGAAGTGTTGAATACAGACTGAGTAGGTTCAAATCCCGCTAGGCCAGTCCCCATCTTCTAAGTTAACCTATTTTTTTTACAAAGCTGTTAAGATTATTAAATGGTGATGGTGAGAAGGTGATACACACCATCCTGAGCTCCTTTGAAGAAAGATAGCATGCATGTGTAGTAAATAGTCTTGCAATATGAATGCGTATAAACTCCGCCATGTGTGAACTTCTGCTTTACTGCTTTTAAGTCATCAAATGTTACCAAAGTAACATATTTCATTTTTTGAAAGATGATTAAACTGTAGTGACCATTAGGTACTCTGTTCCTATTTTCTGGTATGATGTTCAGCTATGGAAATAGGTTGTTTCAGTTTTCATCATTGACAAAAAATAAGTTATCCATCACCTTTTGAAGGAGATGTGTAACAATGCTACAAGGACAAGGAGGAGTCTTTTGCTTCTAACAAACACTAACAGGTTTAGTAAGGCAGAAGCTTTTGTGGAGTAGTTGTTGTTACTTACTGCCAAGTTGACTTTGACCATTTGACTTGAGTTGACTTGACTTGAGGCCCCTCCCTAAATTGCAAACCCCAGGATTCCATAGGATATTGAAAGTGGAATAATAGCACTGTAACAGTGTAGTGCGGAAATGGCCTTTGACTTATGGCTACTCAATGAATGAGGCATCTCCAAAAGCCCCTGCGTCATCAACTATCCACTGTGCCCCATTTGAAAATATCCATAAAGAATGAGGTCTGCAGAAACTAATGCTATAATAAATAGCCATCATCCTGACCATGAGATATTTAAGAATAACAGGAATACACCTGTGAATGTATTTTTTTGGACCTTGCAGATGAAAGAATGTAGTGTCTCCTTCCTCACGGCTCCAGAGTGCCAGAACAGCCTGGGGACTACTGAGCACAACTGTGTTGCTCCACCATCAGCACTGGTTAGATTCATTGGAACTGCCCTTGAGCATCAAGGGAGAAAGATCAGCCTTCTGTAGGGAGCAGAGGCTGCTCCTTTTCTCCTCCATGCTCAAGATCAGCCAGAGCCATCTTAGGTGCATCTCTGCGGCCAGTCTCTGGCCAGGGAGTTGGAACTTTGCCTGGCACTGGCAGTCCTGTGCTGTTGTGCACCAAGAGGAAGAGCTGGGTTGAGGAGCATCCTCACCTGCCACCAGCAAGTACACTAACATCTCAGCCAGAGTCTTAGTCTTTAAGATACCATAAAACTTTTTATTAATTAGGGGGCAATGGACTGAAACATCTATTACAGTCAGCCCTTCACATTTGCCGGTTTCACTTTGTGGATTTGAGTATTCACAGATTATTTGCTATCACCTCTTCTGCCTCCCTATGCCATTTTTAAGAGGGACTGCAAGCCTTGTGAGACTGAGAAAATGTAAACAAGGCTTGTAGATCCATATTAAAAATGGTGTGGGGCAGCAGTGGAGGTGGCAGTAAGCCCCACCAGCCACCCACTTCTGCCTTGTGAAGGAACCCTGATGCCTCAAAGGAATCCATGGTGGGTTGAATATGGTGATCATACTTTTTTTGTATGTGTGTTGAAAGTGGTTTGGGAGAGCCTAGAGTTATTCACATTTTTTCCACTTTCACAGGGTTCCTGTGCCCCTAACCCTTGCAAATGTGGAGGGATGACTATACTGTCAGAAATTGTTTCAGTATAATCCCGTAAAAAAGGACTTCCAAGGAAACTAGTAAAACAGTTGAACATTTAAGGAGGAGATAAGATAGAATAAACTGACAGAATTAACTTTATTAGATTTTAAACAGGTTTTGCACACTGATGGAGAAACTTACACAAAATAATCTTATTTAGCTGCTTCATCAACAAACAGGATTACTTCAGTAAACAAATTAGTAAAAAAATCACCATATTTTTATGGTCACACACAAATGTTAAGTAATGCTTTTGTAGAAATGGCCTTTTCACAGTGCAGTCTACAGTGTGTTCCAAAGCAGATTTCATTTATTTTAATGGGATACAACCCAGGTAAGTGCAGCCTAAATCTGGTAATATAAATCAGTGAAACTAATACATTTAAGATGGCAAATACTTTTGTGAATATTTCTGCATATATGTGGCACTACCTCTTTTCAGTAGATTGCTCTGTAGATTATTACAGAAAAATATAAACATGAATGAGAAACATAATCTCTTGGAGGGAGTGGGTGCTTAGCAAACAGTTTTCTATGTTGCGTCATTGTGGCTCTAAGAACATGAGTGAAGAAAAATTCAAGGAAATATAGAAATGAGAGAATGGAAAAAAGAAAGAGGATGATATTATTTTCTTGTTGGAAGAACTTTACGTGAGGTGGTCATTGGCCAGAAGTTGACACTAAACAAGGGACAAGACTGCTGTTGTCCCTAAGTGTTTACTTCCCATCATGAAAAAGAAGTATTCCTCCTGCTTTTCATATTTTTCTGGTCCCGACCAGATTAAGGTAATTTTCAAGATTCCTTGCTCCCTTGCTTTGCTTTTGTAATGTCTGACCTACCCAGTCAGAACCATGGACAGCACAAGGAGAAAGCCTCTGTTTATACATCTCCTAGTTTGAATAGTATGTTCTAAGATTGTGATTTCCTGCTTCCAAAATAAGAGATTCTCTGATCTTGTATTTACTTGTTCTTAATGAGGCCAACCAGCCACCAGATCTTAGAACTAACTAAACTGATGAAATACCAAATGAAAGGCAATTAACGACTCAGGGAGCAGAGTGAACATACATTTTGGAAGAGTACTCCCAAGACTGCTGCCCTATGTATTGGACTATAACTCCCATTATCCATACCCAGCATGGACAAAGACTATGCCTGAGGACACCAGGCAGAGGAAGGATAGTGTAAACTACACAAAGCCATATCCTGTCAGGGTGGATGCATTTATCCAGCCCACACGGATTATTTCCTTTTAGCTGGAAATGGCTGTCTGTGCTAACAGGTAGAGGCTTCTCCCAGACTTTCTGGTTTCTAGGGCTCTTACATTTAGTATTTGAACACATCCCATCCAAGAGCATGGTATAGAACTGGTCATTTAGACTGATGGAGGCAGATGGTTTATCCCTAAATGCTTTGCTAATAAAATCATGACTCCTTGCTTGCACCAAACACGTACTTTATTTGATGTTGTTTTGATAACAACTGTGTCTTTATAGAACACTTTGTATAAAATATCATAAAAACAGACAACTAACAAATAACGGCCAGGTGGAAGAAAAGCGGAGGCATCTCTGGGGAATGTTCAGCCAAGCTACAATTTTAATAGAAAACATATAGCAGCAACTGCACAATGTTATTGGATAAAGAGCCTGTTAAAAATAATGAAGTCCCAAGGGGGAAAGACTGGATTTCTCCAAGGATGAGAAACAAGCAACTAAAACAACAAAAATCTTAATATTCAAAGTTTAATATTCAAAGAACCATATGCACTTGCCCGTATAAAACTCCATAATAAATAGTTCAAGCTCTGCTATGATACCAAGGCAACATTACTTTTTATGAATGAAAATATATTTTATATTTTCAGGTAAAACAAGTAACCTGCAACAAAATGTTGTAGTCTCTCTCTCTCTCTCTTTCTCTCTTTCTCTGTATATGTGTGTGTGTGTGTGTGTATGTATGAACCTATGGCTGAGGGCCATAGAAGAACATCCTTTTAACTTCAAAGATAGTGCTGTTAGCAGACCAGTACAAATTTTAAGTTGATGTACTTTTTTATTTTTGAACATTTTGAAGTGCAGCAAGTGCAGGAAGTCAATCTAATATGAGTCTTCTGAATGCAAGTGAGTTTGTGATTTGGTCTGAGAAGCAGAACAAGGGGTCAATGTAAGAAGAAAACCACTTCCTGGAATCTAAGAGGCATTTCTTTAAAAACTGGAATCCAAACTAATGCCAGTCTCACCTACAATACTGAGAATGAGCTACCTTTTTAGGGTTCTAGTGTGTATTCTTTCTTCCTCTGCCTCCTCTTCTTTGTCTTACAATAACCCTTCAGCTACAGTAACATTGGAACAGTGGACTACATTATAGTGAATTTATATTGATTTCTCAGCCCAACCTGCAATGCAGGTGATAAAAGCAATGGATCACATCCAGTTACCAAAAAAAGCAAAATAAATCCAAACGTGTTACCTTATGTTCATCACAATAAATTCTTAAGGAGAGGGGTAACAATAACGTTTTAGAGGTTTTTGTAACCATTAGATAATAGCATAACTCAAAAGCACATGGACTCCAGCATTCTGTTCCCACAAAGACCTGAAGTAGGACATCAAGCAAAACCTTTTCCTTGTTTGTTCCCTATGTCTGGTATTTTTTCCAGTGACTTTTTGATATTTATAAGGGTTTCTGATCTTGCGAGTAGCTTATAACGTAGTAGTAGTAGTCCTATTACTAGCCTTATCCTCTATGAAAGTGCCTAATCTTGGAAATCATCACATCATGTTGTGGCAGGTTCCATAGTCTAATGAATTACATGCTCTAGCCTGTGACTGTGTCCTGAAATATTTATTTTTGAAAGAACACTTAGCACGATTTGTATTGGGCTGCTTCAAAATGAATGCAACTCATTATTCTTTTCAACTTAAGACTGTTAATTTTTTTTTTTTTTTTGCTGTTGTTTTCCCAATTTTCCCCAGCTAATGTAGCTTGAAATGCATTTGGCTGATAATGATTTTTCAATTAATGGATAAGATTCTACATCAGGAAATGTATGTGTATCATGTAACAAAGGCCCTTTCCACATGGGGTTAAAAAAACGGTGTAGATCGACCTCCATGGAGGTCGTCTACACCGTTACGCGAATTGGGGTGGATTACTCTCGAGTAATTCCACACGCCAATCCATGGTCAGGCACCCGCAAGTGGCGGCGCCGTGTGCTTTTGAAAAACCACATTTTATGTGGTTTTTCAAAGGCACTGGGTGTCCAGCCCCGTGCAGCCCCGTCGCAGCGCCTGTATGGATTTACGGACGCACAAAAGGGCGTCCCTGCAGATTGGGCAGGGGGTGGGATTTCCAGCTGGCGAGCTTCTCTGATTGGTGGAGAGGCTCTGCCAGTCAAAATCCGCCATTTTGAGTGCTGCCGGGCGCCGAGGGCGCCACGGGACGCTGCTCCGTGTAGAGCAGCAAAATGCTCTGCTCTGCGCGGCGATGGAACGAGGTAAGCCCACGTTTTAGCGTGGCTTTCCCCATTTCCCCACCCACGTGTGGAAAGGGCCTATGTTTTCTAATGCTTTCCCTCCAAAATTCACCTTGGGCCGTTTCCATACTAGACTATTATAATGCTATTATTCCATTTCCGACATCCTTTGGAATCCTGTGCTTTGCAGTTTAGAGAGGGGCCTCAAAGGACCCTCCCTAAACTGCAAACCCCAGGATTCCATTGGATGTTGGAAGTGGAATAATAGCACTATAACAGTCTAGTGCAGAAGTGGCCTCTTTGTTGTCAGAGACTGGTGGAGGTCTAGCTATTGTCTTACAGTTCAACCAACTACACAGGCATCCACAGAGATTTTGGGGGGTTCTTGTGAGCTTTCTCAAAATGATTTCCTTGCAGTATGCAAAGACATGGAAATGACCATATGGGGGGCAATTCTGCTTGCAAGGTAAGTTTTTTGGGGGGGGGATTTGGTCATTACGTGGTCAAAACAATTATGCAATTATCCTAAAAGTGAGTTGCAATGGTGTAAGCTTGATTTACCCCATTGTAATTCACTAATAGAATGCCAGCCTATGTTCAACAGATTATTGAAATAAAATCTGCATCTCATCACTAATTCACCATGCTTTAAAACCACTCCCACCACTATGTATGCCAACATAACTTGTGACCATGAGCAAGCAGGCTTATTTATTTGATATCTAAGTTATTTATGTTGAAGTTCTGAGTACTCTGATAACTGATTAATAGGATCCCAACTTGAGATAAGCCAATGGCCAAAGTGGAGGTTTCAGAGATGGTGAATTTCACATCCCGTAAGTGTAATTTTCTTTTTCTCACGCAGTCAAGGAAAATGATGAGGTGCCAAGTTAATTGCCCTTTGTATGATAATGCAGGTCCCTGGACAGTTTGCTGTCAAGTAGAGTATGTTCACACCAGATACAAAGCAGCCAGTGAGACGAGATGCTGAACACAGAGTGCTTCCTCAAATAGCGAGAGTTGTCTAATCATATCTAATTATAAAAACATGTCATTCCATTCAGTGATACATCTTGCATTTTGCACACTTTGTCTCAGCCGTATTAGCCCACATCTTATCCTTTTTTTGTTGCTGTTTGGCATGCCTTCTTACCATAGAGATAAACAAGAGGCACCCCACCTTTCCACCTTGGTATTTCTAAAGGATGTGCTGCAACTTAGTTCATTGAGAGAGTGTTCTTTTAGCACCCCTTTTTAAATGTTTTCCAGAGCTGAAATGCGACACCCGCAGAGTAGTTAAAGTGGCCTTTGGTCTGGGAAGGGCTACGTTTTGAGGTCTTGTGGGGAAGGTTCAAGGGACTGAGTTCTCTACACTCCCACATACATACCCCAAATTATACTAAAGGTTGAGGCTTCATTTCAGAGCCAGCTTGTAGGGTCCTGATCAAGATTACTTTGTTGTACTTTTCATCACCCACACTCAACTGGCTGGCTAAAAGTAGGGAAAAACCACTTTGGTGCACTATTCTATTTCATTTCACCCCAGGGATGGGAAGTAAGTAATGGTGGAATGGTAAGGGGGGAATGAAAGAAAATATATAGAGTGTACTTACAAAGGAAACAATTTCCCTGGTCTTAAATGATTATTTTTCCAGGCTGACAACGGCAGCATAAAATTTATTTATTTATAGCCACTTATCTGTCTTCTGAGGTTTGCGTTTGTCCGGGCCAGGGACCTTAGGTAGAACTTGATTCTCTCCCTGCCAGTTTAAGCCTCCATTGTGCAATGGAAAATGGGTTAATCCTAGGAAATAAAAGATCCCCCCTCCCAGTCTGGTTTGCTGGAGAAGAGAAAGGAGCCATGGTTAAATACTAACTCCATTCCTCCTTCCTTTCCATTATCTGACATTATCCAGTAAAACGCAAAGCAGGGGACAAATCCATTCCATCTACTTCCTTTGTTTTCTTAGTAACTTTGATAAGAGAAAGGCAGTGTTACTGTTGAAGGGATTATTACTATGGAGAATGCAAAATGAAATACTCCCTCCCTGCCCTCATAAAGATGAGTGTACGACATGTACAAAAACATATACACACATACTTTCAAATGTGAGAAAATAGATTGCTAGTGAAAAAAATCCCACAGAGAATGATTGACAGATAAAAATGAATGGAATAGCAAATGTGTCCTTGGAAAACCTTACCAGCATAAATGTTATTACTTATGGGAAGGTAAACATGGGGTACATCTGCCAGTCTGATATCTCAATCTCATATTTCTAAAGCAGTTCTCTTGGTGAAGGGAAAACATCCCAACAGCTTCTAATTATGAATTCAAACTCTTGTCTGTTTTGATCTTCAGATGTTGTTGTTCTAGTTGGAATCTAGAGCTAATGGAAATTTTAAGTAGTCCAGCTAACACACTTGATGTTCTTAGCAATGCTCCCTCTGAGGGACTGCTACAACTTTAAAAACTCACACTCTGTTCCTCAAGCACTGGCTCTGGTAGGACTGTGGAGACTCCAAAGGTGGCAGATTGTCCTGAGACAGGTTCTCTCGGACTGCCAAGAGTTCTGATAAGGGCTCTTTGAAAGAAGGGAGGGCTGCATCCTTGGACCAAGCAGGTGAAGACTTGCTGGCACTTGGGGCATTTGTACTATGGGGAGTCACTTGTGGTATAGTAGTATCTGGGGGTCTTTCTGGGGTTAGTTCTTGCCCAAGTATTCCATATTGTCTATATTTTGCCAAACTCTCTGAAGATAGTAAAAAGCCTGATTCATGGACCTTTTCCGCAGAACCCTCCCATCCCGCCATGGTGATGGAAGGAGGACAGGACCTCAATGATGCTTCTGCATGATGTCGTCATGGTTCTGCTCCTCTCCTGTCCTGTCTTCAGGTGATGCGATCATAGGTTAAATTTTCCCTGTCAATGACCCGCAATAGCACCACCATCCTGCATTTACTTGTCCTACAGAAGGGCAGGAAGCATGATGGCAGCACTTCTTGTCATGCCCTGCTTTCAGGACAGACAACAGTTAATTAGGCACCAGCTACGTGGATCTCTGAACCTATAAAAACTCAACCATTCCCCTTCAGACCTTGTGGGTGATTAACTGGCCATTTCTCCTGCCATGTCTCTGACTTAGGATTGTATTGACTGGGCTTTGATTTATGGATATTGTTGGGAATGTTGTTATGTTTTGTATTTGTTTCGAGTCTGTTTTCTTACTAGATTAAAATAAGGAATCACATTGTGGAACTGTTGCTTGCTGCCTTATCAGCTGTTCATTGACTGACTGCCCATAGTGAAAGTAGACACTTCCTGCCCCAGTGCAGTCTGGGAAAGTACCCAGCTGCCCTGCAGAAGGAAATGGCATGTCCATTGCATTCTCTTCCACAGGGAGCCAGTGCATCTGGAGGGGAGTGCTGCCATTATGTTCCCTTCCTGGTAGAGCCGCTGCCAGGATTGCCACTGGACGCCGCCGCAAGAAGGTAAGCTGTGGAAATTGCCATAGACCACAACAAAGTTAACTTGTGAATATGACCTTTACCATAATAAAGATCCACATGTACCCCAGTTTTGTGAACTGGTTGAATGGATGACTATGTTCAGCTGCTCTATGATATCATACATTTTGGTTTGAGCATGTTGGACCTATTCATCATATTGAATACCATGTTGAAAAGGGGAGACTGATCAGCTACCTTGTAGATGAAGTAGTTGCACAAATCCACTTCATGCTTTTGAGGAGGCTAGCATCTGGGCACAGGTAGGCACCCATTTAATGTGGTTATTCATATGCTGATGCAGTGATATATTGCCAAGTGGGAGCATATGGGAGAGCTGGGCCTTTGAGAATAAACCAGATGGCAGACATGTGGAAATACAGTAAAACAGTGCAAAGAAGGGTAGCCAAATTCATTATAGTTGCAATATTATATTTTTAATCATGCCTAGAGTTTGATTTTCTGAAGTTTACAAAAAGTTATGTAACTTTATGAAACTATACTGGGTCATTTCAGTGATGCAGTGTGATTTGATTGTACTCAAGTGGTTCTAGAAATCAGTATGATCCCATTCTTTGGACCTGAGTAGCAGGAACTGGCACCTGGAAGCAGATGGGAGGCAATTTTCTGGCATCAGATTTGCATATAGGGATGAATACATAGATAACAGTTATATGTAGTATAACTAAATTCCTAATAGATGGACTTTCAGAAGTTCATAAATGATTTCATTCATTATCCTCCTAGCATTTTCATGGGTAAGCACTGATCGGCTCATTTTACATTTCTCCTCTTCAATTTTTCTCAGATCTGTTTAATTTTAATTCACTCATTACAATTAAATCACCCCCTAAACTCACCATCAGGCCTCTTTTGCATCAACATTTGTTATTTACACCATATTTAAAAAGAAACAAAACAGTACCTGGAGCCAGCCCAGAAATAAGAACAGTTTTTACATACTGCTGCTACCCTTCACAGCTAATACTGCTGCGAAACTACTAATTTATTTCAGTCACTGAGTATTTCGCCCTTTCAAACAATATCATTTTTAGATAAAGGCAGAGCTAAAGAATACAATGAGACAAAGAAGGTCAATGTCCATTTCTGAGCTATTCTGAAAGAAATAGAATATGGAGACCATCTGTGTTCCATCTTTTTTATGTATATGCACAGAAAACTGCAGAGAATGGTCCAAAAATAGAGAGGGCCAGTCTCTCCTATAAGTGGGAAAAAGAAAGGTCCATACACAATAATAAATCATTTATGCCCTTTGTTTGGTTTGTACCCGAAGACATTACTTCAAAAGAACTCTAGTGGATTAAGTTAAATGTCTGAATAGGTGAACATAATGTTTGTCTATTACACTCTTAGGTTTCCTTTCCACTAAAAACAAAACAAAACACAAAAAACAAAATGCCTAAAAATGATTAAAAATAAATTAAATAATAAAACTCTTAAAATCATCGTAACAAGCAGCAGTCCATAAATGTTAAGAACAGTTTAAAAGATCAATTTGAAGAGATGTGTATTTACCGGTACTCCTCTGCAGTGTGAGATTCCTCACAGTATGAATGGAACACAGGAGAAAGCCCTCTCCCACTCACCCCTCAAGCAGGCAACCACAGGTAGCAGTATTCTCAAGGAGAAGATGTTAACATCTGGATAGAATCATCGGCCATTTCTGCACTACACTGTTATAGTGCTATTATTCCACTTTCAGCATCCTGTGGAATTCTGAGATTTGTAGTTTACTGAGGCCAAAGAGCTCTCTGGCTGAGAATTCTAAATGCCCCTCTCTAAACTGCAAACCCCAGGATTCCATAGGATATTGAAATGGAATGATAGCACTGTAACAGTGTAGTGTAGAAATGGCCATAATTAAATAGGTGGTCCCCTAAATATACAGTACTCCAAACTGTTTAGGCCTTTAACCACCTTGAATTGGGTCTGGAATCAACTGACAACCAATGTGGCTCTTGGCAAATTCAGGGCAAGTTGCATGGCTCATTGCAGGTGCTGTCAAAGAGGTTTTTGTAACTATTATTCAGGCATATTCTACACAGGACATCACAGATATTGCAGATGGATTTGCAATATAACATTGTACCTTAAGTCTTGGGAAAATGGAACATCCCTCAAATGAAGCACTTCCTATCTGTGGCCCTTTTCTCACGGCATTTGCCATGCGAAAGGGAGCCTGGAGTGTCGCACAATTGTGAGGAGCGATCTGCACAATGTACCCACAATCGCACAACACTCCAGGGTAGGGCAGCCACCGCTCATGCATTTTTTCATTTTCAGCTTTCAGCCGAAAGTGGTGCACGATCACACATTGCTCCAGGGCCCCATGCACACTTGCTGCGCATGCGGAGCCTCTGGAGCCATGGCGGTCACACTTCCTGCCCCAACTCAGCCTCGGAAACTCCCAGGCTGTGCTGCGGAAGGAAGAGGCAGGGCTCTCGCACTACCTGATTGAGAGCAGGCAGCTCGTGCAGAGCTGAAGCAGCGGGGACACAAGAGCCTCTCTCTGTAGGCTGCTCACGCGATCCCTGCACCCCAGCGCCGAAAAAAGGTAAGCTGCGGAAAGGGCCATCATCTGAGGAAAAAGGAAGAAAACAACATCTGTTAATTTATTGTGTGAGACTGAGACTTTCTTTTAGTTTGTCTCAGCTTGCAACTCTCTTAGGTTTAGTGCAGAAGATAAGTGATGTGGGTTAAGTTCAGGAATGGTGTGGCTTGCAGGAACTTGACATCTTTAAACAGTGATGTATTTAAGTCTTTTACTCCAAGTCTCAAATCAAGTCTCAAATCTCTACCTTCAAGTCTCAAGTCAAGTCTCAAGTTCTTGAAGATACCTTCAAGTCAAGTCTCAAGTCTGGAAGCCAACTTTATATCCCACCCCAAATTCCAGAATTATTGGATAGAGTGAAATAAATTCAGTTTTAAGAATTTAAGTAGAGTCGGCTCTCCACATTTGCAATTTTGCCATCTGCAGCTTGGGAAGTGGGAAATAGGATCCTATATTACTTCCATTACTGAAGATTAAAAAGCTTTAGAAGGAAAGGATCCTTCTTCCTCAAGCCCATTGCCTAATACATTCGCTGTTCCCCTGAAATTCACCCTGCACTCTGGAGATGAGTCTTGTTTTTCCCTCTTAGGAAATGTTTTAGAAGGCTTCTCCAATATGCGTAGGGACAGGCTGCTGAGCAGACCTCAAGCCTGCTTCAAGCCCATTGCCTAACCTGTTTGCTGTTCCCCTCTGAGAAATGTGCCCACATTTTGGGCTTGAGACAGATTGTCATGTGATCAGTAGGCAAAAAGAGATGGAGGTGTTGTTCAAAACTGTAAGGTTTCAAGATGATTGAGTTATGCTACTAAACCAAGGGCAGCAAGTCAGTCATTAAAAATATACAAGTCTCAAGCTGAGTTGAGTCAGTGCATCATTTATGACTGAGTCGACTCTGAGTCGAGTCACTGAAGTGACTTAAGTCCAACTTGAGTCTGAGACTATCAAATCAAGTCTACATCACTGTCTTTAAATGTATATACTTCCCTTTCCTCCACCTAAGAGCTCATGTGAATGTGTCTTTGGTTAATTTGAGTGACTAAAGCATAGGCAGAAATGAGAAACAAGAATTATTCAACTTCTGTACAGTGCCATTCTACCTTACATACGATGAAAGAAGCTCTTTTTGTTCACAAAATGACAGAACCAAAAGATCATTAAGAGTATTCTGTCATTTTAAAGCTCTCCTGGAAGTGAATTATTAGCACTAATATAAAGATAAGCATGTACTAGAAATTATCTTTTGTCGGGGGCAGAGGATGGTGTTATGCACACTATATACTGGCACACTGCCTTTTGACAAGATCAATTTAATGATTCTCGTAAGAGTAACTTAACACATAACATTTTCAGACACTAAGCCTTCGGGAAAAAAATAAAATTAAGGCACATCTCTTTGACGTATTTCTGAAGAGTGGGGTTCTTGTGTTTGATGCTATTTTTAGTCAATTTGTTCATTTACTGGGTTACTTTGTGGAGCTGAATAATAAGCAAGTTGATCATCAAATATTTTCATATCTTTTTTCATTTTGATGTCTTTGCAATTGAAATGTAAATAGTTAGCATTTTAACATAATCAGAAAACATAATTAGTCACTTACTTTCATTCAGGAAAAGGGAAAGGGGGCAACTTTACAAAGTAGCCTTGCCCGCTAGGTGTCAACAGATTCCATGGCTGCACCATCTCTTGACCCATGATTGGCATCTGTCTGGCAGTGAGAGCTGAATCTGAAGAAGGGGTGGATAACTGGCAGTGTGTGGGTGGCTTCATTGGCCCTCGGAGACCTTGAAAGATAGTTTAGACCTTAGCTGTTTCGCTTGAAGGCCTATCTTCTTTTTAACATGGATATCTTAACGCTGTTAACAAAAAAGGCTGCAATGAGTGCACACAGAAAAGTCATACATTTAAGGTTAGAAGAGGTTAGAACAGATAAGTAGGACTGCACTGTACATGTGTAAAAGCCACAAGAAAACAAGCACAGCTTGCTTAAAAAATGAAGATGTCCATGAAATGAGGGAAATTAGCTAGAACTGATCTAGAGCAGTGGTTCTAAACCTTATCTTCACCTAGGACCCCCTGTAAATATAATTTGCTGCCCTACCCACGAAATAGCGAGACCGCAGACAGAGCTTGGGTTGAACTAGGGCAATTTATTGATATGCCTAATTAACAAGGGGTGAACTTAAACTTGAACTTAAACATGACCTTGAACTTGAACTTGCGTTTTATGACCTGAGGAGAAAGGGGGGTCTACAGCATCTTCGGACTAGGGTCAAGAGGCAGCTCCCGACCATCTCCCCTAGCCCATTGAGTGAGATACTGGGCCCCAAAGCCAACCGCTGAAGTTGCATGATGACTTTTGGCCAGCCCTTGTCTGGAAGGTGAGCCCCAAGGCCCACCCCCTGCTGCGCAGCGAGTGGGGTGATCCCAGGGCCCTCCCCAAGGATAGATTTATCCTACACCCCAAAAAGGGGGGTGCCATAGGTACACGCCAAACCTTAAGCCCCCCCCCGCCGGCCTGCATGATTATATGTAAGCAGTGGCAACTTAATTAATACCAAATTAAGACACCACCCTGTGAAGTCAATTACCCCGCCCTAGGCGCAGTGTAGGGTAGGCGAAAAAACCCCTGTATAGGGAGGAAAAAATTCCTACCCAGCCCCGAAGTGACCAGCTATCTTACACTGAAACCATCGGGGGAGGGGGGTCACCTGGATCCGATGTGAATGGCCGATGGAGAGGTGGGGCGGGCTCTAAATACCAAGCCCAGCCCCGCCTCCTCCTGTCGGCCACTGCGACGCAATCTCGTATCGCGGGAGGGCAGCAAAGGCCGTTCCCCCCCGTCACCTGCGATGCTTGGGTGGCGTGGTACGAATTGTTGCCAGGGACCCCCCAGACTTAACTCAAGATTTAAGCATTTAAATTTAGATTTAAATATTGAAACATTTATTTAAATATTAAAGTGTTTGTTTATCAATCAATCACAGCCTTTTGGAGACTAAGATTCCAATCCTTGTTCAAACACTGGGTCGCCTTGGATAAGCCACTGTTCCTGCCACAGCTGTTGGTATCCAGCAGCAAGTCTTCACAGACTCCCTGTAAGGGCCCTGCTTACCCCAGGGGTCCCTGGCCCTCAGGTTAAGAACCACTGATCCAGAAGATTAAGAAGATACAGCGTTAAATGTCATTTGTAAAATATTATATTATTGGAATAGGTGTATGGAGGACAAGGAAGTCATTTTTAGAGTTAGTATGATGTAATGTAACAATGAATTTTTTAAAAAATTAAAAAGCAAGTGAAAAAATTCAGAGGTCAGGGAAAAGAAACAAATTCCACTGCTTCAGGGGTAACTGGGCAAAATGAGCAACTATGGAATGGAAATGAGGATGCACCACTTCTTGTTTGGCTACACAGTTGTTTCCATGCAGACAGTTCTTCCTACTGCTTTTCTGCTCTGAGACTCTAGGTGAAATCATTGATTGAGCACAAAGTTTTGCACAACAATTGAATTATCTGAGATTATAGAGTCAGCTACCCTTCCTCAGTTTTGAATGTGATATTCAATATTTGATCCTACACTTCCACTTTCTTGCCTCTTCCTAACACCTCTTAGGTGTTGTCCTGTTGCTGAGGTCATTCTGAGATACCTCCCAATGCTTTATCATTGGAGGAAACCCTAGAAGGGGCAAGCAGAAGACAAAATGGAAGGCACTGTGGAAATGAGAAACCAAGAAAGAAGCAAGTTCTTACAAATGTCTGAGTTTGTGAATGCCCAATGTATTTCTTAAATGCATTGTTTCCTCATCAGGGCAATCTGAAAGAGCAAGTTTCTCAGGAGTGACTTAGAGGTGGGGTGTGGAAAGGCAACTGTTGCTTTCCATATATATCTGAAGTACAGTTCCCATAATCCCCAGTTATTGTTATACCACCTAGGATGGCTGGGAATTGTAGTCCACAGGAATTTTAAGGGCTACAATTACAGCTGCTGACCTAAAAGACAGAAAGCCACATTTCTCCTGCTCAGAGAAACAAAGAAGGCATTTCTGAAATGCGTTGAACCCTAACACATCCAGGTACTTTTGAGAACTTCTCTCCTTTGCATTCTCATTAGAGATGACAACCAACCTAGCAGCAAGGCAGCCAGATTTACTGTCTTCGGCTATGATTTTTAGTTTTGTTCTCAGTTTTCTGCTTCCTGATGTTTGGTTTCTAAGCTGTCCTGCAGTGGGAACACAGGCTATGCCTTTCAAAGACACAAATGTATTTGAACATTTGAAAGAAACTTTCCTGAGGTTATGCTTTTTAATCAACAGTGTTTTGACTTCAAGCTGATGTGGAACAGTAGAGAAGTGCCTTTGGATTTCACCAGTTTGGGGGATATTTACCTATTCATTTAATCTGATTGTGTATTTGATTTTGTGAGCTACAGGCTTATGCTTAGTTTAGGTACAAAATATGTTTGTGGTTCAGGGTTTTATGTTTCACTTGTGTTTTTCTTGTGCTGTTCAGCTGTTCAAAATTAACATTTTGGAATATAATCCTATGCATGTCTACTTAGAAGTAACTCTCATTTGAGTTCAATAGTGCTTACTTGTCAGTTATTGTACCCAGATGTCCATACTCAGAGTTTAAGTAGAAAGGCTAGATATATTACTTATGACTGTGTTCCTTCATGCAGGCAAAGGTATTTATGGGCAGGAAATGGCATGCATATATATTTTATTCCAGATTTTCTATTCAGATGGCATGTATATACATTTGGCTATGGGTGGGAGGACTGATTTCTAGCCAATGTCACTTCCTTCACTTGGACTTTCCTCAAAAAAAGGCTTAACTCTAGGGCTGCCCCAGACAGAACAAACATGTCCAGATATGGCAGTACAGTAGAGTCCTGGTTATCCGACCCAAATGGGCAGCCGCAGAGTCGGATAACTGAAAGGGTCAGATTACCCGGATGCCCGTGGCGGCCGCCATTTGGGGGCGTGTCGGGGGGCGTGTGTCGGGGGCGTGTCGGGGTGGGCCTGGGGCGTGTCTGGGTGTGTCTGGGCGTGTCTGGGTGTGCGGAAATGCCCACAGTCACGCCCCCAGGCTGTTGCGACGTCGGTTAATCTGGATGGTCAGATAACTGAGCATCGGATAAACAGGACTCTACTGTATTTGTTGTATGTTCCACTTAAGAAAAAAAGATGTTGTGCGAATCACACAATTTTATATTTTATTAAAATTAAAAACATAATCACACAATGTTTTGAGCTATTCCCTCTCTTTTTCAACAGTTTTAGAGTATTTTATTCCTACCTGAAAAGCAAAATTATTTTTTTTTTTAAAAAAAACTGATACATTTAGTCATCAGAGGAATTAAACTAGGCTTCTCCAATCGTTCTCTCTTTCCTTACTTTCAGGATGTTTCCAGCTTACCCCCCACCCCACTCTGCACATGCATCTTTTTAATGTTTTTAAAGTTTCATACTCATGCTAGAGCCTTCACACTAGACAGAAGGTGATGGCAGTCCATCCATGGCTTTGGGTGCTGAAACTAGTCATATTTTATCATTGGTTTTCTACATAGATGGTAAGGAAATGCATTTTGGAGAAACAGTGTTGGGACAGATTGACAGACTCTCCTAGTTAGCTATAGCAAGTTTAGGGTTCTTCATGGCTGGCACCATAGAAAGAAACTTAAAAGGTAAAAAGAAACAAAGAGCACCTGTCTTTTCTAATATGGCTTCCTATCTGGTTCTTCCATATCCTGTTACCTTGGAATGCTTCTGATCTTCATTTGCAGATTCCAACCAACATTCTGATAAAGCTGAGGAATTACATTCCTTACCACATTCTTACTATCAGACATGTCCTCAAATACAGAACATTAAGGAGACCTGAGAGGTATAGATGGAAACTTTGGGAAAGCTGTAGGGCTCAAGACCTCCAGCTTTCAGGTGAGACAACTACTCCTGGACTGTGAGTGCCAGACATATTGACAGATGTACGTGACAGACTTACGTGACAATTTATAACAGCAGGTACATTGTCCCATCTTTCTGTTGTGTCATGGAATAATTTCCACAATGTGGGGGGCTTTGTTCCTGTTTGCCGATATATATTTGTTTGTGTATTATACAAGAATTTATACCCTGCTCTAACGTATTTATGACCCTCACAAAATGGTTTAGAGAGCACAATCCTGCCTCACCAAGATGGCTAAGAAGGCCAGCTAAGCCAATACCAGGCCAACTAAAGCTATACTGAATTCAAGCTTAGCGCTCAGCCTAGGACTATTGGAAATTGCTTAGGATTACCTTGGCACTGGCCTAGGGTTGAGAAACTTGTTTTGGATCTGGCAGTTTGGCTGGTTCCTCAACCCACCACAGCCCACTTTTTTCCTTTTTTTTTTTTTTTTGTCTCTGTCACCTACCAGTGGATCTCAGCCAGCAGAACAATTGTTATCAGGATGTCTCTCCTCCAACTGTTAATTGATAGTTACAGAAGGGGGTTAGGCTGATGTAAAGGCAACTCAGCCAGCAAAAAGCCAGTTCATCCAGCAAAAGAGCTTCTGCTTATTCCTAACTCCCTGTTGCTCAGTTGTAATGCAATGATGCACTAGCTATTGGGAGTTAGGTTTAAACCTTTTGTACTTGTTGAATTGCCTTCTGATAACACAATTATTATCTGGCTGATTTGAGCAATCAGCTGTCAGAAATACTCTGTTGGCTGAGATCACCTGGTGGAAGAGCTAAAAACAGGAGCAGACAAGGTGTGGAATGAAGGAAGAACAAAGCTATACCACATCGAAATTTCTCCCAGCCCAGTGGCACAGCCGTTATACCAGCACAGAGTTACTCCACTGGGACCAAGGGATAATGGCCTAGTTGCCATTGTCTCTTTCTCAGAGGCCAGAGCAATGGCAATTGGTAGAGAAGGAAGGCCAACCAAGGCACGATGAAGCTGTACCTGGCTGGTGCTCTCTCCCTCAGAGGTAAGGGAAAGAATTCACAACCAAAGGAGCCAATCCAGAAGGAAAACATGATGGATGACACCCACCACTATCAGCAGATTCAGTAGCATCAACAAGGTTTTTGAAAGGATCTGTTTGCTGCTTTTGTTGCCTGACAGTGGCTTCACTGCCAAAAATATTATAGGAAAAACAAGTTGTGCAGAGACTTGCCTATGAAAGAATGTCAAGAAGCAATGGTTTAACAGCTGGGTCATGCAGTCTTCAGTGAAGGTGACCTTCCTGCGGGCAGCATTACACTGCTGTGAGCTTACTGAATGTATCTGAATCAGTGAAGGAAAAAATATCTCCGCTTTCCTTCTTCAGGTTGTAACATATGATGACAAAAATATATAAACCAAATAACCATGTTTTTGAAAAAGTTCAGAAAGGTACTCTCTGAGTCACTGTTCCATTCTTAAGAATCAGAATGAAATTGCTTTAGCAGGAAGCATGATGCTCAGATAGGGGGGAAATAGCATGAATTTCTACAGGCATAGATAGTGATGTCTTAAGCAGGGGACAAGAGCCTGTCCCTAAGAAATTATGGAAGGATGAATTACATTCTCTGACCATGAACATGAAAGTGTCTGGCCTACCTCTTTAGGTTTGCAGTAATGGGTTGACTGTGGAGATTGACAGTAGTAATCAAAACTATGCTGTTCACAAGAACCATTAATTTAATTTGCACTGACATTTCTGCAAAATGGCATTTTTCAGGAGAGAATGCCATTGGGAAGACATAGAATAGATATGTCACTGTCAAATCTTGATGGGAACAGCTGCATTGCCTCCTTCTTCTGCTGGCATAATAATTTTTGCCTTAGAGCAAAACTAGATGTAATGCTGGCCACCATGTCTGTTTACTCACATAGTTTCCCTCTTCATACATAAAGAAGAGTGTGGTCTCTACATTGCTATGAGAAGGGGTGCAAAAGTGGAGGGAGCTGAATCCTCTCCCACTATACCTCTACACTAGAAATGGGAATCATGGGCTCCTCTAGATGTCGTTGGATTGGTCTTTCCAGAATAACTAATAGTGTGGAATGCTGGGAATTGTAGTCCAATAGCACCTGGAAGACTGCCCTGATTCCGACTTCTGCTCTACATAGTCTATTGCATGCACTCTGTTCCACCCCAGGTGGGTTTTGGTAGAGGAAATAAGGTTGGGAGAAAAGTACTTTGACAGACAGACTTCAGGGCTCTCACTTCTGTGCCCATTTTTGTGTTAACGTTAACCCACATCTCAATCTTTATAAGTGAATGTGGGCAGATACGAGAACCAACAAAGAGTGGCTGCCATTGCCACTGCCACGCTAGTTTATTGTAATTGTATAGACTTTGTTTGCATTGCTATTAACTCCAGGGATTGTACTCAGTCATTTGTGGCTGTGATACCTGAACATAGCAAGTATGAAATACTGATCTATGTTTATCTGTCATCTGTACTCCTTGTTTGAGCCACTCATTGAAAACAGAAGCAGGCAGAGACTCTTTTAGAACATTAGCATTGTCAAAACAAAGTAATCCGCATTACACAAAGGTATATTTTGTCAAATAATTTTGCCAATCAGCAGCTTCTTATTCATCTTTCCATGTTGTCTTTCTACAAAAGCAGTTAAACATCTTCCTTTGGATGGATATAACTAATCTAGTGGCAATTTACTAAAGTACCATCCAGCTGTGTAACTTCTGTCCACATGATGAAGACAATTGTATTATTCCCAGATATCTCTAGATTGTTTCCTTGCCATTATAACTTGACAATGATTGCCCATTAGTAGTACCCAAATACCTTTCCTCAGACTAATTTTTCTTGGTAGCCAAGATGGCTATAATCATGGACACAAGGAACGTTCATCAAATTTCTCATCTTTGACAAGAAAGGATGCTTCAGTATCTTGAGACAAAAAACTGGTGTCTGTCATGAGAATTTTCAATCATTTAGTGTGAACAAAGGGTGCTACAGTTTGTTCAAGATGTCTCTACATAAAACTTTCTTCCCTCTCCCCTTTGTTATACACAACACAATCATAGCAAACACAGAAGGATGCAGGGGGGAAGAAGATGCAAAGAACCTATTTGATGCTTCTAGGCATGTTTGATGAGGGTACATGAAGGGACCTTCTTGGTGGCTACTCCCAGACTATGCAACTATGTAACATGGAAGGTTAGCTTGGCCCCCTCTCTGTTTTCCTTCCTCTATCAGGCAAGGACTTTCTATTTATACAGGATTTTAGCTACTAAGTGCTTACTACAGAATGCTCTTTATTCTCTTTGTTCTTTTTTTTCTGATGCTTGACATTGTTTTAAATTTGTGCTTTTTTTAATATGATAATTTATTTAATGCTTTTAAAGTGCTTTTTCTACTATTCTATTATTTTTTTCTATTTCTTCTAAAAGTCAGAGCAGCGAGGTTGCAGTCTCACCATTTGCATAATGAGCACAAAAAAGTCTAGAAATGCAAAAAATCTTTTTGTGAATATGTTTTAAATGTAAAACTGATCACCCAGTGGAGAGAATTCTGAGATTTAAGTAAGGATTTACGTCTCTTTCAGAAAATTCATTAGATTTCTAACAAAAATGATTCAAAGATGTTATCTTATGCAGCACCTCCTGTTGTTATGCACTGTTGCTAACACTGTCCTCATGAGTCAACCATTATTCTCTCTATATTTTATTTCATAATACCATTAGTTACAAATAAATAATACAATTAAAATGAAATAATGACTTGTGTTAATGTCATCTCATTTACATCCTCTGTAAAGCAAAGAGAATGACTCTTGAGCACTTATTTATCTTGGAGCTGTTTTATGTGCATGTTGTAAAGATCTTTGGAAAGAATGACACACACCTGGAAAATAACAAAAAGAATCTACTAATGACCATATTCCATTCAGGGGTTGCACTGACAGCTGAGATGCTATTTATTGTTGCCTTTCAAATAGGCACTTGTATGGAAATCTACATTATCCTTTACAGACAATTCTCTTTCATTTTAATATTTGATGGTTTTCCATCACACCTTTTTTTTTTACTGAAAGTCAGATTGTGTTATGAGGTTTTCATAGTTTCCTAAACTAAACCTACCTATTGAGTGGTTCTACAGGAAGCGAGCAGTCCTGGTAATAAATTCCAGTTGACTGGAAGACACCAGAATGGATGGTACCTGAAGTTCCAGTCCTCCAGATACTTAATTATCAGCACATCCTACAGAGACACTGGCAGGAAAGCTACAACGATCACTTGGCTCACTGAATTCACAGCTAGACTCCATGCAGTCTCCAGCTCTGCCAGTTATTGTCATTCATTGCATAATGCATTGTTGTTCATTTGAGCAATTCATAATCCAGAAGGCTGAGATGATGTCCCAATATAGGCCTATTCATAACTTGTAATTGGTGTGATTTTCAAAATTTTGCCCCATACTCAGATTAGTCCTTTGTAAAAGCACAGGAAATCCAATCATGTTTCTTCTGCCATCTATCCAGGTTTGGCTCTGGGTGCTGCATTTTCCAAATATTGCCTTCTTCCCCAAGACTGTGTTGTGAAAACTTCCTTCTTTAGTCTATAATGTTGGTTTAGATGGCTCATAAAACAATAGAGATGGAAAAGACTACAAGGGCCATTTGGTCCAACCATGCAGGCATAGACAACCAGAGCACTCCCCAAAGATGGCTGTCTAATCTATATTTAAAGACCTTCAAAGAAAGAGATTTCCACCACCCCAGGGCAGTTGACTCTAGTGCCGAATGACTCCTACTACCAGGAAGTACCTCCTAATGTTTAGGTGAATCTCTTTTATTGCAATTTGAATCAATCGAATCATGTTTTATTTTCTGGAGCAGCAGAAACCAAACTCACTCCATCTTTTACATGGCATCCCTTCTTATATTTAAAGATAGCTATCATACCCTCTCTCAATCTTCTCCTCTCCAAACTAAGCCATTCCTCATAGGATTTGGTTTTCAGATCTGTTAGCCAGCATACTTCAGGTCATACTTAAAATAGATGCAGTGAAATCATAGAACTTATGTTAACCATGACCAACGTAAGCCCTATTTATTTCAGTGGGCCTACTCTAGGCCTTTTCTGCACTTTGTTTTTAGAACGGTGCAGAGCGTCCTCCAGCAAGGACGTTTGCACTTGGGAGAGGACTGGGTCCGGACTACTTTGTGTAGTTTTGGACTTAAGCCCGCTCCGGAAGGACCAAAAGTGGTCGTTCTCCATGCTATTGAAAGACCGCTTAAAACAGGTCTTTCAACGGCACAGAGTGCGCCACTCTGTGGCCGCACTCCAGTGCAGATTTGCAGGCTCGCACCAGTGCGAGCCTGCAGATCTTCCGGTGGCGGGCTTTAGGCTGGTGAACTTCACCGATTGGTGGAGAGCCTCCACCAACTGGAAGCCGCCATTTTCATCCCCGGAGCAGTGTGTAGTGCGGTCACGCACTGCTCTGGACCAGCCTGGATCCGCCAAGGGAGCACTCCAGTCTGGTGAGTACCAGAATGGGGCAATTTCTTCGCCAAGTGCGAAAAAGGCCTATACCTAATGCATTATGTATTCAGTAGCTAATTTTCTGTTTCTGTTTGCCTGTCTGCTGGTGCATCATGTGAAAACAGATGGACAGATTGTCATCAAATTTGAAGGGTATGTTTGGGGTGATCTGGATTAAAATATACTGTGCAGCATACTTGAAACACATTTCCTTTCTCCTGAATTATTTTTTCATTGAATTTTCACTAGATTTGGAGACTATGTGGTAGAGGCTAGGCAGTACACATGAAATTCATCTCAAGGTGATCCTGAGAGGACCCTCAATTATTTTTGCATTCATACAGAATAATACAGCATGTTATTTGAATGATTTTGACTTTTTTTTTCAGTCTCATCACAGATGATGGAGTTTATTATACTCCTGAAAAATATATGGCACTACAGTTAGTAAAAAATAAAACGAGTTGCACCTTGTACGTATTTGTGGAAGACTCCACATTGGAAGACCTGGGCCAGTGTAAAACAGAAGCCTTTCTCAAAATCAGGGCAAAAAGAGACAAAGGCCCCAAGACACAAAACAAACAGAACCCACAAGAAGTGAAATTAAAATAAGAAAAAAGTGGAGTACGAAAACAAAGCTCCTCCTCCAGGGTGTATCTACCTTTGATCCACTGACACCCCTAAATTTTCCTATTTTGTGATTGTTCTCTTTTTTTTTCATCACAAAAATTCTGTTCCATATTAGTAGATGGCAAATTAAGAAAAAAAGTGCATTATGCTGCTTTTTTTTTTTTTACTGCTCAGAAGCAGCATTCCCTTCTTTTGGGAAAATACAGGTATACCTCAGTTAACAAAATAGATGTGTTCTTTGGCTTTACTTCTTTAACAGAAACATTGGTACCAAAGTCAGAAATAACATGGAAAGAGTAAGGATGGGTTCCTACACTGCAAAAAAGTAGAGCACTTCAACATTTTCAGCAACTCTTATTCAAAACAAATATTATGCACATGTAAAATGAAACAACCAGGTCAGGTAAGCCTTGCATAAGTAAACAAAAATATTTTGAATAATGATTTTGGTGACAAACTTATAGATCTATGCTTTCCCCCCAACATGCCATGGTAGTTAGTGAGGTAAAGTAATTTAGGCCCTTTCTGCACAAGGGGAGTGAATCGCTCCATGCCGTTACTTACCGGGTCTTCTGGGTCCGAAGTAACACGGATGTTCCCTTAAGCCCTTCTGCAGGGCTCCTCCATTAGTCCAGGGCAAATTGGAGCAGTGCGAGGTCTTTAGATCTGCACTGCTCTGGCTGAAAATGGCGGCTTCCTGTTTCTTTGTGGGTCTAGATCAATTGCTGACACTGGCCACGCCGACAGCCTGCCCTCCGCTGATCGCAGGCTTGCATTGATGTGAGCCTGCGCATCTGCACTAGTCAGCAGGAACACAATGGCGCGCTCCAGAAGATTGAAAGACTGGATTTTTCTGGTCTTCACTTTGCATGCTGGAGGACCACTTTGGGGCGTTTTGGATCGGACTAAGGTGCGGAACTAAGCTAAGTAGTCCGATCCAAGGTGCGGACGACCTCTGTGCCAGGATGCCTTGGCCTGTTTTAACTTCCTCATGTGGAAAGGGTCTTAGGCCCTTTTCGCACTGAGGCTTTTTGCGTGAGCCGGGGTGGGCGGCTTGCGCGAAAAGCCTCTTCCGAGAGCCTGCCGGTTCCCCGCTCGTTCTTTCCCAGGCGAAGGAACAAGCGGGGAAGCAGCAGCGTCCCGGAGGCGGAGGCGGCTCGCGCATCCATCCTCCCCCGCTTGCGCGAGAAGCAGGAGCCTCTCGCGCCGCCCCCCGCGCATGCGGGAAGCGAGCGACAGTCGCGCCCGTCCCCCCACGCGTGCCAGGAGCGAGCGACAGTCGCGTCCACCCACCCCCCGCGCGTGCGAAGCGGGAGGCTGTTGCGAGCAGCCCCCCACCCGCGCGAAGCAGGATGCCATCGCATCCGTCACGCAAGCGACCCGCCCCACCCCTTCCTTCCGCAGGAGCGGAGGAAAGGAAGCGCTACCCGGCCGCCTCTCCGACGCACCGCACAACAGGTAAGTGCGGGTGGGCGCTGGGAGCGTTGCGCGAGCTCGGGGTGATTTTCGCTTGGAAGCGAAAATCAAAAACCCCGCGCTCGCGCCGCTGCAGCCCCGTGAGAGCGCCGGAAGTGGGAGTGCGTCGTGTGGAGCGGCGCTCCCACTCCCGCACGGCTCACGAGGCTATTTCGCTCGGGAAAGTCCGTGCGAAAAGGGCCTTAGTTTCCCCTTTTCTTTCTGTGTTGCTCTTCACACATGTTCAGAAAGTGATTTTGGAATCAGCTGTTTACCTTACCTGTTATACATAAGCACGTGCAGCTACAATAGAATCATTCTAGAGCAGAAGCCTTTTCTTTCGCAGATCAAGCTTTATTGTCTTTTTTAATTGCAGATACGCTCTTGCAACCAACACTGCAAGCCTATCTTTCTCCAGCCCTCCTTTACCGTCTTCCCAATGACAATTCTGCAACAAACAACTGCCAACTAGACATAAGACAAAATAAAGCGATGAGAGGGGGGCTATGGTGGCCTTTTCCCATAAAAAAGACTATAAAAAAGAGCCTCTTTGTCAGTGGTTTTGTTAACTGAGCTAGGCCTGTAATATGATCACCGCAGTAACCATTTGTTTGTCTGTTTACTACCATTGTTCTACTGTGGACTTCACATAGGCAACTGGTTGACTGCTCTGGGAACAGAACACTGGATTAGATAGACCTTTTTGTTTGACCCTGTACTGTTCTTTTAATGTTCTTATGAAAAGGTTCTAAAACCTCAATAAATGTGGTATATAATGGAAATACCACAGAGCACGTGCTGCTGTTTTTATAGAATCTATTTGTAAGTGCCCCATGTAAATGCAGTACCAATCAACACTTACAAATTAAATTATGAAGTAAGCATTTCTTTCTAAGAGGCTGATCGGTTGAATGAGGTGGTTTTGGTTTTCATCAGCTTCACCATAACTGTACAGGGCAGCGTGATATTGTTTAGCTATCTCAGTTAGTGGGGTACTGTATCAAATCTATTCTTCAAATCACTCCAAGTGTAATTATTTCTACTATAAAATAAATAAGGAAGAAAAGATACAAAGGGCACTTGACCAAGTATAATCCTAGGCAATTGAAGCACAGTGTGCTTAGCCATTGTTAATATGGAAAGAGTAATTATTTTACTCTTTGTCAGCAACCCTATACTTCTGTTCTGTGTCCAACCCACTCCTCTTTCCCATGAAAAACAGGCAGGCAAACAGCAGAGAGATTTTTCTCCACTAACAGACTGTCCTCAGGCCTAATAAAATCAATGAAAGATGCCCACCTGGGAGTTTCAGTATTCATCAGACTGAATCATGTTGTGTGCTGCCCAGTTTTCTGTTTCACTGGTGTGTCAGCTCTGAAAAATATGACAGAAAAGAAGACTGCTATAGATGGCTGTGCATGCAATTTGTGATCATGTAAGAAGATAAAGATGTTATTGATCTTTTTTTGTGGCATGTGTATATTGGTATGTGGTGGTAGTGGTGCTCCCGCAGGTGTCCTGGAGGGACCAGTGTGACCCTTCCCCAGTTGTCCACCCCAGCTTCCTGGGCTAGTCAACATGACTTCAGTATTTGCAGGTCTTCTAAGATACCTTTTTGTTACCAGTTTCTCCCTGTAATTCTGTAGACCTTGTACAGCATGGGTGGACAACTTTTCAGATTGGACAGGTGCTCAAGGGCCACACTTTTTGGGGTTTCTGTTTTTTTACTTAAAAAGACAAATGTTTTCTTTGCACAAGGTATTACTGGGGAAGATCTAACAGCACCAGAAGTATTCATTTTTAACTACTTGAACTGTCGTTACATTTCTGAATGTTATCCAATGTAAATATTCCAAATGCTTCACAACTCACATTGAATCAACGCATTAGTCTTTCATTAAATATTACAAAATTCATTTAAATTCCCTATTTCTTGCTTTTTCAGAAAATAAAATCACCCCCAAACCCACTCAGATTTATTTATTTTAATAAAATTTCTTAGAATTTTAAAAATAAAGTTACATATTTATTTAAAATTCATTAAAGATATCTAGTAGAATCCTGTACAACCATTATTTACTATGTTGTGATGTAGTGGATTCCAGACAGACCCTCCCCGAATCCCAGCAGTCACTGGGATTGTTGGGATCTGTTCCATTGTCAGTCATGAAGCTGCTGCCTGATGTTTCCACCCACTCCCGTGAGTGATCACCAGCTATGTATTTAAGTCTTTTACTCCAGTTCTCAAGTCAAGTCTCAAGTCCTTACAAGGTACTTTCAAGTCTAGTCTCAAGTCTGGGGCCAGCTTCAACAGAAAAAGAAAAAGGTGGTGGTGGATATATGTGTGGGGATGCCAATGGGCTTACAAGGGTCTGCAGCTTTGGAAGTAAGGAATAAGATCCTTCGTACTCCCCACTCTCCAAGTTGGAGGCTTTTTTTGTCAATGGTCATAAAAGAATCTGCCACTTCGGAAGTGGGGAATAGGATCCTTCTTACTCCCTGTTACTGAAGCTTCAAAAGCTTTAGAAAGAAGGTTCCTTCCTCCTTAAGCTTGTTGCATTACACATTTGCTGTTCCCCTCTGCAAAATGCACTGTGCACTCAAGGGACAAATCTTGCCTCCAGCTATTAGGAAAAGTTTTAGAAGGCTTCTCCAATATACAACGGTGGCAGGTTGCCAAGCAGACCTCAATGCTGCCTCAAGCCCACTGCCTTTGCTGCTCCCCTCTGAGAAAGGCATCCATGCTTTGGGCTCAAGACAGATTGTCACATGACCAATAGGCAGAAAGAGTTGGAAGCATTGCTCAAAGTCATGAAGTTTCCAGATCAACAGTTTATGTTACTGAACCAAGGGAAGCAAGCCAGTTGCTAAACATATACAAGTCACAAGTTGAGTCAAGTCAGTGTGTTATTTATTGCCAAGTCAAGTCCAAATTCAATCACTGAAATGACCTGAATCCAAGTCAATCGATTCAAGCTTACATCACTGATGATCTCTTGTGCGACAGGCCGAAAAAGGACTCCTGTCACAAATTCCCCTTGTGCCAGCGATCCCAGTGGCTGCTTACTAGTAAGGAGGGTTTGGGGAATTTTCTCGATCCCTGTGTAGCCCCTAAACTATGGGCTACATAGAGATCACAAATACGTAGCACTAATGAATGTGTAACTCTATGGAAGTTGTGTATTTGTAACTGCCCAACAGGATTCCAGCTTACTTTAATCTATTGTTTAATTAATATAACTTTAACAAGATATTGACTATGATATTGACCAGGGGATACGATACTATAATGTTGATTCTCCTACTGATTACAGTGCATTTTTCTATTGACTATAGTGCATGTAGTGGTTTGACTCTCAATTCCAGCAGCAAGCTATGATGTTAATTAAAAAAAAAAACAACTTCTGGAGAGCACTGGGATGGTGTGATGCAACAAAGGGAAGGGGGCACATACACCCTGTGGACCTCACTTTGCCCACCCCTTCTGTAAAGCAAGGATGGGGATCCTCTTTCTCATTTTCCGAGAACATTTTTGTGACTGTGCTTGAATGGCTAACACTAGAAAAAACCTAAAAGGGTAGTCCATCAAGGCTTATTTTAGTGTAAAGCTCTTGTTGCTAGTAATGAAATTGTAGAGGAATTGAAAATAGGGGAAAACATTCAAAAACTGGGAAACCATTCAAGGAGGTCATGCACAGAGAAGAAGGTAAGGCTCTACAGGCAACCCCAGATTGCTTCCAAAAGTGCCATATTTGATCCCATAGCTTGAAATCCCCCACCCCTACTGTAAGGCATGGAGGCAATGACAACAGCACAAGCCTTTCTAGAACAACCATGGCTTTTGCAACTAATTTTTCCTTGCTGTGTTCTATAAACTAAAGCAGGGAGGCAATGAATTCATAAACCATTGTTTGCCTTTCCAGTTCAGCTCAAAGGCCATTTCCGCACTACACTTTTATAGCGCTATGATTCCACTTGCAACATCCTATGGAATCCTGGGGTTTGCAGTTTTGGGAGGGGCTGTCCGGCCCCTCCCAAAACTGCAAACTCCAGGATTCTATAGGGTGTTGCAAGTGGAATCATAGCGCTATAGCAGTCCAGTGTGAAAATGGTCAAACACTTATCAAAAAGTAGCTTGGTGGTTGGAACTGTGGAAAGCAGCTCAAGAAGGAGGGATTACAGCCCATATAGAAAATGGCTGGCATTCTATTGAAACTTTATAAGATTGTAAACTGGACTTAACAATCTTGTAATTATTGAGATTCATGTTTACAAGTTGTCAGTGACTGAACATGACCCAGATACCTACCTTTTAATCTGGTCAGTGGCCCAATCAAAGAGTTTTCTACACACTGTGCACTGGAGCACTGGGAAATGACAATTGCTGTGCTCTCCCAGTTGTGGGGTACATTGAGACATGCAGCTGAGGCAGAATGCCCAAGGGTCTTTCTAGCTGGATATAGTGGTTTGTACTATAGCTGTACATATATTCTACAGTATATAGCTTCGTCTTAAAGGCGTTGAGGCATTCAGCTATATTTGCTTTCTGTCTTTTTGTTCCCAGCCTGGTAAAATATTTACAAGTTCAAGACCTTTTCAACTCTGAAGGGATTCTAGGGCTTTTCGCACTTTGGGAAGAAAATGGGGCAGTCTGTTACTCACCGGACTGGCGCGCTCCCTCCGACGATCCGCGCTGATCCGGAGCAGTGTGTGCCCATGCTACACACTGCTCCGGGGATGAAAATGGAGGCTTCTGGTTGGTGGAAGCTCTCCACCAACCGGAGAAGCTCGCGAGCTGAAAGCCCACCCCCGGAAGATCTGCAGCCTCGTGCTGGTGCGAGCCTGCAGATCTACACAGAAGCGCAGCAATGGACTGGGGCGCGCCGGGCTATTGAAAGACCTGTTTTAAGTGGTCTTTCAATAGCACGGCGAACCACCAGTTCTGGTCATTCTGGAGCGGACTGAAGTCCGAAACTACAGAAAGTAGTCCGGACCCAAGTGCAAACGTTCTCGCTGGAGGACACGCTGCCCCGTTTTAAAAACAAAATGCGGAAAAGGCCCTAGTGTTACTAGTTAAAAAGGCATTGTTCAACTATTCCACTCTTCCTCCGTAATAGATTTTCTGTGCTAAGAAAAAAGACAGAAAAAGCAGTGGGGAAACCAGGAAAGATTACCAATAGAAGGTATTGTTATCTGGACCTTCCATAACATTCAATAAATGAGGCAGACCAGATGTACAATAAAACTCTTCTCTTGAAGAACACCAGGTAACTGGGCTCATGGCTTGCAGGTGACAGGAGCTGGAATTTTCTGTTTCATTCCTGGACTTTGTTTACCCATTGAACTGCTCCAAGTCTTACATTCTCATTCATGTTTGTAGGCTTCTTTGGGAGTGCTAAGGAATTGTGAAGTGTGGGGAACCACTGTTTCAGATGAGAATCAAAGACAGATTACATCCCAAGAAATATTATCAATAAAGAATTTGCTGCAGTTAAGAGCTGCAGCTTGAAATGTACATTTCCTCAAAAATATGCTTCAGCAGAACATTTCTGAATGCTTCCCATGAGGCCCTAGATGTTCTTTTCAAATATGTCACTACATTTCCTGCCAATTCTTCTGAACAGGTTTCTTCCAGATGCGTCATTTTTTAAAACAGAAATATGATTACACCTTGCAAAAGTGCATCAGCTTGTTACAAGTTAGTTAATGTCTGAGGTATTTGACAGCTGAAGAAAACTCCTCAAGAAATATTGTGAAAAGATGAACACACACACACGCGCGCGCGCGCGCTATATGCCATATCACATCCATTATTGTTTTAATTCACAACTAATTCACAACTATGTTATCATGCTTTTTTCAGAATAAAAGATAGTAAGCTTAGATCCAGAGTTTTGCAATCGGACTGAGTCAATACATGGTTGTTTTAGATTAAATGAAAATGATGGTCTGGCCTGTATTTATCTATGTGGCTATGGTATGTATGCTGTTTCTTTCTATACTTCCCAATTCCTTTCCTTTCTGTTTTAGATCAGCATGGGGAATTGGTCCATCTAATTCAGTACTGTTTACACTGACTGGCAGCAGATCCCCAGGACTTTCGCATAGTCTCTCTCAGTTCTACCTAGGGGTCTGAAGAACTGACCCAGAGACCTTTGCACACAAATCAAACTGCCCTACAACCAAGCTATAGACCTTCTGTAGAATTTTAGGATCCCCAAATATCTATAGTCCACCATGTGGATGCCTCAGGGCAGTGGTAATTATTGGTCGACTTACATTTTCCTATCTATTACCATTAGGAGCTATGGAAATGTAACAATAGTGTCACACTTTCACTGGGTGTCTGCAGTGAGAGAAATGAATGATGAACACTGCAATTTAATTTGATTCCCAGCAGGGAATAGGTAGCAAAACTCTTCCATTTAGATGTCTGCCATCAACACCATGAGCATAAATGAAGAAGGGGAGTTTTCCCCTACTCCCTTTTATGGACTGAGAAAGCTCAGTTCTGAACTTTGCTTCCCATTCATAGCAGTTACTACACAAACAAAAGAGAGGCACAGATCAGTAAATCTCTGGGGTAGTTGGGGGGAAACCAAAATAGGATGTAGAGGTCCTATTCTCTGGCCACAGGACATATTGCATTCCAGCCCTGGTCCTCAGCAACTGATGCTGCTGCTCATTGTTTCTTAATGATAACATGATCTGTGCATGGCTAGATTTTGAGGTTACTTCAATTCAGCCACTTCTGATGGTTGGCCAGATCATCTATTTGGTCCTAGCTCTTGATTTTGAGGGCTTCTCAGGAGAGACAACCGCAGTTGCCCCCCTTTAAAATCTGAAGCATGAGGATAAAGTTGATGCAGTATTTTCCTTCTTCTTTGACAATGTCCAGCTCCTCTCACAGTGCCATCCATTGGCAGCTAATGGCTCCTGTGCCAGTGGGATGGTACATTCACTAGAAGTTTTAGTCAAAAGGAGCTATCTAGGGTGCTGAACCTATTTTGAGGTTAGTGTTTGTTATCTTGGAAAGGTCCTTTAAAATTTGTTGGCTACCGGTACCAAAAAAAAAAGATGCAGTCCTTCCTAGAGCCTATGACTCCTCTTCATTTCTTCCCACAAATGGGAACTTGATCCAGTGGATAGATAGGTGGCCATGTTAACTGCCTGGTGTCCACCCACACTTGGACCAATGAGGTGCAGAGAAAGAAAGCAGGGGGATGAGTAGGTCAGAGCAGCTGTTACCAATATATGCCCTGCCTTTTTGCACCAAATGATGACATGGGAGGGCAGTAGGCAGTGAAGGCGAAGCATCTGGCAGATGTTTGACCGTGCCAATAGAGAAGAAGCAATGTGATATAGGTATGTATTTAATTCTGGGGACAGCCAGAATCCGTGTTACAGCATGTGCTTTGCATTCAAAAGACTGCACATTCAGTCCCAGTATCTCCAAGCAGGGCTATAGGACAGATTGTTGTCTGAAACACTGGAGAGCTGTTGGCAATCTGTGTAGACAATACTGAGCTAGATAGCCTATTCAGTATAAGGTACTCTCCTATGGTCTTGTAATGTTTTACTTTCTGCTATTGAAATGTTCAAGTTGTTTGTTATTGTTTTATAGATTACTGGTTTATTATTGCAATTTAATGGGTTTTTTTGTAAGGTGTTATTGGGTAAAACAGAAATACTATAAAAACAAGAAAACAAAACACAAGTATATAAGTACAGATGGCGTACTGATGGTCTTCCAAGAGTATTGATTTCAAAGGTGCTGCAAAATGAGAAGTCTGTTTGATCAGGAACATTTGGTATTGCAGTTTCATAGAAGAGGAAGTAATACTGAGAGGAAAATTTCAGGGTTCAAGTTGTACATAACTTGGGCTGTTTTATATTAATGTCACTTTCTTTCTTTACTTCAGGACTTATTATTTCTAAGACATATACTAGAATAATGTGTGTGCTTTTGAAAATTAATCTGTTCAAACCTCACATTGTTTCTTCATTGATATAGGAGAAAACAGTCATGAGTGAAAATTTTGCCCACTTTTTGATTATGTATGTGTCAATGATATTCATATTTTACCATGTGGATCAAATATAATGGGATCAAATTTTCAATTCCTGTGTCACATATACTAGGCTACACTATCAAATTTTAGGCTAAAAATTGGCAAGAAATGCAGAAGTGTCTAGACATCTACTTCCAGTTTGTAATTCCTGTATTTCCTACTGAATTTTTGCCATCTTGAGGGAGTTTTGGGGTTGGCAATGGGGTCTGCAAATAAGGAAATAGACCCAATTTAATGTGGCTTCATGGGCCATTGGGCCATTTGGGTTATTTTCCCCATTATTGCCCTTTCTGCACCTTACCTTGTTCCGGTACTGGGGTGCAGGGATCGTGTGAGCAACCTCTTCCAAAAGGCTCTCCCTTCCCTGCTGCTTCAGCTCTGCACAAGCTGCCTGCTTGCGCGAGAGCCCCATCTCTTCCTTCCACAGTGCAGCCTGGGACCTTCCCAGGGTGCACCGGGGGCAGGAAGCACAACCTGCCTGGCTTCAGAGGCTCCGCACGCCAGGTAAGTGCACACGGGGCCTGGGAGCAATGCATGATCGCGCACCATTTTCGGCTTAAAGCTGAAAATGAAAAGGTGCGCGATCGGCCCCTGCTGGCCCCTTGAGCGTCACACATTTGTGAGTGTGTCATGCAGATTGCGCAGTGCTCCTAGCCCTCTTTCACATGGCAAATGCTGTGCAAAAAGGGCCTATGCTGGGACAGAGATTGTAGGGGCTAGAGGGAGCTTGGGAGCTGAAAAGGGAGCTGCATGGGGTACATGGGCCAAACAACTGGATAGAAAAAAGTCATTGGTGCAATGCTTCTAACAATGTAGCTCCATATATGAGGTGGAGAATTTCTAGTCTTGCAGATATTTTGGCTGACCATTTGCATCCATAACCAGTAGTAAGAGATTGTGGGGGTTGCTGTTCAAAACTCTAGAAGGACCAAAGATTCCCTATGTGTGTGTTATAAATATTTACTCAGAAGTTCCATGAAGTTCAGTGGACAAACCCCCATCTAAGTGTAGGAGACTTTACATGCTTTAAGAGAACCACCTGAGAACAGACCGTTTTGTATCCATATAGAATGGGAGAGACCATGTTCTCCTAGGGTTTCTTATACAGCAGAAAGGGGAAGCCAAAAGTAGCCAGACATGCATTCTAGACTTTAAGAAAGTTGATTTCAATAAACTTAGGGAAATAATAGGTGTGATCCTGTGGTTGGCAATACAAAAAGAGTTCATGGTGGATGAGAGTTTCTTAATATACTGAAGGCATGATTTTTTTAAAAAAATCTTTAAATTGTTGTAAGCCACCTTGAATCACATTTGAGCAAAAGGTGGGATATTGTTACCCTGTTTACTGGGGGTCCCGGGAGGGACACCTAAATAACCTTACAATACACAAGATGGGGAAATTAGTCAAGAGCACTGGTTGGCGCTACGAGAGGCAGAATAACGCAGCAGGATCTTGTAACCCAATGTTTACTGGGTCAGGCCAAGTCAAGAAGCAGACCGTGTTGGAAATAAATGAATGATCTTTATTAAATACAGGCACACAATGTAAGCAACACACGCACACAGATAACTAAGGAAAATAAAGGTGTGAGTATGATAGCGGGATTTTCAAAGGGATAGTTGATTCGTGTGATATGAAACCTGTTCCTGAAGCCTGGAAAGAAGATAGAGAGCGATGCTGGGATTCGATGTATCTCAGCACGTGGAGCTGAGGGGAAGCTCGCCAAGCAAAGTGGCAGCAAGGCGGTCTGGAACTCGGGAGTGATCCGAGGATGGTCTTGGAATCAGGGGTTTTTATAGGGAGAAATGTAACTGCAGGATATGCCATACTTGGGGAAAACAATGAGTTTCAGACGCGGGACAAAGCTTTGGAAAGGTCAAAATTTAGCATGATTGAGTTAAGTCCGAATTGACAAAGAAGTAGACAGTATGCAAATGCTCAGTGCTTGGCATTTGAGTATTCAGCTTGCCAAGTTGCCTGCTCGGGGCAGGGAGTCCTTTGTAAACAGCGTGCATACATGATGAGGGTGTTTGCAGAGAGGTCTCCTAAAGCGGTGATCTGGCTATTTCTGGCCTGCCTGGGTGAAGAATGGAATGTCCAGCAATTAGTGGCAGAGCCTAGTTCTGTGCTTGTCTGGGGCCTCACGAATACATGGAGGGGGTGGTGGAAGAGAGCCAAATTATTGATATCAAAATAATATCTAGGGGTATCTCCAAAGAGGCCTAAACTGCAGTAACAATATAAATTCAACAAAGAAACAGTTCCAGTGAAGATAAAAAATGGGAGGTGTCTAAAATAACTAGGGTGGATGTCTAAAGAAGTTTCAACTGTCCTAAGATTTAAAAGGGACAAGTGAAAGAAATGGAAAAAGAGAGAAATCACCAAATTTAATTTAATTGAATAGCCAGTATGTGTAGAGAAAAAGTCAGAAAAGCTAAAGCACAGAACAAGCTTGGGCTTGCTAGAGAGGTTAAAAACAATAAAAAGGGCTTTGAGGGGTGGGGTTATATCCATAGTAAAAGGAAGAACAAGGAAATGGTAGGGCCTCTGCATGAAGATGATGAAGGCTAACAGGGAACAGAGAAAAGGTAGCACTACTTAACATCTTATTTGTCTTGGCCTTCTCCCAAAAGGAAAACAATGCTCTCCCTGAGGAAAATGGAGCTGGTGATGTGGTAGGAGAAATGCAGCACAACATAGGTAAAGAGATAGTAAAGGAATACCTGGCTATTCTAAATGAATGCAAGTCTCCAGGGCCAAAGTCTCTGGAGTGTTAAAAGAACTGGTAGAAGTAATCTGGCAGAACCACTGGCAACGGTCTTGGAGAATTCCTGAGAACAGATGAAATCTCAGCAGGTTGATAAGGGCAAATGTTGTACCTATTTTCAAAAAGGGGGAAAAAGAGGGCCCAAACAATTACCACCAGTAAGCCTGACATAAATACCAAGGAAGATTCTAGAGAAGATCATTAAACAGACAGCCAGTATGCACTTAGAAAGGAACGCTCTGCCATTAAAAGTCAATATGTGTTTCTCAAAAACAAGTCAAGCCAGACTAATCTTATCTCTCTTTTTAAATAGAGTTAAAAGCTTGGTAGATGAAGGGAATGCTGTGGTTGTAGCATATCTTGATTTCAGTAAGGCATTTGACAAAGTGTCCCATAATAAACTTGAAAACAAGCTAGTAAATGTGAGCTAGACAATGTTACTGTTAGGTGGATTTGTAACTGGTTGACTGCCTGAACTCCAAGTAACTGGCAGGGTGCCACAGAGCTCTGTCTTGGGCCCAGTGCTATTCAACATCTTTATAAATGACTTGGATGATGGAATAAAGGACATGCTTATCAAATTAGCAGGTAACACTAAATTAAAAGGGGTTGCTAATACATCAGATCACACAATCAGAATTCAAAATGACCTTAAAAGATTAGAGAGCTGGGCCAAAACTAACAAGATAAATTTTAACAGGGGTAAACGTAAGGTACCACACACTTAGGCAGAAAAAGTGAAATTGGCAGATGTAGAATGAGTGATACCTAATTTAATTACAGTACGTGTGAAAGAGATCATAATAGACCACAAGCTGAACATGAGTCAACTGTGTGATGTGGCAGCCAAAACAGCCAATGTGTTTCTAGGCTCCATCAATAGGAGTATAGTGTCTAGGCTGAAGGAAATAACAGTACCATTCTCTTCTGCTTTGGTCAAACTTCACCTGGAGTACTGTATCCATCTCTGGGCACCACAGTTCAAGAAGGATATTGGCAAGCTGAAACATGTCCAAAGGAGGGCAACCAAGATGGTAAAATGTCTGGAAACCATACTCTATGAGGCTTGGGGAGTTGGCTATGTCTAGCCTGGAGAAGAGAAGGTTAAGAAGTGACATGATAACCATGTTTACATATTTGAAAGGACGTCATGTGGAAGATGGGGCAAGCTTGCTTTCTGCTGCTCCAGAGACTACAACATGAAGCAATGGATTCAGAATACAGGAAAAGAGATTCCACCTAAACATTAGGAAGAATTTCCTGATGGTCAGAGCAGTACAACAGTGAAGTGTGCCGCCTCAAAGTGTGGTGGAATCTCCTTCTTTGGAGGTTTTTAAACTAATTAGATGGCCATCTATCCAGAATGCTTTGATTGTGTATTCCTGAATGGCAGGGGATTGAACTGGAGGGCCCTTGTGATCTGTTCCAACTCTATGATTCTTTGATTCTATGAACTGCCACATCTCTTTTCTTTTACAAAATAATGGAGTGGATAGATTCAATGTAGTGGTTTACATGGGGAGATCTTCACAAAGTCCTACTTTGCCAAGCCATGTGGGCTAGGAGGTGACTACAGATCTCAAAGACTATGTCAGGGGAGTATAAGCTCTGGTAAGTTCTACCAGGCTGGTAAGGCTTTGAGTATGGCCTCAGAGATGGACTATGTGCCCAAGGACCACCCTTGCTTAGCATGGTGGGATTCATTTCCAAAATGTTGATCACCAGGTGACAAACTGGTCATACCAACTATGCATGAAACTGTTGTGTGCATCAGTGAAGGAACTAGCGCATCGATGAAACCAATTTGAATAAAATACATTTTAATTCTTTAAATCATTCTTGATAATGTTGGTCAAAAATGGTCAATTTTAAAATGAAACAGCAGAAAATCCATCTGTGGTTAGGAGTGAGTTATATTCCCCAAGGAGAGGAGATTTCCTTTCTAGCATCTACCTTTGGGAATTTGTCCCTTAGCTCAGCCATCTAGCCCTCTACTGTCTGGCGAGGAATGAACATCACAGGATCCTCCACAAGCCATGCAGATCCATGGGAAGAATCCAGTGCACTGCTAGAGAGAAATGGCAGTTGCCACAGCACTGTCTCCAATATCAGGTTGCATAATGGGCACACAGGTAAGTCTCATATTCAGCACAGACGTAATTTAATTCTGTATGTCGCTCCTGTAATGTTTATTAGTAAAGATCAGCTTAAAAGCTATTCTATGAGTACATTGGTGGTTTTTTTCAAGAGTTAAATAATATCATACTTATATTACTTTTCTGTCCATAGAAGTAAGTTTGACAATAGCAGTTTGCCTGAGAACAATAACAAGAACTTTGGATACGGGTTCATAAAGTGTAGCAAGTGATATTTCAATGACAACAGGAATCCCCTGAACACAGTACACCTGAGTAACCAGTTGAAATGATCCATCACATCTTTCTGAGGAAGAAGTGATAGCTGCTTTAAAATGCCGTGTTCACTCCAAAAGCCCATTTCAGATTTAAAAGGGCAAGGTGGTTTGTTAAGGAACAACTATGAATACACTGTGCAACAAAAAAGAGATATAATCAAATTGTTTTGTTATGCCTGATCCTGCTTATATTTGGAAATAAAGTCTAGCATGGTTAATGAAACTTATTCCTTTGTAAGTGGGTGTAAGACTACAGGCTACATTAATTAACCACATAAAATTAGTAACCAAAGAATGTTAGGTTCTCTTTGCACATGTCAATCTTGCACTCATCTCTTGGCTTTAGGAGAAGCTGTTTCTGCACTATAGATTTTATATTTCAAGATTATACATAAAAGATTTGTAAATGTACTCAGACTGTCATGTATCTATTCAAGAGTGGCATCAAGTTATTTAGAACTGTGACAGCTGCTTCCAAGGAGTGATGAATTATCTTCCCTTATCTATATGCCCAATTAATGTGCTTTCTGTTATTTTGAGATTAATTCTGTCTGCACTTGTAGAAACAAGCATCAATTATAAGGCTATATCTGGATTCAACAAGATTTATATGGTTTTATTACAATCAGAATCCAGGAGTGTAGGTACCACGAGTGCAAACAAAATGAGGATATTTCACCCCAATGAGAATTCTGTCCTTTCAGTGAAACTTTCCTTCAGTCTCCAAATTTCTAGCATTATAGTGACTTAAAACTTCAGTTGAGTATATAGAAATGCAGTTTGAGAATCCAAAGCAAAGGGGCAGGCAAAGTTTCTGAGGGTAGGCCAACACAGCTAATGTAAGAGTTCTAGGTATGAATGCTTTTCAGTGGTTCACTCTCTGTAATACAAGAAAATTTCAGGGGGTCAGAATTCTTATTGGGGAGGTCAGTGCCATTGTTTTGCCTTCCTGTAGCTACACCTCGTAAGACCAGAGTCATTCATTTAGACTGAGGTGGGCAAGTGTGGCCTGTGACTCTCATGCACAGAGCTTGGGTGTTAACTGCTACCTCCCAAGTCTCCTACAGATCAGAAGCCTTCAAGATCATGAGGATAGATGCAGCTTCCAGGCATCTGAAAGTTGCTGACCCCAGTTAAGATTATCAGTCTTCCCTTTCCCAAAGGTGAAGGGTGAACAGCAAATCACAAACTAGTAATTTAGTAAATTTCCCTCCCCTTTTAACCTTGAGGTCAGTGTAAAGAAGGAGATCTTACAGTGCTTCCATAAAGTGCTCAGGCTTAGAAAAAGGTACATGCTTTCATAATTGGAAATCAGACACTAACTTTTGAATATGTGCATTATGCATATATTCATCCCGTAAAGGAGGGCAGCCATTATACCAGACATCAGATTGCTGCCATTGTCCCTTGTGCCACTTTGTTGAGCAGGATGTGTGAGCAAGGCAGGTGGGAATAACTGGCTGTTTTTGTTCTGGGCCAGTCCATAGTGTGTATAAAAACTTGACATTTGGGACAAACCTACAATCAGTTCAGTCCAAAGCTGTCAAAGAGAGTGTTGCATAATATTTCACTGTGCATCTCTAAACACATAGGTTCAGTCAGTAACAGAGGTAACTATGCTTAGCTGGAGGATTCTGGGACCTATAACCCTCAGCTTTTCCAAGTTTTGGTTTCCAAGTTCCAAGTTCTTTAATAAGGATATCCCTATTGCTGCATATGAGAGCAAGACTGCGGCATGCTTATGGACAGTTCACCCAAAGCTGCCCTTCCCAAACTATAGCACTGAGAGAGGCAGGAACATCAAAGACCAAAAGAAAAACAGACCTTCTTGGCAGAATATTGTGCCACTAGGCTGTTTCATGTAACACAAATATAGCACTATGATGCCAGTATAACTGCCACAGTCAAATCCTATGGAATTCTGGGATTGGTAGTTGGTGAGGCACTAAAGCTCCCTGTCTGAGAATTCTAAATACCCTCCCCTAAACTACAAATTCCATAGGATGTAGCCATGATAGTTAAAGGGGATTGTTATGCTACCTTTGTATAGTGTGAAAGGGCTTATTGTGGTGGTGGCAACACTTGTGGAGATGGCTCTTATACCTGCTTCTTCACAGCTAGTATCTTCATAGATGCTTTATACAATCATGCAGACTTACTCCCCCCAGCAGGAATCACACACATGAGCAAACACAATATCATTCATTTTGTTAGGTTGCCTTCCTTGGCCTTATCCAAGTACCAAATGTTTACAGTGAAATTTAGAAACCATAGTAACTTTTTAGCTATTTAAGGCATGTATCAATTGCCTCTCAAGCCACTGGGGCTTCTGAGGCAATGAGCAATAGATAAAAACATTTTAAAATGAAATACATGAATAAAAACTTTGAAAAACAGATTAAAACGACTCCTTAAAAATAATTTAAGTACAACAGACAGTGAAACCATCTCTTCTGAAGTACCTATTTATCTGTTTGCATAATCTTGCTTTTCTTCTTAAATTATCCTGCTAGGTATTTACCTCCAGGTCCATTGTTGGTGTTTGGAGGACCACTGCCAAGTCAGAGTTGGATTTATTATGTACGTGATATTTCATGATGAAAAGAAGAGTTCTAGCATTCAGTAAAGGCTATGAGGAAGCAACACTTGCAATATCTGTGGATGCCCTTAAGAAACAGTAATATAGCAAAGGCCAGACGGGTTTGTGCTGTTTCTGATGCTTCTCAAAACAGTACTTGAAAAGTTTCTCTCAAAGGGAAGTTTGATTCTGGACGTAAGGCAGTAAAAGGAATGATCAGGTACATTAATTAATCACAGCAAGCTTCTTCACTGACAGCTCATATGCCTCTTTTACAGGATCCTGTCTGGCGTGAAGCAATTAATCCTGGTGGGATTTGCACGTTCTCATGTTCTTCAATGTTATGTTTCATGGTGATGCATTGCAGTGGGAGGACGCCTGCTGAAAGATGGAAGGCAACTCTGATTTTTTACCTCAGGCAGCCTTCAAAGGAAGCGTCCTCTAGATGGAAAACAACGTAATAGCCCAAGGCCAAACAGGCCTATGAATGCTTCTTTGGGAATAAGTTCATTGAGTCAGAGTAGCTTATTTATGTTATTAGGAAAATTCACACAAGAGTTGCTCATATATGTGTACGTTAGTGGTGGACATTTTGTTCCCATTGATGACTTGATTATTAAGTACAGGTATTTTCTTCTCACAAAATTGTCTGAGGAACATATCCACAAAGAGAGGTGTGCGTGTGTGTGAGCACGTGCTTGTGTGTGTGTGTGTGTGTAAGGGGGGAAAGAACCAAAGACAAAGCAATGAAAATGATACCCTGGTATACAATAATTTGTATACAATACAATACATTGTATTGTATTGTATACAAATTATTGTATACCAGGGTATCATTTTCATTTCTTTGTCTTTGTCTACAATACATTGTATTGTATACAATGATATACAATAATTTGAGTGGCACTGAAAAAAAATCACAACAGTTGTATAAAAAAGCTAATCATAGTGCTGTTTATTATGTACTTCAGGGAGGAGGAATGTGTTTCCCTCCAGATGTTGTAGGAATGCAGCTCCCACAAGAACTCACAATTGACAATACTGGTAAGGGCCGATGGGAGTTATAGTTCACACACATCTTCAGGGCACAAGTTTCTCACTCTAACACACACAGTAAATAATTATACACAAACAAGCCCTATTAAACCTTATTATGTACAGACCATACTGCAATAGAGCAAAAGGCATATCTCAGCTGACCATTATGAGATCTTTACAAGAAACGATGGATTTTTTATAACAGTGGATGTCTGATTTCCTCAACACTTAAGATATATGTAAGACAAGACTTGTCCCAATTAATTGGGGTGGAGTAGATATTTGGAAACAGATGGAGCCAGGCCAGCAGAACTATGGCAAAACTTATTTTTAAGAAGCCGACTTGATTTGCACTTCACAACTAACCCCTTAAACATGATTTAAGACTGTAATTAGGGCTGTCAGGTTTCAGGTCACCGAGTGGAAATCTTGGGAGACTGCTCTATTTCTCTAGGTTTCCAAGTGGAAAGATAGATCTCAGGCTGATTGTCACTGGAAGAAGAGAATTTTGATTTTTGTATGTGACTTGGCTTCTCCATGCATTCCGTCCAGCCTTAGACTTCTTTTCTCAGTGTGAGGAAGTCTATATGTGCATTGTACTTATGTAACATAGGCGCACTGAAAAGCCTGGGAAAGGGAAGCGGCACAAAGATGGTAGGTGCATAAACTTGCTGTGCTATTTCGTAGTCCATGTCCACGCTAGACCGTTATAGTACTATTATTCCACTTGTAACATCCTAGTGAATCCTGGGGTTTGCAGGGAGGGGCCTCAAACCCCAGGATTCCATAGGATGTTGAAAGTGGAATAACAGCACATAAAACAGTCTAGTGCAGAAATGGCCATAGTCTCCAACTGGCCCTGTCTGGCAAGAAGAGTCTCACTCAATCCTCTGTTGTCCCACTTTTTCAGTTACTTTTAAAATGTCTCAGTTTCTCTCTCTTTCTCTTGTGTTTCTCCTTTGTCCTCAGCTTACTTCTCTTGCTGCAAACCGAATTCATAGTGCAAGGGTAGCTTGCATACTCAGGGGGGCAGAAAGAAGAGGAGGGGCAGAATCATGCCCTCCCCAGTGGGCTCCAGCAAAAGAAAACTATTGCTATCTGTCTTAGCTTGTGAGTTCTTCCTCATTCATAACTTTTGCCAAGTAGACTACACTCTGATGTTGCTTGGCCATATGAATTCCAGTTTTCATCTGTGAAATGTTGGCAAATATTCTGTTTGGAGCAAGGCAGGAAGTGGAGTGCCAATATTGTGTCTCCCGAGCCTCCTTTATTGTACAAGCCCTGACAGCAGCAAAAGCATATTAAAAGAAAATATTTAGCTGGCAGTGAGTGTTCCACACAGCCTAGCAACAGCACAGCTGTTGGAAAAACCTTCCATGTTGTAAAGTTGTAGATAAGACCATTTGGAATGAAAGTTCCAGTAGGAATGGCAGCAACTACTGAAGCTGCTAGGTACATTTTTCTGTTTCTTTCAAAAAACAGTTTTGTCAACAACAAAACAAAACTTTCCTCTTGCTATTATTTACTTAGCTGGATTCAACTAAATTTCTAGCTTGTTGTATATGTGCCATTTCCACAGTCAATTGATCCAGAAGCAGTTTCAGCACATCTCTCATCCCTTCTCTATCCTATGACATCACAAATGGCCATACCTATGATATTCTAACAGCCCTCCCCTGTGACATCACAAGCCCCCTCATCTCAGGTTTTGGGCCTGAAGTCTCCAAGAACAAGATTCTATTGTCCTGGAAACTATAGGAATAGTTGAACTCACATTTATACAAGTCCATATATCACTCTTCATGTACTATGTTAATCATTAAATCCTTAAAATGAATTAGAACAGGCTATCAGGGAAATGCCTTTTTGGAAGTTGCAGAAGGTAAATGGAAGAACAGCTGGATGATTGAAACAGGGGCAGGAGGAAATAGAGGGATGTAATATCATCCTCCAATAATAATCTAAATTACTGGAATCTGGCCCAAATGTGGAAACAGATTAAAAGCAGGTTGAGGATTTTTGTTTTAACTGCTCGTGGTACAGAATTGTTGCTGACTCCATTAACTTTACCACGACCCTTTTCGCACATTACCCATTTGTGCAGCTGGGGGGACACCTCGCGTGAAAAGCCTCATCTGGAACACTGCCACTTCCCCACTCCTTCGTCCCGCAGGTCGCTTCCTGGTAGAGCAACCGTTGTGCTAGCGCCCCACCCCTTCCTTCCGCAGTGCAGTCTGGGAGCTGTAGGCTGCGCTGGCGGGAGGAAGCGCGACCGGGCCGGCTTGTTCGGTGCACTGCACACAGGTAAGTGCGCAAAGGCCCCGTGAGCATTGCGCGACTGCGCAGTATTTTCAGCTTAGAGCTGAAAATAAGAAAATACATGTGTGTCCCGCTTTAGGCTCCTGAGCATCGCGTGAATGGGAGTGTGTCGTACGGACGCTCAAGGGGCCCTTGCGCAAAAAAAACTGTGTGCGAAAAGGGCCCATATGTCTGTTATGTAAAAGCCGAACATGCCCTTGAGAATTGTTTTCATTATATGGCATCTACTTGTTTTAAGGCCTTGTTTAAGAGTACTGCATGACTCTGATAGAATATCTCTCACACTCAACTTTATTGAGTTTTGCTGAATCTCACAGACATTTTCTCACAGACCCATACTTGGTTTGTGAAATGGCATTTTTTTCCTATAGATTTTAAACTTTTAAAACTTTAAAACTTTTCATTTTCTACCAATTTCTGAGTTTATTTATATAGTCTTCCTAATTAACACTATTACCATTGAGTAAACTGTGTTTCTGCGTATTTTTTTTCAATTGTGCATATTTTTGCTGCTGTCATTTTAAAATATTGTTTTGTTTCATTTGATTCCTCTGAAATGCCCTGGAAGCTTGCAAATGTATGGATGCTCAAGGAGAGGTGTGCACAAATCTTTGCAAGCATGAAAAGGCTACTTTCTTCACATGTTAATTTAGAGCAGAGGTTGGCCACAGGTAGTAGATCACAATCTATTGACAGATCTCTGAGTGATTTTCAGTAGCTCATCTCCCAATTGTCTATTAGTGGCAATGACTTTAAAAAAAAACCCATCCTATATTAGGTTGCTGAAGAAGAACATTTGAGGAAAAACAGAGTGTCAGTTTTTATGTGGAAAAACATGTGATCTATTTTGATCTAGGATCCAAAAGTCCTAAACCATTTCTGCACTACATATAATGCTATTATTCCACTTTCAATATCCTGTGGAATTCTGGGGTTTGTAGTTTTCTGAGACCAAAGAGCTAGGTGTGGTTCCAGGATCCCCTGTGGATATCAAAATTCGTGGATGCGCAAGTCCCATTAGGCACAATGGTGTAATAAAATGGTGTCACTTATATAAAATGGCAAAATCAAACTTTGCTTTTTTGGATTTTTTTAAAAAAAATATTTTCAAGCATTGGTTGGTTGAGTCTGTGGACACAGAATTCCCAGATATAGAGGCCAATTGTATGTTGTTGTTTTTTTTTTAAAATGCTGTTAGATTTTTGGTGAAGAATATGCAGTGCTTCATAAGTCTGCAGTAGTATTGCTGAATGTTTGGCTCATGTTAAAATATTTTTCCAATTTGATTGCCCAGCACTCTGACCTCTACTTGTCCTCTTCTCCAGACAAAGAATTTGTTTCATCACATTGGTTATAAGAAGCAGATTCATTGCCCTGATTGTTTTTCATAATGAAGTGAGCTCATATGTAAATAGTTTGGAAAATGGGCTGTGATGCTGGGCCGACTTCTCAGCTATAGATCAGTAATTAGACTTCTCTGGGGAAAGGATGAAATGGAAGAGGAGCAGGATTACATTAGCTTACTGAGTCATCATGAATCTCATATTCTCCCTTGCATCCTAAGATGAAACTTTAGTTATGGCTTTCAGTGTTTTTATGACCTGGGGAGTTATTGTTTAAGTAGCTTTGCTTGGTTTGCAAAGAAGATGCAATACCTCCAGTGTGATGTGGTGGTTTGAGCACAGGGTTCAGTTCTCTGCTCAGCCATGGAAACCCACTGAGTGACCTTGGGCACGTCACATACTCTCAGCCCTGGAAAGCCCCATGACAGGTTTGCCTTAGGGTAGTCATAAGTGACTTGAAGGCACACAACAACAACAGCAACAGCAACAACAACAATGTTCTTCAACAGGCGTGAATATATACTTGACTGTATTGTGATTTAAACCAGAATCAGAAGCTCTACATTTTGATTTTCAGCAGGAGTGTCACAAATTATGCAGGTATTCACTGATGTTTAGACTTTCTTGATATATAATCCTAGCAAGTAAGAAACAAAGTTATGCTGGATTGTTATTTACATTTTTAATTTATTCATTTAAATTCAAGTCACAGTTAGCTGGCTGATGTGCTCCCTCCTCCCAGGAGACTGGGGAAAATACTTTATTTGGTCCTTAAGATACTGGAGGATTGATTTTTGCTGCAGCTCCCCTACTACAAAATAAAATGGCTAAACTGGAGATCATGCCTGAGAATCATTATGAAAACCTATTTCTCCGTATCGACATGGGATGTCCAGATCGCTTAGTGTCCTTTCAGGTTAGCCAGAACCAAATCAGAAGCATTGCAAAAATAAAACAAGAAACATTCTCAACACTGAGATAGCCCTCCTCAACAAAAAGAAAAAGAAAAAAACAGCTAGAAAAGGAGCTTAGAAAAAGAGATTCAATGGGTTTCTTCTAGCTGGGACCAGTAACTATATTTATGTTGCTGAGACTGCAGGGGAAATAGGAGTCAGTGCTACTCGAGGGATTTGCAAAACCCTCAGTATTACTGGCCAAATAGATGCCTGGTTTTCAGCATGCATAAAAGGACCAATACTAGATCTCAGTGAAGGAGTGCAGCGGCTAAGGTGTCTAAACAGCACTGATCTGTTGTACTTGTGGTACTTCCATATCTGGTTATGGATTTCAGTTAAGCAGCCATGGACATAAGGAGTCTAAACAAAGGGACTAGAAGAGTCTCTTTGTTAAACTGTACATGTAATTCAGTGGTGGAGTTCCTTGCCGCAGATTGTACTTACAGCTTTAAAGAGGGACTGAATAAATTCATCAACAGCTACTATTCAGAATGGCAGTATGCATCTGTATATGTCGTGCCAGGAGTCACAAAATGGAGGGTGCAGTTGTAGTCATGCCCTGTAATGGGCCTCCCATTAGGGAAAGAGCTGTGTGAGCAGAATCTTGGGCTAGATAGGCCTCTATCCCAATCCAACATGGAACTTCTTACGTTCTTATGTAAAGAAGCTGATAGACTGAACACAGCAGTTTATTTAGACAGAAGCTAAGCAGAGTATGAGGTGCAAGATTGTCAGACAATTACACTTAGTTTATACAGAGTTCTTACAAAACCATGCAGTGGTCACAGCTGAGCAACAAAAGGCTATGACAGTCATGCAAACTTAGCAGTAATGAACAAGCTCTGTTTCCAAAGTTTGTTCTTTGTATCACATACTGGTGTTCCAGCTGGTATCCTTTAGCAGCAGAACATGCCAAGATGTTTTCGAACAAGGTTCAGAATATTTTGTATATGTTCAACTTAACTTGAAATGGCTAAGAGCTTGCAACCTTTTCCTGTGTCTAAGGAGACATCTTCTTCAGCATGCCTTTACCATACCTGGGTCCAGCAAACACCTCCTGACCTTTCCTCTTCAGTCTCCCCTTTGATCTTTCAAGGCTCTAAAGAAGTGGGTAAACCAAACCATGTCAGAATGACAGGTAAGAGCCTGATCTTCCACAAGCACGATTAGGCCACTGGGTCAGAACTCCCCCGCCCCTAATTAAAATGGAACATCAGCCATCTTAGCCTGTGCCTTTAATAATCAGCTAGTGCCTTTAATAAATGTTTGGGAGCAACAATTGATTTAAGGTATGAAAATTGCTTTCCAAAATCTTCTGCATTTCTGCACTTCTGCATTTCTTTTGCAGGAAATCACCTGTGCTTATGCTCTACAAATCTTATGCTCTACAAATGACAGCTATTATATATATAAAAAAAACACCTTGATTTTGATTCCGCAAAAACTTGTTTATAATGTCTTAGCCAAACAACTTGTCATTCTTTTTTTAGCCCTTTAGGGAATATAGGTTCTGCAAGGCTCTGCCTGTTCCATCTAATTAATTTGAAAGTACATGTTTAATCCCAAGCATACATTTCATGAAATTTTAAAATGTGCATCTTTGATACTGTTCTTCTAACAAGTGCAGGGAACATCCTTAATAAAATATTCAGCACAGCACCACTTAAATAACTGGTGCCAATGCTCTTTTAAATAGTAAATAGGCAGTCATTCACTGAGAAGTGATTGCCCATTAAGAAACATGCCCTTTATACCATTTCTGATAGATACTTGTTTCCTGCAAAAATAATTGGGTGCCATCCAACTATAGTCAAACACAATCTTATACGCACTTATTTGGGAACAATTCCCACTGAAAATAATCGCCTTACTTTCAAGGCAGCATGAACAGGGCTGCTCCCTCAATGTGGAAGCCACTTTATTCCATGTGAATTATAATGTATGTCTACCTCTGAACTAAACAGCTTAAGCCAATAGAAAAACAGGTATAGAGCATGATTTATCCAAAGCAGAGCTAGCTCAAGGAATTTTGTTGCCTGAAGAAAAGTGATTGAGGTAGACTCCACATTACACTGTCATAGTGTTATTATTCCAAATTCAACATCCTATGGAATCCTGCGATTTCCAGTTTATGGAGGGCCATTTAGAATTCTCAGCTAAAGAGGACTTTGACCTCAGGGAACTACAAACCCCAGAATTCCACAGGATGTTGAAAGTGGAATAATAGCACTAGAACAGTGTAGTGTGGAAATGGCCTAAATCTCACTGCACCTAGGGAGAGCATCAGAGCTTGGAAAGTTACTTTTAAAAGCAATTAGTTACAGTTATAGTTCCAAGGCTCCTGTAAGTAGATACTTACTATCAGGGTTCTAATTTTCAAAAAGGAACTCTGTATTCTGTTTCTCAAAAGTAAAGAAAATAATTGCTTTCTAGTTACTTTAAAAAAAACTTGAGTGCTACAAGCTGATGACCTCTGGCACAAGGCACATGCCTTCCTTGTGGTTGTCTTAGGATTCATAACAGAGTACAAGGTAGCAGGAGGAAGCTGCATGTGAATCAGGTGATACTCAACCTTTACCATTTCATGAGATCGCACCATGGTAATTGTGAAAATGATTAAAAATTCAGAGTTAAACTGAGAAAAGACTGACATTATTCCTCATTAACTTACAATAGTCGTATAACATATATTAGGTACCAGGAAAAGGAACTAACTATGACCATTTCCACAGTTATAGTGCTATTATTTTACTTTAAGCATCCTGTGGAATTCTGGGATTTGTAGTTTCCCGAGGTCAAAGAGCTCTCTGGCTGGGAATTCTAAATGCCCCTCCCTAAACTGCAAACCCCAGGATTCCATAGGATGTTGAAAGTAGAATAATAGCACTAGAACAGTGTGGTGTCGAAATGGCTTCAGAGAAAGGCAAGGGCAAAAGACACACAGCAACAAATGAACTATTTTGTAACTACAAGTACTTTCCCCCCGCTTTGTTGGGCAGGAAAGATCATGTGGCATACATTGTGCACATCTTCTAATATGTCTGGCAGTTCAGGAGAGATGGTTGGAGGAGCTGCTGCCATTCCCGGCTTCAGTTTCTGTTGCTTGAGACAGTTGCCTTGCTTTATCTAAAGGAGAAAAAAGCTTCAAATGGTAAGGCTTACTCTGAGCCAAAGCTTAGCCCATGGAAGCTCCAGAGATCTAAGGCTCTTTTTGCATGCCATCTTAAATCTGCATCAGTCACACTTTGCTCCCACTCTGGGAGCCACCTTACTACATGACATTGACTGTTCCCACACTGGACTGTTATAGTGCTATTATTCCACTTTCAATATCCTATGGAATCCTGGGGTTTGCAGATCTCAGTATTTGCTGAACAAATACAAAAGGGAAATAAAGATAAAATTTTGTTTCAAAATAAGATTTAAATTTAAAAAGAAACAAACATATGTCATATGTCAAAGTAAAAACCCTATAAAGTGTTAGTAAGGAACAGTGTTTGAGGTTCTGTTTTTAATTCCCATAATAGGGTGATGTAGCATCATTCAAACAAATCAACTATGCCTCCTAGATCTCATCCACCCTCATGTGTTTTGGAATACCTATAGTAGGACTGACTCTACTTAGGCGGATATTTCCTGCAAGACAGATTTTCTACTGAGAAGTCTGCTGGGAGGGGTGAGACTGCAATGTACATGAAATAAAACATGACAGCAGAGACCTGGGAAAGCAAAATGGGGGCACAAAATCTTTTAAAACTACTGTATATCAGAGTTGGTGTGACTTTCCCTACAGCTGAAGGTCAAGGGGAGATTTTGACTAGCTGTGAGCCAGTTAATTTTGAGATTGGTTTTCACTCCTTTGAGAGTAAAGCATCTCTCCACAAGCTCCTGAATTTGTGCTAAAAAGAAACAGCAGGAGAGGATCCGAACCAGGAAGGAAACCAGTCACAATCACCTGGTGTAATCCCCATGCCACAGACTTCAGTTGGAAGTTTCAACTTAACCATATGGTGGTAGACTCAAGTCTTCAAAAGCAGATGGACACTGTTCCTCACGTCTGAAGCTTGTGGAGGCTTGCAGCTTGAGGCAGCACAGGAACATGTGTCTAAGGAGTCCTGAAGCAATTCCTTCAGTATCTATATCTGTATTTATTACATGTATAGCCCACTTTTCACCCAAAGAATTCAAGGAGGGATGTGTGGCTATATTTTTCACTTCTAGCTCAATTCTAGCTTAATTGCATTGCACAAGACCCATTAATTTTTAAAAATTTATTACTTATTCAGATTATATTCTATCTTTCTCCTGGCACAGGACTCATCCTAACAACTTAGAAATATAGTCCCCACTGTAACAGTGCCTTCACAATAGTTTAAAAAACAACTTTAGCCTTGTGGTAGGAGGTGAATTGAATTCCATGTTGTTAAGTATGTGCTGAGACTCTGGCCATTTCCTCACTACACTGTTATAGTGCTATTATTCCACTTTCAACATCCTATGGAATCTTGGGGTTTGCAGTTTAGGGAGTGGCATTTAGAATTCTCAGCCAGAGAGGTCTTTGGCCTTCAGAAATGACAAACCTCAGAATTCCACAAGATGTTGAAAGTGGGATAATAGCACTATAACAGTGTGGTGCAGAAATGGCCTCTGTATGACAAGGGACATGGCTCAGTAATGGCAGCACCTCAGCTGCTTCGCATGCAGAACATCCAAATTTCCATCCCCAGCATCAGCAAAACTCCTCTTTGAAAGTCTGAAGAATTGCTGCTGCCAGTCAGTGCCAACAGTAGTGGACCTGATGAAGTGAGGACCCTTTCTATGTTCCTATATAAATACTGCGAATAGGGTCAAAAGGAATTTAATTATATAGAACGAAAGTGGAAAGAAATGATCTATAATGATACTCTTTTGAGGGACTTGGAATGTTACTTTGAAGATGAATGACTATAATGACATGCTGAAGCCATCTGTAACTAAGCAGTGTTCAGATGATCTTCTGCACATTCTTATATTTGTTCTTTCCCAAAGTAAGTTTCCAGGCTTTGTTCTTTGGTTGCTTACACTGCCATCGTCAGTCGCGTAGTTGTGGGGGGGTCAATAGGGCAGTTCGCCCCTGGCAGCAATGTTTTTGGGGCATCCCAGCTCTTAGCCACACCCCTGTGCACTGCAGCCATGCCCCCATGCCCCATGGCCACGCCCACCACACTGTGCTCATGCCCCCACGCACTGTGGCCACACCATCTGACTGTAGCCCCCCCGCTCCTCCACGCACTCCAAGCTCCATTGCTGGCCATAGTTGAGAGAGGCATGAGGGAGCAAGAATGAGCTCAGGTAGCCTCCCCACTCTTCCTCCTGTGCCAGCCAGCAGGAGGAGTTTGGAAGCTTTTACTTGTGATCTTGCTTTCCCTTCCTTTGTTGTGGTTATCTGGAGCTAGAAATTGCTGCTAACTTGAACTAGGAGAAGTTTCAAACAAGACAAAATCAAATCAAGCCTAATCAGTGGGCCCCTGCTGTCTCTGCCTTTGGACAATACTACAACTACATGCCTCCTTTGGACATTATTACATCAGCATGCTTCACTTCTTAACCTTCTCTCCCAATGTCTGTGTATCCCCAGTGGGTATGTGGCAGGAGGAAGGATTTCTGAACAAGAGCTAGAGCACTCCATTGCTCTGCTATATTCCAGTGTTTGACTGCCATCTTGGGATTGGCCCCAATGCTGTATTCAATATTTTGTGTGATCCAAGATGGTGGCCAGCTGCTGCAGATCTGACCAGGTTTCGTTCTAGACCACACATTGGCAGGTGAGTGGCTAGCACTGTGTTACCCTGATTGCTTGGGGCTCCCTTAAGGGGATTCCCAAAATCTATGAAAATTGTGGGAAAATTAGTTCAGAGCACTGTTTAGCTTAACAAGAGGCAGGGTAACTTAAGCAGGATCTTGCAACCCAATTTTAACCGGGTCAGGTCCAGACAAAATCATACCAGTTGTTCAAATGTAAGTATTTTATTAACACAGATGTAAAAGTCCCTACAATAACTCAGCTACACTCACTATAACAAGTATACAAGCCTATAGAAAGTTAACTTTCATACACTCACTCAGCTTCATTCACACTCCAAACATACAAGACTATAAAGTTAGAAAAAGAGATGAAAATTAAGAGAGAGAAACAGAAAGGATTTGATGACATACGATACCAATCCAGAATCCTTCAGCTGGGAGAAAAGATGATTTCAGCCACTCCTCAGAGGAGGGGAGTCCATTGTGTTGTAAATTTAAGCTGGTTACCATCTCCATTGTTTCTGCAGCTCTGAGAGAATTCCTCCCTTAACACTCCAAATGCATCTTTTTAAACTCCAAAAGACTCCAAAGGAAAAAGAACTTCCAAAGGAAAAAGGACTCCAGGACAAAGAACTCCAAAGCAGAACTCCGGGGACTCCAAAGGAAAGAGGAACTGTGTCTAGATATTTATCTTGTGAACATGCCTTGCAGAAGCCAGATGTGTTTCTATCTTTTTATGAAGATGGATTATTTTCTTTGAAGACAAAATCCTTTCCCAGGATAAACAAACAGGGCAGAAGACCAAAACATCTTCACACCTGGCTTTTTCTGATATCAGAAGATCATCTAAATAACAGGATCTTCCTCTGCTTTGAAGCTGTAGTATGGGCATCTGGAGATGGTTTGATAAGGTTTTTATTATTTCCAGTGCCCAACACTTTTAACTACCTTCAAGTGGACCCCTCAAATGGTCACATACCATTTGTCCATCAGGGCAATATACCATGAGGTCTTTCTGTTGCTACGTGACTGGGTATATTGGCCTGGTCTGGATTTTCTCCTTTTTGAATGTATGGCTGTTTCTATTGCCTACGTGCACATCCGAGGGACCTCTCTGGTGGGCTAGATTAATTTTATATCAAAGTTGTAAAACCTAGGACAGGATTTGGCAAAGAAAAGGGTAACAACTGGCAGGGCCAATGGTGGCCTCAGGCAGGTGATTTGGATTGTAAGGAAGAGCAGTGCCAAAAGGAGACTCTGGGCATTTCCCCACCACACTGTTATAGTGCTATTATTCCACTTTCAACATCCTCTGGAATCCTGGGGTTTGTAGTTTAGGGAGGGGCCTTTAGAATTCCCAGCCAGAGAGCTCTTTGGCCTCAGTAAACTACAAACCCTGGAATTCCATAGGATGTTAAGAGTGGAATAATAGTACTTTAACAGTGCAGTGCAGAAGTGACCTCGGGGAAATGGCCATGAGCTCTTCTGAGTATAGTTACTTTTGATGCAGTTACAAGCCATAGTTACTGAAGCTGTCAGTGAAGATGAACCAGAGTGCTGAGAGCCACATGACATTGTTACTCTGACTTCTGGGGTCCCTTGGGGGACACCTCAATGTGCTCCACATGATGGGGAATGGAAACCAGCCGGAGCACAAGCAATAGCACTGCGAGAGGCAGGGTAACCTAGCGGGGCCTTTTTATCCAGCGTTTACGGGGTCAGGCCAAGCCAAAAACCAAACCAAAATGTCCAATAAATGATTTTATTGAATGCAAGTCTCACACACCAACGCAGTCACGCACATACGCACCCAAGAGCTATTGGGAAGCAAAAGAGAGGAAACTGGACAGAGAGAGTATTGAAGGGGTGTTGTTGGGGTAATACTGCACCTTGTCTTGAAGTCCTAGGTCCAAGAAGGCAGCTAAGAAGTGGGGCTCAGTATGGAGAGGGCTGAGGGGATTGCTCGGCAGATGGAGCAACAGTCAGCTGGGAAAACTGGGAGCGATCCAAAGAGGTGCTCAAAATCGGGGACTATTGGTAGGGGAAAAAGTACCTGGAGGACTAATCCTTTCCCGGGGAGAACAATGGGAGTTGCAGTGGGCACAAAGTTCCACACTGGCAATTTCCTTTGCGTGATGGGATTATTGAGTGTTGCCACAGTCTCTGGACCTTTAGCGGAGTTTTGTGGTGTGACTTTTAGTCCCCGCTTGATGGGATATTTGCTCAACTTGGGGCAGACACATTAATCCCTTCAAGTTGGCGTCTTGGGGCGGAGGACCTTTTGTTTAGTGCGGATTTGTTTCTCTTGAGGTTTGCCTGGGTCTACGTGACGGGAATTTTACTGGTCTGACCTTGTTTTCAGTCTTTCAGCCATGCCTGCCTACGTGTTCCTTTGGGGAACCTCTTATACCACACACAACTATATTTTAATATCAAAATTGTAGACCCCAGGATAGGGTTTATCCACCGAAGTAACAACATAACAAGTTACGGTTAATCAAGATTGGAAGTGAAACCTTTCAGATTTCTCCTCTTGGCCATGTGAAAGGAGAGGAGAGGAGGGGAAGGGAGAGGAGAGGAGAGTGAATAACACACAAGCCAAACTCTTATTGTGGCTTGTTTACATCAAACATGTGAATGCAACCTTTATGTGATAACAGAATAATTTAAATCTTACTTTTTTGGCACCCATAAATGATATATATATATAAAGTACGTATTACTATGGCAACATCTATATTTGAGAAGATGGCTGTGAAAAAATATTTCAACTTTCCTTGCCTTTGGCAATGGAATACACTTGGCAGCAGTACCGGTCATCATAACACAGAGCATCTTGTGCAAAGGTTTAGGACAATGAGATTTGTGAGTGTTGTACCAATCAGCTGTGAATCCATCTGTTACAGCTGTCTCAATAATGGCCATTTCTGTGATATAATTTCATTGCAATTTTAGCAGCTAAAGAAAAGAAAGAAGTGAAATTGGCACTGCATGGACTTCGCTCCAGCTCTATTCAACTGACATTTCCAGATCAGTAGACCCACATGGACCTAATACAGTTATATTTGACTGCATTTCCATACCCCAGCCCCAGAAATGTCAGTGAAAACCACAGTTTTGCTTCAAAAAAAAAAAAAAAAGGCAACAAAGAGATTTAACTAATTCTGAGTTTCTGTTCCTCCAGCCCACCTCTTTAATGCAGCACTCAGCTAGAGAGAATTGTTGGTCTCCTTCCTTACCCACCTCTCCCCATAGATCAAGGTGGGGAACAGCAGATTAAAATACAACTCACAAACCAGTTAAAAACATATAACATCAGCTTAAAACATTTAAGCAACTTTGGGTTCAATATTAGGAGAAGGTTGGATAAAAATTAAATTGTACCTATTGAACACTTTAGCAGAAAGGCGAGAGCTGTCTCCTTCCTGATGCCTGAGTGTTCAGTTAAATACTTAAATACTTTAATTGTTAAATGAGTCACATCACTGTCTTACTGTGCCTGGAGCATCACGCAATTGTGAGGAGAGATCTGCTGTGGTACAGTTAAATGAATACTTAGGTTAAGAAATATTTTCTGGAGTGAATGTACATGTATTAGGAGCTGTCCTAGCTGGTAGTAAATCTGCAGTGATGTTCCATAATTTGTGTAAAGAAATTGGTTATATCCCCATATTAATCATGGGATTGTAGTGCTCAGTCCTACGAACTGGTGCTGGGATTTTGAAGGTGAGTTCCTCTCATTCTCATGAACTGATGGCCACCCAATAAGAAGAACAAGCATGTTCTAAACAGAGTAGTAAAAAGATGCTCATATACAGACCTTTCCAGCCATAAATGAATTTGGTTTGCAAACACAGTATTTCAAATCCAAATCCACATCCAAAAATACCATTCAACATATACCCCAATAAATAATTGTTCAAATTTGTTTTTCCAAGAGCTTGAGTTTTTAATTAACTTGGATTTAATTTTCCTGAATAAATAGGTACAATCACAAGAAGTACCTTCTAGTTCAGTGGAGAAATCACTGCATTTTTTGTGCTACTGTTTGATATCAGAGCAATTTGCTTTCTCCTTCTGGTGAAGAAAATCTGAAAGAGAGGAAGGCTTCCTTCCATTATTGCTAAGGAAATGCATCCTATTTAATTTTCTCTTTTTTAAAACCTGCCCTCATGGTCTACCAGTAATATATTTTATTGTTCTCTGAGCCAGTTTTATGTATCAGAAACTCTTTTCTGTTCCAGTTGCAGATCTATGAAAAATGTATTCAGAAAGAGATCCATCTCCTGGGATGTGAAAACGATTTATTGTTGATGTAGAGTCAGCATATTGTTGCTCACTTGACTTTTCTTCTTCAGTGTCGCTCATTTCTAGGTAATTTTCTCAGCTATTAAGTATTTGCATCCAGGATTGTTTTCAGGGCTGGTCTATACTAAAATATATGATCTAACCAATAATATTAGTTCTAGGGGAGAAATAGTTTGCAGTGGCTTGAAGATCTGGGCTTATGATAGGAAACTGCCACAATCTGTTGAGTTCACAAAGTTATTAACTTGCCAAGAAGGAGGCTGTGGAATTAAAAAAACAACTTCTTTTTGCCATTCGAGCTGATGAAGACCCGTCAACAATGCTGAGTTCACTGAACTGCCATCTCTCATGACAGAACAAAATAAGAGTGAAGAATTAATTAAAGCCTCATAGCTTTCAAATGCTAGATCTCCCTCAGTTTCTCTTTCATGCATGGAAAATGGTACTAGAAAATAAGAAATGAGCTTGTCATTTAAACTGCCAACAGAAATGTGGATGATGAGGATCTGCAACCACAGACCCTAGGGCCAAATCATGTCTCTGAAAGAGCACCACATAAATTTCCTTGTTTTTGCAGCAGAGGTTCATGGAGGGAACCAGGATGGTAGCCATGTGAACTAAAGGAAATGTAGTTCCTTAATAGTGGCATGTACCAAAGGCCTTTTGATACACCAAAATAGCTTAAAAAACCTTATAAAACTATCATTCTGTAAAAAGTTGCCCGATAGGTTGTATGTATCCTATAATGTGTTAACAGGGGAAAAACAGAACATGTCAAAGTAGACTACTGGAGAAAAAAAATCATTCCTTTCTCCTAGCATGTGAACCAGAATGGGGAAAAACACATTACCCCTTTGGCTGTGCAACCTTCTACCTTGCTGCCTGTGAATGTATTCTCCCTCCATTGCTCTCCATGTATTGCTTTCTGTGATAACCCTACAGTTTTTTACTACTTGAATTAAAAGAAGTCCAAGCCAGAGCCTATTTGGTTAAAGAACTCAAGAGATGGGTGCTCTCATTTTTATACATAATAAAATCTGCCTTCGTTAAAGTACACTGACTTTGCTGAACATAAATTAGAGTTGTCAATACCAGCATTCTTTCCAGAGCCCTTAATTATCCCCCTGAGATTTCTTTTGCAAAGAGGGATATGGAAATCCTTGCTATATTGTCTGCAGCTGATTTGTTGAGCATACTAATGTGTTTCTGTCCCTTTACAAAAGCCCACTGTCCCCAGTAAGGAGCTACATCTTTCAATAGGGAAGCAATTTCCCTAAATGATTGCCCTAACATTAAAAAAAAAAAATCTATTAGCCAGCTTCCATAAGGCATGAAAAGAATATCTGCAAGAAAAATTGTGCTTTTGAGTACAATCCCTCGTAGTAATCCCAGTAATATTATAAAATTCTTCTTAATTTCAATGAAGCTTGCTTGGGCACAATGTGTACTGGTTTGTTTCTTTGAGTTTCATTCACAGTTTCTTCCCTTTCACTGCACCTTGGTTAAAAGGACAGTCACTGGGAGCTGATTAAAGTTTATCTAATGACCAAAAGATGAGAAGTACTGAAGGTTGGTCTATGACTCCCATAGTTTGTTGTCACTATCCAATCTGTTTAGGACTCATAAAAGTTGTAGGTCAAAATATCCATAGATCCGTGACTACAGGCATAAAGGATTATCTGGTGTACCATCTAGTACTGTTGGGAATAACAACCTTAGCATGCTCAAAATTCACTGCCTAGTTAGGTTGAATGATTATTGTACGTTTAGAGGGAAGACCTAGACTAAGGCCCTTTTCGCACACCGTTTCTCATGTGAAATGGCCTCCAGAGCTTCGCGTGATCGCAAGGACCATTTCGCATGACATCCTCGCAATCGTGCGACACTCCCAAGGCCAGTAGGTGGCGATCGCACAATATGTCATTTTTGGCTTCTTGCCAAAAATGATGCGCGACCATGCATCACTCCTGGGCCCCACATACACTTACCTTGTGTGCGGAGCCTCCGGAGACGTGGCCATTGCGCTTCCTCCCCCACTGCAGCCTGGGAAAGCACCCTGCTGTGCTGCAGAAGGAAGAGGCAGAGCCCTCACACTTCCTTCCAGCCAGCACGGATCTGGTGTGGAGGAGAAGCAAAGGAGACGCGAGTGCCTCTCGCAAGAGGCTTCTCGCGTGATCCCCGCATACCCACGTCGGGAAAAGGCAAGGTGCAAAAAGGGCCTAACTTCTTGTTTGTTTGTACCCTCCCACTTCCTCCTGCCCTAGGCATTTCTTTATTCTCAGAAGGCCTCTCTTTTTTTTCTGCCTGCCTTCCTGTGAGCATGTGGTCTAAGATGTTCTAAGAGAAATGCTTCCCTACAAGCATGTAATTGCTTATCCTTTTCTTCTTACTTTTCTTCAAAAACATGAACCTGTGCAGATTATGCACAACTATCTTAAGTACACCTTTATATACTTTTAACCAAACTGTGTTGTGTTTACTTCTCAGCTAGAGTTATATGTGTTGGGGAGACTGAGGCCCTTTCTGCACCTTACCTTCTTCTGGGGCTGGGATGTGGGGATTGTGTGAGCAACCTCTGGTGAGAGGCTCTTGCGTCCAGGGTCCTTCGGCTCCGCATGAGCTGCCTGCTCACACAAGAGCCACACCTCTTCCTTCCGTAGTGCAGCCTGGGACCTTCCCAGGCTGCGCTGGGGAGGAAGTCCCACCGGCGCAGCTCCGACGGCTCCACATGCCAGGTAAGTGCACGCAGGGCCCGGGAGCAATGTGCGATTGTGCACCATTTTTGGCTTCTGGCCAAAAATGAAAAGGTGCATGATTGGCACCTGCCGGACCCTGGAGCATCGCACAATTGTGAGTGTGTCATGCAGATCTCTCCTCACAATTGCTTGATGCTCCAGGCACCCTTTCGCATGGCAAATGCCATGCGAAAAGGGCCTGAGTTGGGATTAATGAGCTGTTAACTTCTGGTTGTGCATTACCAATTCTCTGTTAAATGGGAAATTCACCAAATCTCTCTCATTTCCAATAAGTACAATGTGAAGGCTGGAAGTCTAAGAAATTGGGAGCTCCTTGGGCAAGTAGACACAAACCTCTAATTTTTCAGTCATCGGCTGTTATCTTTTGGTTAAAAAAAAATACAGAGTTTGATTCAAATTGCGTCATGCTTAGAACAGACCCACTAAAATCAATATGACAAGTAAAGTCATGACCAACTTAACCTCTGTAAATTTTAGTGACCCCATTCTAGGCACGCCAAAGTCTAGTCCAAACCCATGTGGAATTTTTCATGCTTAAAGGTTACTAGGCATGTCTTAGAGCTACACTACCAATTCTCACAAGATTCTATTGCTATATGCTTTTTTTTCAAAATGTTTAATTTAAAGTATATATATTTAGGAAATCCAGTGTGGTGTGTGGCTTGAGTGTTGAACTAGAATTTCTAGAGACTAGGGCCATTTCCGCACTAGACTGTTATAGCGCTATTATTCCACTTTCAACCTCCTATGGAATCCTGGGCTTTGCAGTTTCGGGAAGGGCCAGCCAAGGGCAGTGGAATACCTCTGAACAAATCTTACCAAGAAAACCCTTTGATCATATTACCATAAGTCAGAGTAAACTTGAAGGAACATGACAACAACAAATACATATTTAAGGAGAGCAACGTATGAAATGCAGTGCCTTGTGTATCAAAGGGAACACAGAAAGGCAGTGTTAATGTGACAGTAATGACCACCAGTTTGCCACCAGATCAAACACAAAGTCATTAACTGATTTGAAAAAAAAAAAAAGATGTACCACACTACTGGGCCAAGAAATAATTCCAGCACTTGACAAGAATGTAAGAGTTATGGTCTGAACTGCCATTCAGTGGAACAAAGTAGATTTTGAATCACATCACTAGCCTTTAGTGAAATATTTCATGCCTGTTTCACAGTGCCTGTATTCCTCTTGAAACTATTACACCGAAACAGTTTATATCTGAAGTAATGAAAAATATTCATTATTTGACTGTTTTCATTGAAAATAAATTGCACTGTAGCCTACCTGAAATGTTTCTGTTCAGATAGACATAAGAACCCAGCAGAAATGGTTATGATTCCTGTTACATATTTTGACAAAGCAGAATATTTTAAAAAAAGCCCATTCAAGCAAGAGCTCAAGCTGACTTCACACCCACACAGCAAATGCTTAACTTAAATCCATCAGAAACCAATTCAGTTTAGAAAGACAATGACATGTTAACAGTGCTGAAATGGGTGAGAATGATCTGTCACAGCAAAATGCACTGAAGAAATATGATCTTGTGTACCCCCTTGGTCTGACATCCGCTCAGTTAGCTTCTCTTGCATCACCAGGGCACTGAAGGCCATGTGCTAACAAGATTCTAACAGAAAGAAAAGAAAATGGAGCCAATTTTTCTGTAGCTAGCGAATCAATATTGTATTGACTGGAAGGTCCTAAATGAACGGTGCAGAGCCAGCTCATGTCACACATAATTGCTATGATGCCCTATCAAGATTGATCTATGCAAATTAAAATAAAGCATATGTTAATTTGACATTGATTGGAATTCAGCTGAGGTCTTACCTGCTGAAGAACAGTTTGCATATTATCCTAGTTGGGAATTACAAAGCCCATGGGCTGTGCCTGGCCCAGGTAGGTTCTAGTGCAGCCTTTGGGCCTCCTTGGACCTCCACCAACTCCATAAAGCTTTTTGCATACACACCACACAGTGTTGGTATTCTGTATGGGGGTTGTGTAACACTGCCATGGCATATATCTTCATGAGGATATTTATGCTACCCTAAGGGGATTTTGGATCGAGGCCATTGGTTTACTTGCTCAAAATTCAGTGCATTGTGAAAGTACGAAGAGTTGCGTTGAAGGCAATTGGCAGTTTAGAGAACAATGTTATTCTCATACATGTTCTAGAGTGGGGCTGATAAATGTACACTCCACAGGCTGCGAATATCCCCTGAGGTTTCATTTTACAGATCCTGATGCCCTTCCCTCAGAATTCCCTGAAGTCAATAATTCCCCAAAAATATAAAATCAAAAGTTGCTTTATGTGCTGATTCCATATATGTGGGCTAAGATACCAGTGGAGATAATATTTAATGTGGCTCACAGGGCTACCCACTCACTGTGTTGAGCATGTGTTTGGGCAGTTGAAACTCAGGTCCTGCACAGGCCACATGTGACCACATGGTCAGCTGTTAGGATCGTCATCGGCTGGCTTTCTCTGGATCTTTCAATTCTTGTGTACCCTGCCTGAATGCTGCACGGCTTCCTCACTGCCAGTCCTTTAACCAGGATGCTTAGGGATGTTGTGGTGTGGTCCTATTTTGGCACGTGATGTTCTGTTCAACCTTGCCTTTGCTTCTGTGCCCCATCTCCCTCCATGTCTATGTCACTGCCCCTTCCTTTGGTGTGCATGTACCCTGTGTACCTGTGCTGTGTATTCTTGGGTTGTGGTTGCACAAGTCTTGTGCACATACTGGCCTTGGGCCATTTCTGCACTACACTGTTATAGTACTATTCCACTTTCAACATCCTATGGAATTCTGGGGTTTGCAGTTTAGGGAGGGGTATTTAGAATTCTCAGCCAGAGAGCTCTTTGACCTCAATAAACTACAAACCACAGAATTCCACAGGATGTTGAAAGTGGAATAATAGCACTATAACAGTGTAATGCGGAAATGGCCTTGGCTGGTGTTATTGCTCCCTTGGTGTGTATGTGGGAAGGGGTTATACCCTCCATCAGTTAGTTGGGTAGCTGGTGTGATGCATGCCATCCTCCTGTTGTTCTTCTGGCTGCTATGGTACATTGTGCAACCACTTTGCATGATCACATTGCGCAGTGCACACTGTGCTTGTATGCATGCACAGTGTCACAGTTTGCACAAGTTTGCACAACTCTGGTTCTGTCACTCTCAGGGGAATACATCCTTTCCACAACACAAAGATTATCTCTCTGCAAGTGTAGCACTAGTTCTGCATGCAAAGATCACTTACTGAGTTCCAGACAATTCTTTAAAAGCTCTTGTTCCAAAGACGTATTGCTTCACTGGAATGTTCCCTCTACTTTCAGTCTTTTCCCTACATTTCCCAACATTTCCCATTTTTTTCACTGGAAAAGGTGAAAGTTTGTCCTCAGGGAAGAAAAAAAAACCCTGCTTCCACTCCTAGATTTTTCATTTTCCCTATTCCTTCACATTTCTAATAGTGGACCACAAGACTGGCAGGTAATTCAGAATTTGGCACTATCATTAGGCAGCAGCACCTCCCAAGCCCATGGGATTTACCTGTAGATTTATCATTCAACATTTGATTCAACAGGTTTGTCCTGGATGGGATTGATTTTGGATAGGCTTCCCAGATTGCAGGTCCTGTCACCTCATCTCTAGTCCTAAGGGCACTAGTGAGGAATCTCAGAGCAAGGGCATTGCCTTGAAAGATGTGTATACATATATTTTCCCCATTTGTTAGAGTTGGTGTTTTTTGTTTGAATGTCAGTTCTGTGCAACTGTGGTCAAAACTTGATGTATCATGCTTAATAACATTGCTAGGAGCTGAGCCTTGGAACATCACCCAGCCCCTGCCTCCATAACATCACAAAGGATCTTTTCTAGTTTTAGCACTGAAATCTAAGGGCCTGGGATAAGAGTAAGCTGGCAACCTTAGTTTAGGTGAAAATTAGCTACTTCCTCTTTGAATCCCTGGCCAAATATAATTTAATGACAGATTGGGATGTATTGCCTATGGGGAGGGGCTGAGTGTCCTATTCCATACAAACTCTATTAAAAGAACAGCAACTATGCAACAGGCAGTCTCATGTTAGATAGGAGAGCATTTCATTTCCCCCTAAGGATGTGGGCATGTATTCCAGACAGCTAGGGCCTTTCCACACTACACTGTTATAGTGCTATTCCACTTTCAACATCCTGTGGAATTCTGGGGTTTGTAGTTTACTGAGGAGGCCAAAGAGCTCTTTGGCTAAGAATTCTAAATGCCCTTCCATAAACTGCAAACCTCAGGATTCCACAGGATGTTGAAAGTGGAATAATAGCACTATAATATTGAACTGCGGGAAGGCCCCTAGTTTGCTTTTATATCCCTTCAATGTTGCCAATGTGGCTGCCAGTTCTAATGCAGAAAGTGGGCTTTTAATGGCAGGTTTCAAGTGGTAAATCAGAGACAGGAAATAAATATGTGAACCATTTCTACTGCTGAACACAAGAGCTCAATCTCAAACTCAAATAAGCTCTGGACTGAGATTTACTAGCCGTCATAAATCATAACAGTTATTGACAGAGGGACTAAAGTGCTGCTTCACAGCATTTGTTTTGAAATTCAGTGATGATTCAGTCCTTGCTGCCATTGAATTTGGAGAAAGCTACACCATTGCCTTGCCATCCAATCAAGTGACAGCTGGGATTGCTGTTCTCTATTTTGATGGATCTGTCCTAAGATATTAAGGTGAATAATGTGCTTGACCAGCCCTGCGGCAATGAACAGGCAAGAATGAGATAATAGCAGAGTCACAAAAGGCACTTTCAGACTGTGTTACCCCAAAACATAGGTGCCACGGGGCCATCCTGTGATGCCAAATACCTCTTGCAAAAGTCGGGAATTAATTAGCTCAAAGAGGAGGCTAGTGAAAGTGGGGCAACTTAGTGAGATCTTGGTCCCAATGTTTACGGGCTCATGCAGGAAAAGAATCAGCCAAAGATTCAAAAGTAAGCTAAACATGGGTTTTTATTGGAGGAAATTCACTCATGCATGCATACAAAATACAAACAGTCAAACATTCACACAAGAACTAACTGAAGGAGAAAGGGAGGGGGAAATTATGGATAGAGAGGCTGAGGGGTTTTGGGGGAATTTTTACCAGTCCAGAAGAGTAGTGAAGAGCAGAAATGTGTTTTGGCTTATGTAGGACCTAAGGACAGTTCTCATTCTGGAGCCAGATGGACAGAGTGATGGGTAGACCTTCAAGAGACTGTGAGTTGCAAGCCTAAATCAGGGGTATTTGTACCCTGAAAATGGCCGGTGGCAGTGAAGGTTCCAGATGCAAAACAAAGGGAACCTGTTGTGGACCATGGGTCTTTCGCCTTAGTGCTTTATTGACAAAGACATGACGGGTGTTGCAATAGCTGTCTATCGTAAGTACTGCAAGGAAAGAGGAAGGAGTCCAGGCGTACAGGGATGGGCATCTGTCAATCAGTGTCCTGGTGGGCTTCTCACAATGGCATTCTCCAGGAAATTCCAGTTTCTGTTATTCTCTGGAACAGCAGTGATTTACCTGACAAATGACCTAGGTTATACCAAGAGGGTGTTTTAGGCTGACCTGCCTGTGGCCTCATGTAAAGTCAGGTTTCTTCCTCTTTTGGTTTGACCTCCCAGTCACCTTCAGGTTGGATTGCTATCAGTGCCAATTAAAGTGTGTTGCCAATTAAATAGGATACCAATTAGATATGGTGCCCATTCCAAACCATACTGATATCAGAGACCCCTAAAGTGGGGCCTTACAACTACAGCTTCCAGAATCCCCCAGCAAGCATGACCACTGAGGGATTCTTGGGTCATTTTTGCACAGCATTCACCATGCAAAAAGGCATCTGGAGTATCGCACAATTGTGAGGAGCTGTCCACATGATGTCCTCGCAATTGTGCAATACTGCCGGGGCTGGCAGGTGCTGATCGTGCACTATTTCATTTTCGGCTTCTAGCTAAAAATGGTGCACAATCATGCATTGCTCCAGGGCCTCACGCGCACTTACCATGCATGCGGAGCCTCCGGAGCCGTGGTGCTCGCACTTCCTGCCCCAGAGCAGCCTAGGAAAATCGCAGGCTGCACTGCGGAAGGAAGAGGAGGAGCCCTCATGCTACCTGCTCACTAGCAGGCAGTGGCTGTGGAGCTGAAGCAGTGGGGATGCGAGAGCCTCTCGCAAGATGCCGCTCGCGTAATCCCCACACCCCAGCGCTGAGAAAAGGTAAGTTGCAGAAAGGGTCTCGGTGTTCCAGTCAAAAAAGGAACATTTCTGGGCTCTGCATAATTGGCATGATCTTCCAGTGGCTTAGGCTACTTTTCTTTGGGGTCATAAGCCTGCTTGTGGGCTGTACCACTGGGAAAGGCAGGAAAGGAGCTCATAGGACTACCAGCTCCTCAGTACTCAACATTTAAAAATCCATGCTTACAGATAACAAACGTGTCAAAAGAAGACTAGGTCAAAAGAAGGTTAGACCTGCAGCTCTTCTTCTTGATAATTCCAATCTCTTTCTGTGCCAACAATCCTGTAGTCTAGAAAGGATCAATGTCTGTATTCTTGGAGGTCACTCTGGTCTCCAGACAGTGCCCCATCATCCTGCTTATATTTTACTGCACAGATTGATCATAAAACAGTTTTAAGGGAGTGGGAACAAGGGTGGAGTGGGGAGGTACTCTGAGAGAGTGTGACTCCCTGAGGTAACATGGTAGTTTCCATGGCTGAGCAGGAGTTTGAACCCTGGTCTCTCAGAGTCCTAGTTCAACATTTATATCTGGACTTGATCTTAGTTACTGGCAGCAGCAATAGAGGGTGTCCATCAACAGAGGCCTTTTCTGTCACCTGGTGCCTGGTTCTTCTACCAGGAATTGGCAGGGATTGACCTGTAGCATTTTGCAGGTAAAATAGGTGTTCTGCCACTGTGCACTATTTTCAGGAGTGGGGAAAGTGTGGTTCATGGGCCACATGTAGCCCAACCCCTTTCGTAGGGCCTCCAAGTCTCCCTGAATGACCAAAAAGCAACAAGACCTGTCACCAATATTTGGCAGTGCCTGTTGCTTCTGGCATAGTGTGCTGCTGAAAAACTGGTGGCAAACCATTATAGCTTGCCCTCTCCACCCCACTCCTTCAGCCCAAGAAGGAGGAGAGAGAGGCAGAAGCAATGATGAGTGAGGCTATCACACTACTCCTACCAACTGACTGTGCCAGCTGGTTAGTCCCTGAATAACAGGTTTTGTGGGAAAGCCAGAGGTGACTAAGACCCTTTCCACAGCATCCCACCATAGAGACAGGAGAAGGATGGGACCGTGACAACGCTTCTGCATGATGTCATCACAGTCCCATCCTTCTCCCATCCCAGGTGCAGTGGTGGAGTTTGGAGTGTGTGGAGGGTGGGTGGGAGGGGGTGGGGCTATGGTACAAGGGGCATGGTAACTGTGCACCGGGGTGTGGCTGTAGTTCGTGGGGGTGTGGCCAGGGTGCACAGGACATGGCTATGGGCCAGGATACCCCCAAAACATTGCCACTAGGGGTGAATCTCCCCGCCTCCACGTCCCTATGCAACTGCTCACATGGCACAATTGTGGATTAAATCACTGAGAGGTTTTGCCCATCAATGACACACGTTCATGCCACCATCCTGCACTGTGGAAGGGAAGAAAGTGTGATGGTGGCACTTCCTGTCCCAACACAGCCTGGAAAAGTACCTGGCTGCACTGTGGAAAGAAACAGTGTGTCCATTGCACTTCCTTCTGCAGGGAGCTGGTCTCGTGTGGAGGGGAGTGCTGCCATCACACTTCCTTCCCAGCAGAGTCGCTGCCAGGATTGCCACCGGACACCACTGCAGGAAGGTAAGCTGTGGAAAGGGCCTAACAAAATTATTTGGATTGCAGCACAGAAAGTTTTCCTAGTCAGAACTACCCTCAACTGCAGAACCTAGCTCCGAAGGCCCAGAGAACCAGGAACTTAGGAACAGGAACATTCAACAGGGCTGTCTATCAGTGTTGGGGTACAGAGGTGTGCCTTCTTTCTGCTGCATTCTCCTCCCCTCCTTCTTCCTCTTTCCTGAGTAGGCCAGGGGAGTCACTTGGGTAGTTCTCTCCTTTCTTCTCCAGCAATCAGATCTCCCCATTAGCCTTTAACAGTAGTCCCTCTGTATTGCCTATGCTTTCAGTCTGGATCATTACTGATATGATTACTGATACACCTCCCTAAATTGCAAACTCCAGGATTCCATAGGATGTTGAAAGTGGAAATAGCACTATAACAGTCTAGTGTGGAAATGGCCTGTGCTTCCTATTCAAAACCTCTCTCTTGCCAGACTGGAATATTGAAGAGGATTTTACTGATTTGCAGTTCATATGTTAAAAGCAGGAGCAGAGTAGTTCTTAGCTAAGAAAGAAGATGTTGTATGGTATCGGGTCTTATTTCACCACTCTCCTTTCAGGTAGCAGGAAAACAAAAAGAAATTAGGACATATTGAGATTAGTAGTAAAAATAAACAAAAACAAAAAACAAGACCCTAAGCCCAAAGTGTGGCCCTCAAGGAGTTAAGAAATTGGTCGTCAGTCCAGCTAGATCTGACCATCCTATTTTCAATGAGGGAAGCAAAGGAAATGACATTTAATGCTGGGAAAGAAGCACTAGAATGTTTTCAGTTTCTTTGAATATCATGCTGAGGAATATCATTCTGCAACCAAGCAGCTTAATGCCACTGGAAACATTGGAATGTTAAGGCATTTCTTCTGGGCATCATTTACATTTGCTTTTATTGCCACCATAATTTTGCTCCCACTAGGCTGTCACGAAAGCTGTTGGGAAGAGTAATACGATGAATAAACCCCAAAGTAGTTTCTGTTAACAGTTGACAGCTGTAAGCCTAAAATTTAAAAATTAAAAATTAAAAAAAAACACAACCCCTCTGATCTAGGGACTAAGGGATGTTTGGCTGTATTCTGAATTTGTGGTATGTAGTGGTTTGAGACCAGGGCTTGAATCCCCATTCAGCCATGGAAACCCACTAGGTGACCTTTGGCAAGTCACATTCTCTCGGACTCAGAGGAAGGCAAAGGCAAAAATCACTCTGAACAAAACTTGCCAGGAAAAATTCATGATAGGGATGCCTTAGGGTTGCCACAATTAGGAAACAACTTGAAGCCACATGACAACATTTGCTAGAACAAATGGTTCCTTTTTCTTGTGCTTGGCTAGTCTGGCAAGGCATAAGGTGAGACACTGACACAATTACCTCCTGTCTTGAGATAAACATGGAAAACAATATCTTCTTAGCTTTGTACACACTGTTTTATATAAATGTTTTTTGCATGTTTTCATGATTTCTTTAGAATGCTTGTCTGTGAAGCATTCTTTTCATTCTGCATTGACTTTATTTGCCCTCAGCACTGTCATCTGGCAAAATTTAAAATGGTTGTACAGAATTCTGACATTGTCCATGTTCACCATGCAGTCTTGATTATCTAGAATCCGAAATGAAGGAGACAGTAGGGTCGCTACGCAGAGAAGATGGCGAATTACTCACAGGAGGGAGAGAAAAGGCAGAGCTACTTAACACCTTCTTTGCCTCCGTATTTTCCCAGAAGGATACAAGCACTCAACCTGGCGGTTGGGGAGCAGGGGAGGAAGCAGAGGAAATGAGGCACATAATAAGTAGAGAGGTGGTACAGGAATACCTGGCCGCATTGGATGAATTCAAGTCTCCAGGGCCAGATGAATTGCATCCTAGGATATTAAAAGAGCTGGCAGAGGTCATTTCGGAACCGCTTGCTATAATTTTTGAGAAATCTTGGAGGACAGGAGAAGTTCCAGCAGATTGGAGGAGAGCAAATGTTATCCCCATCTTCAAGAAGGGAAAAAAAGAGGACCCAAATAATTATCGCCCAGTCAGCCTGACATCAGTACCCGGAAAGATCCTGGAGCAGATCATGAAGCAGTCAGTTTCTAATCATTTAGAAAGCAACACGGTAATCACGAGAAGTCAACATGGATTTCTCAAAAATAAGTCATGCCAGACTAATCTTATCTCTTTTTATGATAGAGTTACTAGCTTGATAGATGAAGGGAATCCTGTGGATGTAGCATATCTCGATTTCAGTAAGGCCTTTGACAAAGTTCCCCATGACATTCTTGCAACGAAGCTAGTAAAATGTGGGCTGGACAGGGCTACCGTTAGTTGGATTTGTAATTGGTTGACCGACCGAACCCAAAGGGTGATCACGAATGGCTGCTTTTCGTCCTGGAGAGAAGTGACTAGCAGGGTGCCACAGGGTTCTGTCCTAGGCCCAGTGCTGTTCAATATTTTTATCAATGACTTGGATGAAGGAATAGAGGGCATGCTGATCAAATTTGCAGATGACACCAAATTGGGAGGGGTTGCTAATACGCCAGAGGACAGGATCAAAATTCAAAATGACCTGGATAGATTGGAGAGCTGGGCCAGGGCGAACAAAATGAAATTCAACAGAGAGAAATGTAAGGTCCTACACTTAGGCAGAAATAATGGAATCCACAAATATAGGATGGGGGACACGTGGCTGGATAGCAGTACGTGTGAAAGGGATCTAGGAGTCTTCATAGACCACAAGCTGAACATGAGTCAGCAGTGTGATGCGGCAGCCAAGAAAGCCAATGCAATTCTTGGCTGCATCAATAGGAGTATGGTGTCTAGATCGAGGGAGGTACTGGTACCACTCTACTCTGCTTTGGTTAGACCCCATCTTGAATACTGTGTCCAGTTCTGGGCACCCCAATTCAAGAAGGATATTGACAAGCTGGAGCAAGTCCAGAGGAGGGCGACCAAAATGGTGAGAGGCCTGGAAGCCAAGCCCTATGAGGACAGACTTAGAGAGCTGGGTATGTTTAGTCTGCAGAAGAGGAGGTTAAGGGGGGACATGATAGCCATGTTTAAATATTTGAAGGGATGCCACGTAGAGGAAGGAGGGGACTTGTTTTCTGCTGCTCCAGAGACCAGGACAAGGAGCAATGGATTCAAGCTGCAGGAAAGGAGATTCCACCTGAGCCTCAGGAAGAACTTCCTGACAGTCAGGGCTGTACGGCAGTGGAATCTGCTGCCTCGGAGTGTAGTGGAGTCTCCTTCCTTGGAGGTTTTTAAGCAGAGGCTTGATGGCCATCTGTCGGGATTGATTTGAGGGTGTTCCTGCATGGCAGGGGGTTGGACTGGATGGCCTGTGTGGTCTCTTCCAACTCTGAATTTCTATGATTCTATGTAATAGATTCAGCAGACTTTCTTCAGCTAAAGATGTGCCTCGATGAGATAGCTGCATAGCAGAATCTACTTAGATAGTATTATGAAGGCATCCCATTCATTACTGGAATCCCTGTTGGTGGGAATCACCCATTTGACTTATCAAGAAAGATCCAGTATAAAAAACATGGTACTGAAAGCAGCAGACTGAGGAAACTAGTAGTGAATAAAATTTTTTAAAGAAAGACATTATCCCTATTACAAGGGATACCAAACCCCTTCCTGGCACAATTTCTAGCATGAAAATTAAAAATTTGGCAAAATTCTGTCCATAATAAAGATATGATCAATATTTGTGGATAGACACACTGTGATTCAACTGATTACTTTCCGTTGAACTGTTTTATTGTGTTGTTTTCCTAGACATCATTTTTAATTTGTACCCTGCTGTGAAATTTTCATGAAAAGCAATATAGTTCATTGTATTCCTCTGGTCTTATATTGCAGCTATTTCTTTTACCCTTCAGGATTTATCCTTGTAATTCTTACAGGACAGCTTTTGTGAATTTTTAAAAAAATTTAGATGAAGATCGCAACAGCTTGAAAGTTAAATTATTATGCTACCAGTAGTTCTGCTTGTATAGGTACAATATTTTTAGGCACTCTGATTTGTATACCATGAATGTTAAAATGCTACCTTCCTTCCCTCCTTCCTTCCTTCTGTTATATTTTTATCTGACCTAAAGAAAAATTATCTGACAAGAATCAAGGTGGGAGAAAGAGTGCCTCCATGCTGGACCGGCTCCCTGCAGCATGATGGACACGCCTCTTCCTTCCGCAATGTAGTTGGGTACTTTCCCTGGCTGCACTGGGGCAGGAAGCACTACCATCGTGCTTCCTGCCCTTCCGCAGGACAGGTAAGAGTGGGATGGTGGCGCAGTTGTGGGTCATTGATTTTAATCCATGATCATGCTGCCTGGGGATGGGAGAGAAGCAGGACTGCAACAACATCATGCAGAAGCATCGTTGTGGTCCCACTCCTCCCCATCTCCATGCCAAGATGGGAGGCCCCTGCAGAAAGGGTCTAAGTAAATAAAATGAGCATTCCAAATGTTCATATTTCCAATCCTCTCAAGGTTGATGGTTCTCCCCTGAAAAATGAAGAAATTCTCACTCAGATGTATCACTGAAGAAAATCAGGGCCCATCCAACCAGTAGGTAGAGTGAAGGAGGTGGCAGAAGGTGTGGAGGAAGAAGCAGCTGACTCTAGTTAAGTTCACCTGCTACCCTCAGACAAAGGTGAACAATGCTGTCGTGTCAACCAGCATTGAAGTAAAATTCAATTATCAATCATGGCTGTAAGTGTGGTTGGAAGGGACTCCTCAGTTCCTTTGCCTCAGACAGAGAAATATATGACATTAGTGCTGAATATCATAGGACGTAGCCTCAGAAGTCACAACCACTTTATTGGAAGAAGATTTCAAGAAGATCCAATACAAATATCACATCCAGAATTTTGTGAGCCTACTCATGATATAAGGAGCATAAGGCTATGTCTGGCACCCTGTTAATGAGTTATGAAGGTGTTAAGTCCAGCTTATGCAGCTGGAACCCACTTTTTTGGTCATGGCAAAGATTGAAATCCTCCCAGCTTCCTGTCTTTTTCAGTTTAGAACTGCTTCCCCAACAGCCATTCCCATATCATGAAGAACAAGATGAACAGGAGAGACACACCTAGCTATTTTCCTTTAGCTGCACAGCAAATAACGTCATCCACAAGGAATTCCTCAGGACTCCCGGGGTCCCTGAGGATGCCTCACACAGTGGATCTAGCTAAAGGAAAATAGCTGGATGCATCTCTGCTACTTCTCTTGCAATCCATTGATGTGGAAATGGCCGTCTTGGGAAGCTGTTACACTGAAAAAGTGGTTTTGGGGGATTTCACAGAAGACCTATTGTAACTACACACCAGAGGTGTATCTTCCAAAGCATGATCTTGGCCTAGAGTTCAGAGTAGCCAAATATGCTTAATGTTGAAGAATGATGCTAATGTTGTTGTGTTTTTAATGCTACTGGTGCTGAATGTTGAAACCCATTTAATACACTTTTTGTGGTGTTCTTTTAAGAAAACCTATGCAAATAGCAAAGTAGTTTTTGTTTCATATTCAGGACAAGCCTATGCATATTTGTTATGCATAGCTTCAGCAGTTCTGCAAAATTTTTGGCACAGCTTTTGGTAAGAGGAATACTATATTTGTTCACTGTAAAGTAAAAGCTCAGGATGGTGGGAATGACACTTCAGCTTATGTGTCAGGGGAGCTAAGTGTTTGAAAACAAATGAATTTTTAAAAACTTGAATTTTCCAAGCAGCTATCTTGAGAGCACAGCAGGCAGTTTTAGACCTAATTAGGTTTACAAAATAAAATAAGAGCATCAGAAGGAGTGTTAAAAGATGAAAACCAAACAATGCAAACAATGTTCATTAAAACTAATAAGGCACTAAGACAGGCAAACGTGCCCAAGGGATGTAGATGCTACACCAAATGGTTGTGTCTTTGCTGGGGCCATTTCCCATTTTCCTTTTGATTTACTTGATTTACTGCTTGTGTGCACCTTTACATCCTCATGTCCATGTATCACGAGACCAGAAAAGTGTCTGAAACTATCTGTCCCTAGTCACTGAGCATGTTGGCTTGGGCGATCCTGGGAGATGTACTACAAAATTAACATATCCAAGCACTGATCATGAACATATACAGCAGAGAATTGACAATTTCTTTGTGCAAAGGTTTCCCTGTGTCCTGGAATGTGGAGACATCCATAGGCTTCCCTGTCTCAGATGTTTGGGCTAACATGTTAATGTTAGTAGGCTATACACCCCCACACTTTGATATGGTTTATATGGCATAGTCAGTCAGGAAATCACCAGGAAACTCCAGTGATAAAGTACTTACAGTTAGCCTCCAATGACTCAACCTTCAAGAGACAGTAGTGTCCGAGATGTTCCCACAGAATGACTGATTGTCTTAGCTCATCTTCTTCTAACAAACAAACTTCCCTTCTGTCCCCACATCTGTCCAACAATTAAAGAGCTATCAAGGCTACCATCAGCCCTTTGTCACCTAATGCTAAGGCTATTAGCTCATTTTAGATCCCATTGTACACTCTCTGGACTCCGTTGTTTACTCTTCCAGAGAGCTATTAGCACCCTCACCCTCCAGGCAGAATAAGCATATGTAAACCCCTGTCTCTGGCCAGTCAACTTGCAGTACATCAATTGCTGGTTGCCATTCTGTAGCTCCAATTCCTGTTTGTGCACTGTCTTTAGACTTGCATCTAAGACACACCGCTGCTTTGCTGCCCTTCTGTCTAGTCTACAGTCTAGTTTACATTTCTAGTCTCAGTGCATGTCGAATCAGAAGTAAGCCTTGAGTTTAATGGGAACTTACTCTCAGGTAAGCATCTATAGCACTGCAGCTTTAGGCTATAGTCATATACAGCCCAGGAGTGAAAAAGAAAGACCCAGGAGACAGGCCCCTTTCACATACTTTAATTGCTATTGTTCCATCCTATGGAATCCTGGGATTTGTAGCTTTATGAGATATTTAGAATACTCAGCCAGAGAGCTCTGTTTCACCAATCTACAAATCCCAGGATCCCGTAGGATTCAGTCATGGCAGTTAAAGTGGAATCATAGCACAATAAATGTGAAAGCTATCTCTGTAAGATTTCAAAAAGTCATGGGGAAGAGGGCATTGATCTCACAGAGAAGGTCTTTTGAGAAAGAATAGCAGCTGTTTCTTTTACAAATGTCAGTTAATTTGACACAGCTAATTTGATATGGTTTACTGTCCATGCAGATGATGAGAAGCAGGTGCCAGCAAGACTGGCAAGTTTTCCCGAGGGAGAGAGATCAATATACGAACCATCATCAGAATGAGTCTAGGGTTCTTTCTGCAGCTTACCTTTTTTGGGTGCTGGGGTGCAGGGATCGTGCAAGCAGCCTCTAGCGAGAGGCTCTCGCATCCCTGCTGCTTCAGCTCCGCATGAGCTGCCTGCTCCCAAGCAGGCAGTGCGAGAGCCCCGCCTCTTCCTTCCGCAGTGCAGCCTGGGAGTTTCCTAGGCTGCGCTGGGGCAAGAAGTGTGACCACCACGGCTCTGGAGGCTCTGCATGCACGGCAAGTGTGCGCGGGGCCCTGAAGCAATGCGCGATTGTGCACCATTTTCAGCTGAAAGCCGAAAATGAAAAAGTGTACAAGCGGCGCCTGCCCTACCCTGGAGTGTCGCGCGATTGTGAGTGCATCGTGCAGATCATTCCTCACAATCACACAACACTCCAGGTGCCCTTTCGCATGGCAAATGCCGTGCTAAAAGGGCTGAAGAAATCAGAACACTGAATTTCTGAGCTAAAATTAAAAAAAGAAATAATTGAGAAACATGTAAGACAAACCTCAGTCCTGCACTGATATGTAGGCTGAGATCCTGCATATTCCAAAGTCCCCTTTCTCCAGAACTCATCTTCCTGCTGCCCTCTCCACAGCCATATTGTGGCTCTGTCATGCATTGGATAAACCACGGGACACTCCACAGTGGGTGGGAAATGTCACTCTGAGGTAGAAAGTAGCATTTATTTGTAGAAAGGCTACCCAGCACATTTCTTCCAAAGTTTCTGAGACTAAAGCAGACATGGGACTTGCACCTCTTATAGATATTCAAAATTTAGGCATGAAAAGCTGTGATTGGATAAGTTCATAAATCTAACAACACACCATTTCTCAGACATGTTTGGTTCCCACTTCGCATCCTTGAACCAGCACATATTTTTTGCCTCTTGTCTTGGAGACACCAGGTTATCAAAACACAAGTCTTTATACTTTCATTCCCTCCTGGTTCTAATCTCCCTCTCTCACTGGCTACATTGTAGCAATGGAAAATAAAGCAATTAACCAATTGATACTTTGTAATAATACAGGTAGGCTCCAAACAAATATAGTGTTACAACCATCAATTAACACTGGACATTTTTTAGCATACACTAAGCCTAATGTTGTCCTACAGTAGTACTTCTACAGAGACTACAGTATACTAGCCATTTTTGCACTACACTGTTATAGTGCTATTATTTCACTTTCAACATCCTGTGCAATTCTGGGGTTTGTAGTCTACTGAGGCCAAAGAGCTCTCTGGCTGAGAATTCTAAGAGCCCTTCTCTAAACTGTAAATCCAAGGATCCTGTGGGATGTTGAAAGTGGAATAATAGCACTATAACAGCGTAGCATGGAAATGGCCACTATTTCAATACACATCCAGCAGACCAACATAGGTCAGGGGCTATGCATCTTGACATCCTGCCTCCCTGAAGCCTTATTTTCCTTCCTCATCCAGGTTTATGGGGGTAAGTCAAATGATTTTTTTTAAATTAACCATGCTGTATATTCACCCATTCATGTTCATTAGGAAATGTTTCCAGTAGACCAGATACTGTAATTGGTTCCCTATATTTCCTAGAGTCTGAGATATCAGATATTTCAAAATGTTGATCTTGCTCCACCCTGATTGGCGGCGGTGGCGGGAATAGTAGTAGGATTGGAGTAGGTTCCAATCCTGGTTGCCATTCATTTGGCTTCATAGCTAGTTTAAGTAAGCTGAAATGAAACACAGGGTGGACTTGCTTGTAAGCTCTAATTCTGCAGTGACTGCATTGAATAATCTGCACACTTTAAATGGCCCCACATATTTTGGTCCTAAATGTGGGCACTTTGGGAACTCTGTAGACAAGTATACAGTCTGCCTTCCACATCTACGGGTTTCACTTTTGTGGATTTGATTATTCACAGCTTATTTTCTGTCACCTCTGATGCCTCCCTAAGCCATTTTTAATAGGGACTACAAGCCTCGTGAGACTGAGAAACTGCAAACGAGGCTTGTAAGTCCCTGTTAAAAATGGTGTGGAGCAGCGGCGCAGGTGGCAGTAAGCCCCACCACCCACCCACTTCTGCCTTGTGAAGGAACCCTGATGCCTCAAGGGAATCCATGGTGGGTTGAATATGGTGATCATACTTATTTTGCCTGTTAAATATGGTTTGGGAGGGCCTAGAGTTATTCATAGTTTTTCCACTTTTATGGGGTGCCTGTGCCCCTAACCCTAGTAAATGTGGAGGGATGACTGTACTTTGCTTCTTGGCTGGATATCCCACCCCACCCCACTTACTATCCACTTGATTTATTGTATGTGGATTTAGTATAATCTAGGGCAGTTATTATGGTTGGCCAGGCTGCTTTAACGGTCCAATTGGCTACTGACTGAGGATCAGTCGTGGATGATCTCTAGGGGTGGCAAGCATTTTAAAGTTTCTCCATACACCATCTCAAAAGGTGCATGCCGAGTATTTCGATGCACTGCAAAAAGAGTGACTTCCTCATTTTACTTTCTTTCTGGTCAGAAGAAGGTCTGTTTCAAATAGGACATCTACCAATTTAAATTCTCTTTCTTTCTCAATCTGCAGCAATTTTAAGTGAAATGTTACTTTTCCATGATATCTTGAGGCAAAAAGGCACATTCAAAGGTTGCTTTTGTTCACTTTGTTGTTGCTCAAAAGGTGAGGAAACTATTGAAAACTGAAAGTAGCTAAAATCATGTATCTGTATCTAAATCTATATCTATGTGTCCAGAATTATTTTTCTGTTTGGGTTTTTGACTGATATATAGAGAAAAAAAGGCTCATCTCAGGTCCATTTATTTGTTTCCTGGAGGAGGTGAATATCTCCACCTCTTGTCACAGAGTAAAATATTATTATTTTTTGGCTCAGCGCAGTTTAGGTGTTCCTTTCCTAAGCCATCTTATTCTTTACTTCAAGTTCTTCCTTCAAGGAAGAACTTTATATGTAACTTTTAAAAAGCAAGATCACAGGCCATTTCCACACTGGGTTTTTTAAATGGGGCAGAGTGTCCTCCAGGGAGGACGTCTGCACCTGGGGCCAGACTGGGTCAGACCTACTAAACGTAGATCCGCAGTCCAGCCCGCTCCCAAACGACCCCAAGTGGTCGTCCAGCATGCTTTTAAAAGACCGCTAAAAACAGGTCTTTCAAAAGCACAGAGCACGTTGCTGCGAGCCTGCTCCCATATACAGATTTACAGGCTCGCATTGGTGCGAGCCTGAAATCTGCCGGGGGTGGGCTTTAGGCTGGCGAGGTTCAGCAGTTGGTCGAGACCCTCAAACAACCAGGAGCCGCCATTTTCGTCCCCGGAGCAGTGCAGAGTGGTGGCCACAGACTGCTCCGGAGAAGCGTGGACCAGACCGGGAAGCCCAAAAGTTCGGTGAGTAGCGTCACGGGGCAATTCCCTCACCCTGTGTGAAATGGCCACAGTATAATCATCACGAGAGGTGTTTGTACAATTATGTAGAGTGTGGGGAAAAACAGAGAAAACTCTCATATGCTCTTCATATAATATATGTACACAGAAAGGGCTGCAAATTATCATCAGTTTAACATATTCCTGTTGTATTTGTACTGACAGGGAGTGGGAGGTGCCTCAGATTCTGCACACTTTGATTTGTGGAGAGGGAGAGAGAATGCTGAATTTGCTTTCCTCCTTCAGCAAGCAACATGGCCTGTTGGGTGCACCTTGCCCTTACTGAATGGGGTAAGATGTGATCATGGATAACCACTTACTCAAATGGGTTTAAATAGGGATTAAGCCAATGAACACAGGTAAGTCCATCTATGAGTATTAGATATGTTACTTACTTGAACCACCAGGGATAAATCTGCCCTACACAGTAAGTGCAGTTTGATGACATTTCAGTTGTCAGGCCTGCATCTTATGGAATCCTGGAATTTGTAGTTTCAAATTGCTTATGACACTACTGGAAAGCTCTAACAATCTAAATCTCTCACCACACTACAAGCTCAGGATACTGTAGGTTGGAGACAGAGCAGTTAAAGTGGGATCAAACTTCTATAATTGTGTAGTATGGACACACCCCAGGTTCAGCAATAGTCTGCCTCTGAATACCAGGTACCATGGGCTGTTAACTTGTGGCTTCTCAGAATCATATGGCTGATCCCCATAGGAAACATAGTCCTCAATTGTTTTTGTCATGTGCCTTCAAGTCATTTCCAACTTATGGCGACCCTAAGGCAAACCTATCATGGGCTTTTCTGGGGCTCAGATTGAGTGACATCCTCAGTGGGTTTCCACAGTTGAGCAGGGAATCAAACTCTGGGCTCGAGGGTTGTAGTCCAATATTCAAAGCACTACATCACACTGGTTATCATTCCTCAATTAGGTAGACTTAATCTAGAATGTGAAAATGTTGCTTTTAAGGTTACCACTGTCAGAAAACCAGCAGGGCCATTTGCATTGTCATTTAAAAAAGTAATTTTTCCAAACTTTGCCATTGTTTTATCTAACTCCAGCCCTAGTGCTGCTAATGCATTCTGCAGTATCTTCTGATCTTCTCTCCTCTTTCTCACCCTATAATTTAAGTGGGTTGACATGATGAATATTAACGTGAGCACTGAGTCACTAGCTCTAATTGCCAGTGTGGCTGGTTAAAGCAATGCTGCTTGGAGAAGAACGTTCCTTAGAACAGAGTACTCGGCTTGATGTGGTGAAACTTTCTTTAAAGTTGTTCCTCTTTCTTTTGGTTCCCTGAAGGAGACATGGCAGTTGTCTCATAGGAACTGGCCACCCCCATTAAACAGAATAATTTCTAGAATGATTCCTTTTCTTTCTAAAAAATTGAACAGTTAGTTTATTAAAATTAAAGGAGCAACTCTACACTCTGATGACATCATCCTCTCAAACAGTGTTTGGAATGGTGAGAGTTAAGAAGGGAGACCAAAATATTTCCTGAACTATCGCCACAAGAAAAGGAAAAAAGTTTTGTGTTGCAATTCTATACTCATTCATCTCAAAATAAGCTTCATTGAACTCAACAGAACTTCCTTCTGAGGAGTCATGCACAGGATTGTGCCATTGTCATTTCAAGGGTATAATACCGGAGATACTGATACTCAGTACCAGATACCTACCAGACAAAACACAGGCTTCTTCTGTAAAGGCAGTGGTAGTATCAAATAATGGGTGGAGAGCAATCCTTGTCCAATGGATTGGTTTTAGCTTGATGGGTTACAATTTCGGGGGGAAGAAGCAGAGAAGCTGTCAAAAAAGAGATCTGGCAAAATGGTAGAAAAAGCCTGTAAAAGTGTACGAATATGACACCAGCTAGGCACTGAAGAGGTGGTAAGATGAGAGGAACTTGAAGAATAGAGACATTTGAGAAGTGGTAATTCAAAGTGTTGGTAATGACTTATAAAGCTCTATATTGCTTAGGTCCAGGCTATCTTGCAGATTGTACCTCTCTATATAAATCTGGCCCAGGCTCTGAGATCATCAGGAGAGGCCCTTCTCTCTGTCCCACCACCATCACAAGCTCAGTTGGTGAGAATGCAAGAGAGGGCCTTCTTGGTTTCTGCCCCTGGACTCTGGAACTCCTTTCCCAGGAAGCCCAGAATGGTCCCCTCCTTGTCCTTTTGTCAACAGGCTAACACGTTTGTATTCCAATGGGGTTTCAAAACAGATTTTTTAAAAAGACTGGGCTAGGGGATGCTTTGTTTTGTTTTAAACTGAACTGTTCTAATAGCTCTCTGTCTGTTTCAATTGCATTTTATTCTTTTAACTTGATGCTGTGTTTTAATACTGTGAATAGTTTAAACCTGTTTTAATGTCCACTGTTAATATTGATTGTTTTGTTCTTTTAAACTGTAAGCCAGTTTGAATCCCAATTTTGGAAAGGATAGAAATGATGATGATGATGATGATGATGGATGATGATGATGATGATGATGATGATAGAGGAAGAAGAAGAAGAGAAGGAGGGGGGAGGCAGAGGGGGAGGGGGAGATTCTGGAGTTTATAGTTTACTGAGGCCAAAGAACTCTCTGGCTGAGAATTCTATTATTCCACTTTCAACATCCTATGGAATCCTGGGGTTTGCAATTTAGGGGGGTGGGCATTTGGAATTCTCAGCCAGAGAGCTGTTTGGCCTCAGTAAACTACAAACCCCACAATTCCACAGGATGTTGAAAGTAGAATAATAGCACTATAACAATGTCGTGCAGAAATGGCCTTAGTTGTTGTTTTGTGCCTTCAAGTCATTTCCAACTTATGGCAACCCGAAGGCAAACCTATCACAGGGTTTTCTGGGCCTGAGAATGTGTGATGTGCCCAAGGACACTCAGAAGATTTCCATGGCCAAGTGGAGAATTGAACCCTAGTCTCCAGGTAGTCCAATGCTCAGACTCTGACATAATGCTGGACAGGACATAATAACTGCTTTATATTCTCCTTTGCAATTGTAGCACTGTTGCCATGACTGCAAATGATTCCAAAACCCATCTTAAAAGCCAATCAGCTACCCAGAGTGATGGAGGTCCGTGCTGCAGCCAAGTAGAGTACTGCAGGATGATGTGACCAGCCTCCTACTCCAAGTGAGCAAAACTGCAGGGAGCAGAGGGAAGGACCCCTGTGGCTATCTGTTGCAACTCCTCACTGCAGCATCACTTGGCCTGTCATCTAGAAGGTTTCTGCTCCGCAGCAGACCAGACCTCCATTACTCCAGATGGCTCACTGGTTTTTAAAGGTGGATTGGATGAGGAGTTAAAGCATAGCTATGACATTGTAGTTACATGTTTGATGCAAGATCCCATCTATATTTTATTTAATATATAAAAGTCAAAGTTTGTGAGTTTGTCTGTGTCAGGCAGATGAAGACCTCATATGATTAGCTGTGTGAGGCAAGAAGACTTCCATGTGATTGGCTGTTTGTGAAGATTTTATGGAATCCTGGGGCTGGCAGTTTAGGGAGGGGCCTTTAGAATTTTCAGCCAGAGAGCTCTTGGGCCTCAGGCTGGTTGCTATGGAGACAAGGCCTAACAGCAAGAAGAAAGAAGACTGTATATTTCCCCAGAGAACCAACCTCTGTATGTTAATAACTCTGAATACAGATTGGATTGGGGAATATGGGGAAAAGGTACACATACTGGACAAGACAGATTGGGGAATTAGAGACACAGGATCTCAAATCTGTGCATTTCAACTGTATCTAACTCCTAAGGTAAGGTAAGGTAAGGTAAGGTAATTCCTAAGGTATTCCTAATAAGTGTTACCTATGAGAAAATAAAATCCCAGGCAACACTGGGTAAATATGCTAGTACATGTAGTACAGGTTTTTAAGCAGAGGCTAGATGGCCATCTGTCAGGTGTCATGAGTCAGGCTGAGCAGGAGGAGGAACAGGCTGCCGATTCAGACGGGGACTCTGAGTGGGACATGGGAGAGGCCTGGGAGGGAGAAGGGGCTCCTGCATAGGCAAGGGACGGGCTTACCAGTGACTCCCCAGCTGACCCAGGCCCCATACCTACAGCAGAGGAGTCCAATGCTCCCGGCTCGACAGAAGCGGCTGCTTCTGATTCCAGCCTGGAGCTTGCAGCAGACGCTCCCCCCACATTCCTCCAGAGGTGGCTGGAGAAGGTGGCAGGTCATAAATCCAAACGCCTGCTAGAGAAGTGGCTGAGATCAGAGGGCCTGCAGCTGCGAGTCTGGTCAACGGACATTTGATCAGCCCCAGCTGGGCTAAATACTATTTAAGGCAGACGCTGGGAGTGGGAGTTTATAGGGCACCAACCGTCATTCATCCGAGACTCTGCCTCCTGTCCACGGGCTTGATATTTCTGAGTTCCTCTGCCTTCGTTTTGGGTGATGTAACCTCCTTTTGCTTTATGGCCTTATTTATTTTATTGCCTGCGTTTGCTTTGGGTGCTGTAAACCCTTGATTAATTTACGGTCCGCTCATTAAAAGGCCATCAAAACTCCAGTTGCCGCCTCTGCGTTGCTTGGCCCCCGTCTGACATTGACATCGGGAGTGCTTTGAGGGTGTTCCTGCATGGCAGGGGGTTGAACTGGATGATTCTATGATTCTATGTATAAAATGTATTTCTGGAAATAAGGTCAGCTTATATTAATATAGACGCCTAACTCTTGTTAATGTCCTATGTACTTCCCTTTCCATGCCTCACCTTTCCCCCTCACTCATCTACATTACTGTTTCTTTTCCTTGTCACCATTAAAAAACAAACAAACCTCCACATATAAGCTGAGATCCTACCTTGTCCAATGGATTATAAGAGTTCCACAGGTGGAACTTCACTATGGGTCACAGTTTACCATCCTCAGGGCTTACAGTTTTGCTACAATAGCTTCCTGTGACGGCCATTCTTTCCTGGTTGAAAGTGGCAATGGGAGAGGAGAAATTGAAGAAGCAACTGATTATGCCCCATAACCAGACGAATACCAATGGGATCTTCTGCCAAGATTTCCTGAGGTCTTTCAGAGATCTCAGCAGCTGATATGGCCATGGTTCTCCACCCCAAAACAGACAATCCAAATTATAGCTGCTCCTACTATGCCCCAATGTGAGAGAATTCAGTTCTGTTTCTCCCATATGGTCTGCAGATAATGAGGCCTTTTGAGTTTCCCTCTTAAAAGAGAATACACACAGTTGTGCCACTAAATAAGCTGCAGAGATCAGTCCTTTCCCGGTAGTCATTCGTGGGAGGCAGGCTAGCTGTGTATCTAGCTTCAACACAGAATTTGATCACCTCTAGACCCAGATGTGTTAGGAAGTTTAATCTTTTCAGATGTTCACACCACCATAGCTTGTTTAGCATCCAAACAATATAGATACTGAGGCAGGCAATGACCAGATTCATTAAAAACAAGATACTGATTTTTTATATTTACTGAATGCCACTCAGACATCTTTCTTTTTATCAGGTGGCAGACAAAAATATTTTTAGTAAGTAAGTAAGTAAGTAAATAAATAAATAAATAAATATGCTATCTGGTTCCATGTGTCTATACTATCTTTACTGTTATCATAAACAATATAATGTATTATCTCATGATAGGATTTGTTATTTGACACTGTAACATCTGTATGCTTAGAAGAAAAGGAAATCACTGTCATTTCATTGGTATGTCACAGCTAACAAGCATCACATCTTTTCTGAAATTCCCAAAATGCTGCAGTTCATAGGTCTCGATCAGTGGACAACAAGTTCTGAGAACTTCTGGTTTGTTTATGTTTTTCAATTTGCCAATTTGAGTAAAGTTTCTTTAGATTATTCCCTGGCTAGCAGCACACTGGTGAAAAAGTATCACTTGTTACAGCTCATCTGGGATCCTGCTAATGTGCCTTGCCTTGAGTGGTGAGAAAAAATATGTGAACCCCTTAGGACTGTCACATATTTCCAATATGAAGTGTTATTAGAGCTTAATCTAATCCCATAATCCTAAAGACAAATATATAACCTGATTAAACAAGTGATACACAAACCAGATGCATTTTCAACATTCATTTATCAACAAATGATTCAACAGTCAATCTCCATCTCTGGAAACTATATATAGATTCAGTACCTTTATGGCATTCTCTTGAGCAGCAATTACTTCATGTGTGCTGTAACTGTTGGTCAGTGTCCCACAGAACTGCTTCAACTCAATGATATTTGAGGGTTTCCTTGCATGAATAGCTTGCATCAGATCTCACCACATTTTGATGGTGTTTAAGTCCACGCTTTTAAACCATTTTGTATGCTTCAGATCATTGTTATGTTGAACCACTCACTTTCAATTCAGTTGCAGCTCTTAGATGGATAACCTGACATTCTCCTATAGAATCTTCAGATACATTGTGGAATTTATGCTTCTGTCAGTGATGGCAAGCTATCCAGATCCCAAGGCAGTGAGAGAGGTCCCATCCACCATATTTTTATTGCTGTGCTTGACAATTGGGGTGAGATTCACAGAATATAGAGCTAGAAGAGACCATAAGGGTCATTGAGTCCAACCCCCTGCCATGCAGGAATAAACAAGCAAAGCATTCCTGACAGACGGCTACCCTAACTCTGCTTAAAAATCTCCAAAGAAGGAGACTCTACCACACTTGGTGGCAGCATATTCCACCGTTGACTCCTCCTACCATCAGGATGTTCTTCCTAATGTTTAGATGGAATCTCTTTTCCTGAAGTTTGAAGCCATCGCTTCATGTCCTAATCTCTGGAGCAGCAGAAAAAAAAAGCTTGCTCCATCTTCCATATTATATCCCTTCAAATATTTAAACATATTTATCATGTCACTTCTTAACTTTCTCTTCTCCAGGCTAAACATACCTATCTCCCAAAGCCAATCTGCAGATGGCATGGTTTCCACACCTTTTACCAATTTGGTCATCCTTCTCTGGACACGTTCCAGTTTGTCATCATCCTTCTTGAACTATGGTGCCGAGAACAGAATACAGTATTCCAGGTGGGGCCTGACCAAAGCAGTTACTTCCCTTGATTAAGACATTATACTCCTATTGATGCAGCCTAGAATTACATTGGCTTTTATAGTTGCTACATCACCCTGTTGATTCAGACTTCTAGATCCCTTTTACATGTACTATGGTCATGCTAGGTGTTACCCATCTTATATCTGTATTTCTATTTTATTGTACTACTTTATACTCCACATTTTCACCAAAGCTGGAACATGAAACAGGTAACAAGCTAATAAAATAACAAGTTATTTAAAATGGCATCACCATTCAATTAACACCATTCAAAAGATCCATTTAAAAACAAAGGATAAAGGATAAAAGTTGTACTGCTTACTAAGAAAAGCCCTTTTCTTGTAAACAATCAGTTCTCCAAAGCCTGTTGAAACAAGAATGTCTTCGCTTGCCAGCTAAAGGTCAGTAAGGAGGGAATCAACCTAGCTTCCCTAGCAAGAGAGTTACAGAGCCTGAATGCAGCAAGGGTGTAACCATGGGAGGACATGATGAGGACATTACCTCCAATAAATTTTTTTCCTCCTCCATGAAATTTTCTTTCAGTCCTCAAATTTCTAGCCTTGCAGTAGCTTAACATTTCAGTTAAGTATTTAGAACTATAGTTTGGGCATCAAAAAAAAAAAGGTGGCACAAAAAGATGGCACAAAAATTTATCAAGGGAGTGTGGACACAGGAAATATAAAATTTCCAGCCATCAATGACTTTCAATGTCTCCTTCCCTTGTAATGCTAGAAATTTGGGAGTGAAGGAAAATATCATCTGATGGAGCTGAATACATACTGGGGGGAGCAATGCCTTCATCCCTCCCCCTTCCACCAAGAGATTCTTCTGTTCGGACTCAGTTTCACCATCTATGCTCTTTTTTAAAAAATAAATAAATAAATGTAATAGGTTCTGGAATGAGCATCTATAGCAGAAGTTCTTGTTCAGGTGGTCTGTGAGCAGGCCCACACACTTTTCTCTCCTTTTCTGTTACCTTGAAAACTGTGCTTAAGTACATTTTCCTGGAGAAGAGGTTGATACCTTTCATTCTATTGTCAAAGAAGGTTGTAACTCCAAAGAAAGTTAATAACTAAAGACATGGAAGCAATTGATATGTTTAAATAATGTTTGGCTCTGGGGTCATGGGTCAGGCCATTTTTTCCAGCTGCAGCAATTGACAATTGACTCCCAAAACTATAAAATGAAAAACATCCCTCCCTCCCCAAATTCAAATGTGGTTTTGCAATGCCACACAGCAATTCACACCTCATCATGGTTGAAGACCACCTAGAACATGAAGCTGTGGGAGCATGGCATGATACTTACAGGTGAGTATTTTTGACTCCAGCGCTGTCAGAGTACAACTGACCCCACTGATTGTCAATAGGCAGGTAATAACCTGTGTAGACACAGGCCTCAATCCAATAGCACCTTTGCATGAGAAAGTATGCCGTGGCAGCACTGTGCAACCCCAATGCAGAATAGCAATATCGCACAACACATATCAATGACTGGGTGCCATTGCACAATGTGCAGCACATGATGCCCAACTGCAGTGCAAAGTATAAGATCCACAACCACAATGCAAAATTATATATGTGCTACTTGCAAAGGCAAATGTCAGATGAATGTGCTCTCTGTGCAACCCTACTCTCACCACTGTCAGCAGGATATATACATTGTACAATGGTGACCTTTCTTCCCCACGTGCATGTTCTTATATATGCATGCACATGTCCCTAAGTGAATTCTGGCCACAGTCTGTGCTCCAGCTATAACAGCATCTGTTCCTGATATCAAAGGATGGCTTCTCTGCTTTTCATAGCCATGGGCCTGAATTAGATTTGGGAATTACATGGCCTTTCACATGTTTTTCGAATGCAAGTCTCAGCAGCTGTAGGCATCATAGGCAACGCTGAGGAATGTTGGGATTTGAAATTGTAGGATGCCATGATTTCCACTGTTGGCCTAAATGAAATTGCCACTTCCAACTAAAATAGCCCAACACAATCAGGGGAACTCACTCATGTTGATTTACCTAGTTCCCATGGATGCAAATGGGTATGCTCTAGTTGGGCTACCAATTTGATTTATGTCATGTTAACAAATAATATTGACTTTCACATAATGTTTTCTATTTTCTTTGCTGCTAGTGTAGATCAGACTACCTTATACACAATAAATTCATCCATTTTATTTAATAAAAGCTAGACTTTGACAGATTTTCCTGCTTACTCATATGTTACAAAATGTCAGGCCAAAATGTATTCCTTGGGTCGAAGAAAGAAAGGAAGCCAAATCTTCTCCCATTTCTGATTGTTACAAAGAGCTTTCCAAGTTTTTCACAGCTTTCAGTCTTATTGAGTGAAAAATGGAATATGGGCACCTGAGAATGCTGATTCCTAATAATGATGTTATTCTTTCTTTCTCTCCCTAAATGCATATCCACAGAGAAATGGATTGCTTGACAGACTAGCAGACAGATATCATTCCCCTTTTGGCAGCTAACTCTTGCTTCTCTCTGGGGTCAGATTCAAAGGAAAAGGACTATAGATGGGATGAAGTAAATGTTAGTATTCCACATGGGTCTATCCCACGCAGACCCATGTAGGCTGGATTTCACTGTGGGCTGGATTTCACCAAGCGTGCCACATATATTATGTTCAATTCCCTGAGAAGTCAATTAAAAATAATATGCTATGATAATATGCTATGATTGTGTGCACGAAAGTGCATGAAACTTTCTGCTTTCAGTTTCACTAACACTCAAATATGCTGAGAGATTTTCTATGGGAGTCACAGACAATGAGAGGTGGAAACAGACAAGAGGATTGTTGGCATCTTGGAATGTCAAGATTTAGAATGTCAGTGCCTTACTGCAGAGAAAATTGGGCACATCAGTAGGTGCCCAAACTTTTCAGTTAATTAATCATTAATTAATCATCATTAATGAGATCCACTCTCTTCCCACTGTCTGTTTAATGCATGAAGACAATGATGGCAGTCCTTTGATGGGTGAGAGAGACAGGGACAGAAATGACAGAAAGGACAGCCTGGGAACGTCCATAGCCAGACATTTCTGCGATGTGAACTGATACTATGCTTCTGCATGTAGGCGAAAACTGAAGCAGAACCAGTTTGGGAGATTTACATCAGAGTTTTTCTGGTTTTTACATACTGCTGTTTCGCATCACAGTGAGCCATTCTAGGAGCTGAAAACATGCAGAAGCATGAGGAAAATTATGATGCTAAAACAGTACGACGTGCAGACCAGAGGGTAATAATTTGACGCTGCTATGATGTATCAACCTCGTGCGGAAATTGCCATTGGCATAGCTTTGCTATCAGCATGCTGCAACTGAGATGGATCAAGCGTCTCACAGGCAGAGTCCCACTCATGGAACACACCTTGGCTTCCCTTTCCCGTGCAGTCTGCTTTACTGCCAAAATTCTGCTTTGAAAGGTATTAAAGGCTACATGACAAATAGGAGGAAATCCTTCACTTCCATTCATAGAAACAACAGTGGGTCAAAGTCACTTTCATGGCCCACTGGGCATCCTGTACGAGGAGACAGAAGGTCCAGCACAGGGCATATCCAGTCTACTTACTTGGCATTCTGGGTAACAATTAGGCCAAAACCAGGCAACATTTCTTTTTGGTGGACCACATTTCCTCAGAAATGCAATCTGTTAGATCACATGCTAGAGGTGGATGGGACTGAAGCAGTGGTGCCAAATGAAGGTTGGTGATGCCACAGCTAAAAAGAAGACAAGTGCACCCTCTTTTTCTATTTTTACCACCCTCTTTTTTCTTCTCTCTTCCCTCTCTCTCTCTCTCTCTCTGTGTCTCCATCTTAGCTTTTGAAGACATTTGAAACAGTGCCAAGGGCCGCATGAGATCAGGCCAAGTTACAGTGACTCTAGCGACTCTAGGGCAACAGGCCTAATTTAGGCCCATTAGCAGCAACCATAAACAGATCTTGATAGTGGTATGAGGAAACTTTCCTTGGTATCAACCCAAAGAAAAACTATGCTAGATGTGGATTTTACTGCTTCAATTATTTCAGCTTATAATAGTGAAACATCATAGCGGTAACGTGTGTGTACTAATAAATATATTACTCTGTGCAAAGCTGGATTAAAATATATATTTGGTTAGAAATGGGAGAAAAAATAATGGGTGGCATCCTTGCCTTTGGTTACAGACTTTTGATCTTGTAACTTTTTGGATTCATGTTTACAGTCCTTAATAATGGGAAATATCTGCAGCACTCTCCTCGTCATGAAGAAATTTGAGAGAAGTAGTTATGGCAGGACCCCATTGGGTCTCTCCAGCTGCCTGTTCCCTGCAAACAGGAGAGCACTACAGACATTATTTCCAGAGCCCAGAACTCCAGTGCTTCAGAAAACCTTTGGGTGGGGTGCTTCCTCACTGAAAAGGTTTTTTTGGGGTGGGGGTGATATCATCAGCGGTAACTTCACCATTATAGTTACGTCTGATGGTTCAGGATCTTGGCCAACGTATGACTATGAAGAAGTTTCCAAACAAAATCAAAATTAAGTGTAAGCATACTTAGATATCCTAAAAGCCAATCAAATATTTGATAAGTTTACAATTCCTCTGAAAATATCAAAGAACTGGTAAAAAATATGAAAGTCCTCTGTTGTAAAACACAGAATGTTTTGATATGCCTCATGTAAAAATAACGTTCTAAAGATGAAGAAAGCTTATAAACTGTCCCATAAAAGGTACTTGTTTCTTTCTAAATATTTGATTGATTGTTGAAGACAAAAAGTCTTCATAAGAATGTTTATAACAGGTTTAAAACGTCTTTACAAAACATTTAAACTTTGTGGGTGAAGTAGTTGTTTGTCGAATATGCTGGAGTAGCAATTCCCTATCTTGGATACTTGGGTGTTGTTGGATTTCAAAGCTCTTGTAGGCATAAAAAATGGTTGGGGATCCTGGGACTTGTAGTCCAAAAATATTTGGCAACATAAGTCTGGGAACCACCATTCAAGAGCACAGATGGAGTGTGACTTGTGGAGACTCCCAACACCATAGGCATCTATACTAGACTACATCACACTACATTAGGAATGGAAAAAATATACAAAAATATTCAAAAAATTGTTGAAAATGCTTCAGTTGTTGAAAATAATGGTTGAAAATGGGTTTATTGAGTATTGAGAGACTCTTATGAGCATCTAGATGTGTAAGAATCTTTGCAGTTTGGGACTTACTCTGCACATGGTTTTTTGGTGCATAAAATAATATTTCCTGTGAAGGGAATAAGTTTGCTGCACGTAAAACAACCTTTCTGCACAGAAAATATTGTTTAAATACTATTTTCTGCACCAAATAAACAAACAAACAAAAACCCCTGAAACAGAAAATAGTTTTTGCAGTTTTTGAAGACTTTCTTGCATCAAGGAGAAAATTTATGAAGATTTACATCCCTTACTTGCACCTGTTTTCAGAAGCGATAGCCCAATACATGCAATTACAATTGTGTGAAGGGGAGAACTTAGATGAGCTCATTAGTCCTAGTCACTCCTTTGTGTCTTAGGCCCTTTCCGTGCGACACACCCAACCTGCCATGGGGATGGGCGAAGGATGGGGCTAGGACAACACTTATGCATGACATCACCCCAGATCTGTCCTTCTCCAGGCCCCATGCAGCATGATTGCACTCAAATCATTGATGGGTTTTCCTCATCAATGACTGGTGATCATGCCATCCTCCTGCCAGATGTCTGCACTTACTGTTGCTGTGGAGGTCCTGGAAGCACAATAGCTGTTCTTCCTGCCCTAGTGCAGCTTGGGACAGTACCTGGCTGTGCTGAGGCGGAAAGAGGCATGGCCATTACACTTCCTGGTTCCTGCGTGCAGCTGGTACAGAGGGGAGCTTTCCATCGTGCTTCTCTCCCAGGGCTGCCAGCATCACCAGATCCCGCTAGGACAGAGGTAAACTGCAGAAAATGCCTTAGTTGCCCTCTGTGTGTTGGGGATTGAATGTCTGAACAGAGTAGCCTTCTCTACTGAGTAATTTAATAATGTGAACATTTTAAACATTCAAACTCGCACTCAAGGAGGGTCTAAGTCTGATGTGAAGCCTGTACTTTGGGGACCAACAGCAGGTCAAATGTTGCGCACTTCTGCTTTCAGCTCTAATTAGGCAGAGTCAGGTAGCATCACAGCATATTTTGGGTACAGGCATCCCCTGCTTATCTGACAGGTTAGGGACCAGAGCACTTTAAGAAAATGAATTGGTTGAAAAGAGGAATCCAGTCTTTTGTTAGTTCTTCTCCTCTTGTCTTCATCCTATAGGGGACATGAGAGAATTATGGAGGCTCACTTGGCAAGCTCATGTTCCCCCCAGAAAGAAGGCAAGAGGAGAACTGACAAAAGACCAGACTTCACCTTGAAAGAATAGTCTGTATCAATAATCAACAAGAGTTGAAAAAACAGAACATCAAAAAATGAGTTGTCAAAAAAACAGGGAATGGCTGTATTATGAAAGGCCAGGAAATAATTAGGCCATTTCTGCATGATGTTGCAGTACCACTAGGGGGACAGGATGGCAGTAGTCCATGGGTCATGTTTTCAAATGATATCGTCATGGTCCCGCTGCCATCCCTCCCCCACCCATCACAATCACAGGATATTCACTTAATGGAATAAATCTAAGTGCATGCAATCATGCGATGCTCCCGTACTTACCTGCCATGTGGAAGGGCAGGAAGTGCGATGGAGTTGCGTCCTTCCCCAGCACAGCATAGGAAAGAGCTGGCTGCACTGTGGAAGGCAGATGTGTGTTGCTTGCACTTCCTTCCACAGGGAGCCAGTCAGGAAGGAAGCTTTCCTGTTGCACTCCTTTCCTAGCAAAGGTGCTGCCAGGACCATGATGGGAGGCCAACAGGAGCAAGTAAGGGGCAGAAATGGCCTTAGATATTTAATTCATTGTTAATACACTGAGGATTTTTGTTTAACCTCCTGTGCCAAAACAAGGTGGCTGGCTTGGAATACTAGGCACCTTAAGTTGGAGTGTATGGGGGTACCATTTTTTATTTCCCCTCTGGCAGCAAAATGTCTTAGGGCAATCCTATCTGCCCTAGAGATTTAGTGTTTGAAAAAAGTTAGAAAAGGGATTTCTCAAGCAAAAATATAGACGCTGCTTTCACTCTGTGTCTAGCACACTGGTTGTCAAACTATGCTTCAGGGAAGAAAGTGGGAAGCTTAATAAAAGTAGACAAGCTTCCCTGAGAGACTGGCATTTACCACATCACTGATAAAATTGGTAGCATCTGTCTTTCAGGAAAGTTTGTGTGGGTAGATTCTAGAGTACTTTTTTTTTTCATGTTCAGTGACTATGAGGGCCAATGAAGCCCAGATAGTCACCCACACACCATCCACAGGCTAGCTAGACAATTCCTAGAGCTACCAAAGACATTATGCAGTTATCCCACTTTCCAAGCTCTGCCATTAAGATGTTTGCAGTCTTTGGATATCTTCCTCTTGCCATCTCTGTAATACAGTCCTCCTTCCACATTCGCAGGTTTGACCTTCACAAATCTGATTATTTGTGAAGTGTGTGCCTGCCTCCCCTCCATTCTCATCCTCCTGTTCCTTTGCCTTTCGCCTGGGAGTGTATGCCTTCGTTCTCTGTGCCTGGGCAAAGGGCAAGGGAATGGGAGGGGGAGCACTGTATATAGAGAGGGAAAGTGCATGTGTGCCTTCCCCCTATTCCTTTGCCTTTTGCCTGGGCACAGAGAATGCACTCGGGGCAAAAGGCAAGGAATGGAGGAGGCACACCTCCCCCATATTCCCTTCTCTTTTACCCAGGCATTGAGAAGGAAGGCATACATGCCAGGGAAAAGGCAAGGGAATGGGAAGGGGAGCACAGGGGGCTTACTTGTGGTTTTTCCACTTTTGCAAGGCTTCTGCACTCCAAACTCTTGTAATAGTGGAGGAGCCACTGTACGATAGCACTTCAGTGGACCAATAAAACTTATTCTGATTGTGTAAACTTGATGCAAAAGTTCTCACCAGGAGACTATTCATTTCAGGCCATTATATACTCGTGGCGCTCAAACTTTTTGAAGCCAAATCAGTAGTACAACTCCTTTATGGATCCCAACTGAGACCCTTCCCGAACCCTGCACCATTAGAACTTGTGCAACCCAAATTTTTAAGATCAGCTTTCCAAGTTCCAAAATGTGTCTCCAATGCAACTCTGAGACTGGAGTCACGCTTTATGAAAGTGGAAGCCAGAGAGTGGGTAATTATACTCAGCTACTGGCTTAGACTATCCTTCTTTCCCACTGGCCTGGCTCCACTAACCTTGAGAGATGACTTCCAGTCTATGTAGAAACAGACAGTGATGACTAAAATCCCATCACTGGGTTTTCCCCCAGAGCTTCTGCTCAGCATGGGATATGATAAAGCCAAAGCAGCTATCAAACAACAGATGGTAGATACAGAGCAACAATTGGATCTAGCTAGCACCTTAACCTTTATTGCTTCTGACCTCAATAGATATCAAGCTTCACCTATGGCGTACTTAGCAAAACTAGAAGTACCTAAACACCAGAGGGCCTGTACCTTGGCACGATGTCATGCCCTTCCCTGAGCTGTCCTGGAAGGCCAATACAAGAAGATCCCCTTCTCAGACAGATTGTGCCCCTGTGGCTCTGGCCAAATTGAAACAACAGAACATGTGCTTCTCCAGTGCTTGTACTACAGGGATATCTGCCTCAGCCTTAATTCCCTTCTCATGCGTAAATGCCAAGGATGCACTGGAGAATTCTACATTTCTTTGTTACTTTCAGACACCAACCCCCATATAACATATAATGTTGCCAGATTCTCTGTAGCAGTGGTTAAAATTCGTCAGGCACTGACCTCCGCAGTAGACTAGTTCCAAGCTTGTCTTGTTATATGGGAACTGTGCAGCCTGAAGGGGAATTTCAATGCTGTCTTTAACCTGTTTTTAACCTGTTTTTAACTTGTGTTTTTATCCTTTTTTCTGTATCCCCTTTTTACCTGTGCTGGTCTATGACCATAATAACTATTCTATTCTATTCTATTCTATTCTATTCTATTCTATTCTATTCTATTCTATTCTATTCAGAATTTTTTTAAGAAAAGCAAGACCTGGGGTTTGCAGCTTAGGGAGGAGCATTTAGAATTCTCAGCCAGTGAGAGCCTAAACTACAAACCCCAGAATTCCCCAGGAATTCTGAAAGTTGAAAGTGGAATAATAGCACTATAACAGTGTAGTGTGGAAATGGCCTGAGTTCAAAGTTCAAACTCAACTCAGTAGGTGGGGAGGGGAAAGAGATGAATGCATGAAGTATTGCTTTTCCCAGTTTAGGCAAAAGAAAACTGCTCTTTCATCTCCTAGTTTGTCTACTTTTACTCATTAATAACTTTTGCTATCTTGACCACTGTCTGATATTGCTTGGCCATGCGTCCCACGTTACATCTGTGAAATGTTGGAGGATATGCTGAAGCTCTACTTTAGAGGTAACACAAAAATATCTGGACATCCCCATGCAAACTTGGATAAGTGACTAGTCAGCTGAATGTGGGAAAATCCAGTCAGTGTGATGCAGCGGCAGCGGCGGCGGTGGCAGAGGTAGTAGTAGAAATAGTGACGGAGGTTGCTTGTGGCTTAAATCCATTAAAAGCCATTTCCGCACTAGACTGTCATAGCGCTATTGTTCCACTTTCAACGTCCTTTTTTCCTACATGCAGAAGCATAGCATCAGTTCACATCGCAGAAATGACTGGCTATGGACGTTCCCAGGCTGTCCTTTCCGTCATTTCTGTCCCTGTCTCTCTCCGCCCATCAAAGGACTACCATCATTGTCTTCATGCACTAAACAGACAGTGGGAAGAGAGTGGATCTCATTAATGATGATTAATTAATGATTAATTAACTGAAAAGTTTGGGCACCTACTGATGTGCCCAATTTTCTCTGCAGTAAGGCACTGACATTCTAAATCTTGACATTCCAAGATGCCAACAATCCTCTTGTCTGTTTCCACTTCTCATTGTCTGTAACTCTCACAGAAAATCTCTCAGCATATTTGAGTGTTAGTGAAACTGAAAGCAGAAAGTTTCATGCACTTTCGTGCACACAATCATAGCATATTATCATAGCACATGGCCCCTCCCGAAACTGCAAACCCCAGGATTCCACAGGACGTTGAAAGTGGAATAATTGCGCTATAATAGTCTAGTGCGGAAATGGCCAAAGTCATCCATAAAGTATTGTGCAAACGTACTTCTCTCAAAAAAACTATCTAACTTGCAAGATTTTTGTTCCACTTTCAAGGCTAAGATGCTCCTGCAGTTTCTTTGAGGTTTGTTTGGAATGAGCATTCCTGTTTTTCACAAGTCTAACAACTAGCCGATAGCTGCAGTTACTTTGAGAAAGTGGAAAATAAAGATTTACTGTTAAATATTTAATGAGAGAGACAGAGAACTACTTTAGGGGCTTTGGAACTGTAAGAAATTACCTTTTAAAACTAAATTTCCAAGCATTCTGGCAAGAGTTATAATACCCATTCATATCTGTTATCACTGTTAGAAAATAAATCTGCCGGTATCAAAGGTCAAGGAAGAAACGGTTATGCCAGTTTTGGCCAAGGTGAGGTTATGGTCTTAAATGCTGTTTTTTGGACTGACTGCTGAGGATCTGACTAGACTCTGCATGCACTGATTTGTCTCTACAATCCAATTTATAAGACTTGAGAGAAACAGAAAACATATAGTGGAATATGATAAAAACACATTTGCCTGTAATGATAATGCTATTACTATGATAATAATAAGCTTTTCCCAGACTGAACGTATATAAAACACCAGCAATAATGAAACCTGCCACATTTTAAAGGGCTGAAGATTTATACACATCTTCACAATTTTATTAAGAATGCAGATCTGATGGTTGTGTGATTCCTTTAATCATTGCACGTGCTTGTTCAGATGTGATATGTTAGATTACCCTCATTTTAGTTCAACTCTGCTTTCCCAAATAAATGCAGGAGGCATAGCTAGACCTTTCACAGACTATTAACTTGCTATTGGTCATTTAGATTTCTGCATTTAATTGCTTATTGGATAAATTATTGGTTGGTTAACTTCCTGAATACATTTGTCCTGCCATTGTGAGGCAAAAAGAGCAAAGAGCCCAACATTCCAAGATGTGGTGGTTACAAAACTTGCCCACTTCTGTTAGCAAACACTGCCTCTGAACTTCCTTTGTGTCTCCTGTCTGTGGGCTCCTCCAGAAAGCACAGATGTACCTGGAGTTTGTGGTATTTGTTGCTTTAGTTCTTGTGTCTGTTTTTTTTTAAAAAATATGCAAATTACATTTCTATGATCCCAGACTATTTTCTGAAAATTTCTGGCACCGGCTGTATGCAATATTCTACTGCTTAAGTTGGTTCTTTTTAAATTCCGAGATGCAGGGAAATAGTATGTTCATTTCTCTTATCCTTCTTTCATTTTTAAAGATTTTTTTTAAAGAGTTAGGCCATTTTTCCCTGAACTGTTATAGTGCTATTGTTCCACTTTCAACATCCTGTGGAATTCTGGGGTTTGTAGTTTACTGAGGCCAAAGAGCTCTCTGGCTGGGAATTCTTAAGGCCCATCCCTAAACTGCAAACCCCAGGGTTCCATAGGAAGCTAATTAAGTGCAAACTACTTTTTCACCCTGAACTTAGTTTACAGCAATTGACCGAAGCTGAGGACAAAGGGAGAAAGTGGAAAGAGGAGAGAGGAAACTGGGATATTTTAAAAGCAGCTGAAGAAGTGGGATGACAGAGAATTAATTGCGATTGTTCCTGCCAAACTGAGACAGAGGGAAGTTATGGTGGTGGCTCACAACCTGCTCACTGGCCATCTATAGCTGGCAATTATACCAGTCCAAATCATTATTCACAACTGTATCCTAAAAGTGGTCATACTTAATCAGTGTCTGTTACCATAGGAGAGGTGGAGAAAGTTCATGCTGAAAATGGTGGGGTGGGCAGAATTAGATCTGTTTTGTTACTGAATTTTACCTACCTGACTCCTCAGGCTTAAGATATAGACCTCTCATCTGTTTACCTTTGGAGGAAGAAAAGAAAAGCCATTAAAACTTGAAGCAGATAACTACCTGAAAAACTAGTCCCAAATGCTCCCTTCATGTTTCTGCAGCACTCCTGCTACAAGCTAGCTGTGAAATATCTGCAAATAGAAAATGCTAATATTGTTAAAAAATTAACAGGGCAGACTACTTTCAGTAAAGCTGTTTGCAAAGAGCCATCTGGATACACTAAAATAAAGTCGTCCTTTATATCCAAAATATGCCTTACATTGGTACAATGCAACACAAATGACCAGCTTTTTTACATTTTAGTTGCTTTTTGTTTGTTTGTATGTTTTCTCCTTGTAAGAATTGTTGCCAAGAATAATGTTTCCATTGTACTTGGCAGTGTAAGGCACAAGACTTTACATGCAAATCAGGTGTGATCAAACTCCCTGGGCATTTGTGCGATTTCAGAGTTGAATTGGTTCAATAATTCTTGGGGGCAGAGAGTACAGTCAGATGGGCCTCAAGCCATCTCTCATTCTGAGGGAACATATACTGCACTTGTGGGATATGTGGGAAAGAGATGTTGTATGGTTATTTAGACATGTTGGTTGTCAGTCTCCAGAAAGGCTTGTAGTGTGGTGGAGTCTCCTTCTTTGGAAGTGTTTAAATAGAGGTTGCATGGCGATCTGTTGGGTGTATTTATGCATGGCATGGGGATGGACTCAATGACGCTTATGGTCTCTTCCAACTCTACAATTCTATGACTCTATGATTCTAGTATTCCTCTCCTATACTCTTTTGATCATGCCTGAAAAAATAAATACAGTTTTAACCTAGCTCTGGCTCTACCATGAGGAATTTCCCTTCTATTGATTTCACATTAAAATAAGTGTTCCACCCAGAAATAATCCTCCTGAAGCCCCTTCTGCTTCTAGGGACTATGGCCATTTCCGCACAATGGGGCTGTCCCACTATGGAGACAGGATGGCAGCAGTCGGCTGGTCGTGATTCCACACGACGTCATCGCTGGCTTGCTGCCATCCCATTGTCACCTTCTACGCCCTAAAGAAGGACAGCTTTTTCTGAGAAACAGGCAAATGACCAGACGTTTCTTGCTCCAAGACTAAATACCAGATTTATTTAAGTACAAAAGTATAAAATGTAAAGAAAATAAATGTCTGCTGCATCAGGGTGCCGGGAGGCTCGGAACAAAGGCCGGGGGTGTGACTAAGTCCTTATATGGATACTTCAGCCTCCATTCCCACTGTGGCAATATTTATCCAATCACAGTTGGACATTTAGGAAATGTCCAGAGGAGGTGAGAGATGCATCAGGTGAGGTAGTACCATGAGTCAGCAGATGGGCTAGGACTCCTGTTTAAGTGTCTACTTTACTAGCTTATAATGGAGGTTATCCTTCTCTCACTCACACCATCACCATGCATTGTGCTCACAGCGCATTTGCTAAACAGATAAAATTCATTTAGCACCTGTGGTTGCATGGTGCTCCCATATCTACCCGTCCTGCAAAAGGGCAGGAAGCATGACGGTGACACTACCTTCCCCAGTGCAGCCTGGGAAATGCCTTGCTGTGCTGCAGAAGGAAGAGGTGGGGCCATCGTGCTCCCTTCTGCTGGGAGACGGTCCCATACAGAGAGGAGCATTCTTTCGCAAACTCTTCCCTGTCTAGACTGCAACAGGATGACTCGCAAGAGCCCCATTGTGTGGAAATGTCCTATGTCTGGATCTTAGAACTGGAAGGAGATAAAATCAGCTAGTGATGTGCCTCATGCATGTCAGATGCAGCTCTGTGACATTTATAGCGTAAGCCTGACCTAGGGGGCTGCTTCTGTTTCCCATCACTGTGTTTTGTGAGCTTGCAGATGTCGAGTAGGGCTATTTCTCCTGTTTTTACTACTCAGGTAAATGACATCTGTTTCCCAATGCAATGCTCTAGAGTAATTCTGGATCCTCTAGTTGCATACCCTGGCCATTTTCTTTGGCTTGAGGAATTCTTGATTCCTTGATCCAGGAAGGCTATCTCAGTTCTCTTCAGACATCTGATGAAGGAGGCAGGTTCACGTGCACTGTATTCTGCATCCTCTCCTTCCTATTAGCCTGTGTGGAAGCTGGTGTTTTGAATCATCAACAAAAGACCATCTCCAGAAAAGAGAAAAGAAGACAGCCTGATAACTTTCTCACTTTGCCACATTGCTAAGGCATTGTACAAAAAGAAGAATGGATACATGATTGGCTTTGCAATTGATGCCACGTCTAACACACTTTCAGGGACAGGTGAATGGGAAAGAGTTCTCTTTTCAAGTGTTGTCTTGAACCCCCTTATCAGGTCTTAAGGATGGAGTTCCCAAGACACTCTTGTTTGTCTGAGGGATGAATTTTTTGAAGATGCTTGACAGAACAAAATAGCCGAGCTGTGTTCTTATATATTTTTCTCCTTCCAATACAATCCCTCTTTTTTTTACAAAGAAACATGTAGGCGGCACCACAGGGCATGAAGGAGAGCAAACACATGCATATACACATTCATCACCACCTGGCACTGAGTTTGCAACTTTTATTAAAGATGCTCAGGCCTTTAAAATCATGAGGATACACTGCAAGTATCAGCAGAGACTAATTCCAAAACACTTGTTTTCCTCTATGACTTGGGCACTGACCTGTTTTATGGGCCAGTGAGTCCACTCTGTGTTTTAGTCTGAACTTTAAAGGACCTGTCCAATGTGCTGAGCCTCTTTTGAAAAGATTGCTTAAAGTTTGGACTCCAATTTGTAAATTATTTACATCCTCCTGCACTCAAGATGAAATTCCCTCCTCTTATCCCAGTTCATTGACTTCTGCCTTCAGACTCTTGCAAGACCATGATTGGTCTTTAGAATGAGGGGCTCTAGGATATTGTGTTCTGTTCTATTCTTTATGCTCTACCTTTAGCAAAGCTAGGACATTCCAACCACACTTTTTTGGATGTAAAGCTTATTAAAATCAGTGTTGTTTCTGAAGAGATAAGTCCTCAATGGAGGAATTTATATGAAATAAAGATGTTCCCCTATATATTGTTTCCAGTGCCAACTACTCCTGGTCTGCTTATGTTAAAAAAAAAAAAAGTGAAGACAGCAAGATCAAAACAGTTGCTGTCTGAGCTAGTACACCCCACCACCCCAAGAAATATACATTGTATGGTAGGCCCATCAAAGTATTTTGGCACTGGATACAGAAAATCTCACAAGAATTCTGGGTGCTGCTGGTGGCTTTGCAGTAAGTAGAAAGGAGGCTTCAATAACATGTGAGTGACAGAGGAAGAACCCAAGTCTATGTTCCTTGGTGGAGGCAGTCCAAGGCATGTTTCTGTGGAGCAGAAAATGGCACCTCCTCTAAGTCATAGAACATATTGTCTAAGGCAAGGTGAGTTATTTTGGCACCAGGGGCAGACAGTGGCCATTTCTGCACAGGCTTAAGAAACGGTGCAGAGTGTCCTCCAGGGAGGATGTCTGCACCTGGGAGTGGACTGGGTCGGACCTAGTTAGTGTAGTTCCGCATCTCAGACTGCTCTGGAACGACCCAAAGTGGTAGTCCAGTGTGCTTTTGAAAGACCGCTTAAAACAGGTCTTTCAAAAGCACGGAGCACGCCACTCCATTCCTGTGCTCCGGTCCAGATTTGCAGGCTCGCACCAGTGTGAGCCTGTGATCTGCCTGGGGCGGGCTTTAGGCTGGCGAGCTTCAGCGGTTGGTGGAGAGCCTCGACCAACCGGAAGCTGCCATTTTCATCCCCGGAGCAGTGCGGAGTGGCAGCCACGCGCTGCTCCGGACCAGCCTGGGCGCAAGCGTGGAGCCAAGAAGTCCGGTAAGTACCGGCACGGGGCGATTCCCTCGCCCCGTGCGGAAATGGCCAGTATGAGAAGAGCAGTTTGCCTTTGCTGGTGGTAAAAATGCATTAAGAATTACTTAAATCTCCTTCCATGATGTCTACTGACAGCTGCCTGAGGTGGCTGAGCCTCACTTCTGGTAGGATCAGAACCCTGACATAGCTCATCACAGGGCCAGTGCTGACAACAAGCCTGATGAGATGCAGGGAATGAAATATGATTTACTGGTTACATAATTCCCATTCTCAATATTTCCCTGTTTAAGAAAAAGAAAGGATGATTTATGACTTGTGTGACATTTGTTGACGGAATGAGAATATCTCTGCAGTAGCTTTTTTTTTTTAAATCTTTCATTGCCTCCTACAAATAGTACAATGGACACCTGGTTGTTGGAAGTTGTTCATGTTAAATGCTAGAATTCCCATGGGATCTCATTATAACCAGGTGGTTTTCTAAATCAAACTGGTCAGCCTTTTGCCTGGCCTTTTTCACATGTTCTATTGCAGAGCAGCAAAGAAAATGCTGCAGAATTTCAAACAGATTCTGAGCAATTATACATAATAGAGAGCTACAAAAATCAAAAGAAAGGAGAGGGGGATTCCATTCAAGAAGCTTGAATACTTTAAACAGCAAACACATAACAACAGCCCATTATAAATAATCTGTCCCTTCCTTTCTATAATTACCTGCAATACTAGATACTTACATAGGAGTAAATTCCATTTAGCCCAACAGCTCTTACTTCTGAATAGGAAAGTCTGAGGATTTTGCTTGCTCAGTATTTTTAAGCAAACTGACCCAACACTTCCTAGACAAATGTACAGATTGGAATGCAGTTCTCCTTTGCATTTTGCACTGTCTCTAAATTTTGCACATCTTCTATTCAATGTGCATAAATTGCATATTTTAGGAGGTACTTAAACAATAAAACATCAGGATTAATGCAGACAAAGTGCACAGGGGAGGGAACTGCCCTTAAAATACTATTTAAATACAAAGTTGAACGCAAATGTTTGAGCAGTTGAAACAATTACAGGTTGATGCAGAGCAGGAACAGTACAAATGCATGAATTAATATACATAAAACTGACTTGGCCTGGAAACAGACTGATCTGTCCAACCTTATTAAACATGTATAGGAGTGCACGGTTAAATAGGCAAGAGCTAGCAGCTCAGACTAGGAGAAATGTATTCAGTCCAAACATTTGCACTGTGCTGGAGAAATGCTGTGAATGTGCAATGGAATATTCTTGCTGCCTGTGTTATCTTTGCAAATCCTGCTTTAAAGTCCCAATAGCATAATCCTGCTGTGTGTTTATACTGGAAGAAGAGTTTTAGGATGCCAGTTTGTTGAGTTCCTACTCCTCAGGTTCTGTCCTTTATCCTAAAACCAGCACAACCGTACACCTATGAAAAATGTGTGCTCGCATTGAACTGAATGGACAGCCAAACTACAGGCTTTTCCGCACTAGACTGTTATTTTGCTGTTATTCAACTTTCAACATCCTATGGAATCCTGGGGTTTGCAGTTTAGGGAGGGGCATTTAAAATTCTCAGCCAGAGAGCTCTTTGGCTTCAGTAAACTACAAAGCCCAGAATTCCACAGGATGTTGAAAGTGGGATAATCACACTATAACAGTGTAGTGTAGAAAGGCCTTACATGGTCTCCCACCACCTTTCCCACCTCCCTTATTCATACAGAATTCATTATTGTTGTGTGCCTTCAAAACATTTCCAACTTATGGAGACACTTATCACATGATTTTTTTTGCCAAGATTTGGTCCGAGAGGGTTTGCCATTGCCTTCTTCTGAGAGTGTGACTTGCCCTCAGTCACCAGAGGGTTTCTATGACTGAGTGGAGAGTCAGACATTCATTTTCTCTAATCAATACACACAAACCACTTATACCATATTGATTTTCTTCAAGGCAGAACATAGGATTACAGGCAGCCCTCCACATTTATGTGTTTGGCTTTCACAGATTTTATTATTTGCAGGTTTCTCCAACCCGTGCCTTCCCCTGCCCTCAGGCACTTCTTTTCTGGAGGAACCTTACCTCTTGGTGGCTCTGATCAGTCTACAGAGTCCTTTTGAAAAACCACCTCTGGTCCCCCTCCTCCTCCACCAGCTGCTGCCTAGGATGGCTCACAGCCCAATTTCACAGCACCACAAACCTTCTGCCGAATCTCCCCACACACCCGAGGAAGGAAATAGCCAAGAGAGAGGAAGTATAGGACCACCATGACAGCCCCACCCCCTTTCCTTGACCTGGGTTGGGCCCTGGGTGTCCCTTCTGCCCACCATGCCTTGGCCGTCTTCCCACAGATACATGCACACATTTTGATATTTGTGATTTTTCCACTCTTGTGAGTGTTCTGCACCCCTAACACTAGTGAATGTGGAGAGACAACTGTTTTGCTAAATATGTACCCAGCAGTGCATCTAAGCAGTATATCAGCCCCAACAGGGATCCCATAATTATAGATTATTTTAGATAATTTTAGATCAAGATTTTGAAAGGTCTACAACTCTCACATACTACTGACTATGGCCTTTCTGCACCAACCTATTAAAACGGTGCAGAGCGACCTCCGACAGAGTTCTTCTGCACCGTGGAGTGGACTGGGGTGGACTACTTTTCATAGTTCCGCACTTCAGTCTGCTCCAGAGCGACAGGAACTGGTTGCACAGTGTGCCTTTTAAAAACCTCTTTTAAGAGGTTTTTAAAAAGCACGAGCATGCGACCCCGTGTCGCTCCATCGCTGCACTTCGGTGCAGATTTGCAGGCACGCACTAGTGCGTGCCTGCAGATCTGCTGGGGGCAGGCTTTAAGCTGGCGAGCTTCTCCGGTTGGATGCTGGCGGCGGGCTTTAGGATCTGCTGGGGCGGGCTTTAGGCTGGCGAGCTTCTCTGGTTGGCTGCTGGGGGCGGGCTTTAGGCTGGCGAGCTTCTCCACCAACCGGAAGCCGCCATTTTGGATACCGGAGCAGTGTGGAGCGACGAGCTTGCACTGCTCCTTGTCCCGACAGACTTGCCTGGATGCTGAAGAAGTCTGGTGAGTCCCGTTTTTGCATGGTTCCTTTCCCACGTGTGGAAAGGGCCTATATTACCTGGGGATTTTGGCAATTTAAGTCCTCAACTTCTGGTGGGCCAAAGGTTCCTCATCCCTGTCATCATTGTTGTTAATATCCTGCCTTTCTCCCAAAATTGGGGCTCAAAATGGCTTACAGTTTATAAACATAATATAGCTAAAAATACAGAAAAATGAACATTAAAATGAGATTAAATTATTAATATTAAAATGATTTAAAATAAAATACCCTTAAAAGATAAAAAGCAATCAAAACAATTCACTCTAAAACAATATAGCACCATCAGCCAATTATTTTAAAACTTTCTGTATTAAAAGCCTGATGGAATAAAAAGTCTTTGCCTGGAAAGACAGCAGAGAGAGGGCCATTCTGGTTTCCCTGGGAAGGGAGTTCCAGAGTTTAACCACTGAGAAGGCTCTTTCTTTTGTTTCCACCAATCGTGCTTGTGAGGGTAGTAGGACTGACAGAAGGATCTCTCCTGATGATCTCAGGGCCTGGGCAGGCTCATATAGGGAGATATGGCCTGCCAGGTAGCCTGGGCATGAACCATGTACAGCTTTATAGGTCATAACCAGCACTTTGAATTGTGCCAGGAAACAGACAGACAGATAGTGGAGCTGTTGCAACAGGGGGATAGTATGGTCTCTATAATGGCCCTGGTTAACATCGTGGTTACACCTCTTTGTACCTGAAATTTCCAAACATTCTTCAAATGTAACCTCATGTAGAATGTGTTACAGTAGTTCAAACAGGATATAATGAAGGCAGGTACCAACACAGCGAGATCTGGCATCTCAAGGAACAGGCACAGTTGGCATGCAAGCTTTAAATGTGGAAAAGCACTCTTGATCACTGCAGAAACCTGTGCCTCCAGGTTCAGAAGTGAGTCCAGCAGCAACCTCAAACTGTAAGCTTGCATCTTCATGAAGAGTGTAGCTCCATCTAACACAGTTTGAATCCCTATGCCTTGACTTGCCTTTCAACTGACCAGAAGCATCTCTGTGTTGTCTGGATTAAGTTTCAGTTTGTTAACCCTCATCCAGTCCATTACTGATGACACTCATTTAGGATCAGGACTGCCTCCTTGGTGGAAAAGAGTGGTAGAGCTGGGTGTCATCTGCATATTAATGGCACTACACCCCAAAATTTTTAGATGATAGGACACAACACAAAACACAGTATTATGTTGGTCTCTGTTCATGCACATGTAGAGCACATCAGTGCTCTAGAGAAATACAGAAGAACAGATTGTTGACACTCCTCAATCAAAACCCTTATAGGTACTTTAGAGGTACAGGTTAGCATATTCAGTGGTGAGGAATGATGGTAACTGAAGTCCAACAACATCTGAGGAGCATATGATTTCCACCCATTTTACAAGTTCTGAATAAGACATAACAGGAAATCCTCATGTGTAATTTGGCCCTGGCCGCAAGTGTCACAGTGGTACCGAGGCTCAACAGTGCCTAGGGCAAGCACTGAAGTTGCGCCCATAGGTGCTGGTGCTGCTGCCCCCCATCACGCTGGTGGAAGGGTCCTAGGTATGCAGGGTCTTTTTGAACAATGCTAAACTTGTAGCCAACTGAAGCCATGGCCAGAGCATGCTGTGTTCCAAGGAGCAAACCTGTGTGATGATGTAACGTCCACACACATATTTCTGCCACATGTCAATTGCTTATATGTTAGATTGTATTAGCTAACCAGTCTTCCTTCCCTTGTCAACCAGTTTTGCTGTCTCTCTCCTACAAGAGCAGGATCTGGAAAGGTTCCTTTTGGGGGACTAAAATTCCTATGACCTCCAAGTGGAAGTTATAATCCAAAAACTAACTCTTCTAAACTCTGTATAGGGCACACAATGAGTGGTGAACGTAGCCATAAATCCCCACATAAAAGCAAGTTCTTTGGCGTGTGAAAGGTACTTCATTCCAACCATTGCTGCTGCCGGCCAAATACCTATGAATTCTTTTAGCTTGCAGGATTAGGGCAAGATTCCTAGGATCCTCAGATCTCAGGGCCTCCAGATCTCAGAAGGAGGGGAGGAATCTCAGGGTGAGACTACTGCCTTAAAATGTGTGGGTATATGTACTTTCCTCATTTGTCAAATCTGATTTTTTAAAATTTGAATGGCATATCCAGTGCAAGTGAGGTTGATGCTTAAAGCGTCATGCTTAAAGACACCTCTAAAGGATGTCCCTTGTAAATCACCCTTGTAACATCACCAAGGCCAACTTCTAGTGATAGTACCAGGGATTGTCTCTAGGTCTTAGATTTTGGCACTGAAAGCTCAGATCCTGAGATAGACCTGACCTGATAAATCTAAGTTACATTTGTCTTGCCCACCTTTGGTTAAGATTTTTTTTTCTTACATGTTTGCTTTTTGTTCTAAAGCTAGCCATTGTCATGAGCCAGGCTGAGCAGGAGGAGGAACAGGCTGCCAATTCAGACGGGGACTCTGAGTTGGATGGGGGGGAGGCCTTGGAGGGAGAAGGGGCTCCTGCAGAGGCAAGGGAGGGACCTACCAGCGACTCCTCAGCTGACCCAGACCCCATACCTACAGCAGAGGAGTCCAATGCTCCTGGCTCGACAGAAGTGGCTGCTTCTGATTCCAGCCCGGAGCTTGCAGCAGACTCTCTCCCCACATTCCTCCAGAGGCGGATGGAGATGGTGGCAGTTCATAAATCGAAACACCTGCTAGAGAAGCGGCTGAGATCAGAGAGCCTGCAGCTGCGGGTCAGGTCAACGGACACTTGATCAGCCCCAGCTGGGCTAAAGACTATTTAAGGCAGACGCTGGGGAGTGGGAGTTTAGAGGGTAACAATTGTCATTCATCTAAGACTCTGCTTCCTGTTCAAGGGCTTGATATTTCTAAGTTCTGCCTTCGTTCATTTTGGGTGATGCAACCTCCTTTTGCTTTATGGCCTTATTTATTTTATTGCCTGTGTTTGCTTTGGGTGCTGTAAACCCTTGATTAATTTATGGTCTGCTCATTAAAAGGCCATCAAAACTTCAGTTGCTGTCTCTGTGTTGCTTGGCCTCCACCTGACATTGACAGCCATTTTCACATAACCCTTCCTTCAAATCTTTTTTGGTCTGCAAACATAATCTGGCAAGTTCACATGCTCCAACTCTGATTGACAGAGGAGGAGAAAGAGGAATCATTATTTAATTTCTACTTCTCAAATTTTAAAATTCTGTTCTATGGACCATTTTGGAGGAAGTGAAATAGAACTAAGTCACTAAATATTTTCCCCTGTAAGGCTTTGAGAATATCTGCTCCCTTTTGTAGTTTGCATTGTTTCTCTGCCAAATGCTCCAAAACACATAATAAGGATTTCAAAAAAAAAAAAAAGGTGAATGCATAAAACTGCTCCACTGTATGTAAACACGTTCTCTTCTGAAGTCAATGCATTCGCTTCAATGCTTACCTAATGTATTCAGTGCATATCTAAACAGATACATGCTTTCCCCATTGGGGTTGATGCTCAGAATATACATGCCAATCTGCATTCCATTCCATTAATATTAAAAGACTGGGTTTTTAAGCCGACATGCAAGTTGAACACACAAGCCTTCTAGCACTAATCAGAAGACAGATCTTTTTACCTAGATCTGAGATCTGTTTACTTCAGATAAATTTTGTTGCCTGTGTTCATTTAGTTTTCTCCATTTCTCAAAAAGTAGTACTTTGAACCATTGTGTTCTCTTCCACATGGGACAAATATGTGGAGAGGGTGAAATATTTGTACCTGTATTCTTTAGTTGTTGTTGTTTTGAAAAAATACCCAAATGGCATTTCTTTTGTTCCAGAATGTTTTCTGGCAGTTGCCAGCAGCAGCTGCTACATTTTATTCTCACCCTCAGGTGGGTTTCTTTTTACTCCTGAGACATATTGGAACAAAACAGTAATCTCTTCCTTTCTTGCTTTTCTTTTCCTTCTTTTTGCCCCTAAGATAAAACAGAATTGTATTGCTAATTACACCTCTGTGTCAGAAAAATGGCACCTTTGCGCTATAGCAATGTAACTATAAGGAGAAAAAAATAAAAATTAAAAGAGCAGAAAACTGGCCCTTTAAATCACAGAACCACCGTAGCAACCCACACCTTGGTTTTTTAAAACTGTTGGAAGCACTCTAGCACAGGTCAAAGTAATTGCTACAAACAGTGCTCTTCGCCCCCCTGCAAAAAAAAAAAAAAGGAATGCAGAGGCAAAACCAACCAGGGAAAATTGGAAAAACTGAAGGAATTGTATTGCAAGAACTTACTCTTCCAAATCTAGAAGAGCCCAGTATGTATTTTTGTGCTTCCTGGGTGTGCAGACTTAGGCCTTTTCTGCATGAGGCTGGTGAATCGGTTCATGCTATTTCTTACCAGATTTTCTGAGCTTGAAACAAGGCGGACTTTCCCTCATTTCCTTCTGCACAGCTACTGTGTATGTTCCATTCTGATTCAGAGGAGTGCGAGTTCATGAATCTACACTGCCTCCACTCCTGCTGCTCCCCTCACCCCGCTCCATCAGCTGTGATTGGCCTTTTTTTTTTTTTGCATGGTTTAGTACATCATTACATACATGCGTACGTACGTAAGTCCATACTACCCCCTGGCCCCTCCCACAAGCCCTCCCCTGACCACCAGTTTGCATTGGCATGAATGTACGTGTCTGCACCACTGTGAAAGTACAGATTGGATCAATCTGGAAAATTGGAAAACCGATTTCTTCCAGTTTTCAAATAGTGTGCTTTACCACCACATGGGGAGCATTCAGTCGGAATTACGTGCGGAACGAAGGTAAATAAACCGAACCTAGTCTGTTCCAAGGTGCTGAAGACCTCCGTGGCAAGACGCACTGGCCCACCTTAATAACTGCGTGTGGAAAGGGCCTTAGATTCACAAAGGGAAAAGTGCCAGTTTGTGTGAGAGGAAAAAAACAGACTAGCATTCTGTATTACAGTTATAGGCCCTTTCCGTGGAGTGGTTGCTGCCCCATCTGCCCCTCTCCCATTTTCCTGTCCCCCGTAAATCAGAATTCTTTGGCCACTGAGAACCATGCTACCACCCCTGCTTGATGCCATTGCAGTCCCGTTGCTCATGCATTCCCAGGCAGCATGATCACGGGGTAAATAATTGACAGCGTTTCTCTGTCAACGATTGCGCTGCACTCCCACCATGCGCCCACACTTACCTTACCACCACTTCAGTTTGTCTGATGATGGTGCCAATCTTAGATTCCTCAAAGGACTTAGGAAGAACTGGAAATCTTAAGCTTTGGGGCTGACACCCCACCTATTAAGCTGCCCTGCAAGCCATAGGGGCTTGCAACAGAGTGGTACAACAGGCACCACAGCAAAAAATGTTGTAGTGTACAGTAGAGTGCTCCCCCATTCCATTTCATGCTCTCCCATTTTCCTGTCCCCCGTAAATCAGAATTCTTTGGCCACTGAGTGTGCTCTATTTTTATTTGGCTCTTATGGGTCCTACCTGGGGCAAGGAGGACAGGTTGCTGAGTATGTTTGAACAAAAGCACCAAATTCTATCTGATTTTGGAAGCTAAGTGAGGCTAGCCCTGGTTAGTACTTGGTTGGGAGACTGCCAATGAATGCCAGATGTTGTAGGCTATATTTCAAAGGAAGGAACAGGGAAAACCACTTCTGAATATTCCTTGCCTAAGAAAACTCTATGAAATTCATGTGCCTGCTATAAGTCAACAGGTGAGTCAGAGGCACATAGACACACAGATACATTGCTGCAAATTATGGAGTTTCTCTGAGCTTCCTAATTCTTCCTTATTGTCCATGGATCATGTCATGTAATGAACGGCACTCACTGAACACAGAAAATATCAGACACAGAAGAGAATAGAAACCCTCGACATTATCTTCTGCAGTTGGCAAATGCTATGAAGTGTCTGCTTTGGCCAGGCCTTTATACTGAGTCAGACCATTGGTTCATTTTGCCCAGTATTGTCAACACTGACTGTCAGTAAGTCATCTAAGGACTTTTTTTTTCACTCTACCAGGAGATGCCAGTGATTGAACCTAGGACTTTCTTTCCCAATCGATCAAGGGTTCTTTTGATGCACTCAGCTCTTGCCACTTTGGCCAGATATATATCTGCATTATACTGCTATAGTGCTATTATTCCATTTTCAACATCCCATGGAATTCTGGGGTTTGTAGTTTACTGAGGTTAAAGATCTCTCTAGCTGAAAATTCTAAAGGCCCCTCCCTAAACTGCAAACCCCAGGATTACATAGGATGTTGAAAGTGGAATAAAAGGACTATAACAGTGTAGTGCAGAAATGACCTTTGCTGGGGACCAGTGTGGAGAATGCTTTAGTATATCTTTTGTTTGTTTATTTGCTGGTGTTTTTTTGTTTGTTTGTTTGTTTTTTGTACTTTGGATTGTCTTTAGCCCCCTCTGGGCACTGTTGAGTTCATTATATTGAGGTGGAAAGGCAGAATAAAAATTGTTTCAATAAATAAGTGATAAAGTGACCAGGCTTAAATATGGGTATGGCCTGGCTAAGGCATAGCAAGCAGGCTTTGCTGTAGCATTAATAATAATGCAAACTTTCTCATTCTTTAAGAGTATTCCAAGAGTAAATAAATTCTAAAGGTATCTCACACACTTGTGGGTGTGGTGAAGCTATATATTTACCACATATATGCTTATCACTGTGGCAGTACGAAGTTCAAACTGATTCATATGAAGCTACTTCAGATCCAGTTCTAATTCCAATTCTATCACCTTTCTATTCTATCTTCATGTTCAATTGGCCAGGGAAGCCAGTGCTTTAGATAAGTCCATTAGTTGCAGCTCTTCTGAATATGATGAAAACTTTGTTGAAAAGGAGAGATTTCATCTTTCAACTTGCTGGCCGGGAATCTTTAACTTGTAGAGGTCCTGAGAGGAATTTGTTCCTAATTTCAGATGACAAAGGGCATGTAAATAAGTAGTGAGAAACAGTGGCAGAGTGTGGGGAGGGGGGGCAGGGGGGCATGGCTATGGCGCAAGGGGCATGGCTACTGTGTGTGGGAGCATGGCTGTGGTGCATGGGAGAATGGCCAGGGCCTACAAGGGCATGGCTACAGGTTGGAAAGTCCCCCAAAACATTGCCACCCAGGGCAAACTACCTCCTCATCCCTACGTGACTGGTGAGAAAGATCTTCAGCTTCATTTAGGCCAGTGGTAAAGACGTGATTGATATCGAATTTTGGCAAATATGCCCTCTACAACTGCTGATGACATTAGCTGAAATCTAGCCAGTGCAAGTTCCCTGCTTAGACAATATTTGTCTGTTTTAAGCAAGTAATCCTCTGGACTGTGGGAAGATTCTAATAAACTGTACCATGGTGAGATCTTAATGGTGTCAAATGCAGTGCAATCACCTTGCGAACAAAACTATGCTCCTGAAGTTTGAATTCCTTCTTTGCTTTTGCTTTTTCTTTCTGGGAGAAAAGCATCTCTGAGAACCCAGATTTTCCAAGAAGAGCTGTTATGTAGCTATATTTTGTCTGTTGCAGTAGTGAAGGTCATTGATTCATTTCAACAATGTTTTGCAAGCTGATTTTTGGGAGATCTTCAACCTGAGCCAAAAATTAAAAATAGCAAAACATGGCGGCAGACTAAGGTTGAGAGCCAGTCTCCATGCTCAAGAACTGTATTGGAGTAGATCACAGAATTCCCGGGATATTTCTTAAAATGTCATTCTGTAAATTTTCCAAGTCATAGGATTTCTGGAATCTTTAGAACTCTGTTCCAAATAGTACCTGTGGTTGTCATTTCTTCTTGATTAGATATAGACTTAGCAGGATCTGTCTACCTGCCTTCCAGTACCAAAATTTGAGGATGGCTCTAGCGAGCTGTTCCACCTTAATTTTAGTGGCCTTGATATGAGGATGCCAAGACCTGGAAGTGGCTAACAGTAATCCTAAATAGTAAAAAGATTTTACTTGTTCAATTTGATTTTCCCTAGTATGTTAATTACGCTTCTTAGTTCATTCTCTGAAAACTACTACCTTGGTTTTCACATAGTGGATAGACAATTTACTATCTTGGCATTAGGTATTCAGCTTAGTTAGAAGTCTCGTTACCCTGTTTACTGGGGGTCCCGGGAGGGACACCTATATGCGCTCTCAATTAACTAAATTTGGGGAAATTAGCTAAGAGCACAATCTAGCAATGCGAGAGGCAGGGCAATGCAGTGGAATTTTTTACCCAATGTCTGCGGGGTCAGGCCAAGCCAAGGAGCACACCAAGTTATAAGAATAATTGAGATCTTTATTAAATACAGACAAACAGTGTATGCAACACATGCACTCAGATAACTATAGAAAATAAAGGTTGGAGTGGTATAGAGGGATTTTTGAGAGGGATTGTTGAATTGGGTGATACAACACCTGTCCTGAAGCCCGGATAGATCACTGCAAAGGTCCAAAGTTGCGCAGTCTCAGCCACTAGACTGAGGGGGAGATTCGCCAAGCAAAGTGGCAGCAAGGCAGGATGGAACTTAGGAGCAATCTGAGGAAGGTCTCGGAATCAGGGTTTTTATAGGGATACTGCAGGCTATTCCGTACTTGGGGAAAACAATGAGTTTAGGGCTGGAGACAAAGCCTTCGAAAGGTCAGAATTTAGCATGATTGAGTTAGGTCCGAATTGACAAAGAGGTAGACAGTATGCAAATACGCAACACTTGACAGTTGAGTATTCAGCTTGCCAAGTTGCCTGCTCAGGGCAGGGAGTTCTTTGTAAGCAGCGTGCATACATAATAAGGGTATTTACAGAGAGGTCTCCTAAAGCGGTGATCCGGCTATTTCTGGCCTTCCTATATTGTGTTGGGATATTGCAGCGTTTAATGGCCGAGCCTAGTTCTTTGCCTGTCTGGGGGCCTCACAAACACGTGGAGGGGGTGGTGGAAGAGAGCCAAATTATTGATATCAAAATGATATCTAGCATCCCCAAATCCGGGCTAGCAAATGCAGTAACAGTCTCCTGAAGTGAATTTGAGTGCAGGAAAAGAGAACCATATCATCAGCATATATCAGCAAGGATAATTTCCTGACATAGATTTTTTTTTTTGGTGTGTGTGTGGGAATTTTCTTCTCTCATGTGTTGGACTATGTCATTCACATAAAAGTGAAAAAAGAGAAATGAGGCTAGAACACAATATAATTTTACCTCTTAACTGATATAAGTTTAATACATGACCCTTCTATAGGATTTCTCACTGTTTGATGTGTTTCAGTGTGCAACATATTAACTAGACAAAGTACCCAAGGGTCTATATTGGTTTTCAAAAGTTTTTCCCACAGCAACATGCAATCAGTGGTGTCAAAGTGTTACTTCCGGTATGGCACTGTAGGTGAGGACCCCCAGATATCATTTTGATATCAAACAATTCAGCCTTAGCTGGACTGGTTTTCAGTCACTACACTCCACGTGTTTGCGAGGTTCTCCAGACAAGCACGGACAGAGTGCGGCCGCTAATGGTTTTGCATTCCAGATCCCATTGAGGCCAGCAACCCCAGCCTCACTCGTAGCTTCAGGGAACTTCCAGCCGCAAACTCCACAATAGCCGCACGGCTCTCAGCCAAGCGACTCTTTTATGTTGGGCCACGCTATTGTCATCAAGAGCAAATCCAATCATGTTAAACTTGACCTTTCCAAATCCTTTGTCTAGCGTCAAAACTCCTTTTGTTCTCACCTGGCTTGCCATAGCCGGTAGGCACAAACTCCCCTATAAAAACCCCTCATTTCCAAATGGTCTTCGGACTACTTTGGACTTCCATCCCGCCTTGCTGCCGGTTGTCTAAGGAAGCTCCCCTCAGCTCCCCATGCTGAGCTTTCTTCCCCAGAACCCTGCTCTTCTCCAGGACTACGAGACCAGGTGTCGTACTGCCTCTCCTGAAAATCTCCGTTTCTATTTCCTAGCTAGTTAGTTTATGTCTTGTCCTTCATGTTTTTGTCTTTAATAAGGAATTGTCTGTTATTGGAAAAACCTTGTCCAGCCGCTCTCTGACCCTCCGCTGTATACCTTGGGTTAAAGATCTCGTTAAAGTTACCCTGCCTCTCGTTAGCAAAGAGAGTGCTCCAGCTAATTTCCCCCCAATTGATATTTTATTTGGCAATCTGGGCACCCCTCCCAGGACCCCCCAAACACACAGGGTAACAAAAGGCAGCTTTTAAATCTACAAAGACAGCATAAAGCTTCCTTGAGGTGAGTATTTAGCAATCATGTGATTTAAAACAAAGCAGTTATCAAGGGAGGAATTTATTTTTTGCCAACATGCTGGAAATTCTGGGAGGTGTAGTCCAACAAAGAACTGCAGTTTCTGGAAGCCTCTAGCCAGTTGACAGGCCAGCTGGAGAATTCTGAGAGTTGTGATCTTGGTGTGTGTGTGGGCTTTTCTAAGTTTTCTCATTCAGCCCTGCCCTTGCATAGTTTGGTGCAGTGGTCTTTCGTCTTTTGGCTTTCCCATGTTCTATACTTCAGCCTCCCCAAATTATTGACCAATGGACAAGCTGGCTAGAGATTCTTGGAACTGAAGTCCAACAATATCTGGAAAACTCAAACACTGAGAATAGTTGGGTTTTGGTGTGTTGTCAAAGCCATCATATGACAGAAACATTTGATTTATTATTTATTTTATTTATCATCTACCTTTCCCCCAGCATGGGACTCAAGGTAGCTGTGTATCTTTGGAAAGGAAGACCAGCATGCTCTGTGACTGCAATATTCCATACTATCAGGACTTAGGACAGTAAATGCATAGGACCTATATTGCTTCATGCAGCAGAAAGCTTTTCAGGTTCCACTCTTGTTCAGCTTATTTAAGACAATTTATCCTCTGCCTTTCTTGTAAAATCATATGGTGTCCAGAGCAAATAGGTAACAGGGCAAGAACAAGAACTCTGGTGGGCAATATATTTCTCCATAATGCCCTCATGACCCTCATAGTTTTATTAATTCATTGATCAATTAACTTAAAACAGCCCAGGAGAAATTGCAAGGCTGCCAAAAAATTAATTTCGTTTAGGGTTCAAACAACAGCAGCAGTAGCAACAAAATATTGGGCAGGCTTTGTATCCTTTGCATTCCTGACGGCTTGGGGACTACACAGGGAACTTTAAGGACTGTTTGTTCTCATTTAGCTAAGCTTGTTCCTATCAGCAAGCAAATCCTACCACATCCAACTGCCAAAAGGAAATTTCCCCACTCCATGATAGAAAACCCAAGCCATTGTACGGTACTATTTTAATTCTAGTGTTTTGGAGAAGGGGATATTCTTTCTATTGAGCCAGCTTCCTAAGCTTAGATTTATTGTACATGGGTTTTTTCCCCACATATTACAGTAGAAATCAGTACTCAAAGCGGATATGAAGAAACTGTAGTCAGGGCTCAGGATTTCATATGGTATCAGAAATAATGTATGAGCAACCAATTGTAATCTACCATCAAGGATGGCATTTATCTCAGAGCATGAGGGGAGATTTGGTCTTCTAGATGTTCTTGGTCTGCACCTCCGTTTGGCTATGGCTAATGGGAAATGAAGCATAACAACATCTGGGGGTTCAAATGTTCTGTATCCTTGAATTAAACAATGCAAATAAGCTCATACCCTCCAGGCAGGGACACTTCGAATTCATTTACTGCCTTCCCACTTCTTCAGCTGCTTTTAAAATATCCCAGGTTCTCACATTTCTTCCTCACATTTCTCCCTTTGTCCTCAGCTTACTTCAAGTGCTGCAGATTGAATTTAAAACATAGAAATAGTTTTCACTCAATTAACTTAGTAGGAGACAAGGGGGTGGAATCTTGCCCTGCAAACTGCTAACTTCTCCTAGCTTATCGGTTCATCCTGATTAATAATTTTAATGATCCAATGTTTTTAGGTCACATGTCTTCCAGTTTTCATCCACAAAATGTTGGAGAGTATGTAAGTTGTACTAATAAAGTCATGGCCCAGTTCATCCCATCTGTCTATGACTTCATGTTCTTCATTTGTACATGGCAGAAAAGCAATATTTTGCGTCTACAATTGCCTGAGATCAGTTATTCGATTATTGGGTGAAATGCACAATTTTAGGCCATTTCAGTTTCTGAAATATTAAAGGTGACATTCAGAACAACTTGGTAACTAAACACGCTCAGTAACATGTGTAGCTCTGCATAATCAATATGCTAACATTTGCTTTGTTCTCAAGCACAAGAGTGTGTTTATTTAAGACTGCCATAAACTTTGGATGATAGGCCATTGGATTAAACAGCTGAGGTAAAGTCTCCAGGTCCTAGATTTATTTCATGGTTTGATCAATTGTTCTGTTATGAATAGGAAAGTTCAATAGTGAAGGGTGTTAACATGCTGTGCTAATCTGGCTGGGATATTTTAGTTAGATAGATACGCATGCTACTTTATTTTATTTTATTTCAGTTTAGTCATTCACTTTAGTACCTACTTTGATGTCATAATGTTCTACCGGTTTCTGATTGGATCTGGTTAAAAAAAAAAACCGCTATACCATACCTGTGAATATTTTATAGCATCTAGCAGTTTTCATTCACATAGTTTATAGCAAAAAGGCCACATATACAAAGAAAGATAAATTAGTTCAAAATGTGGCCTAAATAATACTGGAGGAGCAGAACATTGTGAAACTTGTGAAAATATATATATTAAAAAAGCTGAGTAGGAACAATTCAGTAGTCTGAGATTTGCCTTCTCTGCCTTGCCATTGTCAGAGGAATATTTGAGGGAAATCCAGCAAAGCTCCTTCATTCTGGGTAATCCCAGGCTCTAGGATGTCTCACCAAGGAAAGCTAAGCTAGCTCTTCTTCTGTGGTCTTTCTGATAGTGGGCAATTGTTTTTGTCATTTTGTTTCAGACAGGCTATTGGATTTAAGCTGTGTTGGAAAATTCTAGCATTCTCTCTCTCTCCCCATTCCTTCTTGTTCTAGGGCAAGTAGGGCTTAGCTAGCTTAGAGTTTCTTTTTCCTTTGCATGTCAAAGTCTTTTGCCTTCCCACCAAAAGCCTCAGTCATGCTCTTTGTGTTATTTAAATACATGGCTATGATATCTAGGTGACTGGACCATGTGACTCAGGATAGACCCTGGGGTCATTGGCCTTACCACAAAAGACCACACTTCTCTCTCTTTGCTCTCTTTGCCATTTTTTGCTTCCACGTCCTTCCCTCTGACCATGCTTCGACTCTCCACCAAGAAGGTGAGTTAAGAATGAAGCTACTATCTTACCTAATCTTTTTGTTAGCTGGTTAGGATCTAGGCTCTCTGATGCATAGGTAATTGTAAAATTCATTAGTAAACTTTTCATAAGTTTGTAACTTGAAACTGCCTGCCCTCTTTTGCTTTCTAGATCAGTCTCAGTTCAGGGAAGCCACACAGAGATTGGGACATGCTTTTTCTGCTACTCTGCTAAAAAAAGGCTGATTCGTAATAATTTTAGCTTTCAGAGAATTTTCCCCAGAGGGCTAGCACCCTGAGAAACTCTAACTCCCAACAAGCTGATCTGCTGCTGAGCCATGTTTGAATCTAACAGATGCTGCCATTTCTTTCTTAACAGGTGTTTTTATTTCACATCTTTTTCTCTGATGAGCTTTAGGATTTGAAGTTTAATGTTGTTATTTTACTGGTATTTTATTGTTAGCCTCCATGAGCACTATGGTGGACACGTAGGAGATAAAATTAGTTGATAATTCTGGCAGAAATTCTGTAGGTTTTTTTTATGTATGTGTAAATTCCAGCTCAGTCCCCGCTTACCAGCCAGCAGTTGCCTACAATCAACAGGGTTCTGTTCCTCTGTTGCTCAGGAAACAGATGGCTGCCATTTCCACCTCCTCCCATAAGTGACCCCCATTGTGACAGGCAGAAACAGAGTCCCTGTTGCAATTTCCCATCACACTAGAGATTGCACATGAGGGGGAGGTGGGAATGAAAGCCAGCTGCTATAGACCCCCATCAATTGCAGCAGCTACTGCCCAGGAAATGGGAATTGAGGGAATTTCATACCCCTATGTTGTCTCTAAACAAGGAGTTATGAAGGTACTATGAATACATAGAATCATAGAGTAGAAAGAGACCACAGGGGCCATCCAGTCCAACCCCCTGCTATGCAGGAACACCCATCAAAGCATTTCCAACAGATGGCCATCCAGCCTCTGCTTAAAAACCTCCAAAGAAGGAGACTCCGTCACACTCTGAGGCAGCAGATTCCACCTGGACCTCAAGAAGAACTTCCTGATGGTCAGAGCTGTCAACCGGACAGCTCTGACCATCAGGAAGTTCTTCCTGAGGTCCAGGTGAAATCTCCTTTCCTGAAGCTTGAATCCATTGCTCCTTGTCCTAGTTTCTGGAGCAGCAGAAAACAAGCCTGCTCCCTCCTTGACATGACATCCCTTCAAATATTTAAATATTCAAATATTTAAACATGGCTATGTTTATTCATTGAATGTTTGGCAATATAATTCTGTTTTCATGTAGCGATGGAAGATACACATGGAAGTGACTTTATGAGTTTCCCTAGGTAGATGATTCTAGAGGGCAGATACCAACCCAAGAAAATCCCCTAAACGCCATTCCAACCAATACTTGGAAAAGTTACTTTTTTGGATTTTAACTTCCAGAATCTCCCAGTCAGCATGATCACTGGCTGGATAACTCTGGGAACTGTACTCCATGAAAATAACCTTTTCACACTCTGGTACTAAACACCCTTATATGCAAGAGAGAAACATGGAGGTAAAGCTCATCTTTAGATCTGAGAATGTTTAATATCATCTCAGATTGAAATAATTTGTCAAGGATAATACTTCTTTTAAAAATGTATAAGTGAGCAACATCTAGTGGAATTCAAGTGCACTGAATTCCATAATGTATTTGTGGGGAATCTTTTTTTTTTTTTACCCAGGGCCAGCTTTCAATTTGGGGATGTATTTGGGGACTGCATTCCAGCAATGTGACATGGGACTGTGTGGGGTTAAAGCAAAATCAAAATGAGCACAGTGGATTCTTCAGTCCAATGTGGGAAGTGATATTCAAGAAGCTTCAAAATAAGAAGCTGTGGAATACAGGTCTTCTATCAGGTAAATCTGGAGAGAGAGAGATATTGAAGACTCTCTTTCATTGTGCATCTGAGATCCAGAATGGCATTTGAAAATAAAGTCAGCAGTCAGCAGAGAGGCAAGCAAGGCCTGCTGGAGGAAGGAAAACGGCTGTGCCTGGTTGGTTTCATTTTCTCATCCACCCATGTTTATGCAGAAGCTATGGGGCACAGCAGTGAATGAGAAGCTACACAAGGGAATATATAACTACTAAAGTGTGAACCAACTGGTCTGCTACCTCATACTTTCCATGGTGGTAGAGTCTGACATTGATAATGTTAAACAGGTTTTCCAGTTGTTCACCTGTTCATTGTTCATTTGTCAACTCAGTGTTGAAAGCCATCCAGTATCAAAGAGCCAGTGTGGTACAGTAGACTGAACAGAGCTTGGCCCACAGCTTCCAGAATTCTGCAGCTACTTTTTTGGACCACAGCTTCCAGAATTCCCCTGCTGCCATGGCCACTGGCCATGCTGGGTTGGGGACTCTGGGAGCATGGGCATGATCATCCAAGCTCTTTTCCAAACTGAATTTGGAAGCAGAACAGGACTCAACATAAGCACCCTTGTAGTACTCCATTTTTCCATCCTAAATATACACCTCGGAATACCTAGGCAAATTTTTTTCCCCAAAGGGCCAACAACAGAGAGCCATCAACTGACCAGTGATACCAGGTGCCCTATCATCATGTCACACCATACATTTTATCATGTTTAGAGTTGCTGGGTCAAGATGACTCCTTATGATATGACAGGAAGCTATGAAGGGCAGCTCCTGCTGATGTTATTAAGCATAATACATTAGCTAGCAACCACAGTTGCACAGGCAAGCAAAAAAGCATTCTTCCAAACAAAGGAGGAATACACAGACATAAACACATGGAGATACTTTTCAAGGCAGTGCTCTCACTCTGAGATTGTTCTACTTTGTCCTGGCAACTGGAGAAGAGGGCCCAGATCCTGAGATCCTCAGGTTGGGCCCTGAGATCAGAGAACCCTCTATATCATATATCACAAATCACATGATATCATGTCATATACAGAACCGGAATTGGCCAAGTTTCTGTTTTCTATGTACATTCAGATCAAATTGTTGCTAGATAATGACTGACTGTACAACCTTGCAAAGCTCTACAATGTCACAAAGGAGGTCTTTAATCAGCTCTTGTCTTTGTCTCCTTCCCATTCTTTCTCCTTTGCTCAAGTCAGAAAAAAACAGGGAAATAAAAATAACACAGTTAGTCCTAGCAACTGCAGTCCTTTATCTGCTTATCAGAGAGTACAGATTTATTTCTGAACAAATATTCATAGAACACCATTATACATTGATAAAACTAAAAGAGACTAATTGTGCTTTCTGTACAGGAACAGTGATCAAGAAATATCTACTCCCTTCCAAAACTGCCATTATTCCAAAGTATCATTGTTTTACAACGCACAATGGGATCTGGGCCCTCTTCCAAAAATAAATGGCCATAGTCTGGCCAGTACCAGTTTATACAAACTCCGGTTTTCTAATGGAATTCAAATGACTAAAACTGAAATTTTCAAGTGACTTTTTCTATCATTGTTTTCCACTTTCATTTTTTGCTTAATAACAGCCTGGTTTTTTTTTTATTTTAATATATGCCTTCGTAGTTTATGTAAAGTCCCCCAAAGGAGTAAATCACCTAAATACATTCAGAGGCTGAAAAATATAAATCCTTTTGAATTCCCAGCCCCATGTATTGCATATAGCAAGATCACCCACTGAATTGTGAGAGCTTCATCCTAAAATGATTTCATTTTTTTAACTATAGACAGTACCATGGTTGGGATAAAATGACAAGGCAATAATACATGTCTGTCAAATGACAAATTCTATGTGACACAGTTTAGCATTAGGAAAACAGAAGCGATCCTCTGGGACCCTTAGTGCTTTTCTGATGGGCCTTGACAAACACAAATACTTAGTAATAGATTTGCTGTCTCTTCCTATTATATTGAATTTTGCTTGGCAGCTTCTGAATTCCAGAATGTGCACCTAAAGCACTTGTAGGAGAAAGAACTTGTTTGAAAATGATTAAAGAAAAGCAAGAGCCATTTGGATCTAGCTAGGGACAGCTCTAAGCAGAGTTACGCCCTTGCTCATTCCTCTCTGTTGGAAGTCAGAGCCTGTCTTGAGTCCTATCTCCTCTCTTCAATTTCACTATGACCATTTCCACACTACACTATTATTCCACTTTCAACATCCTATGGAATCCTGGGGTTTGCATTTTAGGGAGAGGCATTTAGAATTCTCAGCCAGAGAGCTCTTTGACCTCATTAAACTACAAATCCCAGAATAATAGTGTAGTGCTGAAATGGCCATATGACTCCAGCAAGTGTATTAAACCTTTCACTAGCATGTTTGTTTGATCATTTTTTTTCTACTATCTGGTCTGGCAAACTATGGCTTGTTTGAAGCAAGTCAACTTCACACTCTGAAATATGAAGATGGTTCATTCACAAACCATAGGGTTTTTTTTAATTTTCAAATGTTTTATTAAATGAAAAAAACAGCATAATCCACACATACAAAACAGAAAACAACAAAAAGAAAATATATCTATACAAACACAGACATCTACACATAAATAAAATAAATACAAAAAGTAACTAAAATTGGTTCCCATCTTGTTGCAAACAATTCATATTACATTTACACCTATTAAGTTATACTTGTTATCCCATAATTATTCATTATTGCTTACCACTTATAATTTTAATTACTTAATTACTCAAGTTCATAATTGTTAACTTATATTAATTTATACTAATGATTGTTCATCTAAAAATAATAACCATCTCTATACAAATACAAACCATAGTTAACACTAACTGCAGTTTAGAGTTCAGATGGCATGTTAAACTTAGGCCATTTCCGCACAACACTGTAATGGTGCTATTTTTCCACTTTCAACATCTTGCAGAATTCTATGGTTTGTCATTTACTCAGGCCAAAGCGTGCTCTGGCTGAGAATTCTAAATGTCCCTCCCTAAACTGCAAAGCCCAAGCTTCTACAGGATGTTGAAAGTGGAATAATGGCACTATAACAGTGTAGTGCAGAAATGGCCTTAAATTAATGGGAAATAAAAGCAAAAGTATCAATCTCTTCTTTGTAGTTACTTTAGAAGAGAAATCTTCTAGCAATGATGGTTTAATGTGACACCTGAATGTGTTTACTGCATTATCATTTGGTGAGGCTGTCAAATTTCCTAGTTTTTGTACTATTTCCTGCGAAGCTAACAAGTTAAGTACGCTTTGTTTCAAAAGATTTAATTATTGCTTTTCCCAGGATAGCTGTCTGTTCAAGAAGGTGATGTTCAGATAAAAAATTATATTTTTACTAGTAGCATTTTTGTTTGTTTTCATCTTCACCCACTCTATCACTGCTTATAAGAATTCCTTTGATGTGCTGACTTTCTCATCATTTATTCTTCTTTGTGCAATCGTGTTCTTTTTGTATTAGAATTTTCTATTATCCTTGTTCATATCTTGGTTGCTTTTTGTAGCTTTTCGACATTTTCTGCTGCAGTTTTCATTTGGCCTGAAGAAATTGTGGCTAGGAAGAACTTTAAACTTCCCTTTTGCATTATTCAAAAGGGAATTGAATCATAGAATTATAGAACTATAGAGTCAGAAAGGACCCCAAAAGTCATTTAGTCCAAGACCCTGCCAACAGGAATCAACAGCTAAAGCATTCCTTGCAGGTGGCCATCCAATCACTGTTTAAAAACCTGCAGTGGAAAAGGTAGCCTACTGTTGAACAACAATTCCCGGCAGGTTGTTACTGACAAGTTCTTCCAAATATTTAGCTGGAGTTCCTTTTCTTGTAGAAGAAAGATAATCAAATAGCTCTTTTTAAAGTCAAGCTCTAAGTGAAATTGCCAAATAAAGTCTGGTGAATACTGTAATTTCCTTTCAGTGGGAAGTAACTGTGCTCAGGTTTTTCAGATAAACATTGTGTGCTCTGTACAGTTTTGTCTCGCACAATATTGAGCAGTTATGTGCTCTTTCAAAAATCCATTGAATGATTTGTCCCAGCTTTTTAATTCTATTTAGAATAATTGCTTGCCTGTGCAGTGTGGTCGGTTATTGACCATCTGTCTGTAAATATTTTATTAAATAATTGCTTGAATTGCTTAGCAATTCTTTTAAAAGCTGTTCATTCTGTTGTTTCACTGAACTCTTTCTAGGATTTTAAAAGATATTTATGCAGAACATGGAGATAAAATAGGACCCAAGGTTGTTGATTTATAACAATCCTTTTAGGTTTATTAACAATTTTTGTAAGCTTTCTTGCAGAATTGAAACTTTGATCTCTAACAGGAATCTCTCCAAGGGCCTCCTATCTATAAAGGGCCATAGTATCATCAAATACAGTTGTGGCCTCACTTAAGTAAAGTCCAGTTTAAATAACAGAGCTGCCTTTGAAAATGAAAGCAACCTTTTAATTCTCTTCTTTCCCTTCCTTCACTTTTGCAATGTCTTGAAGAACTTAGTCAACGTTTCATTTCACTCAGTTCCCACTTCCATTTTAAAAGTAACCACAGTTTTTGTAATGCTTAAACAGAAGGAACTTCTGTTCATTCACATTGTTTCAGGGTTAACAAATTAAAATTAGTTCCAGATCTTGGGTTGTTCAGGCATAATAGTTAGAACAAACCAAAGTTCCTTAAGTTCAGATTTAACAGACAACTGTGGTTTATCCAAAATCAGAACCAGGTAGTTTTATAGGAAATGTTTCAATGTAAAAACATGGGCCAGAATTCTGTGTAGTGTTATTTCCGGTTTGGCACCCTGGGTAAGGACCCCCAGATATCATTTTGATATCACTTAATTCGGCCTTAGATGGATTGGCTTGCAGTTACCTCACTCCACGTGTGTGCGAGGTTCTCCGGACAAGCACAGACATGAGTGCAGCTGCTAATGGTTTTGCATTCCAGACTCTTTTGAGGCCAGCAACCCAAGCTTCACTCCTAGCTTCAGGGAACTCTCAGCCGTGAACCCCACAATAGCCGCTCGGCTCGCAACCGAGCTACTCTTTATGTTGGGCCATCAACGTCCCAGCCATGCTATTGTCATCAAACACAAATCCTATCATGTTAAATTTGACCTTTCCAGATCCTTTGTCCAGCGCCAAAACTCCTTTTGTTCTCACCTGGTTTGCCATAGCTGGTAGGCACAAACTTCCCTATAAAAACCCTGTGTTTCCAAACGGTCTTCGGACTACTTTGGACTGCCATCCTGCCCTGCCGCTGGTTTGTCTAAGGAACTCCTCTCAGCCAGCCAAGCTGAGCTTTCATCTTTGGAACCTCATCTCTCTTCATCCAGGACAACAAGACCAGGTTGTATTACCCACCCTTATGCCTCCCATTCTGCTTTCCAGTTAGTTAGTGCGTGTGTGTTGGTTTATTTTCTGTTTATTTTCAATAAAGCTGTTATTTTTGTTACTTTTAAGCTTGCGTGCCTGTTCCCTGACCCGAAGCCGTAGACATAGGGTTAAAGATCTCGCTAAGTTACCCTGCCTCTCACTAGCCAAAACGGTGCTCCAGCTAATTTCCCCCCAATTGGTATTATTGATTGGCAAAGTGGGCACCCCTCCAGGGACCCCCCAAATTACAGGGTAACAATGGGAGATACATATGTGTAAGCATGATAGTTACAATGCTACACAACCCCCCCATACCCATTTACAAGGAAGCAGCTGCTGCAGTCAGTGTGGACCTGTTCCCCTGCATTTGGGAAGCAGCATACTGGCTTCCCCACCTCCTCCCATAAGCAAACTTATGGTAGAAGTGGGATCCCTGTCACCATTCCCTCTTGGGCTATAGAATGCTCGCATGGCAGATGGTACTGTCTGCCAGTTGGCTTTTTGATCAACAGAAGAACAGGCCCCCATTGATCATAGTGACTGCTACCTGGTAAGTAGGGATTAGGGAACTTCCATGGTCTCTAAATTAGGGACTATTTATGATTTGTGAATACATAACAGTCATGAATACATGGCCATTTCCACATTACAGTGTTATTGTGCTGTTTTCCACTTTCAACATCCTATGGAATCCTGGGGTTTTGTAGTTTAGGGAGAGGTATATAAAATTCTCAGCCAGAGAGCTCTTTGGCCTCAGTAAACTACAAACCCCACAATACCACAGGATGTTGAAAGTGAAATAATGACACTATAACAGTGTAGTGTGGAAATGGCCCATAACTCTAGATTACACACTCAGAACTTCCATAAAGGATTCTGGCCAATGGTTTTAAACCAGAAGCATCAAAAATGTATTAAGCCACGAGAAACCATCCATGTGTTCCTGTTATGTCTCTCTACAATGACATCTATACATAGAAGATTGACCTATAATATTTTCTGTCTCAAACAGAATAGCAAATGGTACCCTTCCCCTTAAGTTCACAGAAGGATTGCCAGGTTGAATATGGACAGGGCTCCTGTATTTTTAATAGTTAAGAGATTCTGGGACAGGAAGATGTAGCATAAAGTTCTGCCAGGAGAAACTATCTAGCCTGTAGCTGCTGCAGCCCCTCTGCCCCAAGCCATTTACATAGAGAGCTAGAGGAGGTTGACTACAGTCATCCAGCTGTGTTCCTTTAGCTAGACACCCAGCATTGACAAAATGCAGAGAGGAGATCCTGGAAGATGTCTCCTTGCTGTTAATTATTGAAAATACAGGAACCTGGTGCTGTATTGAACCCAGCAACCCTAGTCCATGTGCATGATGCTCAAAAACAACCAAGTTATTTTAGTACCTGAGACAGAAGATTTCATGAGTACTTCTCCTTATCCCAGGTAGGAAAAATACAACAGCAAAAAAATTTGATATAATCCTGTGTCCTTTTATGATACCCAAGGGTAATTGGTGGAGGTGGTTGTGTCACTTTATCTAATGTAGTCCTCTTTAGTTCATCTAAAACCAACCTGCTTTCTTCATCTTCTCATCATGTGGACGTGTTGTGTAGATGCTGTGGTTGTATAGATGCTGTGTTTGTATTCCAGATCTGGCTAGTGCTGTGAGAGTTTGAGGAACAGAACTCTACATATTTAATAGATAGCTTTAAGAACTGAAAGCATAGTAGAAACAAAGGTTTAACAACTGTACAGACAGAACTGCAAGTCATCATTGTACATAAATTGTCAGTGACACGATGCTCACATTCAGCAGTGTTCCCTGCTTAGCTAGGAATGAAGAAAAAGATGGTGTTCCAGGCAGGCACACACAGAACAAGACAACAACTTCACATAGCAGAGGCGCAGCTGTGCAACAGTGTGGGTAGCTTTCCTCTGTTCACTGGAATCTCCTTATTAAACAAACGCACACTCTTAACTTTATTCTGTTTTTCTCAGGTTTAGTAGATGTTGCTGTCCTGTTGGTCTGGTCTGATTCTTATACATGTCGTGGAAGCAGGATTGTCCTCTTCTATGCCTCAGATAGAGAGGCATCTTGAACCAATTTGCCCCAACCCCTTTTGTTTTGCTAATATGAAGAATATCACATTTATCTTTACTTCTGCTCTCTGCTGTAAAAGCACTGGTGTGTTCTTCTTACTGCAAATGACCTAGCTGAGGATCTGCAAGGCTTTGTTCTTTTCAAATTGAGGAAGTGGCCACTATCACTTTTTTTGCCCTAATAGCCCCTTGTTGCAGCCTCTAATCTTTTTTAGCACCCACCAGAGGTGATTGTAAGGAAGGACTCTTCCAGACAAGGCTTTTCATGTTCAGTCATACCCCCCCAACACACATACAATTTTGTTGGGTGGTAGTGCTGCTGCTCCATATAGTGCCCCAGTTGTAATCAGCTCATATTTCCCCAGTGTTGTGTTCTTTTTATTAATGCAGAAAACACAGTTAGTTGGGAACCAATAGAAAAGAAGTACAACCTCCTTGCAGATGTGAACAGGTAAACGGACAACTAAGGGAGGGTGGGAGGAGATGTCCCCAGGGAAGATGGATGATGACTAGTTTCTGTCCTGCCTTTCTTTACGGCTTGCTGTTTGTTCCCTATTGCAGAGCCATTTTATGTCCTGCAGCAAATTTACTTTCTCCATAAGTAGTTTTCTTTCTGCTTTCAATCCTTGAAATAATTTGCCTTTTTTTTTTTTTTTAAGTGTACAGATTCATTTGGTTTGCATGTCCATGAAAACAGCTCCTGTTTCTGGTAATTCACAGTGGAATTAATAGCCTTTTAAGTCATTTTATGAAGTTGTTTCCTTAAACAACAACCAAAACAAAACAACAACAACAACAACAACAAAAACCAGCTCCAGAACATGTCCACCTGCAGCACTGAAAGCATCGATTTAATAAGGTTTAGCTTTACAGCTTGCTTGTATTTTTTTTTTTAATAAGTAAGTTAGTGCCAATCGGATGATTTGCCATGTCATTCAAAAGGAAAAGAATGGTTACTCTAAAGTAGTGAGCTGAGATTTGTAGCCAATCAGTACTTGTAAAAATCAAACACACAAGTATAGGATAGGGGATACTTGGCTTAAGAGCAGTACATGTAAAAAGGACCTTGGGATAATTGTTGATCATAAGTTGAGCATGACCCAGCTGTGTGGTGCTGCAGAAAAGAAGGTGAATACTATTTTAGCCTGCAGTGATAGAACCATAGTTTCCAAGGCAAAGGAAATAATATCTCACTATAGTCTTTGCTAGTCAGGCCTTTTCTCAATATTGTATTCAGTTCTGGGCACCTTATTTTAAGAAGGATAAAGGTAAGTTGGTGCTGGTTTAGAGAGGGGCAACAAAGATAATAAGAAGTATGGGGAACAAAACAGATGAAGAAGTTGGGGGAGCCAGATTGGTGTTGGGCTCTTCAGCTTGGGAAGAGAAAACCGAGAGGTGACATGATCACACTCTTTAAAGGTCTAAATTGCCTATCACAGAGAGGAGGGTGCAGGTTTGTCCTCTGCTGATCCAGAAGGTAGGACTAGTTCTAACAGTTTTAAGTTGCAGAAGGGTAGATTTAAGTTGAACATTAGAAAGAATTTCTAGACAATAAGAGTGATTCAGCAGTTGAACCAATTACTTAGTGAGGTGTGCAGTCTCTTTCTCTAAATATCTTCATAAAAAGGCTGGGCAGCTACCTGCTGGGGATGATCTAGCTGGGGTTCCTGCATTGAACAGAGGGTTGAACTCGATGGCCTATGGAGCCCCTTGCAACTCTATGATCTTAGGACAGAAATGAACTGAAGGTAGAAGAACAACAGTACTGTGCCTTCCTTCCTTCCTCTGGAATCCATCCCATTTTGTTTTCTTAATATACAGCCTGAAGAAGAGCTCTGGAGAAATCGAAAAGAGGTTCATGATCCTTTTGCTGATACTGACAAAATTATAGCTCTAGTTTGCCTTTTAGGTTCCTTCCACATTGTCCTGCTTGTTGGTGTCTTTTTTTTTAGAACACTATGAAAAGGTTAGTTTCTTGTTGCTATGAAGAGGATACACAGTTGAATGGTGGGTAGGGCAACAATGCCAGGCTTGAAAGCTCACCAAAGAAGGAACTCCAACAAGGTATGCATGAATCGCCTGAAGACTTCTGCTTCTCCTCCCTTTCTTGCCCAGCGGCCCATACCAATTAATGTTTTAAAAGCCGCATTGAAACCTAGCTAAATAATTGATAATGTGAGGTGATCCTATTTTATATCCTACTAGTAAATATTTTATTTGCTTGGTGGACAGAGGAGAAATTGGGAGAAAGGGAGGTATAATGTGCTTTTACCAGCATTACTGCTTTTTTGGACATGGTTGGTCTATATGTCTCTTCTGGCAACACTATGAAAAGTATAAATTTTCCAAAGGTTGAATTGCCCATAGGACCCATCTGGCTAGCTAGCCCTCATTTGCTCTGTAATAGGATTTTGGCTTAAAAACTTGTCAAAACAATGGCGGGGTGGGGGGACGCTGTGTGCTAGAAGAACATTGAAGGACGATATATCCTGACTGAAAGTTCCTCTGGCAAGCAGCTTTGTTTCCCCAAAGGAAGTTCTCTTTACCTCAAACAGTAATATCTGAAAGAATCACAACAGATTTGTGAAAAGCCATCCACTGAACTCACAGTTCATTCCCTCTGAAATATCTGTTCCCTACCATGTCCCTTTAGTTAAGAATGCTAGTGTGACAACTCATTGTGCTGTTCAAATTTTGCACTATTCCAGGTCCCACAGAAAAGCAAGAAATGTTCAGATGAGCTGTCTTATGCTTGGACTGGAGATAGCCTTGTAGTAGTTATGGATTCATTTGCTGCTGACTTGGGAGAGAGGGATCAGTTTGGACTGAACAGAGGAATGGGGTAAGTAGTCAACTGAACATACCACCATAACCCCAGATGCCCATTTAGCCAGCTTCAAAAGGAATGGACCCTTTCTCTAAAGCAGAATCCTAAAGAACCAATTTATTTATAGATTTTAAAAGCCATTTTCATTTTTTAAAAAATGTCAAGGACCAGAAATAGATCAAGTGTTGTGGTTGTGTGCTTTCAAGGTGTTTCTGACTTATGGTGACCCTAAGGCAAACCTAACCTGTGGTTTTCTGGGGCTGAGAGTATGTGACATGCCCAAGGTCAGCTAGTGGGTTTCCAGGGTTTAGGCCAATGCTCAAATCACTACACCACGCTAGCTCTTTAACAGATTAAGACCAATGGCTCAAACTAACTAATTACTAAAAACCAATTGATGAAAAACTCCAGGGTAACATTAATAAACAGGAAACAAATGGTTTCCTTTAAAATAGTCAAGTCATTCTTTTATTCATGAAATATATTCAAGAGTATCCATGTTGGCCATTCAGCAAAATACAACAAAATCCAAAAATCTGCAGAATATCAGTACTTTTATTGGCCAATTGAAATGCACAAAATACATCATGCAAGCTTTCGAAGCTCCTCTGGCTTCTTTATCAGGCAAAATCCAATTCAAGTTGTCAAAGGCATTTTAGACATCTAAGAAAATCAGTGCACTTGCTTCTCATTATGCTATTCTAAATGTTATAAAATTTTCAATTTTCCTTCCCAGCCAGGGGGTGGTGGTGGTAGTAGCAGCAGCAGCACTTCTACCTACCCCCCTGCCCTTCCTCCTGCCCCCCCTGCTAACTGTGGCTCCTCTGCCCACCCCCACCCCCACCCTCCCACTGTGCCCCCCCCGGGGTCTTTCCAGGTGGGGGATGGCAGCAGCAGCAGCAGCCCTCCCACCCACTTCCACTGTCTCCGCCCACTGCTGCTCTGCCGCCCCACCCCACCCCATCCCTGCCTATCCGTGACACTGAGGCAAAACAGAAGGGAATGGGGGAGGAAATCTCACATGAGTGTTCCTTTTCCTCTCTGGGGCCCCCTCTTCCATTCCTATACATTTTGCAGAAAACTTGCACTGTGACATAACAGAAGGGAATTAGGGGTGGAGGAAGCCCCGTGCAAGCCTTCTTTTCCCCTCCAGAGCTTTCTTATTTCTGTTCCCGTGCAAAACAGAAGGCAATTTAGGGTGGGGGAAGCCTTGTGTGAGCCTTCTTTTCCACATTCTAATGCAAAACAGAAGGAAATGGAGGTTGGTTGGAAGGCTCTCGTGAGTTCTCTGCACTGGAGAAAAATGCATAGGAATGGGAGGGGAGCTCCAGAAGGGGAAAGGAAGGCTCATGCGAGGCTTCCTCACCCCTCATTCCCCTGTTTTCCATGGGAATTGGAGGGGGAGTTCAGGAGGGGGAAAGGAAGGTTCAAGTGAGGCTTTCCTCAATACCCATTCCCTTCCATTTTGCATGGGAACGGGAAGGGGGGAACCATGGAAGGGAATAGAAGGGGGAGCAGGGGGGAGTTATTCACAGTTTTTCCACTTTCACAAGGATTCTGTGCCCCAAACCCTCATGAAAGTAGAGAGGCCTCTGTTGTTTAAAATTTTAATAAAGATTTGGGGGGGGGACCCCACAAGGGAATAGAGGCCATAACCCTGTATTGTCTTTACACATCCATAATCTTCTCAGCTATGGTACTACACAGTGAATTCTGGCTAGACCCCACCCCCTTACTGGTCACCAGCCACTGCAATTGGTGAAAATCTGTTTCCCTATCCTTTGGGAAGCAATTGGCCACCCCTTCCCATTGGAAAGTACAGAAACAGGTTCCCTGTTGTAATTCCTCCTCTTGCTGGGAATCACTATTTCAAATGCTGCAAACTTAGTTGAAAGAGCTGAAGAGATAGAATCCTGCCCTTCCCTGTAGGCTCAGGCAAAAGCAAACTGCTGCAATCTCTCCTAGCTTGTATGCCCTTCAGGTATGTCCACAGTGGTATGGTGAGAAATTGTTTGGGGAAAGTATTCCATAAATGTAAGGCTACCACAGGAAAGCTTCAACTCAGATGGCCAAATCCAGATAGATTTGTATCAGATCTTCCTTGCAGTACTGGAATCCTGAACTGTACCAAATCTGAACAAGAAGCTCCTGGCAAGCAGGGATGTATAGGATTACACTGTCAGCCACTAAACCATTATAGCTCATATCTAGCGCTTATAGGTGTTTCCTATTTTCAAACATATAAAGTTGAAATTTTTCCTGACTACCTATCCCAAACATAACTGTCACCTGCTTCTTTCACTCTCTTGGTCTCCTGCCTTTTCATGTATGCTTTTGATGAGGCCTTGCAATGGCACTGATCTCTCCAGAAACAAGTCAACATATTTTGGTAGATCTGAACTGTTATGTCAACATTCACAGCTATCTAAATTTGATTGCAAGATTGCTGTTTGTATGAACTGATAAAGTATCTTGTAATGGCATGGTGTTTTATAAATTGGTTAGTAATGAATTTTGCATTATGACCTCAGACCCTTGTTTCTGGTGGCCACTGACAGGCAGGTTTCTGCATTTCTCCTTTCAAAGAGATGAAGCAACTTTTAAACTTCAAATAAGACCAGGCAAACATGGAGACATTCAGATATTATACACATGGTATTCCTGATACATCCTATGAAGAGGCGACAGAATATTCCGTATACAACAGAATTATCATATTAATTCTGAATGATCAGTTAGCAATCTTAGTTGACCATGTTTAACAGTCTCCATGAGCCAACAGGCAATTTGTTGTGTTGTGGTTTCTTTGATTCAGAAGAGAGACTTATTGGCAATAAACCCAATTCAATAATAATCTAGTCAGTTCAGAGATTGAAAAATTGCAGGATTTTGAAAAAGTAATTCAATCCTGTTACTTGCAACGGTTAAGAAACAGTTCATTACTATGAATCATTGAAATGTTTAAAAAGTGATAGTTGCATTGCTTGTTGCATTTTCATTCCTTTAAGTTAATTTTGGTTAACTATACTTTTTTTTTTACTGATGAGAAACTTGCATAAAATTTTAAACGTTCATATTAAAACAAAATGCCTTAAAATGTCCTTTCAAATAATATAGAAATTCAATAAAATGTTACTCATTACATCAAAAAAATATATCTCCTGTTGTTACATTAACTTTTGAAATGTAAATTTGACTTATCCCCATTTCTACTCTTCCTAAGGATAATGTGTTACAGATATCAGTTACTTTTAATTTGTTACTTCTAAACTCTGGTTCTGTTGTACGTGAGTGGGTATAGATGTTAATGTAATAACTATAGGTTATGACTGTCCCAGACTCTAATCTTTCAAGGCCAAAATCTGAGACTAGGGACAGCCTCTGGTGATGTCCTAGGGGCAGGACCTGGTTATATAATCAAGCATGGTACTTTAAGCAGCAGCCTCGGTTGCTCAGAGATTGTTAGGCAAACAGAAAACATACATTCTAATACACGATAAAATATTTCCCTGCTTGGAAGTTAGGTTACCTACGTTCAGACAGAACAGAAGAAAAAAACAACAATTTTATCCTGTTCTCTTTTGTTAATATTACCTTTGTGAGCATATCTTTTAACTACACAAACAGCAGCAACAACAATAACAACAACAAGATTTCCAAATTCTGACTTTTAATGGGTTGCTCTGATTAATTACTGACTCTTACAGACCACATTTCAATAGGTTGTTAAATCCTTTCATACCCCAAAATGATAGTCATAATAATGCTACTAATAATCACCAAACATTTTGGAGAAATGATTATCTCATCATCATCATCATCATCATCATCATCATCAGTTTCATCATCCATGCATACATGTGTACTTAGAATTAAATCCTAATTAGACTTACTTCCTGAAAATCTAATATATTTCATTTATGATTTAGGGCACATCTTGTTTCCAATTTTATATCGAGTTAAAGAAAACTGACCTGAGGAGCTAGTATAAAAAAGTCTCTAATTGCACAATGAGCTGAGAGAAAATATTCTGGGACAAATAAAATGAATACAAATCTCTAAAATAAGATCGAAAGAACAGGAACAAAATTTGGGACTTTCTCTTCTTTTTAATCAGTCTTCATGTTCCCCTGAAGGTTTTCGTGCAAAGGAGAAAGAGCTGGAGAGAGAGAGAGATACTCAGGGAAAGAAAAGGAAGATGATGGCCTAAACACTGTTGTTTAGTCCCAATTGAAACAGACAATAATTTAGTCCCAATTGAAATAAACAAATGGGTCATTTGTTGAATCAGCATGAAAATTGGGGAAGTGGGAGGTGGAAGAAGAAAGAGGAGGAGAGTGAGAAACAGAAGTATGGGGCAGAAGGGAGAAGACAAGTGTATCCAGAATTGTGGAGAGGTAAAAAAGAGGTAGAACAAGAGGGAGGGAGGGAGACTAAGGAAGGAGGGGGTAGACAAGTACATTTAAGAACAGTGGGAGAGCTTGGAGTGTGCGGAGGGGGTGAGGCTACAACGTGAGAGGCATGACCACTGTGCGTGGGGTGTGGCTGCAGTGCATGGGAGTGTTGCCAGGGCACGCAGGGGTGTGGCCAGGATGCACGAGGGCATGGCTATGGTCTGGGATGCCTCAGAAACATTGCCGCCTGGGGTGAATTGCCCCTCCGCCCCCACGTTCCTATATGACTGTTTAAGAAATGGTGTTGGGGAGAAGAAGAAAGACAGCAAGGGAGAAAGGAAAGAGAAGACATTTAGCCAGATAGGAAGGTGAAAAGGAGAAAGTGATTGAAGGGGGAGAGAAGGAGATGTTTAGACAGGAGTTGGATTGGAAGAGAAACTAACAAAGGAGGGACTAAGGAATGAAGGGAAAGATGAGTGTAGGCTGAAGTTGTCAGAGAGAGTGGGGATGAGCAAAAGGATGAAAAAGAAAAAAAGGAAGAAGAAGATGTTCAGCAGCAGTTATGGGACTGCAGAGAAAGAGGATGAGAAATGGAGAGAAAGAAATTAATTAAAGAATTAATTAAAGAATTAAGCAGAGCTGCAGAAGAAAAACAGTAGTATTATTCTTTTTGATAAGAAAGGAAATTGTGCACTTGAACCTTCATCCATTTATGGTTGGGGGTGGGGGTGATCAGAAGAGAGTGGGGAAAGTCAACAATAGGACAGCAAAAGCCACAAAGTAGTACTATATCCATCAACTTCTGTAGTACTATATCCATCAGCTTCTCCTGAGACAGTGAATACTCTCCATTCAGTATTTCCTTTCACTGCCTATTCCTCCCTGTGGAGTCTTGATGCTGGCTGCAGTTCCAGAAGCTCTGAGAAGGAAAGGAAGGAGGAGAGGAGACGGCCAGGCAGACTCCTGGACAGACAATAGTAGCCATGGTGAAGCAGCCTGTAGGAACAGGGGTGTCCTGCATGCTATTTATTTATTTTTTCAAGATAGCGTTTTCACCCTAAGATTTCTTCCCCCTAACCCAGAGCACCAGAGAAGAGGAACCAGGACCAGAGATCTGAGAACCCTCAAAAGAATAGCTAAGGCACAGATTTAGGTGAGTTCGTGCAACTGGGCTGGCAGAATTGGAATTCCCTGCCTGCTTCTCTCCATATCAGTCCCTAGAGCCCCTTGAAAATGCTCTCTGGGTGGAAGAAGTGCTATATGCAGCTAAATAATTTAACTCTGCTGTGAAGAAGGAAGGAGGATCCCCGAAAATCAGAGAGAGAATCCTTCTGCCTGTGGGAAGATTGAATCCTCTCAGGATAATTTGATCTTATATTTTTATATTGTAATGTTGTGACTGTTATAGTTCCATAATCTTTCCTTAGTCTCATTAGACTGAGCATAACCATCAATCCACATTATTTGGAACTTAAAAACACTTGGAAATAAAGAGGTTTTTCTCTTCAGCAGTCATGGCATTTGTTGTTGTTGTTGTTGTTGCTGCTGCTGCTGTTGTGTACCTTCAAGTTGTTTCTGACTTATGGCGACCCTAAGGTGAACCTATCATGGGGTTTTCTGGGGCTGAGTGTGTGTGATGCACCCAAGGTCACCCAGTGGGTTTCCATGGCCAACGGGGGAATTGAAACCTGGGCCATTTCTGCACTAGACTCTTATAGTGCTATTATTCCACTTGCAACATCCTATGGAATCCTAGGGTTTGCAGTTTAGGGAGGGGTCTCAAAGGACAGAAACTGTTACTGCCAAATCAGGAGAATTGGATGGTATGTCTTGTGTTTTACTTTATAAGAGGCAGCTGTGTACTTGAAATTGTCCTCTATTTGAAAGACTTAAGTAGTTTTAAAAGATGGAGCCTGGTAAACAGAGAACAGAGGCCTTGAAATTGCCCATCTGTAGCAAGCAACTGCAGATCAGACTGAGGAAGCCACAGACCATTTGGCCACAGCCTTTGCTGCTAGGGCGAGAAGCGTTGTACCTCTATTAAAATTCTAGTAATCGTTTCTAAATGTGCATCAATGCATGTAGATGACCATATGTAAATCATGCAAAAATTGTATTTTCTTTTGTCCTCTTTTTGGTAATGCATGACTTCTTTTTTGAGTGATGCCCAAGTATCTAACCCAGCTATCAAAGTTGTAGTCATAGTCATAGCCACAGGAAAGTGCAACAGAGACAATTTCCGCATGAGTCTGTTATAGCACGATGATTCCACTTTCAACCTCCTATGGAATCCTGGGGTTTGCAGTTTCAGGAGGGGCTGGCTGGCCCCTCCCAAAACTGCAAACCCCAGGATTCCATAGGAGGTTGAAAGTGGAATCATCGTGCTATAACAGAGTTGTGCGGAAGTGGCCTCAGTGTGATAATTGAGACATCATTCTAAGAAAAAGAATCATCTCTTTGTTTGGGTTGATGTAAATTTATTTTCTTCTATTATCTTCTATTTGTAATTTCCATATCATTGCACATCATTCTTTAGATCCTACAGATTATTTTCCACCTTTCAGAAATATGCCACTAGAAAATAGCAGATTTGTTCAGAGAGTGTTTGCCTTTGTCTTCCTCTGAGGCTGAGAGTGTGTGACTTGCCCAAGGTCATCCATCTTTTTATTGTTATTTTTATTTCCAGCCTGCTTTTCCCCCCACAAGACTGGGACTCAAAACAGTTTATAACAAATTGAAAATTTTTTTGTTAAATATCTACAAGATACAAAAGTTAAAATGAGATTAAAAATTTAAACCAGATTGAATCATACGTCATTAAAATGCACATGCCCACCAGCACAACAGTTAGCAAGATCACCCAGTGGGTTTCCTTGGCCAAATGGGACTGGAACCTTGCTCTCCAGAGTTGTAGTTCAACATTCAAACCACTACACCACACTGGATTTTATCCCAAGTCTTGGATGCTATGTCTGCCACTTATAAATATACTTAAGTGAATGATAGCTTCATGACACCTATTGGTAAGCAGCTTAATACTTGGTGCCTCAAGTATGCTCAGCTTTGAAAATAAACTTCAGTCAAATATAATCTTCCCCACCTTGTTGCTCACCAGATGTTCTGGGCTATAGTGTCCAGAAGTCCAGCATGGTCAATTGTGAAGTTTTACAAGGGTTGTAATATAAAACATTTGATGCTGTAGTGCTTAGGATCAGAGGCAGCATGCCTCTGAACACCCATCATTGGAAGCAACTAGAAGAGAAAGCTAATTGCCTTTGCAGCCTGCTCACAGGTTTCTCACAGCCATCCACCTAGTAACTGTAGGAATAGGTTGCTGGCCTATATAGGGCTTTGGTCTATTTTTGTAGGACTCTTCTTGAAGAGAAAATAAGGCCCTTTCCACATGAGGCGAGTGAATCGCTCTGTGCCGTTACTTACTGGTTCTTTTTGGGTCAAAGCAATGCAGACTCTCCCTTAAGCCCTTCTGCAGGGCTCCTCTGTTTGGTCCAGGGCGAATTGGAGCAGTGCGAGGTCTGTAGATCCGCATTGCTCAGACTTAGAAAATGGCAGCTTCCTGTTCTTCGTGGGTCCGGACCAACTGCTGATGCTGGCCATGCCCATAGCCTGCTCTCCACTGATTGCAGGCTCGCATTGGTGCGAGCCTGTGCATCTGCACAAGTGAGAAGGAACGCAATGGCATGCTCCAGAAGATTGAAAGACTGGATTTTTCCGGTCTTCACTTAGTGCACTGGAGGGGCGTCTTGGATCGGACTAAGGTGCGGAACTAAGGTAAATAGTCTGAACCTAGTCTGATCCAAGGTGTGGACGACCTCTGTGACAGGATGCCTTGGCCCGTTTTAACTTCCTGGTGCGGAAAGGGCCAAACTTTCATAAGAAAATCCACAAAATATTCCATGGCTTTCCATGAAAGGTGGTCTTTTTTAATGAGAGAAAGTTATTCTTTTCTTTTAATCAGTTTGCTTCAAATACAAGTTAATTTATTTATTTTGTTTTTCACCTTCCCTGTTTTAATCTGTCATTGTCCCTGTATTGGGACGAACCCATTTCCTGTAAGCAGAGGAAGTGAAGTGGGAGATGGAAAGCATTTGTATTTTCTTTCATACTCATTAATGTCTTCCTGAAACCACAAGTCTGGTCCATTTCCTTTGGCCCATTCAAATGCCCATTTATCTTTCTAGGCAATATACATACAAATGCCTGACTGCCAACAGTTGATCTTCAAGCAACTATTAATTATTAAAAACTTCTTAAAAACTCCTTTTAGCATTGGTTCATTAAACCCAGTTTCAGTTATTTGTACTCATCACAAAAGCACCAAGTATGCTTTTCTAACATCTAAGGATCTGTCCCTGTAGCTATTGTGAGGGTCATAGATCCTGACTACGTCTTTCCATCTTTTTCTTGGAGATACATTTGCTGCCTCATTTTTAAAATGATGCCTCAGGTGGAGAGTTAAGGAGACTGATTCCTTCCCCTCTTGGGAATGAGTCCTTCAGAAGCAGTCTATTAAAGTGAACTTCAGAATTCTGTGACCAATGACAGCAACAAGCATTTTCAAGTTAAATTATCTGGAAGGCAGGAATTATTTATGTGAGATTTCAAAACACATATCCATTGCATTCTAAACTCATAAAAATATACTAAAAATTTAAAGTTTGGTTGACTACTACATCTGACTGCTTGTGGGGAATTGGTTATAGTAATGTGTTTCAGAGACATCACGGAGGTGTGTATGCATGTCTTGGAGTTAGTAATTTAATAAGTAATAATAACTTTGAAAATGCTGGGATGAATGTTAGTGTCTCAGGAGCTCTGAATCCCATTGAATCTTACAGTTTTCTCATCTCCAGGTTGTGTGTGTGTTTCTCATCTCCAGGTTGTGTGTGTGTGAGGTGGGGGTCTTTGAGGTCCACCCACAATGCCAGTATCTCCTTAGAATTTAGGGGAATTATAGCTCAAAGGAGGCCTATAAGAGGAGGGTAACTGCAGGATCTTTTCACCTATGTATACCAGTACTAATTGTAGAAAGGACTCCAGTTAAAAGTTAAACAAAGTATTTTATTTGGATTGACAAACACATACAAGAAATCAGACACTTTCACAAACCTACAAGGCTATCAGAAAGTGAGGCAGGAAAGGCTGGACAGAGAGATTGCCTTAACTCTAGGTGACAAAACATTAATGGGAGTCATGACAATCTCTTAGTGTCTTGGTTGGGGGTATAGGGAAGGGGGTATAGGGAGGATTTCCATAGAGTGAGATTAAGATCCCTGACTGCTTCACCTGGGCAGTTTTGCTTTCCATTGTTTTGTGGTGTACATCGAGTCTGAGGTGTTGAAACAATTAGCATAAATTCATTAGCACCTGGGTTTCCTACTGAATCCTCTCTGAACTTATGACCTGACCATGTCTAAGGTCATCTTGACCTAGTAGCATTCTTTCTGGTCAGTGTGTCTTTGATCATGTTTGATCAGGTTTTCCAACCATAAATATGTTCCATTATGAAAATGGAACATCATGCAGAATGGGGGTACAGCACATGTTACCACATGTGGCAATGTGTGTGTGTGTGTTTTCTGTATGTACTTGCAGAGATGCACTATATCCTGTTTTCAAATGACAGGCCCTATTCATTAGTTATCTGAATTTTTGCTCCTTCCTGTTCTTTGACTGGGATATGTTTAACACTGGGGCAAGACAGAACCTTAGACATTACACACTCAATGGAAGACAATTGAGAAGTCTCATGTGAATATTTTCCATGCACAAAATTATCTGTTGATAACCTTACACTCATCCTGCTATGTTATGTTGTGTAGTGGTTTGAATGTTGGATTATGACTCTGGAGACCAGGTTCCAATCCATTGGGTGACCTTTGGCAAATCACAATATCTTGGGCCTCAGAGGAAGATAAAGGCAAACCCCTTCTGAACAAATCTTTCCAAGAAAACCATAAATGGGAAACAACTTGAGGGCACATAACAACATCAAGGCACTGGTACAAGAGGCAGGTACCTTCTCAAGGGAAATAACAACATGGAATAAGGGAGCTGGAGAGACAGTGAACATCATCATGGTATGGAGAAAAGGATTAATCCCTTTCTCTTCCCAGGTGCAACTCCTGTTCAGGAAACCATTAAAGAAAATAAATACAGTCAAGTATACTCACCTATTTCAGTAATGTCTCATTTAGCCTGAAGTGTAAGAAGACAGGAGAATAGTAGCCAGTGTGGTGTAGTGGTTAGGATGTTCCACTGTGGGATATGGGAGATCCAGGTCCACACTGCTACTCAGAGCTGAGCTACCTCACCAAGTTGTTGTTAGGATAAGGTGTGAAGGAACAGAGATATGCATGTGATGTTTAAGGAAAGATGGAAAAAAGGGAACTAGTGAAATTATAATAGAGCCAGCATGGTGTAGTGATCTGAGCATTGGATTATGATTCTGAAGACTACGTTTCAGTTCCCCACTCTGCCATGGAAACCCACAGGGTGACATCAGGCACATAACATACTCTCAGCCCCAGAAAACCCCTCTATAGAAATCATATCATTCTATGAGGTGATATGATATGATTTCTATAGATTAAAATGGTAAAGATTAGGTTGAGGATATTAGATATGATTTGATAAAGTAGCTTTATGACTCTGTAATTGGGTAAAGAAGAAGAGTTATAATAGTCTATCCATAGATGTAATAATTAATACAATTTTATTGGATTAATAGAAAGGTAAAAAGAAGGGAAGTAGGCTTTATAATTTTAACTTAGAAGTCTAGGTTTTTTTCCTCTTTTTCTAAGTTCACATGAAAAGCTTAAACTGTGTATAAATGAGTTATACTGATTGTTGCTTTTTAAGCTTATTTGTTACATAGCTCATTTGGTTAGACTTTAGATTGTATGGATTACTAATAATAGTATTGCTAATTTTTTATTGGTTATTACTATTATCATATATTCCATGACCATGTTACCCTGATCTCTGGGGGTCCCAGGAGGGACACCTAAATAACCAAACAACAACACAACGTTGGGGAAAATTAGCTGGAGCACTCACTAAAGCTAGCAAGAGGCAGGGTAACTTAGCAGGATCTTGCAACCCAGCGTTTATGGGGTCAGGTCAGTCAAGCAGTCAGACGGGTTTAAAGTAATAAAAATGATGTTTTATTGAATATAGACAAATATTAAAGACACCGCAATCACACAGATAACTAAGGAATCAGAGATTGACTTGGGATAGGGATTTTTAGAGGGAAGTGGGTGATACGACACCTGTCTCGTAGTCCTGGATCTTGAGAGCGAAGTTGGGGTGCGATGAAGAAGCTCAGCACAATTGGCTGAGGGGAGCTCGCCAAGCAGAGCGGCGGCAAGCAATCCGAGGAAGGTCTCAGAATCAGGTGAATTTATAGGGTGAATTGTGACTGCAGGCCATACCTTACTTGGTGAGAACAATGTGATTTAAGAGAGGGACAAAGCTTTGGAAAGGTCAGATTTTAGCATGATTGACTTAGAGCCGAATTAACAATAGTGTAGCCAGTATGCAAATACGGAGCGCTTAGTACAGTTTTGTCAGGTTGCCTGCTTGGGGCAGGGAGCCTTTGTTAGTATCGCGCATATGCAATGAGGTGTTTGCCGGGGAGGTCCCTGAAGCGACAAACTGGCATTATCTGGCCTGCCTGGCTGGAGAATGGAATATCCAGCAATTATCAGCCATGCCTGTTTACGTGCCTGTTCGGAGGCCTCACAAACACGTGGAGCAGGGTGGCAGAGGAAAGCCAAATTGTTTGCTATCAAAGTGATATCGAGTGCTATCTCTGGGTAGGCCTGGACCGCAGTAACAATCATACATTAGTATACTAATGTTTCCTATTAATTAAATACATATGTAGCTAGGTAAACAATTATGATATATGAATAGCAACAAGTAGTTACTATGAGGCATAATGTGATAACAAATGGTTAGGTGTTTGACTGTTGATTACTAGGAGCTGTTTGCAACGAGGGTGGGAACCAATTTTTAATTTTTTGTATTTTTGTAGGTTTATAGCTTTGTAGTGTTATGCATTCTTTATCCTTTCTAATGTATTCTTTATATTGTGTAACTTTTTTTTGTTTTTTTTTTAGTATGGTTTGTATTGTTAGATCTTGTTAGTTTTTTATTTTATGTTCTTTGTATGTCTGGGTGTTTTTTTTAATAAAAATCCTGTACAAAAAAAAACCTTCATAGGTTTGCTTTAGGATCACTAGAAGTCAGAAATGACTTGAAAGCACACAAAAACAACAAAATTATAAATAAAATCAGAAAAGAAGAATTCACACTTGCTCTTCCTTAGGTTATGATTCACTTCAGTAATGAATCAGGGGGGTAGGGTGGGAATTCAAGAAAGAAAAGCAGAGAAAGGACAGAATGAGGGGAAGAACTAGAATTTGCCTTTCCTTTCCCATCTATTAAACTTCACAAAACAACCTTCTCTCTTCCACATAAATCTTTGGGACATCAGTGTGGTGGCCATGGCTGAATTGTGCTCACATCATAAGACCTAGCAGATTTTGGCCTTGCTTCTGAATATAGTCTCATCTATGGCATGTAACCAGAGTTTGAGTAAATTACTCTTTAGATTACAACTCATAGAATTTTGTTGGGGTGTTCTGGAGTTGTCATCCAAAAATTAACTTTTTCCAAGGTCTGTCAATATGTAGAAAATATTGAAGAAATAATATGGAGATCTAAACTTGGATAAGGCCAATCACTACTTTCTGCAATGAAGTTTTCAGAATGATGCAATACTTGTCCTTGAGTGGCTGTACCAAAATAATCTTTTGATGCTGTCTGCTGTGGAATCTAGAAATGGAGACTGCAGAGCGATGACATAACAGGGCTTCTGAGCTGACAATTCAATTACAAATCCCCACAAAATAGTCGGGTTCCAAATTGACAAAGAGAGAGATGATCAGTGAAAAAATAGCTAGTTCTTTAAAAATAGCATTCATTTATTACAATTTACTGACTCACAATTTAGCCTAAGATACTGTGATATTTTACAGAGAAAGGCTGTTTTTGTCCTTGCTTCTATCGCACACTGAGAACTGAACTGCCAAGGACAATATTTATAGTATACCAACCAAAGTTCAAAGTGAGCTGTGTACATAGAAATCTTCCAGCCTATAGGAAGAGAAAAATTGAAAAGGAGCTATTTTGGGGAGAGTGCAGTATTAAGCTCTGTCTACAGTTTGTTTCAACCTCATAACAGCAATGAAGGGAACTCTATCAAACACATTGTCAGAACTGTACACTCTTCAAATGACCATAAAGGTATGCTGGTATAGAACAGCAGTGGTGGATAACCATAAGTGTTTACAACATAACATTTAAAATCATATATTTCCAAGATAGTTCCTTTACTGTCATGAGTCTATCAGCTTTTAGAACACAAAGAACACACTGTGACTCTCCAGGTATGTTGGATTGCAGTTCCCAGTATTCTTCATTATTAGCTGTGATGGCTAAGAACAATCCGAATAGTAGAGACTGGTTTCTCTGATGTCAGTGGACTGCTGAATCTGCTCCAAATGTTAGTCTGAACTTTACAGGAGCTTTCCAATGTGGCAACCTTGCTCTTCCAAATTGGTTGAACATCTTTAAAGTTCAGAGTAAAATCCAGAATGTATTTTCACACACACATGCTGCGTGGAAGTTACTGCCTAACAATATCTAGGAAATCTCAAGTTGGAACCCCCTGTTCTAGATCATTATTCTTATCAACCACACATTTCATTCATGTTTTCCTTCCTCACTGCTCCAAAGCTAAGCTCTATATTGGGTCAAACTGTTTTGCCCATACATCCAATATTATCTACTCTGAGGGACCAGGCATCACGAAGATTCTCATTACATACTACATGACCTCTTAACTGGAAATGGCAAGGACTGAAATGAGGATCTAGATTCAAAGCCACAGAGCAAATCCAGTTCTATGGATTTGGTTCATCCACTGCGATTCCCTCTTATCAAGATGACCAGTTTGTACATCCAACATGATGTTCAATTGGCATGGGCTGGTGCTGTCTCCAGTCTCTGGTCAATTAACAAGGCCACTAGGGGAGAAGAGTTGTCACTTCATGTACCCATAAAATGAGATCCAAGGTGAATTTGGAGGGTCTATCAGGTTTCTCCTATCTCTGCAGAGAAATTACCATGAAGATGATTCCTGATGAGGTTCCACAAATGGTTCCCACAGCCCATGGCTATTCTTTTTCAGAAGCTGTTGAGTGAAAAACTAACAAGCAAAAAAGCTCTGCTGACATTGGCTTGAATTTTATTGGCAATTCCAGCTAAAATTGACTGAAATAATTGGATTTGTATAGGTTTTGGTTACTGTTCAACAGTTGATTCAATGGGTCTGCTCTTGCTGGGACTGCCAATAGCACTAAATGTCATGTCTCTACTGTTCTGGTGACCAATCAACGAAATTAATTGACTAAATGTGCTTTATTGTGGTAGGATACAGGACCAAAGGGAAGGTGCAGTTCTGGCAATCTTGATAGACCATTTCTCTTAAGCTATCCCTCTGAGGAAGAAATTTTTGCACAATTTTAAGATGGTTCAGCTGTGTCTTAAACATGCTTAATTCTTCCTACCTAAAAAGGAAATGGCATTAAGCTGGGTTACGTTTCTCATCATCCTTGTCTATCTGGACCTCTGTCTAGACTTTACTTTTGTGCTATTGTTATTTCTCACTTGTAACATGTACCCCATTGGATTTGGGTTTGGATGCATGAAAGTGGGGTGACTGAAGTGGGCATTCTTGCCCTGTCCCTCCAGGGACAGCTCCTTCATCTCCCTAATGCTACATAGAGGATTCTGGGCCCCTACTCAGTGGAGTGAGCTGTGGGGGAAGTTTTCCAGAATTGGGTGAGGGCACTTTCTGTGATTGCATCTTTCAACCTATAGAAGCTGGATCCTGGATCCAGCTCCCTCTCCCCCCTGCCCTGCTGAAACTCAGTCCTTGAAACCACTTTTATTTCTGTCCTTTTCTTTTCTCCCAAGTCTTTTTTCTTCTCATTTCAAAAGATCTTTTCCTTCTTTTAATGTATAAGGTAATAGCAATAACTTTACTGAAAGTGTAAAGTTATGGAGAAGTGAAGGAAGTAGATTTAGAAGGCATCATATAATTGCTTCAAGTTCTCATGTCTGAAACTTCAAACTCCACTGGGCCGCATTTCCCAAAACTATCTAAAGAAACTGACTAAGCAGTAAAAGGGCAAATCCCTTGCAGCCTTGAAAAAGAAGAGCTCTCTCAAGAAAGGATGTATTTCAGTTAATGAGGACTGGAATCCCACAGAGAGAACAACATGGCAAAAAGATGTTTAAAAGCGGTCCTTTCGGTTATAAGCAGTTCCTCTACAAATGGAAAGATCAGAATGCCATCTCCAAAGATATCTCAGTTCTACTGCAAGAAAATCGGATATATGCTCTGAATGAATTTCGATGCATCTGGGACTCAGATCTTTAGCATGCCCTCTTAGGGGCTTGAAGATTATTTTGTAATGTCACATAGGGTTTATGAACAGAGTAGAGTCTGAATTCAATAATGTGTTCATAGTGTTGAGAAAATTAGGGTATGCTTTCTCTCTGGTATGGTATAGGCTTCCATGTCTTGATTCTAGCACATCTACTCAGAAGTAGGACCTAACCAAAAAAGATCATATGCATACATGCACTCTGTGCCTGAGTATATATATGTAAGACTTGAACTGTAGACTTTAAAAAGGGTCTTTTTCTCCTTTAAACTTTTCATGCAAATATCTGAATGTCAATAATTCTTTCTTCATCCTTAAATTCTACTCTTACATGGCAAGAGCCCTGGTGGCGCAGTGGTTAAATGCCGGTATTGCAGCTACAAGGTTGTGAGTTTGATCCTGACAGATTCCAGGTTGACTCAGCCTTCCATTCTTCCGCAGGTTGGTAAAATGAGTGCCTAGCTTGTTGTGGGCAATTAGCTAAACACATTGTAAACCGCTTAGAGAGTACTTAGCTGATAAGCGGTATAGAAATACACATGCTGTTGCTATTGTGACATGGCAAAGATTGATTGCATTAAGGCTGCAACCCTACCCAGAACTAAGTCCCATTGAAATCAATGGGATTTGTGTGTCGAAATTGCAAATGTCTCTCTAAGTATATCTTTGTTTACTGCCTTTATAGTGTATGCATTGGCTATGCGATGTCTAGAACATTTTAATGGGGAAAAATGTGGAGTAAAGAGATCAGTCCCTAAGAAAAATCAGATGGATGGACCAAACAGGCAGCTGTACAAACTTGTGTGTGGACTGAATGCCTGTTCAGAAAACTAACTTGGATCTTTGACTGATCTCTTTTTAAGTTCTTGTGAACTTACTATGCCAAAGTCATGGTTCTTGGTCTGCTTAGATTTAACTATATTTGAAGACTTATGTCATTAAAAAGTGATTATAGTAAATAAACACAATCAAGTAATAAAGCATAAAAAGCAGAAGAATATGCATAAAAAGGCTGGAAATGTATTGCTAGCTGTCAGATGAAGTTATTAGTTTTATGGTGCTTATGTATCGCTCAGAACCACTAACAACAAATTAAAACCAGTTATGAACTACAGCCATCCCTCCACATTCGCTAGGGTTGGGGCACAAGACCCCTGTGAAAGTGGAAAAACTGTGAATAACTCTAGGACCTTCCAAACCATATTTAATAGGCAAAATAAGTATGATCACCATATTCAACCCACCATGGATTCTTTTGAGGAATCAGAGTTCCTTCACAAGGCAGAAGTGGGTGGCTGGTGGGGCTTACTGCCACCTCCACTGATGCCCCACACCATTTTTAATAGGGACTTAGAAGCCTTGTTTCAGTCTCATGAGGCTTGCAGTCCCTATTAAAAATGACACAGGGAGGCAGCAGAGGTGACAGCAAATAATCCATGAATAATAAAAAGTGAAACCTGCAAATGTGGAGAACTGACTGTATAATAGGGTTGTACAGCTGCGGACTAAATATACCTCCTCTAGGAAAAATGACTGAAATGCAGCTTAATTGCCAGAATTCTCTATAAGCTACTCAGTTAAGTATACTTAACTGAGTAACCTCTCCTCACCCACATTTTCCAAAACTATATATGGATAACTAACTCTTCCATATTTACGATTGCTCCTTAGTGATAATTGTGACCTTATTGCCACATTTACAACTCTCCCCTCCAACCTACTTTACCATACATCGGCTGCATGGGGAGAAGGAAGTCCATTCTGCCAGCAATCAGAGCACAGGTGAATGATGTTTCTGTCAGGTTTTTTTTTTTGGGGGGGGATGGCTGTTGGGCCAGGACCGGTTAATTAATTAAGTATATTTAACTAGTTACTTGATATAGAATACTGGCCAATATTAATATATTGTTCCTTTCAGTTTTCTTTTGTTTTTCTCTCCTCAGAAAAAAAACTTCTATTACTGATACAATCGACAGATGGCTCCCACTGTCCTTTGCTTTTCTAGGAGGGTCATTGCATATGCTGCTGCTTTGTAGCAAAGCTCACAGTCCATAGCTTGGCTCCAGACTATTTGAAGAGAATTTAGTGTTCTTAGTAGATCTCCTAGACAACTAGGCTTCAGTCTAGCACAACTGGGTCCGTGCCATTATGCCAGCATGAAAGATAGGCCTGAGTCTACAGTCAGCTTTCCATTGGAACAACTGATAAGTGAGTCAAAGAAATGAACTTTCAGTTACTCATGCAGGTCAGCCATGGTCAAACGGTAAAGATCACTATTTTTTCATTTTCTATTTCATATCCATGCATTCATTCCTGTTTATTGACTAATCTGTCTTTTGGACTAGAGATGAAATTCTTGTTTCATGTCCTCCCTCAGCCAGATTTCCCAGTGGCTGTTTTTGGAGAGGTCACTGTCTGTCATGTTGACTTGCATCAAAAGGCAACATTGGCCAGAATGCTCTTGATGACATACACAGATATAAGTCCTGCTATATGTGCAAAGTTAACTTTTGTGGGCAATGCAGAGCAGATGTGTCCAGCTGACAATGGTGGGAATGGAGTTCTGCAGCTAGAACCATTGCAGATGTACAACAGTGCACCTAGTGTAGCATTGCATACTACCTCTGCTCAGTGAGCACTGTACATTCTGTGATAAAATGACAGCTGTGAACATGCAGTGTTTCTCATATGTTCCATTATGATGGCATGCATAGTACTGCATATTCATATGGTATTCTTATTCATATGATATTCAAAGTATTGTATATGGTATTCATGGTACTGCATAGCTCTAGTGCAGTGTAACTCAACTGGCAGATATTTAAACTATGATGTAGGACCTTGGTGTGATGTATGGGATATCACACATCATGTATCACAATGAGGCCCAGAGTACATTAGAGAAAGGATGTGCAAAAAAATATGATCAATCCAAAAACATGAAGGGGAGATTACATGGGCAAAATGCAGACCCTATTAAACTCTTTCATGGCTCTTTCATTTCAGTGGGAGATAGTTATGGCTTTGTTAAACAGCCCTCCTTTTCAAATCCATTTGACTTGAAAGTGTTCATCTTTTGTGGAATGATGCTGAACATTAGCAATCTGGACTGTTTGGAAGAAAAATAAGAAAAAGTTAATGCCTGCTACTTCACCATTAACCCCAGTAGTGATGGTGGATAAATTTCCAGTGAATTTGAGAGGTGAATTAAAGAAGAAATTAAAGGAGCAGAGAATATACAAGTTAAAAGACTGGATGAATATAATGAGGAATAAAGATAAAATAAAGGAGAGACTGCAGGGTACAAAAATGCCATGGCTTAATTATATTCAGTTAGAGCAGTGGACAAGGAATTGGAATAGGAATAATAAAGATTTTAGAGAATATACTAAATTTGAAAAAATGATTAATGAAATAGAAAGTATGGAAGAAAATGAAATTTTGAAGGATACCACAAGTGAAATATATAAAATGCTGTCAAAACATAAAGATCAAGAGAAGTATCTTACAAAAATATAGGAGGAATAATTAATACAAAAAATAGATATTCAGGATTGCAACAAAAAAAAATTGGAATCAGAGTCATTTAAAAAACGTATCTGTATGGATTAAAGAGAATTATTATAAATTGGTTTGGAGATGGTACCTGACACCAGTAAAGTTAAATCACATAGATAAAAGTTACTCAAGGTTGTGCTGGAGGGCTTGCCAAGAAATTGGTACTTATATTCATATGTGGTGGAGTTGTGAATGTGTACAGAAATTTTGGCAAATGGTGTTTAAAGAGATAAAAGAGATAACAGACATTGATTAAGAAATATGTCCTGGTAAAGCAATGTTATCTCTATATAAGGTTAATTGTACCCAGGCAATGAAGGATCTAATTACAAATTTATTAACTGCAGCAAGGTTAGTTATATCAAGAAAATGGAAAATTCATGGAGATTTTCAAATAGAGGATTGGTATAAAGAAGTGTGTAAAACCGCAATTAATGATAAGCTAACATGTGGAATTAAGGCCAAAAAAGGAATAATGAAAGGGAGTGATTTTGAAGCAATATGGAAGATATTTGTGGGAAAGGTGTTAGTAAAAGAGGAAAGTGTCACACCTTCATAAGAAGAGTTACAATTTTGGAAAGTGGAGTAATTTGAGATATAATTGGCTCTGTGGATGGGGCACATTTAGTAATAGTAATAGGTTGAATTTAGTTTGACAAGGATAGAAATAAGAATGAAATTACTAATAGCATATATTTTTTTAAAATGTTAATTATAGGAATAAATAACAACAATGGGCATAATGAGAATGAGATTCAAATACATATAACCAAAATATATAATCAGTATGATTCATAATATGTTGAATAAGTAATATTATGTAAATGAATCTGGAGAGAAATAGAAATGTAAGCAATTTTTTGTTGTAACTTTTTCCCCTTCACTTATGTTTATCACATTATATAATTTTGTTGTTGTTTTTTCTTTTCTTGTAAGTAATAATAAGGACTGGACTGTTGCAGTTTTACAAATCTACAAAAGGTGCAAAACTCAGCAGGGTTTTTGTTGGTAATTAGAGTTTCCCAGGGTTTTAGCCCTTTTGGGAGAAAATATGAAAGCTAAAACTGTTAGGGGTCAGTTTTCTTTTAACAGAGTAGCAGATAAAGCATGCATCAATTTTTCTCACATTGCTTCCCTGAACCGATGCTGACTCAAAAACAAACAAAGTAGGCAGTTTCAAGTTACAAACTTAGAAAAGTTTACCAATGGCTTTTACATTTACACATGCATTGGTAAGCCTATGATCCTAAGTAGCCAGTTAAAAGATTAGGTAAAAGTAGTAGTTTCATCCTTAACACACCATCTTGTGATGGAAATACAAAGCATGATTGAAGAGAGGAGAAAGCAAAGATGGAGGAGAAGAGAAAGAAGACTGAGAAGGGGGGATCTTTTATAAAACTGATAACCCTAGGAGCTTTCCTGGTCTGGTTACCTGAATACAAAAGGTATTTATGACCACCTATTTCAATGGCTAAGGAAGTGCCAATAGGGAGGCTTTAGGTTATTGAAACAGACTTTAGCAAGCAGGAAATTCTGCCCTATCTAAGCCCCACTTGCTCTAAAAGCAAGAGATAGGAGAGGATGCTGGAATTTTCCAACAGTTTTGACAACTCACTGTGTAGCACCATGTCTACTATCTTTTAGCCTATGAAATGGTCATAGTGTTGTGGTGAAGCACATGCTTTATGTGCAGAACATCCAAGACATTTCCAGACAGAGCTAGAAAAGACTTTGTCTGCAACCTTGAAAAGTTTCTGCCAGTTAGTGCACACAGTGTTGACCTAGATGGACCTATGATCTGATTTTATGGTATAAATCCACATCTTAACCTTTTTTTGTAGAGCAAACTCCCTCAAGATAGTGTCTCCTAGATGTTTTAGACCACAAACGCAAGTGCTTTTGACCACTGACTTTGTTGGCTGGGACTTACAGAGTTAAAGTCCAGAATATCTTTAGAGTACCAGAGTGGAGGAGAATGTCATACACTAAAAGCTCTTTGTACTGAAGCTCAACTACTGGAATAAATCTATATCTTATTTGTGCAGATAGTGCTGTCACATAGTTTAGTTAATAGGTGGTACTGAAGATAGTATCTGAGCGGAATCAGCAGTTTCTCTCACTATGTCATGTTTGTTTAAGAGAGATAAAGTTTTTTTGTGAAACATCAAAATGTCTTCTGTGACACTGTTTGCTGATAAAACAACTTTGTTATTGTTGGTCAATAATCTGAATATCACAGTTAAAATGATTTTCCAAATGAGAAAAAAAGGAAACTAATAAGCTACACTGTTCCCTGGGTGGGTGAGGGACAGGAGGGGGAGAGGGCAAAAAAGAAGGAAATACTGTATGTATATAAGTGGTTTGTTAAATGTTGGGTATACTATTATGATATGATGTGTATAACTTTTTGTTTTGTAAGATATTTTACATTAATAAACTCATATATATATTAAAAATAATAATCTGAATGTCAAGCAAGCCCTAAGTTTAGAGGTGCTTCCACTGTGGAAATATGGAATATTTCCTCTGTAAAGAAATTCCTCTTTCAGCTACTTTTTTGTTTATTGTTCCTCATTATTTAGAAGTTCATCGAAGTATTTATTTTGTAAAAATGCATCCATGGGATCCTAGATTTCTCCAATGTTTATGTCTTTTTCTTTTCTTTTCTCTCAGTTTGTTGTAATTTTTACATGATTTATGTAAATTGGTGCCCCAAGCAACCATTATGTTCCGTACTATTTTCATTGCAAGCATCTATTAGTCAGGGGTTACACTAGCATAACTACTTAGTTTGAAGTTGCACAAGGAGGGATATGAAGTTTTTTACAAGTTTTTTTCCCAGGATGCATGGATGCAGTTTGTCTTTTCAACCCATATGGCCACTGATTCACTGCAGGGATCGCTACGAAACCTCCCTCTCTGCCATCACCTTACTTCTAGGGCAGGGAGGTAGCTGTTCCCTTCACTCTCATTTGCAAAAATAAATAAAAAGTCCACAATAAACTTTTAAAAATAAAAATTCTTCAGTCCAAAGTTTCCCTCTCAAACCTATACTGACTCCACTTCCATTTTCCACTGCCACCTCCACTGGCAGGAAGAAATATTTCCCTGCACTTTGGACTTTGAAACCTCCACATAAGTACACCGGTGGAACTTTTATGTCCCAAAAGCAGAAGGAACTGAAAACATTAAAAAAGAAAAAAGAAAAGGAAAACCTGATGTAAAGGAGAGACTGAGGCCCTTTCCGCACAGCATTTGCCATAAGAAAGGGCGCCTGGAGCATCATGCAATTGTGAGGAGTGATCTGCATGACGCACTCACAATCGCGTGACGCTCTGGGGCTGGCAGGCGCCGATAGTGCACCTTTTCATTTTCAGCTGGAAGCTGAAAATGGTGCGCAATCATGCATTGCTCCCAGGCCCCGTGTGCACTTACCTTGTGTGCGGAGCCTCTGGAGCCATGCCGGTCTTGCTTCCTGCCCCAGCGCAGCCTGGGAAACTCCAGGAAGGAAGAGGTGGGGCTCTTGCGTGAGCAGGCAGCTCGTGCAGAGCTGAAGCAGCAGGGACGTGAGAGCCTCTCGTTGGAGGGTTCTCGTGCAATCCCCGCACCCCAGCGCTGGAAAAAGCTAATATGCGGAGAGTCTTAGGATGTATAAATGAGGGTTTGATTCCACAAATCTGGCCAATGCATTTTAGCAAAGAAATATTTATATGGTCTTCTTCAGGGTTTGCCATAAGAAAGAAGAGGAAGGACAATAAATAGGCACTGATAATTACAGCAGAGCAGAGACTGAAGAGGTACAAACTGTTACCCCAAAATGTGGGTGCCACAAAGGTCTACCTGTGATGTCAATACCTACTTGCAAAGGTAAGGAATGAATTAGCTCAAAATTTAGGTGTCTTGCAAGATGGAGGTAACTTACACCTCTTTCGCATGTTTTTCTTTCTAGTGCGAGTGCCCTTTGAGCGCTGCGCAAATGGGAGCGTTGCTCTGTACGGTGCACTCCCACTTGCGTGGCGCTCACGAGGCTGAAGCAGGGCGCGGGTGCATTTTTTGATTTTTGGCTTTAAGCTGAAAATACCCCGTGCTCGCGCAATGCTCGCGGCGCCCTCGCACACTTACCGGCCGTGCGGTGCGTTGGCGAGCTGGGCGGGTCGCGCTTCCTCCCCCAGTGCAGCCTACAACGCCCATACTGCGCTGCGGAAGGAAGGGGTGGGGCACTAGTGCGACGGTCACGCAAACAGGAAGCGACCTGCGGTAGGAAGGAGGGGGAAGCAGCAGCGTTTCGGATGAGGCTTCTCGTGCAAGATGCCCTCCCCCATCGTGCAAACAGGTAACATGCGAAAAGGGCCCCAGTGAGATCTTTTCTACCTATGTTTATAGGCTCATGCAGGAAAAACACCAGCCAAAGAGTAAAATGTGAACTAAAATGTGTCTTTTATTGAAATGAATTCATGCACACACCAGTTCAAGCACACACAATCTCATAAGAGCTAGCCAAAAGAGAAGGGAAGAAAATAGGATAGAGATGTTGAGGGGTGTGGGTAATAAATACCAGATCCAGAAAGAAGTGGTGACATGGCTTAAGAAAGAACCTATGGACAGTTCTTGGTCAGGAATTGGATGGATAGAGTAGTATTTGGATCAGCGAGAGACTGCACTGGGCAGCCTGGAATCAGAGGTATTTCTACCTGAAAAATAGCCTGTGGCAGTGGAAGGTATCTGAAGTTTCAGGTATGGAACAATGGGAGTTTCAGCGCAGACAATGGACTATCAACCCACTAATGTTCGCAGTGTTTGGGTGACAAAGGTGTGATGAGTTTTGTAATAGCTGTCTATTGTGGGTGCTACAAGGAAGGGGAAAAAGTCCAAGTGCATAGGGGATGAGTATAAGTTCTATCTATTGTGTTTTCTTGGAAAACTCCAGCTGTTACTTAAGCTTATTATCCACAGGAACAGCATTTGTTTGCCTGACAAATAACCTAGTCTTACCTGGAGGGTGTCTTAGGTTAACCTGCCTTCCTTTCTCACATTCACAGTCCAAATTTCCCCTCTGTTGGTTTGACCTATTGGTCACCTTCAGGTTTGATTTTGATGTCTGTGCCAATTGAAGTGTGTTGCCAATGAAATATGATGCCAATTAGATATGATGGCCATCCAAACCATGCCAATATCGAACCCACATGTGGGGCCCTTACAAAACATTGTATGCATTCATATGCATCACATTAATTAATCTATACAATACAGTGCAATAATAAAATACAATAAGAAATCACCAGAATTAGATAAAGGCATGCAACATGGACTTCCAAATAAGTACACTTGGAAAGGTTTGTGTTCTGGCAGCAGGAAATAGGATATCAGCCACCATTTGCCAGTTGGTCAGGAAGAAATGCCCTACCTGCTACTATCAGTTATCACTCAGTGAGTCATTATAGCTCATCCCAGATCATAAGGCTCCAATTACACAATGCCCTGGGAGTGATACCAGTCACTGTTTCTTCCTGATTTCAACCAAATTGCAGGAGAGAGAGACATACAATTGGGTTTTCTTTCTTTCTTTTTTGTAAGATGAAACACTAAAAGTGTATATAGTCTCCATTGGTCTCCTTTGGAAATAAGCAGTTTGCTTTTTCTGTGATGGGAACAAACAAACAAAATTACTTTTCAGAGACTTAGGCATACAGTCCAAATTCAAACTTGCATATTGAGAAGTGTTTTGGTTTTGGCATCACTTTCCATCACCTAGAAGATACACACACAAAAATCCATACAGATTTTTGTGTGGACTTTTTTGTTAAAAAAAAAATGCAAACGGATGTGGAAGTGGGAAGAAAAAGACAAAGACTGGCAAAATGAGAAACTGACAGAAAGAAATTATGGTACATTGCCCAACCTTAAAAAAGACTTATTTTCAAGTTATTTATCTAATTTTTAAAAACATTTTCACTAACACAGCCATAAACCTATTGTATATTAGACATTCCACTGTTGTAGCACTTGTTGGCTTCCATTCCCAGTGCCCAGCAGTTTCTTTTTAACCATGAAGGAAAAATAAGGATTTTGCCTTGATAAAATAAAAACCTACTTGCTGAATGTAATTTCAATGAACAATGACAAGGTACAAGATATAATAATATACCTTCTTAATCTACAGGCAACTGATTACCACACTATGACATTTTCATTACCTGCACTGTCAAGACTAATTTGAAATGGGAATAGGAAATTCTTATTGGAAGGGACCTACTTAATCCTCTTGTAATCTAGTAATTCATATTTCAAAGCAAGAGTGGAAATTACTGTGATTATACATTCTATAATAATTACATTGCTTGTTACATTTCTCATGCTGTAAAAACAGTGGTAGTATAAAGAATAATTCCTCTGTAGAACCAACAGCAACCTTTGCATCGGAATTTTTCTTTGGTTATGTTTCTGGATAGGAAAAAGATGTTCAGGATGGAGAAAAGGAATATTTCTTCATGCTCTTTTATATTCTATGGAATTTAATGCCACATGAGGTGCCAGTTTCCACCATGACAGATATCTTGAAAAGGAGCTGGGGCAAATTCATAAAGCATGCAATAGCATTATTGTTGTTGTAGTTGTATGCCCTCAACTCATTTAGACCCTAAGGCAAACCTAACATGGGGTTTTCTAGGCAAGATTTATTCAGAGGAGTTTTGCTATCATTTTTCTCTGAGACTGAGGTCATTCCATACATTGTTACAGTGCTATTATTCCACTTTCCATATCCTATGGAATCCTGTGCCCTTTTCGCACGGCATTTGCCATGCGATAGGGTCCCTTGAGCACATGACACACTCACATTTGCACGGTGCTCAAGGGCTTAACGCGGACCGTGCATGCATTTTTTAATTTTCGGCTTAAAGCCAAAAATGCTGCGTGGTCGTACATCACTCTGGGGCCCCGTGCGCACTTACCTGGCGCGCGGAGCCTCGGGACCAGGTTGGTCACGTTTCCTGTGCAGTGCAAGCTGGGAAAGGTCCCAGGCTGCACTGCAGAAGGAAGAGGCAGGGTGCTCGCGCAACGAGGAAGCTGCTGCAGAGCCCAAGCAGGAGGGATGCGAGTGCGTTCCTCCGAAGTCTTTGTGCACAAGCCCTGCTGCCCAGTACCAGGAAAAGATAAGGTGCTAAAAAATAGCTGGGGTTTGCAGTTTAGGGAGAGGCATTTAGAATTCTCAGAGCTCTTGGGCCTCAGTAAACTACAAACCCCAGAATTCCACAGGATGTTGAAAGTTGAATAATAACACTATAGCAATATAGTGCAGAAATGACCTATGAGAGAATGACTTGGCCAGAGTCACCCAGTGGGTTTCCATGGCTGAACAGAGATTCAAACCCTGGCCTCTCCAGTCCAGATTCAAAGAACTACACCATGCTGGCTCAGTTATCAATGTCAACCAATCACTGTAACTGTATTATGCTGCCCCAGGATCTGAAGCAGTGTATTTCTACAGAAAAAGTGTTGGAGAACAGCAGCAAGAAAGGACTATTATTGCCCTTCAGTACTTTGAATGTTACTTTTACAAATTTAACATTCAAAGTTTTCATTCCAAAGCTTCCAACCCAGCAGTTTCTGTTATAGTCATAATTATAAAAAGTAACTTTATACTACTCATTACTTCCTGTTTATCAAAAGTAATGAAATGATGAGCTTTTATTTACTTAAAAAAACACGCCACATATCCTGAACACTACAAGCTGCAGGCTTGTGGTACAAAACACAGTCTCCTCTCCTCCGTCTTATTGCCATCACCATAGCCACACAGAGTACAAGCAACAAAAGCATAGCCAACACTGGAACCATGTGACTTTACTCCACAGCCATTTAATGAAGCCACATCCCCATCACTATACAAGAAATAAAAACTTTGTAAGGTAATATAGGTATACCTTTGCTATTAAAAAAATTGTTAATGACAAATAACTATTTGTAAGTAAGTACTTCCCAGCTCTGGAAGCTCTGGATGCTGGCCATGTTATGCCAGGTACATGTTAATAAACAGTAAAGAGGGAAGCTTGAACACACTCACTGCATGTACTTCCTTCATTCCCATATAATGCAGTGGTGGGAACATGTAGCAGTTCAGACACTGGGATTCAACTCACCATTAGCTATGTTGCCTTGGGTTGTAGTTCATCAGTATCTTTCCCTTTCCTTGGCCAAACACAGGGTGAAAAATCATGTGACCCTCCAGATCTTGCTGGACTACAGCTCCTAGCAACCATCATCATTGGCTATAGTTCAAAGGGCTACTGGGACTTACAATCCAACATTCTCTGGAAGGCTGGATGATTCCCAGCCCTGGCCCCACAGGTGATCAGTGCTCTCCTGTTACCCTGTATTGTGGGGGTCCCAGGAGGGACGCCCAAATAACCAAATAAAAAAACACAAGATGGGGGAAATTAGACTCGAGCACTCTCTTAAGCTAGCAAGAGGCAGGGTAACTTTAGCTGGGATCTTTAACCCTATGTCTACAGCGTCGGGTCAGAAGAGCAGTCAGACAGTGTTTTAAGGTAGTAAAAATAATAATAGCTTTATTAAAGGACAAACAACATAAAAGACGCCACATGCACACAGCTAACTAGAAAAGGAGAAATGAGAGTTTTCGGGGAAAATGGGTGATACGACACCTTTTCTCATAGCCCTGGAGAAAATGGAGAGTTGCAGGGACGAAAGCTCAGTGCGGTTTGCTGAGGGGGCGACTCGCTGGACAAACCGACAGCAAGGCAGGATAGCAGTCCGGAGTGTTCCGAGGAAGGCATGGAATCGGGGACCTTTTATAGGGTGGATTTTACCTACAGGCCATGCCATGCTTGGTGAGAACAAAGGAAATTTAGAGGGGGACAAAGGCGTCGGAAAAGGTCAGGTTTTACATGATGAGCTTAGCGCTGGATGACAATAGTATGGCCAATATGCAAATGGCCCAACATAAAGGACTGACTCGGCACTCGGCCGGGCGTCTTTGCATAAAGTCGTGCTGAGCAAGGCGGGTTTGCAAGGAGTGGTCCCTGAAGCATCGGAGAGGCATTAAGTTGCCTGCCTAAATGAGGTTTGGAATGTGCAACCATTAACGGCTGTGCCTATTAAGTGCTTGTCCGGTGGCCCTTGCAAACGCGTGGAGTGGGGGGGGGGCAGAGAAATGTCACATAAAGGCCAAATAAGTTTGATATCAAGAGATATCTAGTGCTCTCACCAAACGTAGCATAACCGTGGTAACACTCCCAGTGGCAGATACTGATTTATCTAGTATAGCAACTCTGCGACCACAACAACAGATATGCAGCTGTCTGCTGGTCTGAGCCTTTTAACCATTTAAGAAGGAACGTCTGTTTATTAGTTAGGATATATAAGATGAAGCCTTTCATTTTAAAAACCTCATTGCAAGCAGATATTCCAATATTATGCTCCTGCTTTAGAACTATTCCTTTACCTAATTCAATCAGCCCATGAAGACTAGGCTTCAAATGAGCAAACTACACTCAAAAGCCCTATCCCAGAATTCAATTTTCTTGGATAAATTTTGAAAAATATAACAGAAAATATATAAGCTTGTGCTGCGATCATCTTCAGAATGCTCTCTGTATAGGTCTGATCATGCCATTTCAAAGCATATTACGAAACTGGAAAGAAACAGAAGAGAGAAATAAAAATGATGAAGGAGTTGGAGCACACCTGACAACATGAGAAGCTAAAGTATGACTTCACACCCTATACAATAAATTTGTGAAATTAATTATCACAAAAGGAGGGGCTAAGGACCACTCACTTAAATCAGGGCTAGGCAGACTTCAGGTTTACGAGATCTACTTTCTTTGGTTTTCTTTTTAAAGTTAGAACCATGCAAATTGTTAGTCTAACCCAGGAGCAAAAGACTTTTCTGTGAAGTAAAAAATTATGAACCCAATAACTTGGTTTGATTACCAGAGGCCCATTCACACCACGGAATTATAGTGCTCTTATTCCACATTAACTGCCATGGTTCCATCGTATGGAATCCTGGGCTTTGTGTTTCATGAGGTACTAGAGGGGCTCTCTGGCTAAGAATTCTAAATGCCCCCCCTAAAATTCAGGTTCCAGGATTCTATAGGATAAAACTATGGCAGTATGGAGGAATAATAGTGCTATAATTCTCCCTCAGGAGTGACAAATCTGACAGAGCTGAAAATCTTGTGTTTTGGGGCTACAGCTCTCAGAACCTTTCAGCCAACTTGACTACAGGCATAATCCACCAATTTGTTGCTGACTGGGTTCTCTTGGGGAACAAGTTTTGGACCTGAACCACCTTCAGACAGATCCTGCAGGTACAAGGCCATTTGGGGATGTTGGGATCAGCTCTTTGTATAGACTGTATGGACCTTTGCTGCCAGCCCAGTGTGTACAGCTTGTGGGTAGAATGTGTCAGTAATACTTTTTTGGGACTACCAGCCTCAAAATTCCCTCACCAATTTAGCAGGGCTTCTGGTAGAAGGACTTGAGTACGATGTTAGTGTATCTGAGACTCAGAGTCAAAACTCAGAAGTCTAAATCAGGCATGGGGGATATGTGGCACTCTAGTTGTGGCTGGAGTGCATCTCACACCATTCCTCATCACTGGCTATTCTGGATAGGCCTGATGGTGTCTAGAGTCCATCAACATTTAGAGGGCCAGAGGTTTCTCACCCCTCTACATGGAATAAACTTTAATTTCTGTTCCACTGATGAAAACTTGTCCAAATCTTTAAAATGGGAAAGTGGTGAGACCACATGGGGTAGTAGCTGTAACATTTGGAGCTACTTCCAAGTAGCTGTCAATTACTCACACTCTCTTTAGGATGAAAATTCTCCTAAAATTCATCACTGCATGCTGCTCCATTTTAACAAAGGCTCAAGAAGAAGAAATCTCTTTTCCTGTAGCAACTTTAAAAGATTAACAATGACCTTATTATTTATTTATTTATTTACAAATCTATATGGCCTTTAGGTTCAAGTAGCATGGTACAGAAATAGAATTAAAGAATAGTTTATATCCTGAGGATTTAGGGCCTCAAAATAGTATGCCTCTTGCATCGTCCTTTAAGAGAGAACATTATGTTCCTGCATCAAAATCTGAGACAAAAAGGAAGGACTCCACTGAGAAAGAGCAGCACTACGCAGTCAAGGAAGCAAAATAAAATGCATGAAAATAATTTCAAAAATCCAAATATATTAACTGTAAAAGCCAGGTATGACATACACTCCTTTCAACATCCAGGGACCTGTTTCTGGGGAAAACGTAAAGAGGTAACCATACTGACAGATCCAGAACTTGGAAAAATGGCTCTTTTGAGCTACAGCTCCCAGAAACCCCTAGCCTGTAAGGTCTATGGCTGGAAGAATCTGGGGATTGTAGTCCCAAAGGGTTTTCATGCTCTAGAAGGATCTAAAGGAATGGGAAACAGCCTCAAGAAACAATGGAAAAACAACAAGGGGATAAATTGTGTTGGACCTAGTTGCACCAACAGGAAAGAACTAGTCAATAAGATAGAAGCAGTGGGAAACTTGAGTAAAAATGACTCCAATGTTCTTTGAATTTGTTCTGCTAAATGGTAGTTAGGCATAGTGAGACATGGACACTCGACTTTAAGAAACTTACTTTCAGACTTCCGGTGGCTGCAGTGAGGAGCGCGGTTGTCTCTTACCTGAGCTGGTGAAGAGCTGACCCCCTCCCCAGAGGTCGGGTGCCCGCTGTTTTCGAAAGAAAACAGGGGGAGAATACCCCCTTGGTAAAGGGGGTTCGGAGGCGCAAACTGAGGAGCTGAAACCCCACGTCCAGTTTCTGAAGAGATCCATCGAAATTCGGGACTGTGAAACGCGGGGAGGGTCCGTTGTGCTGCCATTACCTCTGAGGGCTCCATTGGAGAAAATCCTCGCCACCACTTTTAAAGAAAGGTTAGGGGAAGAAAGAAGAATGTGAGTGGAAATTTTGGGTTCTTTTTTCTTTGGAGTGTTTTGTTTTCCGATACGTGGTTGGTGAAAATAACCAACACAGAGCTAACTCTGTAGAGACACTTTGAGAGGCGAGACTCCTTTAAGGAGAAGGAGGAAGAGTCCTTAGAAAGGAACAAACATAACGGAAGCCTACCAGGGCTAGAGCTGACAAGCTGACAGAGAAAGGAAAGGAGGGGGAGTGAGAAGCCCGGAGAAACGGAGAGGCGGAGCGCGTACAAGAGTACGTATGTGAATACTCGGAATATATAAAGTAAAATAAAAGTTTTCAACTAAGCGTGCCTTTGAGAAAGTTAGAGAAGTGAGGAGAGAAGTTCAAGAAGCGAGGAGAGAAGTTGAAGAAGGCGAGTAGTAAGCGACGAAGGCGTGGAGATAGTGAAGAGACGGGAGTTAAAAGCCAGTATGCAAAGAAAGCTCGAATAAAGCGAAAGTAAATAGCGAAAGGAATAGGATTGGGGTCCCCGACCAAGGCTCTTTGAAACATCTTCGAAATATCAGATTACTTTAAGAAGAGGGAGAAGAAGGAAAGGAAAGGGGACGATTGGAAGAACGAAGGAACGAAGAGCGAAGAAAGAAAGAATGAAGAAGGAGTAAAGATAGAGGAGAGTGCAAAGGAACGAAGAAGATTAGGGAGGAAGAGTTTTTTCGAGAAATCTTTGGACATAGTGGGATTGTAAGTTTATTCGATTGGGGATTCTTTTGTGAAGGAAGAAAAAAGTAATAATTAAGTGACATTATTATTTCCTTAGGTTGGACTCAGAAGATAATTTGTGTAAATAAATAATTAAGGGTACTAATCAATTAATAGGTATTAATGGCAATAACTATAGGTATAGGTATTATTTAAGATTATAGGTTTGGAAGTAATAAGTTAGCTGTATTAGATTGAAAGCAAAAATAAGAATGTATTAGAAATATAACTGAAGAACAGATATAGAAGTATATGGAATTGGAAGTGTAAAAAGCTACATGTTTATGTGGTAATGTGTTTATGTGTTTATGCGTATAGTGAAGAGAAATCTTTTCTCTCTTCCTTTTTCTTCTTTCTTTCCTCTCCCTTTCCTCTTGAGAGAAAGTAACTGAGAAATTAATTGTTTATTTGATTATAATTTAATAGCATATTATAAATATAAGTGGAAATAAATAGTAAACAGTAATAGTAAACAGGAAGGGAGGAAAAGTAAAGTAAAGGAAACCTAAGGACAAATGGGGGAGGAGGGGAGGGGAGAGAGGGGAGGAGAGAGAAAGAGGGAACGCGTGGTGTTGGACTTATCTTTAGCTGATTTATATCTTTAAAACTTATAAAAATTGGCAAACATTATCGGGGGTAATTAACCTTTAAGTCAAATTATTGATAAGGATGGCCTCAGGAACAAGGAAAGCCGTATCGACGCAGCAACAATAAAGAAGAGGCTCTATAGAAGGACAGCCAAAATTCATGGAATTTGGAAATACAATATTAGAAGAGATGAGAAAAGAGATGAAAAAATTAAGGGAGGACTTTAAGAAGGATATACAGAAAGTATCTTCTGATATAAAAGAGGTGAGACAAGAAATGAGACAAGAAATGCAAAATCTAGGTCAAAAAATGGAGAATATAACAAAAGAGATACAAATGATTAATCAAAAAATAGATGGTATAGAAGATAGAACAAATAAATTAGAAAAAGAAACTCCGGAACTAAGAAAACAGATAGGTCAAGTGGAATTATTAGCTATAAACACTGAAGTTAAAATCAGAGACAAATGTTTGAAAATCAGAGGGCTGGAGGAGAAAGAAGAGGAGGATTTGTGTAATCAGGTAATCCTGATCTTGGCACACTTTATTGGATGGAACTCTGAACAGCTAGATCTTGAAATCGATAAGATTTTCAGAATCAATTCCTTTATAGCAAAGAAAAGGAAATTGCCTAGACACATTGTTGTTTACTTTCTTAGGGAAAGGGTAAAGGAATTGGTGTTACGAGAAAGTTACACAAGAAGATTAGTGATTGAGAGAAAAGAATTGCAGATCTTTAAAGATGTGCCTTCCCAGGTGTTAAAGAAGAGGAAAGAATATGGGTTTTTGGTACAATTATTAAAGAGGCATGAAATTAAATACAGATGGTGTAAAGGTGAAGGGGTGGCCTTCACTTTTTTACAAAGAAGACACGTGCTAACTTCTATTCATAAAGCACAGGATTTCATGAAAAGATATAAAGAGGAGTTTAATAAATTAGAAATGGAAAATGTACTGGAATCAGACAAAAATAAAGATAAGGATAGAGAGAAAGATAAAAAGAAAACTATAAAAAGAACAGATAGGAGAATAGTGGAGGACAAAGACATAGAACGAGAAACAGGGTGAGAAACAGAGAGGGGAAACAGAGAGAACGAGAAAGATTTCGGGGAGAAGAGAGTCCAGGAAAAAGAGCTACTTGAGAAGGATCTAGAATATAAGGAATCAATAGGAGTGGAAGAAGAGGACGAGGATATCCAGGAAGAAGGACAGGAGGAGGAAGAAGAAGAAGGAGAGGATATAGAGATAGAGATAGATCAAGAAACAGGTTAAAGGAAAAGAAAAGAAAAAAAACCTGAAAGAGAAAATATGAAAATCCTCTCCTGGAATGTCCGAGGACTGAATACACCTATTAGAAGAAAAAGAGTGTTCCATTATTTAGGAAAGTTGAAAGCAGACCTGATTTGTTTGCAGGAGACCCATATAAGAGGTCAAGATATTAAATTTCTGAAGAATTATAAATTAGGTTCGGACTTTTCATCCGTTTGTAATAAAAAGAAAAAGGGTGTTACAGTGTATGTTAATAAAAAGTATAATTCAAAGGAATTGTTTAAAGATGATGGGGGATCATTTGTGGGAGTAGAAATTGAAACAAGGCAAGGGAAAATCCTTTGTATAGGGGTATATGGACCTCAACAGAATAAATAGGGATTTTTTGGTAGATTGCGAGATATTATAGGAGAATATGACTACGAAAAAAATCATAATAATGGGAGATTGGAATGGGGTAATTAACCCAGAAAGAGATAGGAAAACGGATAAGAAAGCTGCGCAGAGAAAACTACCAAAAACTTTTTTTTCATATTATGGAAAACTCTACTCTTGTAGATGCATGGCAGTATCTTTATGGAAAAACAGAGGAATTTACGTACTATTCAGACACATGCAAATCATGGTCTAGGATAGACATGATCCTAGTATCCAAATCTTCTGGTAAAAATCTTCAAAAGATGGAAACCTTGCCCAGAACCTTATCGGATCATAGTCCAATAATGTTGTCATTAAAGGAAAGGAAGTCTAAATATCGATGGATATTGAAGGAAGAATTGTTAAGAGACGAAAAGGTAGTAAGTAAGGTAAAAACAGAATTAGAGTATTACTTCAAAGAAAATATAGGAAAAGGAAAATCAGATAGCGCTGTGTGGGAGGCTGGAAAAGCAGTCGCAAGGGGAATCTTAATAGGACAAGAGATTTATAAAAATAAGAGACGAAAGGAAATTCAACAAAAAGTTATAGAAGAGCTTAAGAGAAAAGAGGATGAGCTTAAAGAAAATCCTCAAAATGAAAAGGTAAAATATGAAATAAAAGCAATGCAGAAACAAATTTACTATACAGAATACAATAGAATTGGAAAAGAAACTAAAATTTATACAGCAAAGATATTGTGAACACTCAGATAAAGCCGGAAAATGGTTAGCATATAAACTAAAAAAAGAAAGAGAAAAAAGAATAATATTGAAAATTAAAGACGGAAAGGAAGCTCTGGATGCTGGCCCTGTTATGCCAGGTATATGTTAGTAAACAGTAGAGGGAAGCTTGAACACACTCACTGCATGTACTTCCTTCATTCCCATATAATGCAGTGGTGGGAACATGTAGCAGTTCAGACACTGGGATTCAACTCACCATTAGCTATGTTGCCTTGGGTTGTAGTTCATCAGTATCTTTCCCTTTCCTTGGCCAAACACAGGGTGAAAAATCATGTGACCCTCCAGATCTTGCTGGACTACAGCTCCTAGCATCCATCATCATTGGCTATAGTTGAAAGGGCTACTGGGACTTACAATCCAACATTCTCTGGAAGGTTGGATGATTCCCAGCCCTGGCCCCACAGGTGATCAGTGCTCTCCTGTTACCCTGTATTGTGGGGGTCCCAGGAGGGACGCCCAAATAACCAAATAAAAAAACACAAGATGGGGAAATTAGACTCGAGCACTCTCTTAAGCTAGCAAGAGGCAGGGTAACTTTAGCTGGGATCTTTAACCCTATGTCTACAGCGTCGGGTCAGAAGAGCAGTCAGACAGTGTTTTAAGGTAGTAAAAATAATAATAGCTTTATTAAAGGACAAACAACATAAAAGACGCCACATGCACACAGCTAACTAGAAAAGGAGAAATGAGAGTTTTCGGGGAAAATGGGTGATACGACACCTTTTCTCATAGCCCTGGAGAAAATGGAGAGTTGCAGGAACGAAAGCTCAGTGCGGTTTGCTGAGGGGGCGACTCGCTGGACAAACCGACAGCAAGGCAGGATAGCAGTTCGGAGTGTTCCGAGGAAGGCATGGAATCGGGGACCTTTTATAGGGTGGATTTTACCTACAGGCCATGCCATGCTCGGTGAGAACAAAGGAAATTTAGAGGGGGACAAAGGCGTCGGAAAAGGTCAGGTTTTACATGATGAGCTTAGCGCTGGATGACAATAGTATGGCCAGTATGCAAATGGACCAACATAAAGGACTGACTCGGCACTCGGCCGGGCGTCTTTGCGTAAAGTCGTGCTGAGCAAGGCGGGTTTGCAAGGAGTGGTCCCTGAAGCATTGGAGAGGCATTAAGTTGCCTGCCTAAATGAGGTTTGGAATGTGCAACCATTAACGGCTGTGCCTATTAAGTGCTTGTCCGGTGGCCCTTGCAAACGCGTGGAGTGGGGGGGGGCAGAGAAATGTCACATAAAGGCCAAATAAGTTTGATATCAAGAGATATCTAGTGCTCTCACCAAACGTAGCATAACCGTGGTAACACTCCCAGTGGCAGATACTGATTTATCTAGTATAGCAACTCTGCGACCACAACAACAGATATGCAGCTGTCTGCTGGTCTGAGCCTTTTAACCATTTAAGAAGGAACGTCTGTTTATTAGTTAGGATATATAAGATGAAGCCTTTCATTTTAAAAACCTCATTGCAAGCAGATATTCCAATATTATGCTCCTGCTTTAGAACTATTCCTTTACCTAATTCAATCAGCCCATGAAGATTAGGCTTCAAATGAGCAAACTACACTCAAAAGCCCTATCCCAGAATTCAATTTTCTTGGATAAATTTTGAAAAATATAACAGAAAATATATAAGCTTGTGCTGCGATCATCTTCAGAACGCTCTCTGTATAGGTCTGATCATGCCATTTCAAAGCATATTACGAAACTGGAAAGAAACAGAAGAGAGAAATAAAAATGATGAAGGAGTTGGAGCACACCTGACAACATGAGAAGCTAAAGTATGACTTCACACCCTATACAATAAATTTATGAAATTAATTATCACAAAAGGAGGGGCTAAGGACCACTCACTTAACTCAGGGCTAGGCAGACTTCAGGTTTACGGAATCTACTTTCTTTGCTTTTCTTTTTAAAGTTAGAACCATGCAAATTGCTAGTCTAACCCAGGAGCAAAAGACTTTTCTGTGAAGTAAAAAATTATGAACCCAATAACTTGGTTTGATTACCAGAGGCCCATTCACACCACGGAATTATAGTGCTCTTATTCCACATTAACTGCCATGGTTCCATCGTATGGAATCCTGGGCTTTGTGTTTCATGAGGTACTAGAGGGGCTCTCTGGCTAAGAATTCTAAATGCCCCCCCTAAAATTCAGGTTCCAGGATTCTATAGGATAAAACTATGGCAGTATGGAGGAATAATAGTGCTATAATTCTCCCTCAGGAGTGACAAATCTGACAGAGCTTGAAAATCTTGTGTTTTGGGGCTACAGCTCTCAGAACCTTTCAGCCAACTTGACTACAGGCATAATCCACCAATTTGTTGCTGACTGGGTTCAGTGAGCTTAAGGAAATATGGAGCAAGACCTCACAGCCAGGAATAGTTAAATAATAAGGAATTCACTATAGATGGAAGTTTTTAAAGGATGAGATATTGAGATGAGATACAAATTCTAAGAAAAAAATTGGTGATGCCTAGAGTAACTTGGGATAGCTGAATACAGAATTTTCAAAGGAATGACATGTATGAGAAATAGAAGGAAAGGGTAAATCATCAAGGAAGAAAACAAATGAAGCAAATATTTATAGGGGGAAGTTCTGGAGGGCTAAAGCTCAGAATAAGCTCATGCTTGCTATAGAGATTAAAATTAATTAAAAGGAGAGTTTCAAAGCAAGAAGGAAAATTAGAAAGCAGGTGGTCATCACATGGAGAAAATAAAGACATGCTTTAGGATGACAGAGACACATCAGTACCTAAATACCCTCTGTCTTTACCTAGACTGGAAAGAAGAGCTACTACCTCAGAAGACAGAACCAGGTTTCAAGACGGCCTCAGCAGATTGAGGAACCAGGTTATATGTAATAAAATGAATTTCAGAAGGGATAACGATTCTATTTTTAGGCAGGACAAAGCCACAAATATAGGATGGATGATAGCTGGGTTAGCAACACCAAATGTAGAAAAGGTCTCAGGTCTTAGTGGAGCACATGTTACACTTGAGTCAACACAGTAACGTAGCAGGGGGAAGGTAATGCAATTCTACATCAACATAGGTACAATGCCTAAATCTAGGGAAAAAATAGTGCTCCTCTGTTCTGCTTTCACTAGTCTGCACCTAGCACACTGTAGTGTACCAAATAAATAAATAAATATCCAGTTCTGAGTAGTGTGTCCAATCCTGGGTGCCACATATCAAGGATATTGACAAGCTTGAATGAGTTCAACAGAGTATAACCCAGATGGCAAAAGGTCTGGAAACAAATACCTATGAAGAAAAGTTAAAAGGAACTGTCACATTTATCTTGGTTAATGAAAAACTAATGGTTATCTCTAGCTATCTGAAGGACTGTCACATGGAAAATGGAGCAAGTTTGTTTGCAGTTGCTCTAAAGAAAAGACCCAAACCCATGGATTCAAATTAAACATTTAAGAAGAACAGCCTGATGGCAAAAGTTGTTTAACAGTAGAATGGACTAGCTTGTTGATAGTTTTTACAAATTTCATTGGAATGTTTTAAAAAGATTCTGGATGGCCATCTGTCAGAGATACTTTGGTTTTGTATTCTTGTATTGGAAACGAGTTGAACCGGAAACATTCCTAAACTACAGTTCTATGATTCTTTAACATTCTGAGGTCTAAACTTGTGTTTCTCATTCTGTTACTTCACCACCAAGGCCATTCCGATTGGAGATGATGAAAACTGTAGACAACAAATCTGGAAAGAACTAGTGGGGGAAGACTGCTCTAAACCCTTTTTGCATCTTACCACCATCATATTCAGATAAAAAAGTTAAGTAGATTTATAAATTGTAGTACACATGAAGTGGTACCATGAAGTGGTACCATAGAATTCAGTCTGCAATCCTATTTGTGCTCCTCAAGATTGCATTGCTAACCTTACTCACTCCATTTGGAGTTAATTCCACAAAGCATGAGAAACACACTGTGCATTTGTATTTTAAAGAATTGACCTAGTAGCCTTAGGCATGAAAAGAGCTTTTTTCTCACATGACATATGTTTGCAATAAGTACCCAAAATGATCTCTGTGTGATCAATATCCTAAATTTTCTGTACTGACAGTTTTCCTGGACAAATTAATAATAGTTACTATCTAGTGGAATAACTGGTCTCAGTTACTTCATTAAAATGACTTTTGGAGCTTGTCCTTCCTTTCTGAATGCAAACTCTTCTTTATAGTTGCAATCTTGCTAACAGTGATTTTATACTCCCTCTCTAGTTTATCTCAGTTTCACATTTTCTAGTGGTATTGAGCTGAATGCTAGTTTATATATCATCCAAGTCAGAAATGCTTAGAAATGTTGTTTTCATCCAACCAGCCTCTTCCATTGTCACTTATGACAACAGAATTTGCTTCCATAGAGTAACTGAAATCATCAACATCATATGGTCTGAAATCATGGACCGGATGATGGTCTAACTTAGGCCCTTTCCAGAGCTTACCTTTTAACACTGCTGGAGTGTGGGCCTCGCATGAGAAGCCTGGGCAGGAAGGCTCTCACAAGCCTCCTGCTTCCCTGCTGCCTGGGCTCTGCAGCTCCTTCCTGCTCGTGCAAGAGCCGCGCCTGTGCCCCACCCCTTCCTTCTGCAGTGCAGCCTGGGAGTTGGAGGCTGCACTGAGGAGAGGGTGCGCTACCGGCCCAGCTCCAGAGGCTCCACACCGCAGGTAAATGCGACCCAGGCCCGTGAGCCTTGTGCAAGTGCGGGTTATGTTTGGCTAAAAGCCAAAAATAAGAAAATGTGTAGTTGCTGCGCATGCAGGCCTTGAGTGTGGCGGAAATGGGAGTGCGTCATGCAGACTACTCCTCACATTTACACGACGCTCAAGGGGCCCTTTCACTTGCAAACTGCCATGCGAAAAGGGCCTTAAATCTAATACATTACAATATGTCTACTCTAAGTATGATTCAATTTGAATCCAGTCCTGTATTCCAGTACTGAGTAGTACTGAAGTCTGTAAAAATACTGCATTGGCTATGGTATATAAGAGATTTCACATCCTTTTCTACTAGAAGATAAAACTTCCCATTTTTTGATTAAGAAGGCTTGAAAGAAACTCCTAGGAGTTCATTATCTAAGGCAGGTAGATTACAGTTACAGCCAGATAATAATATCTTTGGCTTAGACTTATCACCTAATGTCATTCCTCTTCTGTTGTTCTCCTCTTGAGAGGCTTTTTGGAAAGTGTTTCTTTTACAAGCACAAAAAGTCCATTAATGATGTCCCCTGTAAAAGAAATGCTTTTAAAACTGTCTGCTACCAAGAGAACAACAGAAGGGGGATGATGTCAGATGATAAGTCCCAGCCAAAGGTACTATTTTCCTGCTGTAAGTGTGATTTACCTGCATTGCATGATAAACTCATTATGGGGAAATCAAAGGTGTCAGCAAGAACTTTGAAAAAAAAATACATTAAGCAAGTTTGAGTTCTGATGACAGTGCCTCCTTCCCTGATTAATGACAGCATAATAGTTAAGACATAGTTACCTGTGACCTCATCTCCTGTAAATAGGTTTGGTAGGATTTTGTTTGTTTGTTAAATGATGATCTTAAACTGCAAAACCTGTTCGTCCAGGAAAAATAGTGGAAAAAAGGGGATGTGTGGCCATTTAAATAAAGTACCTCTAAAAAAAAGGTTTTTGCTCTAAATCAACCATGCTAAATGAATATACTTTAAAAAAACAAAACATGACTAGATTGGCCCAGTTTTTTCTTAGGGCTCTGAAGTGGCTCCTCTTTCCAATTAAAAAAACTGAAGAAACTGGAGCAGACGTATGCGTGTACACCTTCATGCGTATATAGTTTTATCTCCCTTTCTGAGTACTTCAGTGTTATCATGTCATATATATCCCATACTGTAATACAGTACAATTGGCTATAAATACTGTTTAATTGGCATGAAATAATTATAGATTTTATGGCTGAAAGATACACGGAAAGAAAGGGAATGCTGACTGGAAGTTTTGATGCTAGGACAAAGCATAGCCAGGTCGTAAGTTCAGAAAGCTCAGTCATAGAGCTCAACTTGATGAGTTTTAGATGGTCCTCTAGAGTCTCCAAGCTTAGGGAACAATAGTGAACAAAGCTGTTATAAGGAGCATTGGAAAAGCAACTTCCTGTTATCTCTTCCCATGGAAACTGTCCTTTCGTTCCCTCACCTTTCCAGTCACTAAGAGGCTATTGTGATTTCCCTCAGTGCTTTGTCACCTGCTGCAAAGACCATCAGAACCTGCCAGAACCCTTTATTGGCTCTGCTAGAGAGCAATTAACACATTCCACTTCAGGGCAGAAAAGGCATATTTAAGGCCATGGCTTTTTGCTAATACTTTGGACACATGTTGGTGTTAAGCTGTGTGAGGGCCCCCAGATTCCTGTTCATCATACTTCCCTCAGACCCCGCCCCCCAAGTCTGAGATACCTCACTTGGATACTCTTCTGCTTCAGGAACAGTAACTATTGTCCTCTTCATCCCAAAATCTCTGTTATCCAACCTTTCCCTCCTTTCCTTCTGCTGGCTTTATATGGTTCATGAGACTGCTTGATTTCTTCCATGTGTGTGAATTTCCCCCAATAAAGACATTCTTTTTGAACCTCCAACTGGTTCCTATAGTTAGTAGCAGTGTCCACAGGTGAAAAGGTCCCATGATTATCTCCCTCCTGCAGGCCTCCTTTGAGGTATAGTTCCCCATCTTTCTAAGGAGACACTGGCATTGTTGGAAGACCTCAATGTTCCCCACCTTATGGATAACAAGGAAAGCATAAGGCCTTGGAGAGCACTGAGACAATATACCATTGTGGACAATAGACAGTTTGAATATCTGTGGTACAAAGAATGTTGTGGCCTTATCTTTATTTTTTTGGGGGGGGGTTAGCTTTCTTTCTTTCTTTCTTTCTTTCTTTCTTTCTTTCTTTCTTTCTTTCTTTCTTTCTTTCTTTTTCTTTTTGTTTTGCAAAGGAGGAGGAGTAACATTTATTTTGTTGCCAGTATCCATACTGGAATCTGCCATTTGTTTCACTTGGCTCAAATTCAGCAGCGTTGTGATGTTCAGCTGCTTCCTTGGTTGCCTCTGTTTTTCTATGGAGTCTTTAACCTTCCTGCTTATGCAGCAGATGGGCCAAAATCTCTTTTGGGAATGTGTTTGATATTTACTGCCAGATTAGCTGGAATACAAGAACAGTTCAATCCATATGAGATAAGCTATGGACACCAGCAGATGTTAGCTCAACCACTGAAATTAGAAGTGGAAAACTACTGGAGCATCATTAGTAATTGTGGGAAAAGGCAAAGTATAAATCTAATGCTAAATGGTACTCTGTTTATTTACTGAAGACCTGACAACTGGTGAGCTTGTCACTTCTCTTATGACGTCTGTTGGACCCTCCCTACATTAGAGTTCAATGATAACAAATTTGTGAGCACAGATAGGCTGGGCTGACCATGTGCACTGCATTATAATCTGCTATCTGAAGGGGTGTAGAAGAAAAGATTTTCACTGTGAGATTAAAATGATTAAAATTCCTATGAAATATTTTCCCCATATTTGAACATCTCAAAGTGTTGTGGATGAGTTACTCTGCATAGAAAAAAACCTAGTTTTTTTGGAGCAAAAACTTGGAGAAAAAGCTTTGGAGCAAAATCTGTTGTTTTTTTTAACAGGAAACCTACTTTCTGCAAAGAAAAGAGGTTTTTCCACCAAAAATTATCTCCAAAACCCTTCAGGATGTTTGAATACAGGTAGAAAAGTGTTCATCTATCATTCTTCTAGGTTCCCAATTGTCAGGAACACTGGGAACAAATAAGAACAAATATTCTTTCCATCTCTACCACCGTCACTGAGGGCAAGGGATTTAGGGTGATAGCACCTGCTCGCTGTGTGTTCTTCCCCCAGATATTGGACATGAACTGACAATTTGTATGTTTTAGGAAAACAATGAAGAAGTTGACAATTTTTGCAAGCCTTCTTGCTGTAGTTCAGCCTGCTCTTACTCTTTTGGAACCTATAGGTACTATATATTGTTTTTGTATATTAATGCAGTACACATGGCATGATTCTTCTTTATCACTTTGGAATGCTGAGATGCAAGCAGTTTATAAATACCTCTAAATATGTAAAAATTTACATGTAAGCAAGCATTCTTACATCCATACAGATGGAGATAAGAGGCCTTGAAGTTTTTCATCATGATTTATTCCCATGATAGCAGAACAAGCAGGGACACAGGCCTTCCTTCATAAGGTGTTATCTCTAAGCCATAGTGATTATTTCAAAATTGCATGTGTGTGTGTGTATGTGTGTGTGTGTGTTGTGTGTGTGTGTATGTATACACACACACACCTTAGTATATACACATTTCATGCAAATATGTGTCCCTTTCCAGCCATATTTTTTTTCAGTAATGTGTTTCCTGTCCTTAGACACATTCTCTGTTTCAATCAGTCTAGAGAAACAGAAGACAACTCCCATTTCCAATAAAGAAAAGAGAGATTCAGGTTTTGGTATCCCACAACATGATGCCTATGATCAGCTCAAGTTTTGATCAACTACCAGGAGAATTGGACCTAAACATCGTTAGTCCCAATCAGAGTACAGCCATTTAATCAATTGGATTTATGTACATCTTGACATGTTCAGCAACTGATACAGGGAGTCTACTCTAGTTAGGACTAACCAACATAATTCCAGCCATAGTTTGATGTATTAACTAACAAATTGACTGCCAATATGTTGTAGAATCATCATTCCTGCTCTTCATGACATTCATAACACCTTCAATGTGACAAGGACTGTGAATCAGTGCATAGAGCTGTTATAAGGTGGAAATCAGAATAAACCAGAGCCTACTGTTAGGAACCAACAGTCACTTTGCTTCTGATTAACCAGTAATCTACGAGTTTCTTCTTACTTAAATTCATTGGACTGTCAATGTGTGAAAAGATCTATTTTTTGTTCTTCAGATGCTTAAAAATCTCCCCGTCTTTGTGTAACAGTCACATCACTGTCTGTCATTTGCACAAAGAAATGGTTTTTCCTGCCCAAAATAACCTTTTACAGCCAGCCTTCCTCATTTGCTAGAGTTAAGGGCACAGGACCCCAGCAAAAGTGGAAAAATCATAAATAGCAAAGAGTGAGTGTGTATGTATGTGTGGGTGTGGGGGGTGAGGCATGGTGGGGAGAATGGACACTCAGGCTCCAAACCATGTCTGGGAAAGGAGGGGGAAAGGGGTAGGTTAGCATGGTGGCCCTGTATGTCTTCTCTCTCACCCATCTCCTTCCTTGGGTGTGGGGGCATTGGAAGAGGGTTGGTGATTCTGAGAAATCAGGCTGTGAGCCATCCTTAGCTGGCCTGGTAGCTGGTGGAGAAAGAGAAGGACCTGAAGCAAGTTTTTAAAGGGCTGCACAGCCTGATCTGAGCCTCTGAGAGTGAAGGTTCCCCCAGAAAAGAAGTGCTTGAGGTAGGGAGGGAGTCAGAGATTGGAGGAACTCACAAATAATCAAATCTGTGAAAGTCACACACAAAAATGTGGAGGGTCAACTGAATGTGGAAAATATTCTGATTTTCTGACCTTAAGAGCAACCCAAAAGACTCAAAACAATAAGTGTTTTGGATCCAATGTCCTCCTTCTTAATGGTGGCAGGTACCAGAAGAAACATGTTGGGATTCTTGGGGATAAGAGATTTTGCTTCCTCTTTTTGGTTAGAGACACTGATTAGCTATAAAGCCAGAGCAATTTCATTTGGTTGACAAGACTATTCTCAAAACGCCTATGACAGGTAAAGAGCAAAAGTCACATGTGCTGATTTGTTGACGGATTTAAAAATTAACGAAGCCTTTGCAATCTTTGGTATCTGAATTGTTGATAGGAGAAAAATTGTGCCATAGTTCAATACAGGATAAAACTGGAAAAGCCAAGGAAAGCTGTTTTGGGGTTCAGGTTGCTTTGACAGCTGAAACAAGCAGGCATCTCAGTAAAACAAATGTGAGGACCAAGGCTTTGCTAAGATCTATTGCCTCCCTTACCGTAACAGCTGCCTTGGAGGTGAAGGGAAGAAAGATCATCCATTTTGAAAAGATGAGCAAACACCTGTGAGAAGCTTTACTCAGATGAATCATTATCAAAATTCTACGTAATACTTGGGGCTTGGCATGATTAGCAGAGCATCATTAAGACTGGTGGTGGCAGAGTTAAACTTCTTTATGAAGCCATTGGGTGTCAGTTCTAATCAAGAACATCTTGACCTTTGAAGCGTGAGGGATGTTTACAGGTACAATTCCAAGAAATCATTTGTTATCAGAACCTATCTCTGGCAATGAATTTTAAGCATGTACAGTATGCTGGCCTATTTAGTGGTTGATTTATCTGTCTTATCTGGGTTTGACTCCTTTCTTCATATAAACTGTAAAAACTTAACCTGATCTGTGGGCTTTTCTAGGTCCAGGCTGGCAGTTCAAATCCTGCAAAAATCCTTTTACTGATCACATAATAACATTCATTGGGTCAAGACCCCAAACACACCAACTGTAATTCAAGAAACAGCATGGCTAGGGTTTAGACTATCTGAAAGACCATAAGCATGAATCTACTGAGTCTTAAGAATCTTGGGAAGGTCCCACCACCATCACAGGCCTGTCTGGTGAGAACATGGAAGAGTACCTTCTCGGTGGCTGCTCCCACTCTGTGGAATTCCCTTCCATGGGAGGCTAGGCTGGTGCCTATCTGCTGTCCTTTCATTGGCAGGCAAAGACGATTTTCTTTAAGCAGGTATTTAATAATCCATTGGTTAAAGAAGGGTCTTTCTAATAGAGGATGGCATTTTTACCTTTAGTATTATGTTGTTGAATGAGTTTATATTTGCAAAATTAATGATGTTTTAATATACTTTTTAAATTAATGGAACTATTTCGTTGTGTTTTAATGTTTTTATCATCAGGGTTTTTGTTCTTTTAAAAGCCTGTTTTGTTAAGTACTACCTTTTATCCCATGGGAGGAGAAAAGTGGGAAATTAATTAATTGAGACCTCTTGCTTTCTGTGTGTTACAGCAAGAGAGAGATATTGGTTTATTTTAAAGGGATAAACCCATTGGTGTTCACTTGGCTTTCTTCAGTGGATTTGTTGTTGCATTAGACTCTTTTCCCTAAGAACATTTTGTTGATTTTTCTATCTCCACCCTTTGCAATATAGAATATGTGCATTGAATTGAGGGGCCATTCAATCTTCCCTGATTCTGTATGGCTGGAAAAGTAATATCCTCCATACATCAGTTTAATAGCAATCCGAACACACCAGGTTAGAATAGAGAATGTGTCCTGTGATTCTATATCTGAGAAGCAAGTATGTTGAGATAATTTTGAAAGCCATGGGCTAAAAAGAAATCCAAAGGAGAATCCAAACTGGAATGCTAAGATATGCTTAAATCACATTTTCCTCAACACATGAGAGAAAAATATCTAAATGGGGTCAGATGATTCTCAGTTGTCTTAACAGGAAAAACACATGATATGAATGAATAAAGAGTGGCAGTTGACATAGATTTAGGCCATATTGGCTCTATACTGTTATAGTGCTATTATTCCACTTTCAACCTCCTGTGGAATTCTGGGGTTTGTAGTTTACTGAGGCCAAAGAGTTCTCTGGCTGAGAATTCCAAATGCCCCTCCCTAAAGTACAAAAACCCAGGATTCCATAGAATGTTGAAAGTAGAATAATAGCACTATAACAGTGTAGTGCAGAAATGTCCTTAGTATTCAAAAAGTAACATTTTCAGCATGACTGTTGCTTTTTGTTTTGTTTTGGATTGTCCGCAAGCACAATCATACAGAGCTGATTCTGTGGTCTGTAAACTTGTTGTATTCAAAGGCAATTAAAGTCCAAGCGATCCGATATCCAAGCCACATACCAGTCTTTTCTGATTATGGGCAAGGACTATAACAACATTCAGTCCAACACAGTTGGCAGGATACTTAGCCTAAGAGACTGAGACACATTCTCCCCTAATATTACGGTATGAACTTATACTGCCTTAATTTCTTCTGCCCTGGGGAATATGCGAACAGCATGAAAGGGCTTGAAAAGCCCAGCTAAAGAAAACCAAGTAAGTTGTGAGCCAGATAACATAATGAGCAATGCTGAAATAAACCCTGCATAATAAACACGGCCCAGAAATTAGGAATAAGGTATGAATATACATGGCCAAAGAATCACATATATGCTGTGTAGCCCAGCAAAGATTACCCACTCTTTTGGGTGCAGTGCTACAGGAACATCCTGTCTTGATTCCCTTGTCTGTACTAAGATTGGTTTCTATGGCTGCTGCTTGTTTGTTCCCCTTTCCCTTCCCCTTCCCCTCCTCCTCTGCTTCTATCATGTTTCATGTTTCTGGTTCAGAAGTACTATATAGGACCAGTGTTCAACAAGCTGGGAGGTGAGAACAAGCCAGCTTTACTGAAAGATTTATACTACCTCATTGATCCTATCTTTGCAATTCTTCTTTTGGTTACTCTAAAAGAGATCTTGTGCTGCCATCTCGTGGTTGTTGAAAGCCTTGACAAAGATAGGTTTGAGAATAAAAAAGAGAACTGACAGTACAGGAAATCATAGGAATGAAAAAACTATGCATCATTTATGCAGCAATGTATGAAATCATACTCAATGAAACATAAATCTAACAGGCCTAAATATGCTCCAACCAACCCATTGTCTTATCTGCTTTGATGCCCTAACAATGCACTTCAGCAACATGCTTATTATGCACGTTTGTAATCATGAATACTGAACAAGTAGGCCTTTGGCCATGTGGTATCAAAGGTTTTGGAGCATCTATAAAAAGCAAAATGAAAAGAAAATGAAAAGAATGAAAATGAAATGAAAAGAAACAGAGCTGAGGAGAAAGTATTTGGACTTGATGAATTGCACACCTCCACCTAGGACAGAGGTAGAAAACTTCCAGCTATTGGCTTCTCCTGGAAGCTTGGGGAGCTTCCTCCATGCTGTCTGCTTCCCACAAAATAGCACTGTCAGAAACCACTAGAAGACATTATTGGTTATTTTTGGGACCCAGGCCTAAAATAGCTGGATGGGTGGGGGTACTGGCACTCCCTGATTGCAACTGTGCTTCTTAGAGGTTTCTAGGAAATACCATTCATCAGATTTGTTTTCTTTTTTCCTTTCTTTGGTGGGGGCAGGGGACGAAAAAATGGTTGTTGAAGAGCAAATGTAAGAATGGCCTTGGGACTACATGCAGGCCAGAGAGTGCAGTTTGCTCATTTCTGATCAAGGAGACAACCAGTACTATCAGACTTCACAGTGGCAGAACTCACAGTGGTGGATGGTCAATGAAGTGCACTGTAGCACTGCATGTGATTATCTCTCTGCATTAGGTATGTTCTTTGATGTCCCTCTAATTGCATCCTTTCACACTAGGAGGCAGTGATGTAGACTCGAGTTGACTGACTCGGACTCAAGTCGGACTTAAGTTGCTCCAGTGACTCAGATTCGACAATAAATGATGCACTGACTTGACTCAACTTGTATATTTTTAGTGACTGACTTGCTGCCCTTGGTTCAGTAACATAACACATTCATCCAGAAACCGTACAACTTTGAACAACGCTTCCATCTCTTTTTGCCTACTGGTCACATGACAATCTGTCTCAAGCCCAAAGTGTGGGTACATTTCTCAGAGAAGAACAGTAAGTGGGTTAGGCAATGGGCATGAGCAGGTAGGATCCTTCTAAAGCTTTTGAAGGTTCAGTAAGGGGGAGTAAGGAGGATTCTATTCCCCGCTTCCGAAGCTGCATGCTCTTATATGCCCATTGGCACAAAAGCCTCCAGTTTTGGGAAGGGGAGTAAGAAGGATCCTATTCCCCACTTCCGAAGGTGCAGATGGCAAAATCGCAATTGTGGAATGCCAACTCTGCTTAAATTGTTAAAACTGACTTTATTTGTCTTTATAGGTTGAGGATAAAGCTGGCTCCCAGACTTGACTTGGAAGTATCTTCAAGGACTTGAAACCTGACTTGAGACTTGAAGGCAGAGACTTGAGACTTGACTTGAGACTTGGAGTAAAAGACTTAAATACATCACTGCTAGGAGGTATAGATATTGATGAGTAGAATGAAAACTGCTTCCTACAATGAGGATGACTGTCTCAGAAAATACTTTATTAATTTTTCTTAACATTTTTAAAACACTTCTCTTAAGCATTTGGAGAATCTTCATGCCAGTCCTATCACTACCTCTGGATATTATTCAGTGAAAGGGCCTTCAATGTTTTATCTCCTATGAATACAGTCAATCGTCGGGGTGCTGGGTTGTTTGATATGACTTCTCCAAGAACATTTAAAAATTCTACCTCTGAGGATCCACCAATACCCTTAAGGGAGGGAGGGAGGGAGGGAGTGCATGCGCACACCTCTCTCATTCTCTCTGTATGGTTGCCAGATTTTCGAAACAGCAATAAGGAACAGTCAAGACTAGCCAGGACATGTGAGGCAGGCCAATAGGAAGCCCACTTAAATCTCATGAGGAGGATCTATTGGAAGAGTTCCAGGATCCCACAACATCTCAAACCTTACAGGAAACCCTGAACTCCTGGAAATCTAGAAACTTGGAAACAGAAGTTTTATTTTGGCCAGGTCAAGTATCCTGCTCTCCTGGTCTGTGAAAAACATAGCCAACTGTGGGATTCTAACAGCAACATCTTCCCCCAGGAGCCCTTGGGGCACACAGAGCCCCATTGTAATAAAAAAGAAAAAAAAGCCATTTTAGAACCAAGAGAGTCCTCTTTTACCCCCCTCCAAAACAGGAGGTGACAGAGTCTTTTTACAATTTTTTTTAACTCCTTGGAGCCCCTAACAGACATAGAAATGGCCTTGGGGGCCACGTTACCCACATTTTCACCATCTCTGTCATATAATAAGGGACATCTGGACACCCTAGTAGGGAAGGACTTTTGTGAGGAAAACGGATTATAACCATGGACTGGTTTATAAGGATGAGGCAGTGCCCCATTTCCTCTAATGAAGCAACTTCACTAGATTCCATTGAAGTTGCTGTTACTTACTGCTAAAGCCCTACATGGCTAAGGACTGACACTTGAAGGAGTGCTCTTCTCATATCAACCTGTCTGGGCATTAAGGTCTTCTGCTGAAACCCTTCTTCAGCTGCCTTTTCCAGAGGTACCACATGGGATATTGTTAAGGACCTTTTCAACCATAGCACTCTGATTACAGAATACCCACACTTGCCTTGGGGTGCAGCATTAGACTAAAACTTTTTCCCTTCAAGCATTTGACCTCACACATAATTTATTATTTCACAGTTACCTTTATGTTGTGATAACTGACAGTACACACCACTTTGGAATTCTATCAAGAAATGGGAGTTGGCATTAAGACATGTTAAATTAAGAAGTACGAAGTTGGGCCATAGCTGACATTCACATTTATGACAACTGTTAATCAGGATAACAAAGCACTTCTCTACATTTATTCTGTAACTACAGAATCTTTCCACCAGTTTTATGGGAAATGAAAGAGGTGGCACCAAGATCCCACCTACCTTTAGGGCAAGACTGGCAGCTATCTTAGGAAGCAATTGGGGGTGGGCAAAGAAAACAGTGGCAAGATGTTGGCTACTACTGAAGGTACACACACCAAGTTTTGAAGACCCACATATCTTCAGGAGAAAGGATGTTGTTCCATTGCCACTTTTGATTCAACAGCCTGTCCAGGTGGCTTCTTTTGGTGGAAGCAAGAGAACCATTTTGTTTTCTACTGCAGGCGGGAAAATATTTTGGATCATTCAAAACTTTTGGTTCTGGTAATTAAATTCTAACTTCCTTCAATACCTTGCAGCGTAGTATGTTTCATCCAGGAATTTAAGATCTGCAGGCAAAGGCTTACTGCTTGTTCCACCAAAGTGCACAGCTCTGTCAAAGTTGCAAGCCTTTCAAGATCTGGCTCTGCATTTGTGGAACAATCTTCCTTTGGACCTCCAGCTGGACGAGGACCTTACCTATTTTTGTAAAGGACTGAAAACCTTCCTTTTTGATTCATTGGCTTAAGCCATTGCGTTTTGCTGAGATACATGGATTTCGTTGCTGTAGTGTTATGTTTATTGTCCTTGTCTCTGATTGTTCATGTTGATGTTCCATCCCTTGGTGAAAAGGCCATTATAAATAAATGTTGTTATTATTCTGCCTATCTAATATGGGAGTGCCTTTTCTGCTGTAGTGCTCCTGTTGCAAAATGATTTAAATTGTTTAAATTTAAAATGTTTAAATTGTTTAACTAGATTTTATTGTATACTTCCCCAAGATCTTATGATATTCTGTGGGATAAAAATATTTTCATAAATAAATTTTTACAACTATACATATCTGCATATCTGATCCCTCCCCCCTTTTAAGTTTTGCAATTGAGAGTGTGGGGTTGTTTAAGGTAACAGAGACAATGAATAATTTCTTACGGGAATCCAAGAACCACATCATTTCTATCATGATACAAACCTAATCCTTTTCTCTCTCTAAATGAAGTCTGTCATAAAAGTGGTTTTCTGATCCCTCAGAAATTACTTTGAAACCAAACATCCAAAGCATTATTGGACAGTCTCTTTAAATACTTTAGGGGCCTTTTGCTTCTAGAAAAATGCAAAAGAGATTATTTTGCTAACAGTAAACAAGGATGGAAAACCAAAACGTAAGAAAATTTACCTAGTAAATTTATCCATCTTCTAATGTTGATACCGTGCAAAACTTGTATGTGAAGGCCTGCTTTTGCACACTACATGTGACAAGTTTATACTGATGTGTTTTAAATAAACACAAATATTCATTCAGATTGAGATAAACATCTGACTGGGTTGGGCAATATACGAGCCTTCAGATATTGCTGTAATTATAGCTAACAAGATCCCTAACCGTTGGTCCTGTTGGCTGGAGATTATAAGAGCTGGATTAAAAAACATCTGAAATCTCAATGGTTCTTTACCTCTCAGGTACTAAATTTCCTGTTGCGAAATGTATCAATTTCCTCAGCAACAACATAGCCAAGGCAGACACAATTACAGGATGAAGTAGCCCTAACATGTCTAGCAAGCTGATGAGTATCGAATGGCTCATTTCCTATTTGTGCAGAAAATAAGTAAATAGCAAGGCTGGAGCATATCAACTTCTTTCCATTCAGCATAAAACATGGCAGCGGCTGGAATATTCTGGTAGACTTCAAGTATGAGTCATAAACGTGGTACCAGATGTAGTCGTGACAAGATACAAATCTAGAATGAATCTGGTGTTGCCATTTTGCATTCCAACAGAATGTTACATCCATATTTTCAATCTATGTCAGAATTGAAAAATTCTTTTGAGTGATGCAAAGCGTTAGAAAGGAACAATCATTAAACACCACTTTCTTCCTGCTCAATATCCAAAAATGGTGAATTATAATGAAGAAAAAACTTCAACTTGTTTCAGGAATGGGATAGTCTCTTATGAAATTTATTCTGAAACGAATTAGCTAGCCACGTTTTATGGAACTGACTATGGTTTCATTCTGAGGGAGGATGGGAAACAGAGAGTCTGAACAAAACTCTTAAATTTAGGAGGGCAGCCACAGCTAATGGTTTATCAGTGTTTGCTGCCTTTAGAGGGAGACTGTCAGTGTAAAACAAAACAAAACAAAATAAAATAAAATATGCCCTGACATCAGTCAGCAGAGGAAGGAATGAAGCCAAGATCGTTTCTATTTAATCATCAAGTGGTATGGAGGTTCTGAACACAAAGGAAAAGTGTGCAGGGAGCCAAACAGGAAAAAAATATTTTCTAATTTAAAAATAAGGTTTAAGGCCACGCCCAGTGAATGAAAAAAATAGGGTTAAATGAGCAACATATTATTTGAAAAAACTTATAGGCTCATCTAGTGTGAGCTATATACCAACGTTGAGGAACCTTTATCTTTTCAACAATTGTGGACTTCAAATTCTATCATCCAAATTGTCTGTGGACAGTGGAAGTTGTAATTCAATACATATAATGGGCATTCAAATCTCAGAGGAAGGCTGAACTAAACACTGATAGAGAATATAGTTTCTATTATCTTTGAGATTCTACAATGGAACAATATACTATTAAAACAAATACAGATTTTTGCAACCGTTTAGTGTAACAATGTATAATACTATTTAGACTATTTTCAATAAATTACCTAAGAACCAAAGTGAAAAGAGAAAATATGGGAAATACTGGTATGACATTAAACCTTTCTAAGTCCCATATTTTCAAGGAAAGATTAACAGAAATCTAGACACGTTTACTCAAGAACAAATCCTAACAAATACAGATTTATTAAGTGTGCTTGGATCCGCCAAGTTAAATACCCGATTATGTACATCCCTCCTACTGAGGCCTTTGCCTTAGCTTTTGGCCCTGCTTGCTGCAGATAGTTTGGGGGAAAAGGGGTACTGTATTTTTTTAATTCATTTGTTTACATGGTTTTAACTGTTTTAAATTTAGTACTGTTTTTGATATTATCACTTCATTTTTTTTATTACTGATTTTAACAATATTGTTTTAATCTGTGTTGTAAGTCACCTTGGATCTCAAGCTGGATGAAAAGCAGGATATCAAATAAATTAAATATATACATGTATACATAAAAATAAAAATAGTTCATCCTTTACCACCCTGATGTTTTGGGCCATGTTGATAGGGGGTGATGACAGACCAATAGATTTGGAAGACATGAGGCTAGCAAAGGCTGAACTTGGTCATTTCTTGGTAGGGTGTTACAAGACACCTCAGATTTGTATGAAACCGAGCTACTGCTTTCAATAAGGGGCCACTGCTTGAAATTGTTCAAATAGATTGGCAACACCCTCTTGTGGCACTTTAGGAACACTGAATTGTACACATAAAGAATTTCTGATGAGGAAATTCAGCAAATTCCAAGAAAATCATAACCTGATATATGTCACAACACTTTTTCTCAGCAGTCTGCTGTGAACTACAGAAATTCCAACGAGCTTGAAGAATTGAGGATGGAAAGAATGTTCCTGGCTGAAAAATGGGTTATACAACCATTGAGAAACCCAGTCAAGAAAAATAACAAGGATTTTGCACTTTCACACATCTCAGTGTTTAAGGAAATTATTCTGTGCATAAATGCACATGATTTTTTGCATGAAAATTACAGGGAAGTGTGCAACCCCCCCCCTTTTTCCAGTCAGCAAAATGGGGGTTTTGTGTAAGATCCACAAGCACCTGCCACATAGTAGGCCCAGCCTTTTTCTTACACTGGAAGCCTCATCTGCTGGAAAAAATAAAATCTATAGTCTGTGGACACAAAATGCTTCCAAGTTTAGGACACATGCAATATGCAGCAGTACTGAAACAAAGACCATGTTCTTTTCTAACAAGAGACAGAGTGCATGGAGCATAACAGAAATGGAAGGGGCTTGCACTGAGGTTATATGCAGCCTTGTGGGCCAGATGTTGCCCACTCCTGTTCTAAAGTGCTGCATGTATTATTCTGGTATTTTCTGCTTAGTGATTTGTATTAATTGCTCTGAAACCTCCTTTTCTCTCCTGGTACCCTTCAAATATGCTGCAATACATTAGGCCATACTGGTTGGGTTATAGGTTGAAGTTCAATACTTCTGGAAATACAAGGGAAGGGAAGATGCTTTTAAAGGTTCAAGCAATTGGTGTCCTATTAAATTTGTCCCTCAAAGGATCAGGCAACCTTTTCATCTTGCCTACCACCTACATAAGCAAGGTATCTTACATTGACTCTTCAACTATAATATTAGCTTCTCAGCTAGATAAAATGATATGCAATAACAAAGGGACTTGAGAAACATTATGCTGCAAAAGAACAGGCCTAATCTTTCTTCTTGCCTTGGAACAACCCAGTATTCCACTGGTGTTTATTATTTTGACATCTAAGATCTTTTCACCTGAGGAACAGTATAGGCACCTGCATAAATAAAAGCCTTCATTTCTATACAGTGCCATACTATTTCTGCTTGATGGAAATATGCACAGTCCTGGTGTGCAAGTATGCATAAAACCAAACAAAATGTTAATTTTGCTATATATGACTCAAGATATTCCTGGGCAGCAAAATCATTTGAGGATTGTACCTTTACCAAAACAACAACAACAACAAAAAACCACTCCTCTGCTTGACCTGTGGGTGGCAAGAAACAATTTCTGATTTGAGATAATTTGATTTCAGATAATTTGTTTGCCAGTTGCCTGAAACCAGGAGTTCCTCTCTAATTCTGGGACCAAATGGGCTAGTAAGGGTCACACCTGGAAGGAATGAAAGTGAACTGGCAACAGTCTCAGTATCCCACCACAAACCCCACATTTGCTTCTGGGTCAACAGGAAACATTAGATGTACAAAGGAGAGGGACATGCTCTCCCAAGATAAAGGTGATAAGACACTGATTATAAAGTCATCACTGGCTCCCGTCATACTAGGCAATTACCACCTGGTCTCAAACTTTATTATTACTATCAATATTAGTATCAAGAGCAGCTCTGATACCCAATCTCAAAACTACCTTTTTTGAAAAAGATCCTGGTGCTCCAATTCCAGGCTTTATGAGGTAAAGTTAACCAGATGGACTGCTTTCAAATCTGCGTAAGGACTGATATGGGGACAGAAACAGCCATGGTAAATGATAAAGCTAGGAATTAAGATAAGGAGGTATATCCCCATTGGTTCTTCTGCAGCTCTCAACAGAACCAATACCATCATCAGTGAAGCCATACCACACTGGCTTTGATTTTGAAACAGGTCATCACCCAACTTTGATTCAACACAGGATAATCAAAGTAGTTTCTTCAGTTATGAAATAAAAAGAGCCACAAAATATTTGTTATGTCACTCATCCTTATAAGATTTCTGCAGGAGTGGCAGACAACACCTCTTGCAAGACTGAAATTAATCTCAAATATTTCAAAGTGCAGGAAGCTGTTTAGAGTGCTTACCAGCTTTAGAATTATTGTTGTTAAATCTTGTATAAACAAAACAAGCATTTCTGAATATAGCTTTTGCATATGGTTTATTCAGTCAGTCAGTTTGGAGATCAAGTAGCCATTAGTGAAACAAACCAATTTCACTTTTTCCATGCACATAACTCGTTCTGATCAACTGGTGCAACATGTTCAGGTAAAATCCACATCATATGTTTTTGAGAGGCTCCAAGAAATGAATACACTGAATACAGATCAGAAATGGGGGTCTGATTCTTCAGAGACTGGGCTGTTATCACTTCTTACCACTGACTATGCTGGCTATGAACGATGAGACTGACACTTCACTATCATTTGTTGAGCCAATTTCCTCACGCCTGGTCTAGCTAAGCTAGTTAAAAGTACCTACTAGTCTCACCACCAGACATTTAGTCTTACAATCCACTCTACCTGAGCACTGTTATGTCTCCTATGAGGTTTCTTCCTCCTGCAAAGTAATGCATTAAGGAACAACAGGATCAGCAAACCTTTAGTTTCCCGATTATCACTAAGAGGGCACACACACCCATGTCCAGATATTAAAACAATGGTGTATGCATGTATGCATGCATGCAGAGTAAGAAAGGATAGAAGGAAAAACTCAATCAAGCACAGTCTTTAGAAACAGGTAAACCTGGAGCACCAAAGCCAGATGCTTGGCCTATTTTTCTGGGCAAGCTTACCATTCCTTAAATAGTCTTTGCAGCTCTTCTCCAGTTTCTCCCTTCTCACCTTCCCCAGCATGAGGCATACGGATCTCCCAGAGTGAAGAGAACAATGATGGTGCTATCAGACCAACTTCTAGCAGTCTAGTTAAGGATTAGGCTATGAATTGGCACGGTCAGAGCAAAGCAGCTCTGACAACTCAGGCATATAAGTTCTTACAATATCCATGTAAGCATAATCCAATGAAAGTATCTTAAGACTGTATGGTGCACAGCTGAAAGCACATTCACTATTCCTGCTTTCCAATGTGAGTTCTGTGAAAGAGAGGTCACACAGATTAGAAACAATATGACTCAAATATAATTATAAACTGAACATATGAAAATGTAAACAATTTAAGGACTTCTTTATCTTACTACGTCAAGATAATATCCCTCTAAAATATACCAGTCTGGTAACAAACTGGAGGTATTAACAGGTAAACTCAACTTGAACTGGTTTCTCAGGATAATCACGTCTCACAGCCTACTCTGATTTAAAACTGTCAGTGAAATACTTTACAGAAGTCACATTATAAACAAGTCATCTGTGGCATCCCTCAATTTACCTTACAGTGCTAGCTCAACCAGGCTGGTTACAAAGATGTTATGTTTCTCTGGACGGGTGATGACATAGACACTTGCCAGTATTAAAAATGCATTTAGAAAGGATTTCCAATAGCTACTGTCTTCAAAAACACACAATAAGCAATTGTGATGCCTGTGAATGTTAATCCATATGTCTATTTATGCCAGATTTATGGTGTAGAAGATAACATATTAACAATCCAGGTTTAAGTTACCACCATGTATTTTCACAAAAATATATTTTTAAAACATATCTTCCAGTAAGGTCAGGAAAGATTTAGACAAAAAAATTTGCAGATCAATTCCACAGTGGTTTATTGAATGGGAATCTGGAAGTCAACTTGTAGCTGCATATTTCAAGCCTTCCAATGCTCCTTGTTAACTCTCAAGAACCTATATTAAAATATCAGGCATTTCCTCACTGATATGCTTTGCCCTTCATGAAGTTAGGAAGAAACGCCTTCATTCAGCTGCAACTTCTGCCCCCACTATACAATTCAATCACATTTCTGCTATCAAAGAAAAAGACTAAAACTGATATGAATATACTTATATCATTAGTAACTTAAGTCCCATAGAAGCTTCGAATAATACAATATATTTTAAAATTGGCATGGGAATGAATCTCAGACCAAAGTCCAGAAATAGATGTCATTTCCTAGTCATAAGTTATGCGTTACTTCATTACGACTAAGTCTGCCATGTAATCCTGATCATAAGCAAGAAATTGTCAGTTTTTGTTACACTCACAGATTTTTATGCAGTTCTGTGAAAACTTCTAATCAATGTACTTGTGCTTATCTTATGTTGAGTATTTTCTTCTGAAGTTTTATCTAGTTTGTCAACAGCCAAGAAACTACTAACATGATTATAATTTCTCGAAGGCCCTTGGCTAATGGATCCTGAACACTCAAGAGGTTAAGATAAGAGACATTTTATTTAAGCTGCAACACACATGGTTTTAATACAACATTTAAATCAGGTGAAAAGTAATACACTGAACTATCAGCAGGAGAACATTTCCATTGGAAATGTGTTAAAATTCTCAAGGATCTCGTGTTACCATCTTACTGCAGTTTTCTTATGTGTTTCTAGCCTACACTCCATATGTTTTCTGCAGTCATGCAAAAGCAAATCAGGTTTTGAATGGGAAGTCCATTTACTGCAAAGAATCATATTTCACAGAATAGCCAGCTTGGGTAAGAACAAAACCTGCAGAGTTCTTCATATAAGCACTGACATTTTAGAAGCCATGAACTTTCAGCTGCTCCTCTTTAACAATGCCAACCTGCAGAAGAGAAGTAGATGGCAGTGAGTTTTCAGTGCTTAGAACTACCATCGCCACCAAGATAAAACTGAAGTCATGTGCTTGATGAGGAGGATTCAGCAATATGTTCTACAGTAATAGTTTTTTAGTTTCATCAAGAAAATCAGTGAAGGCTCAAGTATAGCCTTATTTACTGGTAATATATTGGTACAACCCAAATTTTCAAATATAATACATCAATTCTCTTGTTAAGGTCAACAAGCAAGGCTACTGAAGTCCAGATTGTTACATTATCCTTGTGACTCAGCAAGAAATTATTATCAATACAGGCAAGGCACCTATATGGATCACAACTAGGGCAGTGACTCACTTAGCCTAATGTCCAAATTCTTGCTTAATTTATATAAACTTCTAGAATGGATTTTATCACTTGCATTAGCAGACAATAGCTAAGTTTTGGGGAAGGAACTCACCTCAAGGAGGAACTGGCAAATGTTCTTCCTCTGGTCACCTTGCAACTGGATCACTTCCCCGTACTCCGGATGCTCAATCACAGTACCATTACAGGCAAATTTCTGCAAAGAAAAATTTCACACATTGCACAGAAGTGAATTCAAGTTCTGACTGCTCAAAGAGCAGGGCCACAGTTTCAGTTGCTTTTGTCTGTAAGACAAGCACTAAAGCTCAACAGTGATTTACAGCTGTCCCCAGCAACAGATCTTTTCAGAAGTTCCTAGGTGTTTGGTGTCATGGCTCATACAATTGCACTGTTTTGAGCTAAGGAAGGACAACTAAAATGTAGAAAGTCAAGCAACTTCCTAGCTTCCCAAACACACAAACTGGACATGTACAGTTCCCAATTTAGCTTTCATACACCTCAGGTGTTTCCATGCCACTTCATTATGAATGCTCCCTTTATTCCATGCCTGTCCCCACCCCCAACTTTTTATTTCTTCTAGAAAGGACACTGAACTGAATATCAAAAACCCAACTTGATGCTTTCCATCTATTTTTCCTTTCACATTTGGCATTATTCAAGATCAATACAGCACTGAGGCATTTTTTGCAGAAACAAGTGACTGAATTATGGTTGCCTTTTGTGCAAAAAAAAAATAAAAATTCTTCCTTGTGTGGCTCAGATTTTAAAGAGTCTAGATCGATTCCTAAATTCTATCAGTTTTAAGAGGCAGCGCAAAGGCTACTGAAACCAACTAAGTAACACTATCCTCTAAAAAAGAATTCAGTTAGCTATTCCTATCAAAGTGTTCAACATACATTAAGTTCTGTTTTACTAGCAATGACTCCATGGTCTTCCCAGTACAAAAGAAACTAGCTTAGAGGTGGGCAAAATGTGGCCCCCAGAGACATTTTTATGGTCCATAGGTGTCAATTTTTTTCCACATCAGGCATAATACCCAAAAATTATCTCCTGGGGGTACAAGGGATATTTTCATATGTCTGTCCCCCTCCTGACCCCCATAGAGAGCATTTCTGGGCATTTTTTTTTAAAATAGGAACAAGTGGCCCTTCAAGGTCTCCACTGTGGCTCCCTAATTTTTCATAGTTTCCCACTCCTGACCTAGACATTCAGTTTATGTAGGCTGATACAGTCTTATTCTCCAACTTTCATGGAGAGGGCTATCAATGGTTACAAGCTGAGCAGATAAGGGCCAACAATATAAGATCTTCAAATAAGGGACTTTTTTTTCTATAAAGGGAAGATTAAATTGATTGTGCTTCACTATTAAAATGACACAAATAATTTTAATATATTTTAATAACTGCTTACTATGTATCTATATATTTATAGTGTAAGCTCATTGTATATTTATATGCTGTTTTTAGTATTGTATTTAATTGTTTATTGCCTCATGGCCTGTTGACTGTAATAAAGACACTGGATTGGCTTGGTTACAAGTCATATGGCAACACTTTCCTTCAAGAATCAGAAACTGTATAGAGGCATACTTCTGTTAGCAAAGCCTCTGACTAAGTTTATTTTAACAAAGTCCTTTTACGCCTGCCCTGCCTTCCTTTCCCTCCACATCTGTCTAGCCAGAATTTTTTTAGCAGCTTCAGCACTAAGAGGATGATAAAGCAGAGCCAGAGAAACAGACTTTTGGTGTTCTGTTTGAGCAGTATGTTTTCAGTAAGCAATGCAATAAAGCTTGAGCTAGGACACAACGGTATTCTACTGCAGCTTGATGCTGCTGTTGTGTGTGCGGCAGCTGCAACAGGCACAGAAAACAGCAGCTAAACATCAAACCAGAGATGAAAGGGAGAAACAAATAAGCCTGCCTCACCAGCAACCACCCACATGTTAAAACAGCATTGATCTAGATATTTTGTCACCAAAATGGAAAGTGAAGGCTGGTGAAAGAGGTAATTTCTGGATACATTTAGAGAGAAGCCTTCAAGTGGTCTCTAGCAGTTTCAAAATATTTTTGCTTACTTAAGGCTTACCTGACCTGTTTTCATTGCACATGTACCTATGCTTAGGTTTTGAATGAAAAGTTTGCTGAAACATGTTACACTGCTCTAGTACTGAAATAGGAGCTTATCCCTATTCTTTCCATGTTATTTCTGGTTCTAGTACCAAAGTTTCAATTAAAGCAGTAATGTCCAGGAACACAACTACTTCACTATTTGAGACATACTTCCACTCAAGGGAACACGAGCAGCAAGGTACTTTTGTGGCTGCCCACCGACATCCTGATTCCTCACTGTGGGAACAAGATGCTGAACTAGAAAGGCCTTCAGGCTGATCTCACAGCTGTGCTTATGCTCTCATGACATATTTGTTTAAATATTTGAAGGGATGCCATGTAGAGGAGGGAGAGGGCTTGTTTTCTGCTGCACCAGAGACCAAGACAAGGAGCAATGGATTCAAGTTGCAGAAAGGAGATTCCACCTGAACCTCAGGAAGAACTTCCTGACAGTCAGGGCTGTCTGGCAGTGGAATATGCTGCCTCGGAGTGTAGTGGAGTCTCCTTCCTTGGAGGTTTTTAAGCAGAAGCTAGATGACCATCTGTTGGGAGTGCTTTGAGGGTACTCCTGCACGGCAGAGGGTTGGACTGGATGGCCCACGTGGTCTCTTCCAACTCTAAATTTCTATGATATGATTCTATGACTATAACAAAACTATTTCCTGAGCCTTTGATACTAAGAGCTTTCAGATGTAATTTTTTCAAACATAAACAGTTTAGGATCTGAGAGACAACCATATACCTTTTTGAAGGCTTTCACAAGTTTCTTTTTGTCATAGTCATCTGCAATCCCCTGAACAGTAGTTAGTGTCTTTCTGCCGTTTCGTTGCTGAATCCTTATATGGATGTAGTCCTCAGTCCCTGCCGGGAGTAAGTCGTCACCCTTAGTTGCATCAGCAAAGGGGTCTGCAGGGGGAAAATCCACAGCAGTTAGCTTAAACACAATCATGATTCTCCTAATTGGCAGATACTGGCATCCTCTTAGCAGTCTGTGTTGTTGTGTGCCCTCAAGTTGTTTGTGACTTATGGTGACCCTCAGGTGAATCTATCATGGGGTTTTCTTGGCAAGATTTGTATAAAGGAGAGTTGCCTTTGCTGTCCTTTGAGGGTGAGAGAGTGTGACTTGCCCAAGGTCATTAGCTGGCTTCCATAGCCAGATGGAGATTTGACCTCTGGTCTCCAGAGTCGTAGTCCAATGTTCAAATCACTACACCACACTGGCTTTCATCAGTAGTTTAACTTGCTTTTTTTCAAGGAAATAGTAGTGGTTTTCCATTCATTTTTTGTTGTTCTGTGACTTCATGCTGTTTGCAACTTAAGGCAACCCTATCATGGGGTTTTTAGGGGCTGAGAGTACGTGATGTACTCAAGGCCACCCAGCAGGTTTCCATGGCTGAACAAGAAATCAAACCCTGGTCTCCAGGGTCGTAGTTCAGTGCTCAACCACTATACCAGACTGGTTCTTTTTTCATTCAAATATAACTGTGGCAATATAATCTCACAAGGCAATTTGCATATTTGTTGTCTTAGTTAGTTATCTCCTCTAAGAAGTCTATACCTAGATCCTCTTTTTCATATTTAATGCAAATTAATCCTAATGCCACCTGATTCTGAAAACTCACTCAAACACTTGGAAGAACCCTGATATTCACAACACATGACAAATGAAAAAGATACTAAATACCTACGTAGCATTCAATTAGACTTTTTTATGACAAGAATGTTTAACAACATTGCTTCTGTCCATTCTACCTCTCAAAATCACTAACACTTCTGTACATCAAGTACAAAAATTTCACTCCTCGTCTAAATGTTTAAAGATGGTTTTTCCCACCGTTTCTTGTCTGGTGCTGAACTTGAAGAACTTCCATTTCCAACATTTTCAGAAGTTTAGGCCAACCAATTAACCCAAGCCAGGAAAGTTCCACCTACTTTCAAAGAACTCCTTCCACTGTGAGGCATCCATGCAAGTCCTGTGCATCTTAGAAGGGAGATTCTGTGTCCAGTGTCCACTGTTGGTTCAAACCAATCACCAGAGAGATCTCATGGGCCTACCCACTGACCAATCAACTTTGTTATGATCACAGAGCAGTCATTTACGCACTGACATGCAGGAAACCCCCTGTCCACTCCCACTACACTGTGTATTTGCCATAGCCACACTGTGGACCTAGAGGATAAAGCTATGGCAAATTAACAAAGGAATGGGAAACATAACATAAACACTAGGTACACATTGCAGGTTCTACAGTGTCAAATAAGGATGAATATTTATCTATGGGTGACATTTCTAAATGTAATAACTCCAAGGGACCACAGCATGCAGACTAGGCAGTGTTTTAACCACTTGTGGATTGCAATACAAGCTGCGCTAAGTGATTCACAGATTTCAACACATCCCAAACTAGCTCTCTCAGAGATGATAAGCCTGGTATGTGATGTACCATTTGCTACTTCAAGTGGGAAGACAATAGAAACTTCTCTTTGACATATGAAGTCTCTGAGTCACATGGATTTGCTTTTCATTCTGTAGAACAAAGGTGAGAATTGTGCAGTCCTCTGGATGCTCCTGAACTGCAACTCCTAGCAGCCCTAGCCAACACAGTCACTGGAAAAAAACACTGGGAGCTGCAACCCAATAACACATGAAGTGCCACACAATATACGATATAGAAAGAACAGCTGGTCATGTGAACTCCCATATTCAGACTGAGTTGGTAGGCCTGTTTCTGCACTACACTGTTATAGTGCATGCTATTATTCCACGTTCAACGTCCTGTGGAATCCTGGGATTTGCAGTTTAGCCAGAAAGCTCTTTGGCCTCAGTAAACTGCAAACCCCAGAATTCCACAGGATGATGAAACTGGAATAATAGCACTATAACAGTGTAGGGCAGAAGTGGCTCCAGTCATAAGTTTATCTTCACCGAAAGGTTTATCTCTCACAGAAGAACTACATTCCAGAAAACAACTAAACCAGGAGGTACATTATGGAAAAGAAAGGCAGAAGTTTAAGGAAAAAATCCCCTGCTAATCTATTGTTAGCTTTAGAGAAAGAATGAATAACCTCTGGCTCTCCAGATGTTGTTGAACTATAGCTCTCATGACCACAGGTCATGCTGGCTGGGCCCAGGATCAAAACTCCAGGGTACTTTTTAAAAATTAGATGAGATTATGACATTATCTGCCCTCACTCCCCAAACTTTTCTCTGAGCTGAGATGCAATCTCCAACATAGCTGGAGAAAAAAAAAAAAATCCTCAGAAGCCATCTTTATAATGAGTTTTCCCTGTTGTAATCTGGAGGGTATCTTGAACATGAATGGTCAAAGATCCATTGGTTTTGCAAAAACTGCCCTGGTGGATATGAACACAGACGTTTTAGATCAACACAGCTGCCTCCATTCTTGGGAGCCTTTTTTGGAGTATTGCTTTATAAAATATTGTTGATGAGGACCTGCACTTCAAAATCTACCATTATACTACTGGCTGGGACCTCTCTGAAGAGACTGGACCTAATCAGTCTTCACGTCCTCACAACTACTTGATTGTCCCTGACTAAAACACTCCAGGAATTGGAACCTTGTCTCAACTTTGGAAGAAACTCCTTATATAAATAAATAAGCAAGCAAACTGGACCACCACCTGATGAAACCAAATCCACCTCCCATCACCAACTGACAAATTAAGACAGAACCAATTAGGAAAATCATAAAAAACACCAGTAAGAATTTTAAGATTCCTTTAAAAATGTTTAAGAAAAACCCAGGACAAGATTGGGATTAATGTCCACTCGAAGTATTTTTTTTTTAGGAATAGTTCCTATGGAACTACTAAGGTAATTCTTGTTAGATAAAATCCCTTGAAACTGGAGAAAGACATTCCCGGGCTGGCATGAGAACAGGTGTCTCTGAGGCACTAAAGCAAGTATTAGACCAGTGACAGGCAAGCTGCACCCCACCGCCCCATTTTGGGGATGTGAATCCCCTTCCCAATGGCCAATAGTCTCACAAAGTCATGGACTAAAGCTTTTAGAGAAGAACAAAATCTGATCACTTCCTGTTTGAAAAAAGATCTACAAATGCTTTAAAAGAAGTAATTCCACTCCATCCCCCAATGCCTGGAAACGCTGCAGAACAGCCAAGGCTTTTGGGAGGACACAGGAGGATAACAACAGGGGAGTAGCCCTTCAGGATCCTGCAGTTGGCCAAAATAGCCCTAAACCCCTGATATTTAATCACCTTGTACTAGACTGTAGTGGAGCTTGTATGTCTGAATGCACTGTCACAGAAAACAATTCTCTAAACTGAAGACACACAAAGAAGAGCTCTAGTCCACTCCTCTCCCAAACATACGAATCATCTACACATAGAATTTTTTTAAATTTGAGGCACTGAGAAAAATCCCACCATAACAGCCCTCATGTGCAGTCTAAAGAAGCATCACCTCAGAGAGAATTAGGTTTATACTCAAGAGAATGATGCCAAAAAATACCTAGGCCATGGAACATTCAAAAACAGTTGCAGAAGGGTGCTGTCCTATGGCAAGTAGGGGTGGCTATTGGATTCAGCCTCTTTCCAAAGAATACAGTTAAGTGATCAATTTTGTGGAGGGGAGGAGTTTCTCAGCCTGGCCTGCACTGAGAAATCAAGATATATCTGTTAGGTTGGTGAGCCGGACTGCCTTGCCAGCTTAAAAGATACCAAACCAAATCTCTCTAAAAATATTGTCAGGATGATTAAGTCATGAATTAGCAGAACTGACATGGAAGGATCTACAGTGGACTATAAGCCAAATATTATTAGGAGAGTAATTGTTATTATTGCTAAAAGAATCCACACAGACCCCACCAGAAAGAGGCAGATTAGGAGTGGAGATTTTGGATGATGCACAACAGGTGAGAAGGTATTAGTGAAAAGGCTACATTTGTACCTTTCTTATCCGGGGACTTGCTTCACAGAATTCTATTTATGGGAACAAGAATGAGTTGAACAGGGTATTGGCAAATAGTCTGAGTAAATGACTACATATTCTGCACTGAGGTTAAAGCAAGGTATTCTAGATCAAAACAAGAGCACTTAAATATAAACACCATTCATGTCAACCGGTTTAACATAATCAGACCATCCATAAGATATTGTACTTCATCTAAAAAGAGGCAGCATTTAGGCTTGTCTCAGTCCTCTGCTTATTGATAAAATGCAAGGCTCTAGCGTGGTCCAAGCATGCAGATTAAATTTGTACAGACCCATATTTTAACATAATACACATACACAAGCCCAAACACACAAATCTCAACCAGAAATACTTCAGCAACAGAAACAATGGCTCTTGGGTGTCTGCGCTGGAAATGGATCAGGGCAAAATAAGAAGAAAGAACATAGCACAATGTTCCAACTAGCCTAGGCAGCAGAATAGGCACTGCCAACCATTTTTATGCCACAGGTACAGAATTAATGGGCAGCTGGGCCAATATTCACCACAATCCAACCGTTTAACAAGGACTGAGGGTTCTGGACAGAAACAGAGCCAAAGGAGGGAAGAAGTCTGTGTTACTGCTCCATAGCACCGAAAGCAAAGTGGGGTAATTCTTACAAAGGCTACCAGGCCCAACATAGTTTCATCCACATATTTAAAGCAGAAATTCCTGATTATCGAGACTGATGGCCTTGGTAAAGTACTAGCGGTTACATACAGGGACGAAACAGGTAAGAGAAGCAAAAAGAGGTCTCCTAATCCCAGCCTGTTCGTTATCTCGACTGGCAGGAAAAACCATACCGTTGTCAACGGCCAGGGCCATTCCTGGGACGGTCTTTTAACCAAGGACTGAAGGCCCATGGAGGAGCAGAGGAGAGGAGAGGAGGAGGGGAAGAGGGGGGAGTAAAGAGCCAGGCGCTGCAATAGCCCACCAAGGTACCGGGCAGCCACTGGGAAGTGGGAGACACAGCCGGTCTTGGTCTTATTTCTGACGGCAAATATATCAGGGACAAAAGACAGCTATTTCTTACCGAAGGATTGGAGGTTCTGGATAGTGGACATGCGATTCTGTGGCTGGGCGCTGCTCGGGGGGAAAAGGCCGCGGCTGGGTTCGCCCGGGGCTCTCTCAGGTTCAACAGCAGGCAAAAAAGAAAGAGAGAAAGGCAAACAACCGACGAGGCCTTGACGGCGAAGGAGACCCGAAACGGGGGGCGGGGGGGTACGGGCGCGGAGACAGCGGCTACAACGGCAGCAGGGACGATGGCTCACAAAATGGCCGACCTCTCAGTTTGAGCCTCTCCTTTGCCCAACTAGAGGACATGTGACTGCAGCAGGCTTCCCGCGCGCTTCTGGGAAATGGAGTCTCTGCGGACGGAGAGACTCGAAGCGGACTCGGGCACGGCACTCCAATTCCCGGCAGCCCCGGCGGAACACTTTTCTGTCTCCCCCGCCTTCTTCCTTTCTCTTGTCTCCTCTCCTTCCCACAGACCCCCGAAAGTCTCTTCGGATTACGAGCTGGACTGCAAAGTCTTGGCTCGTGGGGAGGTTGGGGTTGCGTCGTGACAGAGCGGAGCGAGATGACAGCTCGAGCCCTGACTGAGGGAGGAGGCGGAGAGCGCCCGGCGGGGACTCTCGAACCGGGATGGAGGAAAGACGGGGAGAAACGTCTGTGGGCATATGTCAGCGAATATATGTAGGTTTATACAGTTTAGTTTCCCAGGATGATGGACTACACAGTTTCTCCCCCGGGACTTCATCTGGATTCTCCGTAATAACTTTTACGAAGCAACAGCTCGGGCCTAAAATGGCTGGATGCTGCTCGGTATTCAGCGTTGAAATCCTGTTCAATGAGTGTAACTTCCACCTGTCAAAGCCCATCCTGATATTTGGAGGCACTCTTTATTCACCTTCCAAGCACACTGTGGCCATTACCGCCCCTCCCTCAAGTGCAAACCCCAGGATTCCATAGGATGTTGAAAGTGGGATGATAGCGCTATAACTGTCTCTTGCAGAAATGGTTGTCCCTTCTTTTCTTATTTCACACTTTCAGGTAATAAAACAATTGACTGTGACCTTGAACATGCAGAACGTTGCCATTCTGTTACACCCGCTGCTGGTAATATGTGCCATGGTTATATTCGCCTATGGTCTGTAAATTTGAGAATGTCCATCTTGAAGAATGGACTGTGTGTTTTCTGGCTTATGTTCTTTTTAAATACTGTATCTCCAGTTGACATCAACAAGGAAGGTGGAAGCTGAAACAGCTGGTGCTTTTTGTAAAAACTTGTTTTCAACCATTGTATTAAATCTACTTCAATTTTATATGTTCTTTCTGCAATCCAGGCTTTTCCTGAAAGTAGTAGTGTTCAGCTGGAGTGTTCAACTCTCTCCCATAGCCAGGTTTCAGGCCTGGATGAGACCGATTTATTTATTTATTGTTTATTTATTTGTATCCCGCCTCTCCATATGGATCAAGGCGGTGACCAACATACAAATAGCATGTATTTCGAAACAGACTGATTATTTAGAATCATTTCGATCTGGTTTGGGACCTTATGGGACAGAAACAGCTTTGACTTTCCCTGAGAACTGGACAGGGGGGATGTGTCCCTGTTGGTTCTGCTGGACTTGTCAGTAACTTTCAGTACCATAAACTTGCTTGCTAGGATGAGACTTGGAGGCACTGTTTTATAGGGACTTTGTTCCTTACTGGAGGAGCACATCCCCATGGTGATGCTTTGGAGACCCCTATTTGATCCCTTTGGTGTCAGCCTGGGAGTTCCTAAGCTCATTTCTGTTCCCATGCTATGTGACACACTGGCAGTGGTTGTCCAGTACTCTGGGTGCCAGTGCCCTGAATGTGCAGATCCAGTGAACTCTGTTATTCCTTTCCACCTCCAAGGAAGGCCCTTTCCGCATTGTTATAATGCTATTATTCCACTTTCAACATCCTGTGGAATTCTAGGGTTTATAGTTTAGGGAGGGGCATTTAGAATTCTCAGCCAGAGAGCTCTTTGGCCTCAACAACAAACCCCAGAATTCCACAGGATGTTGAATGTGGAATAATAGCACTACAACAGTGTAGTGTGGAAATGGCCTAAGTTGTCTGAGATTTATGTAAGGCCCCACTTTGGGGGTCCCCAATGTCAGTATGGTTTGGATGGGCACCATACCTAATTAGCATCATATGTAATTAGCAACACATTTTATTGGCTCTGATATCAAATTCAAGCCTGAAAGGTGACAGAGAGGTCAAACCGAGCAAGGGAAAGAATGTGACTGTAAATGTGAGAAGCATGGGTCAACTCCAAAATTCCTCCAGGTAAGACTGAGTCATTTGTCAGGCAAATACACATCATTCTTGTGGATAATAGGCTTAAATAGAAGCTGGAATTTTCCAGGGAATCCAACTGTGAGGAGCCTACTAGGACACTGATTGACTGATATCCATCCCTTGTACATCTGGATTCTTTCCTCTGTCCTCACAGCACCCACAATAGACAGCTATTATAACATTCATCATGTCTTTGTCAATCAAAGCACTAAGCCCACAACAGGTTCCCTTTGTCTCGCATCTGGAACCTTCACAGCCACAAGCCATTTTCAGGGTACAAATACCCCTGATTTGAGGAGGCCCAGTGCAGTCTCTTGAAGATCTACCTGTCACTCTGTCCATCTGGCTCCTGAATGAGAACTGCCCTTAGGTCCTACCTAAGCCAAAATACATTTCTACTCTTCACTACTTTTCTGGACTGGTAATTATAAATCCCCCCCAAATCCCTCAGCCACTCTATATAATTTCCCCCCCTTTCTCTTTCAGCTAGCTCTTTTGTGAATGTGTGATTGTGCGTATCTTGTGTGCATGCATGAGTGAATTCCCCTCAATAAAATCAATTTATTAGACAATTTTGCTTGGTTTTTGGCTTGACCTGACCCGTAAAAATTGGGTTTAAAGATCTCACTAGGTTACCCTTCCTCTCGTAGTGCTACAGCTTGTGCTCTGGCTAATTCCCATTCCCCATTATTTGGAGCACATTGAGGTGTCCCCCACGGGACTCCAGAATCTAGGGTAACATTAAATAAGTGCCTGTCGTCAGTAATGGACTGAATGAGGGGAATAGACTGAAACTTATTCCAGATAAGACCACAGTGCTCTTTGTTAGTCAATAAATTAGAGAATAGGAGTTCAGATATGCTGGATGTGGTTACACTTCCATGAAGACACAGCTTTGCAGCTTGGTTGTAATTCTGGATTCAACTCTGAGCCTGGAAGTTCAGGTTTCTGTGGTAGTCAGGAATGCATTTTCACAGTTAGCTACTGTATTAACTGCCCCCATACATAGAAAATCAGATGTGGCTATGATGGAACATACTGTGGTTACATCTTGTTTGTCTTACTGTAATGCAGTCTAGCCAAGGCTCCATCTGAAGAATATTTGGAAACTTCATAGAGCCAAAGAGCTGCAGCCAGATTGTTATTGGGGAAAGCATACAATTCCTTTGTTGTAACAGGATGCACATCCATTTCCAGGTGCAATTCAAAGTGCTGGTTAAAGCCCTATACACCTTGGGTCAAAGTTAGTTGATGACAGTATTCTCTCATATAAGCCCATCTGTGTTTTGAGATAATCAGGAGAAGCCCTTCTCTCTGTCCCACCATCCTCACTACATCTGCTGGAACACAAGACACTTCTCAGTGCTTTCAGGCTCTGAAACTGTCTTCCAAGAGAGGCTGGATTGGTCTTATTTAGTAATGTACTATATTGTTTATAGTTTTTTCCCTTTTCAAGTGGATATACTTTTAAATTGCTTTTAATTTTATTCATAGTTTAATTATGTTATAATTTTGTATGGTGAGCTTTTAGCTTTGTTTGTTTTAACTTTGTGTGCCTCCTTGATGCCCAGGACAGGGATATACCAGTAAATAAAACAAGATGTGGATAAATAAAATAACAAGTGTTACAGCTTCAGTGAACTGTGTATGAGAGAAAAAGAGATACCAAGATCCTGAGAAGGTGTGGGCAATCCTTCCTTCTTTTCAGGTTCCCATAATGAAGGCCACCAGCAATTCCCACCTCCTAAAGTAGGAGTAGAATTGTGTGTTTCTTCAGATGTGGTTGGACTGCAGCTCCTAGCAGGTTTAGCCATCAGAAGGATAAGAAATTATGGAGATTGCCTTTCAGCATCTAGAAAACCATACAATTCCTAGCCCTGTCATAAATCATGCAAGCTACCATTGTATCTTAGAGAAGAAATCCATCATCTATTTTCAGTTAATAGCTTTTCCCACTGACAGCTTGCCACCCCAAATATTTTAATATCTCACTGAGTATATAAGAACAACTATTGTATAACAAGCTGGAGTCTGGTGGAAGGGGTAAAATTGATTCAACAAAGCAAATATCTTATTACTGACACTGGTATTTCTGCTCTCACTTTCCAGTTCTCAGCAGTGAGAAATCTAAGATCAAAGGGTGCAAGTGTTATCCAGGGTTTTGTGTCCATGGAATGAACAGAAAGAAAGAAAGAAAGAAAGAAAGAAAGAAAGAAAGGGTAAGAAATGAAAAAAGGGTGTTTTTGTGAGTCATGGTTTATTTGCACATAGAATCAGGCTCAGTATAAGTGGAGGCTCACAGCATTAATAGTCCCAGTACAGTTATATTAAAGTCTTCCATATAAATATATTGCTCCCCATTGAAAGTTTAGGGGGATGAACACCATAATAGATTTTTTGTAGGAAGCAACTCTTTTATCTGTCATAGGATATCACCTATGCTTTTTGGGACATCTTGAGACACACAACCAGAATATTATCAGTCATCAACCACCTCCAGACAAGTCTCAAGGGCTGCTATCTCGGCCCACGCTGATAGCATCGATTACAAACATCTTAAAATCATGAACTATACAGTTGGAAGGGATCTTGAGGAATCTTCCTGAGCAGAATAGAATGTTTCTGATCTAATGAAGTTGTTTTTGTGTTCTAGAAACTTCCTCAGAGGATTCAGTCACATCCTACTATAACTGGATTTGGGAGAAAATGAAGAAAATGCGCTGCTGTCTTTACAGATGAAGATGTGGGGAGAGATGAAAGTAAGATTCTATAAATTTATTGCCTTCTACCACTCACAGCTATTTGTGCTCAGTGTACTTGTTGGGCTCATAACTAGAAAAAAAATTAAAGTGATCCAAGAAGGGTTTGATTTCTAAATGGACATGTGTAAGAATTCAAGGCTTTCCTCAACTGGAAATCTTTCTCATTCAGTGTATGGAAGTCTGACTGAGATCATTCCGCAGCAAATGCATTCTGCTTGTACTTTATTTCCTTTTCTCTATGATGCACAAACTCAGTCTGAAGAGCTATTGTAGCAACATAACAGTTTATAAAGATAAAAGACCTTACTATGACAAAACTCAAAGTTCTTTTTTCCTATCTTGACCAAGGCAGCCTGTGCTGCCAAAGCTTAAAAATGTGACATTGTGGAACAAAACGTGTAGGTCAGTTTCTACTTTGAGAATGTACAAATAGAATTTCTTAACCTTTTATTTTTTTTTAAATGTTTGCTTAGCAACCCACCATGCAGTCCAAGAGGTTTCACCAACTTCATACACTAGATGGTGCTCATTTATCAGAGAAAAGACAATTTACTTAAAACATGTTTCCTCTGAGCATGGAAGACGGGAAGGGGATACAATAATCAATTGCTCTCAATTCATAGTTCCTTATCCCTCCATAATAAACAGGCAGTAAATCAGCTTCATTGTACTATAATTGGGAATTCACTGCTGCTTTTGCAAAGGCCAAATGTTTCACTTGTTAGTAGTGAAAACCCCAGTGCAGGAATAGCCTTAGCCAAAAGAACCTATAGTCATGCTCCAAGTAGGAGGAGGAAGATTATTTATGCCCTCATTTTTTGTTAGTTACATTCAAAGGAGCTAACCCTCTTCCAACAGTACTTAAATCTCATATTCAAGTTTATGAGGCATTCATATTTACCTGTGAGTAAACTTCACCGAATTGTAGTAATTACTTCTTTTAAATATTTTATTAACATGTATTTAGTATACAAAACAACATATAGGAGATTACAAAGACACACAGTAAATAAACAGACAAACTCTAATATCTAACCTGATACTGAATTAAACTACAATTAAACTAAAAAGAGGCCAATAATACATATAAATGACTTCTAATTCACCAGCTTTTGGTTCTAAAATAATCTACAAGATATACTTCTAATGTATCTGTCATTATCACACTGTTGCCTAGTATTTAATACCTGTAAGCTTAACCTTCAAAACCAATAATTGACTTTTTTCCCCAGCAGTCTCTTAGATATACAATCAGTTTATTCCAATCATTTTTAAATTTAACTAATGATCCTTCCTTAATTAAAATAGTTAATTTATCCATTTCTGTCAATTCCAGTGTCTTCAACAGCCAGTCTTCTTGTGAAGGAATAACTCCACTTTTCCATTTCTCTGCATTCAGCATTCTTGCAGCTGTGATCATGTAGTGAAAGATAACAGTAGTGATTCCCTCTGTTGAATAGCCTCAGTTTGTAAAACACAAGCTTTAACAAAAGATCTTCAGCCAGCTGCAATCCAAACTTTTTAAATCTGAAGTGCAAAAGAAATCTTGTGAAAAAGTGTTGCCACTTAAACTGCTAGTATGAAGTAGGAATGCTGTCAAAGAAAGGGAAAGAAGTATCCAGATTCTGTGTCATTATTTTTGATAACCTCCAGGGAAAGATTAGAGTATGATAATCTCTCACAATATAAAATTTGCAAGTTCCATCTTGCTAGATAGAACAAGGAGTGTCTCCTCATTACCCTAGTAATCTGAAAAAGATAATCTATCAGATTGACCTTGGTGGCCTAAATACCCTAAAGGCACCAGATCCTACCTGATCTTGGAAGCCAAGCAGGTTCAGCCCTGGTTAGCACTTGGATAGGAGACCATGAATGATTACCAGGTGCTGTAGGCTACATTTCAGAGGAAGGAACTGGCAAAACTACTTCTGAGTATTCCTTGCCTAAGAAAACTTTATGAAGTTTAGTGACTTTAGTGAGGGGTATTTAGAATTCTCAGCCAGAGAACTTTTAGGCCTCAGTAAACTACAAATCCCAGAATTCCACAGGATGTTGAAAGTGGAATAATAGCACTATAACAGTGTAGGGTGGAAATGACCTATATTTCAAATTCTGCCTCTGCCCTCAACTAAAATAGAAACTTTTATATAATGCAGACAATGTCATGGAGAGTGATCAGCTGCCACTTTAATTTCTTCTTCAGTCCTATTCAGACCTCATCTGTGTGCTAAATAGGCTTTAGTTTCTGTCATAAGACACTTTGCTAGTCTAATGGCTTAAATGTCAGTTCCTCTGCTTTTCTTACATCCTCAAAGGGCATAGGGCTCAACATTCCAAATTTTTGCAGTCCTTGGTATTACATCTCCTTCAGCATGTATTCTCAGCTTTTATTGCCGTTGTGGGAAGTTCTGAATACCAAGCAAGCAGTGCCAAGGAGTATTTTTACAATACATTTTCCAGTTGGTTTGGTAGGGAAAGTGTGAGATACAACAGCAACAAAGAGTTTTGTTATCACCAGCACAGAAGGATGGAGTCTCAAGTGCTTCCAGTTCAATGCTATGGAAGGGAAGTGTTATACCAAGGCCCTTTTCGCATGGCATTTCTGATGTGAAAAGGCCCCTTGAGCATTGCACACATGTGAGGAGCGGTCCATACAACGCACTCAAATTTGTGTGATGCTCAAGGGCCTGATGTGGACCACGCACGCAATTTTTCATTTTCAGCTTGAAGCATCACTCAGCTTGAAGCATCATTCAGCGGTCACGCATCACTCTGGGGCCCCGTGCACACTTACCTTGCGTGCGGAGCCTCAGAAGCCAGTCCGGTCGCACTTCCTTTCTCAGTGCAGCCTGGGAGGTCCCAGGTTGCGCTATGAAAGGAAGAGGCGGGGCTCTCGCGCGAGCAGGAAGCTCGTGTGGAGCCGAAGAAGCAGGGAAGTGAGAGCCTCTCTCCAGAGGCTGCTCGCACAAGCCCCACACCCCAGCACAGCGAAAAGGTAAGGTGCGAAAAGGGTCTAAGAGGTGGAGACTTGGAGGTCCACCTGCAGTGTCAGCCTCTCCTTAGAATTTTGGGGAATTATAGCTCAAAGGAGGCTATTAGAGGAGGGTAAAGACAGGATCTTTTCACCTATGTTTATCACTAATAACCATAGAGAAGACTCTAGTTAAAGCTTAAGCAAAGTATTTTATTTGGATTGACAAACACAAGAAATCAGGCACTTTTAAGAACCATATAAGGCTATTGGAAAGTGAGGCAAAGGTTGGATAGAGAGAGATAGGTGGAAAGTGTGACAGTTACAAGTCCTGAAGAGGGGGTCACAACAGAGTGGCTCAGACAGCGTCTGAGAGTGGCAAGGAGGAACAGAAGTCTGGGGCACCATGTGCAGCGTAATATGCCCAACATACTACAATTTTCTGGGGCCAAAGCTGGAGTTTATATTTCCTATTTCCCACCCTGAAGGGAGTGCATAGAGGCATAGAGAAAGCAGTAATGGCTTTCTCATGGGGTTGACAAAGTAGTCCAGAAAGGACTGATTATCTTAACTCTAGGTGATAAAACATTGATGGGAGTCATGACAATCTTGTAATGTCTTGGTTGGGCAGGGGGTATAGGGAAGATTTCTATAGGGTGAGATTAAGGGATGGTCCCTGATTGCTTCACCTGGGCTGTTTTGCCTTCCATTGCTTTTAGGTGTGCACAGAACCTCAGGTGTTTTTTTTTTCATTAATCATTTTATTCAAATTCAAGTATAAAACAAACAATTGTAAATGTAAGATTACATGAATTATTTTTGATCTTCCACACTGATCTAGATTTCATTTTCATTATCTCTTTACATGTTTATATTATTGTACCACAATTTACTGCTAATATTACATGTTGGCTCTTGGATTTCTATTTCCACCTTCCAGCTTCATGATATATATCCAGTAACTCCCTCATTAATTATCTTAAATCATGAATTACTCATTTCCATCTGACAGTACCCAGCAATTACCCATTACAATTTGCCATTCTTTTTGAATCTCATCATCTGATTTCCCTTTTAATCTCTGAGAGACCATATCAGCATTTCTATTTTCAATAAGTCTTCCCCACCATTGTTCTATTTTGGGTATTTGCAGTTGTTATCATATACAATATTATTCTCCAGTACTTCTTTATACCAGTGCCTTCTAATACATCTGTCATATTTAATAAGTACAATTCCGGTATCTTTGCAAACTGAACTTTCATTAAAGCACTAATTTTCTTGTGTATTTCACTCCAATATTTCTTAGCCTTAGGACATGTCCACCATATATGATATATCGTACCAACCTCTTTCTGACATTTCCAACAAAGTCCAGTACCTGTATTATAAATCTTTTTTAATTTGTCTGGTGTCATGTACCATCTATGAAGCAGCTTATAATAGTTCTCTTTCAGATTCTGGGCTATTGTAAATTTCTGTATTTTTTTCCAACTCTGTTCCCAAGAATCTAATTGAATTGAATGTCCAATATTCTGAGCCCATAAGATCATTGCTGCCTTAACTGTCAGAACCTCAGGTGTTGAAAGGATTAGCATAGACCCATTAATGTCTGGGTTTCCTACCAAATTCTCTCTGAATTTATGACCTGACCATGTCTGAGGTCAGGCTGCTCTTCTGGCCAGCATGCTTTTGATCTAGCCATAAATAATGTTCAATTATGAAAATAGCACATCCTGCAGAATAGGGGAGTAGGGTATGGTAACAGAAGGTAAATCCTCTTCACAACTCTCAATATAGATTTCAGATAACTAAAAGAAAGGGGGGGGGAAGGCTATGCAATAATGCAAGAGTCAGCCCTGACTGACTTTTGTTCCAACCTAATACCAAGCTGTTTAGTAGTTACCAAAGCCCTGGATGTTTCCTCAGCCTTCAGTTGTATGTAATATCTCATCCACTTCTCTAACCTTTCCAATCATCCCTCAGTGTCGCAGGTTAAGATTTCTCTCCAGTGTATACAGATTAATGCCTGCCATGCGCTCTAGCAAATCAGTCAGGCATAAACACATAGCTTTCTTAGCTAAAATCAAAGAAAGGTCCTGAGCCTGATTTAATTGTGCCAGAACAATTATTTACTTTCTAATTTTAAAATTTTTTAAAGGGTACACACCTCTGAACATGTGGACTATTGGAGATCAGAGCACAATTTAGAGTACAGAGCATGTCAGACATTTTAGTTGTGTAGGTGCCATCTTTTATTCTTCATTATCATGAACAGCCTGTAAAACATTTTCTGTTCAACCCACAACCCAGTGCTGAAGCCACAACTTTCCTTATACTTTGTACTAGTTTTCCAATATCCCCTTTGCTTTGAGACACACGCCCTTTGAGCGCACATTGAAACTGATGGTCTATGTAGTTTCTGTACAACATCCCAGGAAAGAATCCCACAATCAATATCTCAAACCATCTTTGGAAAGAGACAAGAGAAGTACATCATCTGCATAAAACAGATGGGAACTCTTGTCCCTGCCAACCAGGGGAAATGATAGGTGAAAAGCAGATCATAGACAAATTATTTAAATATAAATTAAACCAATTAGGGTCAGTATGCATTCTTGGAAGATGCTCTTTGTAACAACAACAACAACAGACTGAGTTAAAGTACCCTTCTGTTCTACACATCAGCTGAGAACTATTCTATTAAAGTTCTATAATGAGGAGAATAACCTTTTTTTCCATATAGGATGTTCACGACTTGACTCATAACCTGTCTCTTGGACAGGTCAAGGGAGTAAAGTGGGGTATTAAACCAATAAACGCAATGTATAGGCCTGTAGGAGGCATGGGGACAGTTTTGCCATGCCCTCCAATTGTTTTAGGCTCAAGAAAGATTTTTAAAAACAAACTAGAAAGTAAACTAGAAATCACTTTTTATTTCCAAAAAAACCCCAAAACAAAACAAAAAGCCCTCTCTGTGGTGAAATTTTTTCCACATTGCCATGGGGTGTGGGAAGCATTACAAAACAGATTTGTAAACAATTAAAAAATGGGGGTGGGTGGGAGGAGACAATGATCTTTGCACCACATACATTTCACCACCCTGCTATAGGCCATCACCATGAGGACTCATTTCTGTCTGAGGGGACCAAAGGCAACGCAATAGTCACGTGCTGCCCTACCCATTCAAAAGCTTACCACCATCTTTTTATTTTCAGTTTAAGAATCCAGCTTTGTGTTTATGGAAGAAGCATATAGTTTGATACTACAGATAACAAACTAATTGGTCTGTACTTGGTAGGATTTCTTTTGTTAGTTTGCTTTGGGATTGGCACTACAACGGTCTCAATGGAAGGGGACATTTGACAGGTGCTATTGATTTGTGTAAACAAAGATGCTGGAGAGGTGCCCATCATGTCATTAGCATTCAGTAGTCTCAGTATAATTAAATCAGGTTTACAGACTTTCCTTGGTTTTAGTTTGTTAACTTCTGATTGTGTTTCTTCAGCCCACATAAGAAATCCATTTGGATCCAAAAAAGAAAAATGTTAACCTGAGATTCTCTGGGATCACTGGAAACACTGGAGAAGTAGAAAACCTAAGTACTGGGTGACATGCAATTGAAGACCAGGAAACCATCCAGGGCCCCAGTAATCTGTGAAGATTTGCTGATTCTGAAAACTACGAAGATTAGATCATTTTATAATTGATTAGGCTTGAATATTCTAAAAGCACTCGGTCATGTCTGATCTTAGAAGCCAAGCAGGGTCACCACTCATTAATACTTGGATGGGAGACTGATAACAAATACCAAATACTAGAGGCTGTATTTCAGAGGAAGGAACCATAAAAAACCACCTCTGAGTATTCCTTGCCTAAGAAAATGCTATGAAAGTCATAGGGTCACCATAAGTCGGTAGGTTACTTGAAGATACATACACACAGTACTTTCTTTATCTCCGTGCAAGGGGATAGGGTGTACCTCTTTCAGCTTGAGGGCCGAATTCATGACATTTAAATTCCAATTTGAAATTTAAGATTCAATTTCTGGGGAGCAACATTTGAGTGGTCAAAAAATACCAGCATATTTTTAGCATAAAGTGCCAGCAGCTAAGATTTTGGGAAGGCATTTTGGGGAGTGATTTTCAGGTTAATATTTTTGCTTCATCACCTTGGGTACCCTGGTGGGGCAAGAAGTGGTAAATAAATGTCTTGAATAAATACTGTACATAAACAAATATATTTAGATCTAAGGGAAAAAGAACAAAAGCTGGGAAACCAACAAACAATTGCATCATGGGGACACCCCAAGGACCAGATAAGGACCCAGGAAGTCTGCATTAGACTCAAACTTTTCCATCTCTGATATATGAGAAAAAAAGAGTTGATGATGTCATCAGACAAGTCATTTAATATACTCAGCCTAACAATGATGTGGATACTATGTTGGCATTCCAGTCACAGACAGAAATCTATATATGTCACAGCCACAAGACTTAAGTAGTGCTTTGAAAAAATGTTTTGTGCATCTCAGTTTAACATAGTACGTCAATGAAAACAAGAAGTTTTTCTTTTTCCATTTTTAATCCTGACAGCTATCCACTGACACACAATAATGAAATGTGTGTGTGAATAAGCTGGGTCTCTGTGCCATCTTTACTTTCTTGGCAAACCTGACAAATGTGCCCAAGGCCTACTTCTTACAGAGATGCTCAAACACAGAATCAGGGGTTAGTGCCACTGGTTATCTGCTCTGGTTCATACATCAGAAAGGCCACTATGATGTGTCAAATCCTCCTAGCATGGCTGCTGCACATGTTTAGTTTTTCCTTCCCTTTACCACTACCACCAACTTCCTTTCCTGTTTTTTCTCTTTGCTCAATTCCTTTTGACTCCCAAAAAGCTGCTGCTGTTTCTTTGTTTAAAGTAATGCTGTCCCCAAGACAGTTTACAGAATAAGTTGCTGAAAGAGTAGACATGTAGTTAATTAAAACAACATAAAATGAATGACAACAAGAATTTCCTTTCTTTTCTTTTTTTTTAACCACAGTATAAAAATGGGCCAGCATTCAGTTAAAAGCCATCTGGAACTATCATGTTGTTAAAGATAATTTAAAAACAGTCATGGAAGGAACCATGGACATATTATAGGGTGGAACTTTCCAGAAGAATGGGTCACCACAGAAGAGACCTTGTTTTTTCATGCCTGCCAACTTAACAGATCTTACCAAGGCATATAAGCAGAGCCTATGTGGCTAATCTGAGCGCCTGGATTTGTTCTTATGAGTTCTTTTCTGCTTTCTCAGCTACAGTCATACCTCAACACTTGCAGGTTTGACTTTCACAGATTTGATTATTTGCAAATTTCTCCAACTCCTGTCCCCCCACCTCAGATGCTTCTTTTCTGGAGGAACCTTCCTTCTCAATGACTCTGATCATGTGTGCAGCCCTTTAAAAACCTGCTTCTGGTCCTCTTCCTCCTCTGTCAGCCATTGTCTGGCCAGCTAAAGATGGCGGCAGCCCAATTGCTCACCACCACAAACCCTCTCCCAGTGCCCCCCGCCACACTCAAGGAAGGATATGGATATGAAAGAGAAAGTACAGAGCCACCATACCAACCCCTGAGGCTTCTCTTCAACAAGTTTAACATGCTGAGCTGCTTCAAGCTTTCCTCTTATGTTTTGCTCTCCGTACCTCTTATCATCCTTGTTGCATTTGTCTGAATCTACTTTAACTTTATATCCTTCTTAAAATGAGGTGCCCAGAATGGAATGCAGTGTTCCAGATGAGACCTGACCAGCTCAGCATACTATTATTATTTCCCTTGACATGGAAACCGTGATTCTATTAATGTAGGCTAACATAGCATTTGTCGTCTTTGTTGAAGCCTTACACTGTTGGCTCATGTTTAGTTTGTGATCAACAGTAATCCTAAAGTCCTTTTCACATGTAGGAGTCCTGAGCTATGTATCTCCAATTCTATAGCTGTAGATTTGGGTTTTTATGGCCTAAATGTAGGATTTTGGATTTCTCTATTGAATTTAATTTTATTAAATTTTACCCAATTTTCTAGTTTATGTAGGTCCTTTTGAATTCTTTTCCTGTATTTCAATGTGTTAGCTGCCTTTCCCAGTTTTGGGTCATCTGCAAACTTGATAAGAATTTCTTCTATCCCATCATGTAAGTCATTTATAAAGACATTAAAGAGTAATGGCTGTAGAACAGAACCCTGTGATATTCCGGGATAATGAATTATAAAATGCTTTGCTGAAATTCAGAAAAATGACATTCACAGCATTTCCACCATCTAGTAAACTAGTCCCCTGAGTGAAAAAAAAGATATAAGGTTTGTTTGGCAGAATTTCTTCTCAACAAATCCATGCTGGCTCCTACTGATCACTACACTGTCATCAAGATACTTGCAAACAGACTCCTCTATAATCTGTTTTTCCTGGTATTGAGGTCAGGCTGACTTCTCTGTAGTTTCCTGGATCTTCATTTTTGACTGTTTTGAAAAGTGGGACAATGTTGATTTTTCTCCAGTCCTTTGGCACCTCATCTATTCTCCAAGATTTCCCCAAAATGATGGCAAACGGTTCAGAGTACATCAACAAATTCCTTCAGAACTTTGGGATAAAGTTCATCTGTCCCTGCAGACTTGTATTCATTTAAGTTAGCTAGGTGATTCTGACTAACTCCTTATCAATTTTGATTTCCAATCCAGATCCCTTGCTAAGGTCTCTGCTGCTTCATGGAAGCACACAGTTCTCTTTGTGGTAAAAACTAAAGCAAAATAGGTATTGAGTAGTCCTGCCTTTTCATTGTGGTCTGTTATCATCTGTTACCATCCTTACTGAATAGTGGCCCCACTGCTTCCTTGGTCATTGTCTTGTTTCAGATGTATCTGAACCCTCCTTTTTTGTTGCTCCTTCCTGGCCTAGCCAGACACAACTTCTTCTGCGTTTTACCTTTCATAATACTATTCCTGAAGTTATGAACTGCACATCTGTACTCTCCCTTGGTGATTTGTCCTTCTTTACATTCTATAGGTGTGCTCCTTTTTCTTTTAATTTCTTTCTGGAGTTTGCTGTGCAGCCACATTTTCAGATGTTTCTCATTTTTCTTCTGCCATGATTGTCTGTGACTGTGGCCATTTCCACACTTCACTGGTTCCCACTGATGTCCTGTCGCTATCCCGGCAGCACCTTTGCCAGGATGGGAGTGTGACAAGAATGCTACTGTCTGCACCCAACCGGCTCCCTGCAAAAGGGAGCATGAGTGACATGTGCCTGCCATCCACATTGCAGTCATCCTCTTTTCCATGCTGCGCTGGGGAAGGAAGCATATGATTGCACTTCTGCCCCTTTCACATGGCAAGGGGTGACAGGAGCATTGCAGAATCATGAGCGCTTAATAAGTTTTTTCAGTAAAGTGAATATCCCACAATCGCAATGCATGGCTGCGGAACTGCAACGATGTCTTGCAAAAGCACAACCTGTAGATTGTTGCCATTGCAACTTACCATTTATTCAGTGGGTGCACACTTAACTTTCCTCTAGATTCTGTTAGTTTCAATTAAAGTAGCCCTTTCAAATTAATTAGATGCGTCTACAACGAATGTTTCAGTAGGTTTATCTAGTTGGATCCATTCAGTAGAATTGTAGCCAATAGGATTTAGGATTTAGGTGTAAGCCTGTTTTGTCATGAATAAGCAAAAGACAAAGGGAGGAAAAAATCAAGAGAAGATGAGATAAGAAGTTAAATGTCTAAATAAATCTTCTTCCCAAGTGATCAGAACTGTAGATTGTACTGTTCACTAGATGACAACAACCTATTTTACCTTATTGTTTGCCTTGGGCACACTGTGCCCAAGTGCTCCCAGCAATTTGTGTGAGAAGGTTTAACCCCACCATAATCTCATTTATGAGGTTCTTTTTCTGTCTGATGTATTAAAACCCACCATGGGTTTTCAGAGCATTCATATCTGCCCTTGACTTGTCCCAAGCTTCACAACTCTGGTCTCTCATCCTTTGCACACTTGCAAAAACTAATCAACATGTGAAGAATATATGTAATGAACAGGTCCAATAAATGCAACACACAGTGAGGTAAGTAATATGTATCTTATAATATAACATCTATCTTAGATACATGTATCTTAGAATATAACATCTAACAAGATTGTAGATTATAGATTAGAATATCATACTTGTAGACCAGGTGAAAAACCTTGTGTAGTCAAACAGACTCTACTGGTAAGAGCAAATACATATAGGTTAAGCATCTGCTTCTGCGATAATAAATTCTGCCATTGTCACAAGGTGCTTTTCTATGCAACTTTTAAGTGTCATTATAATGCTGTTTGGGGAAAAAAATCTGATTTATCTGATGTTTAACTGTTTAAAATGTTTAAAAGGCTTTTTAAGATGGATTGGTAGGTAGAGATTAATGTAGTCAGCCCTCCACATTTGCAGGTTTCACTTCTGCAGATTCGATTATTCATGGATTCTTTGCTGTCACCTCTGCTGCCTCCCTAAGCCATTTTTAATAGAGACTGAGACTGGGGCTTGTAAGTCCCTATTTAAAATGGTGTGGGGCAATAGTGAAGGTGGCAGTAAGCCCAACCAGCCACCCACTTCTCACTTGTGAAGGAACCCTGATGCCTCAAAGGAATCCATACTGGGTTGAATATGGTGATCATAGGTTTTTTGTTAAACATGGCTTGAGAGGGCCTAGAGTTATTCACGGTTTTTCTACTTTCACAGGGGTCCTGTGCCCCTAACCCTAGTGAATGTGGAGGGAGGACTGTACTATTATCCTAGCAGAACCTACCCTCAAGTAAATGTTTATAGAGAAAGAAAGTTGGGGGAGAAATCATTTTACAAACTATTTCTCTCTAAATTGTAGGGTCAATTTTACATAGTTTTGGTCAAATTACTGTTTTCTCCTATACTCACTGCAGCAGCGTAGAACAAAAGTCTCAGTTATCCCTTTTACAAATTACCCTTGAGAGTGCTATTTATATATGAGAATGTAGAATGGCCACTTTTTTATCACCACAACAGAGAAAATGGATCATTTAAAAAGGAGAAAAGAGGGCACAGATTGGCACACAGAGAAACAAATTTAGAAAGAATTTATTACAATTTAGATAGAAACATGATAAAATCTACCTGATAATAACAGAAGCTCCTAGCAGGATGCAGGGGGAGAAGTTTGAAAGGAACAGTGCTGGCCATAGGGAGAATTAAGCAATCCCCTTTCTTTTGCCCAGGAGTGTTGCTATGGGGGGCGGGCAGGCGGGATTTAAAGTGAAGGCATTGCCCCCTCAGTAAGCATTCTGGCCTCCATGAAATTTTTCTTCAATTCCCAAATGTATCGTATTCCAGTAACTGTAAACTTCATTCAAGTGTTTAGATATATGGATTAGGTATTCAAAAAGAAAGGGCAGACAAAATTACCAAGGGAGTTAAAGTGGAGTAAATTCTAGGAGTGATGATTTTCAGTGTATCACTTCCTGCAATGATAGAAATTTGAGGACTGAAGGAAAATTTTTTGGGGGGGCAGAAATTATTTGGAAGATCAGTATCCACATTTTGCCCTGCCACCCCTGTTCTTTCCTTTTCTCTGATTCAAATTGCCCCTACTTGGGATACTTTGCAAAGCAGAAGGAATTTTTGGGGCTTCAGTTTGAATTTCTACAGTATGGTTTGCCTCTAAATCTATGCATAGACCTGCAATTAACATGGCTGCAGAATCCAAACATTGATTTAGCTTGTAAATGTTTTCTTTTTAATATCTGGAGTACAAAATGTAATGTACTCAAAGTGAGTAAAAGAGAAAGCATGGTGTATATGCGTTATCGACTAAGTAATCTTCAGAAAGCACTACTCTCAAGCTTTGAAGGGGTTTTGATGTTTCATTGCAAAACTAATTAGACAACCATTAGGGTAAAAACCCACAGGAAGAATATACGGCTATGGTTTCCTTAGATCATGAAGCCCACAAATTGAGGAGACTTCTTTTTGAAAATTAAAGAAGTGGAAGATACCAGACAGTTGCTATAGTCCACAGATTAAGAACATGGGCTGTGCAGATGCCATTGGACTGCAGTTCCCATTATCTTGCACCATTATCTTTGCTGAGGGAGTATGCAGTTCAACAGCATCTGGACGGTTTCAAGTTACCCATCCAGGCTATAGGCAGCTGGCAGAGGTAAGCTGGGAAATAGGAGCCAGGGAATGATAACCAAGAAGCCCAGCAGAGCCAGGAAGAACTTGTTTAAGCAGCTTGTGCTTCTAGCACAAAGAGGAAGCCACCCAGATGAGGCCAATTGGGGTGGGTAGGGTGAGTTTAGAACGACCTGAGATATTTTCCTGCCTGAGACAAAGGACAACAGAGTCTTTCCTTCAGCCCATGTACATACGCCATTGGTCCAATTAAATCTTGTCTTCAACAGTAGTAGTGGGACAACATTTCCCACTACACCCGAGTTAGCCAAAGTTAGGAGTGGTCCACATCAGTCTGTGCACTGAAGGCCTCCCTGTCCTCCAGCAGAGGGAAACAGCTGGAAGGCCCATGAGACCAGCAAAGATGCTACCCACTGCCTGCCGCTCCAGCATCTGCTACCTGAGGCAGTTGCCTTGCTCTTTCTAAAGATTGGCTCTGCAAATAAATCTTTTTTTTTTTCACATGTCATGAGAGATGGCTAAAATTTTAAAAATACATTTAATAAAATGTAGACTGCAAAAGAAGCATTCTGAATGCTTGTGGCAATCAGGCAACAGACTCTCACGTATTTATATGGATTTTACTCACTACGTTTTGTAACAAGTGTGTGATCTTAGGCAGAGTGCTCAGCATATGAACTTGGGCTAGAAATGTCAGTTTAGAAAAGCCTTTCCTTTCTTATGTGACAGGCTGGAAGCCTGGAAGGTGGCTTTTCTGTGTTCCCTGGAGCAGCCAAGTCAGGACAAATGTTCCATCCACTCGATGGAGGGTCTGCCTGGCCCTGGAGGGGCAGTAGGCCAAAGGGTGATGTCACTTTGGTTGCTGGAGATCAGATTTTGACCCAGAACTGATCAGGGAAGGCATGAAGCCAGAACATGAGGAATAGACTGAGGGAAGTGCTTAAAATCTGACCTCATAGAAATAGCTGGTTAATCCCTGCTGCTTTTGGTTAAGGATGCCCAATATTTAGTCCATAGACTACTGAAAATATACTCTGTGAATGCACCTATTAAGTCCATCAAGGAGAGTTATCCTTTTTTACTCCCATGTTGACGGGCGTATTTCCTCTGGGCTTTCCTCTTGGCTCATACCAGAGCAAAAGTGGTCTGCTGGCATCTTTCTCCTTGCCCAGTGAGCTGCTATAGAAAGATGAGCTTATCCTTGCCTGGGATCTGAACAGAGCCATTGTCGGCTTTTGATATAAGGCCAAAGGCTGCATGGGGTCCCAGAGCTGCAGGCTGAAACTCCTTGCCATATTTAGTAGCTTGGTTTGGATGGAGCAGCCATTCCCTGTGGCTATGACACCCATCTCTCTTTCTCCTTTTCATCAATGTTTGTGATGCTGTTGGTAGCGGACTGGATGGAAGCCAAGAAACTGAAGTGTAAATTAGAGTTGCCGGGTTACTACTATCCCAGGCCCTGAGTTTTCAAGATCAAAACCTAAGAGCAGGGGGCAGCCCATGGTGGTGTCACAAGGGGCAGGCCCTGGCAACGTCATCAGTTGTTTATAGCATGTCATTCAGTTTTTTTTAAAAAAAGATCTAACAAACAATATTTTTATGTGTGTATGTGTGGGTATTCACATACACATATGCATATAACAATATCTTTTGTTAGACTTTTTTTCCACACACATTAAATTATTATATAATAATTATATAATATATATATAATATAACATATACATGCACACACATACATACACTCAGTTTTCAAGACAACACTCTTACCTTGAGATTCCTCCCCCTTGGTCCCAATGATCAGAGAAAGTGATCCAGGCCCTATGAGTATAATCCAGAAAATATAGTTCTCCACTACATGCCTCCTTGAATTTATCTTTTGAGACCCTCTTGCATGTTCCTCTGCTTGTATCAGACACAATGCAAGTGTGCAATGGACACAGCACATCCTGAGCTATAGTGTCCCTCCTTTGAAATTCCTTTCCTAGGAAGATTTATCTGATGTCATTCCTGTTGTCTTTTCTGCATTAGATGGTATCTTCTTATTTAAGATTAGTTATTATTTTGTGTATTTATGCGGGAATTTTATCAACATCCTCTCTTACTCTTTTACTATATTTCACTGGGGTGTGTGCATACACACACATGATGTGTGTTTATGTTTATTTATTACAAGACATTTTGAGAACTTGGTCGGAAAAGTGCCAAATAAATCTCTCAGGTAAACAAAATAAGCATAGTAAATTATGCTCTGCTCTGAGTATTAGCTTGGAACAGAGTTCAGCTTGAGATATGGCTTCCATTCTAGCTCTGAACAGATCGATGGAGCTGAAGTGTAATTAATCTCCCCTTTCTTGCTGTCTCTTTTTCTGGGGTGATGGGGGGCACCTTTGTCGGTTGTTCAGAGTGAACAAGGTGCCTCCAATATATGCTTTGTCAACACTACTCTCAGCTTGCCTTTTGATCTACCTTTGAAATGGCACCATAAGAATACTTGTTCCTTTATTTAAATATTGCTCATCAATACAGCTGATGTATCTTCATTCTTTCCTCCTTTCCCCTCCCTCCAGGGACAAAACTATAAAGAGTCTGGCTATGGTTATTTTGGAGTCTTGGTCACCTGTTGAGCACTGCTGAGAAAGCAGGTAAGTGTGGGTTTGAAGGGGACAGAACGTTCTTGCTTTCACATTTCTTCACCTCTGCTCTTGGTTCCTCTGAATGGAGGGAAAAAGTGCAGAAGATAAGGGACAGAAGATGGAACAAGAAAGAGAGAAGGAGTATAAAAAATGGGCATGACTGCAGGTAGACAAATTGAACTCTTTCGTGATCATTTTTAATTTTTTTCCCCTCCTTCAAGGACTCATTTCTGCTTTCTATCAATCTTTATCTCTTTAGCAAAACAAAGATTTTCTTCCTGGTTATTTGATGTGTGCGTATATGGGATTGCAGCCTTGGTTAGTTTAATCCAACCTTTTTCATAATTTTTGTTATTATTTTTATCTTCCCTTCCTGACCTCAATAGGGTTCTTGAGGCAGCCAGGCAGCCCAGTAAGCAGGTGCCACTTCTAGTGAGATTTGGTCCTTTTTCAGATTGTGGTCCACTCCTGGCATGATGATTCTAAGGAACAATAATGAAAGAGGATTGTTCTGTTGGTTTCCTTCAGTAGTTAAGTATGGGATCTTCTGTGCACTTACTAGAGAGCAAGTTATCACTGGGCACAATGGGAATTATTTCTGAGTGAACATGTACAGGGGAGTTACTTCTGAGTGAGCATGCTATAAGTAAGCGAAAGTGCACAGTGCTGTAGAAGTTGTATTACAGGACTTCCAAAGAAAGCATGAAGTCAGATTCTCTAAGAGATTTTGCTGCATGAAGAACAAGATAATTTCCCATTCCCATTGCTTGTACAGAAGCTGAATGGAATAGCAGTGGAATCTGACTTCATTTCTGCCGAATTGACAGTGTTCTTCACCAAATCTGAAGGCAGTGGGGAACGTAGGGGTGGAAGCAAGCTGTGCTGCCAAAGCCAGGGAGTAAAGTGGTACAAATAATGCTATGGGTGACATGTTGTCTATGATGTGGGTAGAGGCAATGACAACATATTGTATTGTCAGCAGCATTGTCAGTGAAATAACATAAAATATGGTAACATATACTATTTACTGTAACAGGTAGAACTTATTTGTAAAATGTATTTATGGGTAATTTGCAGGATTGGGATGTATTTTAGGCCATGGGGGGCGGGGGAGTAAATCATAACAAAAAAAAAGTAAGGTGTTAGTAAAGTCAATGATGTGTTACTTTTACAAGTAATAATCAGTATGTTACTTTTTCAAAAGAAGAAAGTAACATGGATGTGTTACTATATGTGTTTCTATGCATCACTGTTTTATGTGTGTATGTATATACATGCACACACAAAATAAATAATGTTCCAAGCTTTCTATGTAGCATGTAAAGCTCCAAGGTCTCATTGCCACTTACTCATAACTTCACCTGAGGTTTGCCTGCTTTGGATGGGGGAGCAATCCACTTCAGTTCATTTTAAAAAAGATTTTTTCCCAGTTCCTCAAATTTCTGCATAATCAGAATGGAAAGACTGTGAGAGTTTTAAACAAATGAATGTGGGAGAAACTGAAGGTGGCATATTTGTTTGTGAATCTTTAATGTTAAAAGTCTGAGTCTGAATCCTTAGGTATTCAATCCTATTAGTGCTAAGTTAGGATTGCTACCTCTTTTAAAATCAAAGGCTCATCTTCTTTAACACATTTTATGTCAGATAGCTATAACACATTCCTCTCCATTCTGGGCATATCTGCATCTATTAAATTCAGCCAGTGCAGGTAGCTGAAAATTTTGATTTGAAAAATTTACCAACATTTTTGGTAAAAAAAATATATTGGTGAGATGGCTATTGGGAGAAGTAGAGTGATGGGGGACAGTTGTTAAAATCTCTTCTAGTTAGATGGGGCCAGACCAAGCTCTTGCTTTCCTTGAGACACACACCTTTTGCCTAGAATTGGCTCCAAGCTCTGTTCTCAGCAATGATAAAAATGGAAGCAAATTGGATTGGAAAAGGATGTTACAGAATGCTGGAACCATGTTTCTCAGCATTTTCATTTAGGAAATCCTGAGACAAAATTAACATGTTCTCATTAGAATCTCTGTTTGTACTTCTTAAGTCCCAACATTCTAGTCATTATTCTACCTATAGCACTTCTTGGTGGATGAACAACTGTGGGCTGCTCAGTTCTGTTTGAAACTTGGCATGCATGTTAACTGCTACATGAGGATAGAGTTGGTGCCATTTTTATTTAATCTCCTTTTTCTTTGTGTCTTACGGTTTTAGGGTTGACTCATCATGTTGGCTTCTGCATTGAAATTTCATCCACATGAGCAGTCGCCTCAGCCGAAAACTTCAAAACTGATCATGGTCTATATCTTGGTGCTCTTATTGTCAGTCAGCTTCACTTCAGGCCAAAGAAGAGTCTTCAACCATCAAATTGACAACAGAAGTGAGTCACAATTTGTCAGATTTTTAAGTTAGAATTCTGGCTTGCTCTTTTGCTAATCAAATCTGTTGATTTGATCTTTCTTCACAACCCAATAATCAAATTAGATGATCACATTTCACAAAATCGTCATGCTAACTCTGTGTCAAATGTCACAAAAACATTATGAGGTGATGATAAAACCTTATGATGGCCAGATGTGACTAAAACTGTAGTCTTATGATGCTGCTTGGACCTTAGAAAGGCAGGGGAGAATTTGAGGAGAGGAAAGGGACATATTTCCCTCCCTTCCTGTCCTTTTGAAATCTCAAACACTGAATGTTTCTGAACAGTTGAATGGAACAGTGACATTTCTTTCTTCTGTTCCTCCTTGTGAAAATCTTATATAGAAGTACAGCAATAGAAGTTTTCAAGTCATTGCATGCAACCTCCACCCTCCCAACTATAATCTCCCACCTCCAAAATACTTAATAATTCTGGAATTAGGTTAATGATAACGTTCTAATTTTAGCCAATCATTTTATTTTAAAAATAAATTAGACTGCACTGTTACGTTAGAAAGCTTTCAAAGCCAATGTCCTTGGTCTCGAAAGAAGCCTATTTGTTAGAATTAATAGCCAATTAATTAATCATGCATTTTTTTCAGTTATTTATAAGTTTTGGCTATACTCTTCAGTACTCACACTCTTTAGTACTGCACAACTGGAGACCCCATGCAATGTGGCAGGAGATCGAGACCCATACCTCTCCCGTTTGCTTCACTGGCAGGCCTAGGATATGTTTTTTTCCTTTTTAATTCACAGATTAATTTTTTTAATGCATAATTCAGACAGTGGAAGGGAAGTTGTTAAAATACAGGTTGGAAGTTGAAGGCTTGAATAAATGAATCAAACAGGGAGAGGGAAAGGAAGGAAGGTGAAGGAGAGGGGAAGAGGGAGGGGGAGAGAGAGGGAGGGAGGGAATGAATTCTATATTTATTCTTTGGTGACCTACAAGTGTTCCAGCTAATATTTTCTGACTAAAGGGGGTATTTAAGTTATCTGGAGAGATATATTTCTAAAATCATGATGAAGCTACTAGCAGTGAACAAAGCTGTAAACAACTTCCTTCTTGCTGAGCATTATTTCCTTCTCCCAGCAAACACATATTTCTTTGGAATACAAGCCATGTTGCTGGGAGTTTATTAGACCATTTGCCTATTAGAGATTCATAATTCAAGGTAAACTAGAGTGCAGTGGCCCCACTATGATGCTTTTTTACTGGCTCGACTATTGTACATTTAACTATAGCTGGACTAGATATGAAGGATATGAAGATTTTAACACTTCTTGTACCAGCCCTGCTTTGATGCCTTCATGGCTATTTTCTTTTTAAAGTGAAAGATAGAGGAGTTTATTGTGGAAGACACACATTCTTGTATCTGAATAGAAGAATGATTGACCTGTCTTTGTAATGCAGCTCATCTCCAAAGGACAGTTATAGGCAGTAACGGGCAATGCATTCGTATACATCTTTATTCCACTGAGAGCCAACATGGTGTAATGATTTAGGACACTGGGACACCAAGGTTTAAATCCCCACCCAGCATGGAAGCCTACTGAGTTACTCTGGACAAGTCACACTCTCTCAGCTTCAGAAGAAAGCAAGGGCAACCCCCCTCTGAACAAACACTGCCAGGAAATCCTTGTGATTGGTTTGTCTTAAAGTTACCGTAAGTCTGAAATGACCTGAAGGTACACAATACTAACAACAGTCTGACTACAGTCAGTGGGACTTACAGTTAGGACAGCATACATAGGATTGCAATTTGACTTGATTGAAATAATAAGTCAGTTGATTACCCTCGTATATATACTCGTTACAAGCAAGACAAGTCATATGATCAATATGTTGCCTGTCTTTTGCTTTCAAATATGCATGAGATCACTGTCTCTTTTATGGTGCGCACTGATAGCAAGAAGACAGAAGGCATGTGTTTCCCATGTACTTGTTTTACACATCCTTAAAATCAAAACAAAATTTTGTCTCTGAAAGTCTTGTCATTGACTAGTGTGGATGAACTGATGAAAGGGTTAATACATTTACCTTTTCCAACTGTTCTGAATCCCAGGTCCTGAGATTGATCCATTTTGGTATGTGGGACGTGGAGTTCGACCTATTGGCCGATTTGGGAAAAGGCAGCTCAAGTTTGGTCAGAACAGCCAGAAGTCTGGGCACAGCATCCTGGATCTACTATTGACTGCTTTACAAGAGCAGGAAGCACTGGGAGCAGAGAACAACAGCTGGTGACTTTGTTCCTGCCAGGTGTACTTGCTACAATTTTTTTTTCTGTTTTAAGTGCCATCACATTTCATTCTAAAGCTCCCACAGTAATCAGCTGACTTCTGCTTTGCCTAGTTTGGGGAATGGCAGACATCAGGCTTGTGGGATGTATTTTATTTTGTTTTTACTGAAAACCTGCAATCTACCAAAAAGGGTTATGTGCAAAATAGTGGATAAGGCAAGCAAGCACATTGCTGAGAATGAAGTAACAGAGTCCTTCTGGAAAGATGTTCAGCCAAGGAATATATGCTGAGTATCAGAATTAAGCGTATTCCCCTTTCCCCCCACATAAACTACAGTATCTCCTCATCCTTCTCTGCATGCGCTGCATTCTTAAACAAATATTTAACTGGGAGAGGGGGGAGCTTTTTAGTTAGTGCAATTGTTGGACATCTGGTAGTCAAAGACTACCTCTACCAATCTACAATGTCTCACCTAGAAATCTACCAGTAGATGCTGATCCACCTTCTGCCGACTTCAGCCTAGTTTTCCTTGACACTGACCTCATGTACAAATTACATGTACTTAGACCCAGCATTGTTCTGTCCAATCTAAACAGTTAATCCAATTCCAAATGGCACATCACTATCCATTTTTTGGGGTGGGGATATGACATCCTTGATTCCTAATTATATGGCTTCCAATTCAATGATTCTTATATACAGTAGCTGTCTGTGCACAAAGAATTGCGGGTACGTGCTTGTCAAGCTGATAGTGATTCATTGTGAGTACCTGCTTGTGGTAGAAAGGAGAAGATGGATTCAGTCCCACTTACCTGATTCAGTCCACCAGAAGCGAGTGATCAGCAGTATCGGCCCTGGCCATGGTAGGCATTTAGTACGGAATGATGTGGCCAATCCAGTATGTGTCACAAATGAAACAAGGCCAGGTACTGGATGTACGGGGTTTTACTCAGTGCAGTGCCCATTTTCATGTGCAGGACACAGTGACATCTCATACTGAATGAGAGATACTCTATATGAGAGAAACTATAATGATAGCTCATCCTAAAAGTTATGAATGCCTGAAAAATGCTGTATAAAAGATTCTAGGTTATATCATATTCTGTATTATCTTAGTGTGTTATTATGAATGCAAATAACATTAATAAAGTACAGTCCATCAAACTATTAAACAAATGTGAAATGTTAGCTCATGACTGTTTTTAGGTCTCTTATCCATGACATGCAAAGAGAGGTGAGCCCTCAGGAAGTGGTACTCAGATACAATTAAGGACAACACATTGGGAGACGGAAAGATCTGGCCTATGGAGCAAAATTTACTAGGACATTTTACTGAACAAGCCTAAGTTAAAGGAATATAGCTACGAAAGAGCATTACCATTCATTTTAAGGAGGCCTATCTCAGATAACTTTCTAGCAGTTTGTGTCCTCTGTTTAAATACTGGGAAGCATAAAAATGTCATGGCTGAGGTAGATCTATATAGGCAATCATGATTAGTAGTAGGACTCCTGGAATTTATTACAGGAATCAGTGGAAATGCACCGAGAAGTACACTGTAAAGGTCCTGTACTCAAGGCTTCAGCCTGCTCAGTGCTACTGTTTCTTTATGCCTAGAAGTATGTACCAGTTAATCAACATATGAAAGGAGCGTATAAACCATGTTAACACATTATTGTTAACAGCTGGCCTTAAAATGTGATGCCTCTCTTCAGCCAAGTATATCTAAATTAACTCCTTCTGAATATATTATGTTTTCTGTTATCAAATATGGGGCCCCAAAAATTTTTATGAGTTTTTCCCATAAACTCTTATATCATTTTTCTTGACAATAATACCTCCCTAGAATGCATATAACAACAACTGCAGGGCAAGTGTTAAGTTCCACCCAGACTGAATCATATTGTCTTCATTTGTCTTGACCATTAAAATATTTTTCATTTATATAAAAATTACTCCAAATATCAATATTAATACTAAGGACTGAAATCACTTGATGACAAAATCATTTTTGTGTGCTTTAACATATACATTTTTATGGTTTTCTTTAAAATTGTAAATTAAATCTTTGCACATTTGGCACAAGTAAAACCTTTGTAAAAATTGAAATGCCACACAGCAGGCAGGGACTTCTTTTCTTTTTTGCATTGCCTACACAGTACACATTTTTCTCAAAGAAGACTGAATAGTTTAACATTTGAACACTGTAGTTGCTTTTCATGCCTCTTATGGAAAACATTCTATTTCAAACTGAGTTGTTTTATATCACACCAACAGAACAAAAGCCAAAGAGTTATCTATTAAAAGTGGTCATGTCTTGATTCAATATTACATACACTGAATTAGCTAATAGTATCATTGGACAAATAAGTAGACCAGCTGTCAGTTTTGACATTTCAGTAACACGCAGACCTGCAGAAACAAGAATCTGGGAATGTATTCCGGACAAGTGCAGAAAGAGTCATGTGAATGGGAAGTGAGTAATTTACAGTTGTATCCAATCCCTAATTTTAAATAAGCTTTTATTAGATTGTATACTATATGGATTTTTATACACTGCAGACAAAATTCTGCCATATGATTAGTCAAGTCCTATAAAAAACAAATAAGAACTTCATGCATGTATATAATGGCATTATCTTGTCTGCAGTAAAAAGGAAAAAAAAATCAATGAATGTAGTTTTAGATAAGGTCCTAAGAATACATAAAATCAAATGAAGTTAATAATGTTAACACTACTGCAGGTACATATTTCTGATGCTACTGTTGAAATCCTAACCCTGCTTCTTCTTCGTGGTCTCTGTGCCTCATACAATAGGAGCTTTCGCGCCTGCGCGGTAGCGTTCGGAAGATTCTAGAGCTCGCTGGCTTGGCGGAGGGAGCCCCTCCCCCGGTCGTACTGCGCATGCTCCTCCCGCCGAGCCGCGGTCTCTCCTCAGTTCTTTCTTGTCCGCCTCAGCGTACAGAAGGTTCTTCTCATTGGCTTGCATTTCTTGCTGCGTAGTTGTTGGATTTGGATTCGGAATTGACCTCGGACTGTTTCTTGACTTCCCTTCGGTTTTCGGTACGTTTTGCACGGTTTTTTTTGGACTTTTGGACTGTTTTTGGCTTTTTCCTCGGCTGGGTCTTCGACTCGGCGCGGCGTCTTCGGACTCTCCCCCTCTCCTCGCCCTTGCCCCGCGGTTTATGTCGGCTTTGTTCAAGTCCTGCGCCTCCTGCGGAAGGAAGGTCGCCCTTTCGGACCGACACTCGAAGTGTCTTTTTTGCTTGGGTGAGGGGCATAACGTCCAAACTTGCCCCGCGTGTAGGGAGTTCACCCACCAGACACTCCGTAACCGGGCGGCGAGGTTGAAGTCTTTTTGTTGGGAGCAGTCTCTCCGCGCCCAGAAGACCGTCCCCGCTCCGATGGAAAAAGGACTTTCTCCACCCTCCTCCTCCTCTCCAACGGCCGCCGGGACCTCGGTACCGTCGGTATCGAAGCCCCCGGTACCGGTGATGAAGCTACCGAGGATCCCGAAGATCTCGGCGAGTCGGCCCCGAGGCGACCCCGCGGCCTCCTCTTCGAAACCGCTGACTTCTGCGCAGAAGAAGCGCCCTGCTACCGAGGAGGTAGCCAGGGAAAAGAAGAGGAAGAGGAAGGAGAAGCGGCACCCTCCGGAGACCGCCAGGCCACCGACCCCGCCGCCTACCCAGTTCACGGCAGAGTCGGCCCTCTCCGACGTCCCGGAGGAGGAAACGCCGCAGGCCCAGGAGATCCTGGAGCTATCGGACGACGACCAACCCGTCGAGGCCGCCCAGCCTCCGAAGCTAGTCGTGGAGACTGTGCCGCCGAGTCGCCGTCCATCTCTGGAGCGCCACGTGGACACCCCGGGCCGGAGACGTTCCTCCCCCCGGCGTGGCGAATCCCGATCTCCGGGCCACTGGCCCAGGCCTCCATCCCCGCGGTATCGGGAGATGCGCCTGGAGAGCGTGCGCGCGGGCGAGAGCGCTCATTCCCCCGGCTACTTGGGGAGATATGCGCTGGAGCAAGGATGGCACGAGCCCCCGGGCTCCTACTATTCTTACTCGCCCTCCTACCGGGACCGCTACCATCCGGACCCTAGATACTGGTCCCCGCGGCCCCGCTCCCGCTCGCCACATCGGGAGCGCCACTACTCCCGCCACGGGCGATTGCCGAGGCGTGGGTCCCCGAGCTCCCACGCTCCCCGGGAGCCGTCGCCCCGCCACAGACCGGTCTCCCCGCCGCCACGGACAACGGCCACGGCGACCAGGCCGACCCCCCAGGCCACCCCGGCCCGAGCGGGAACCTCGGCCACGTCGACGACGCAGGCGGCGTCGCACCCGAGACCATCGGTACCGCCCCCGGAGACCGTGCAGGCCCCGACAGTACCGCCGGCCGCTCTGCCGACGCAGCCGGCACAGCAGCGGCCTAGAGAAGGGGAGAAGACCGCGCGCTCGCCATCCCCGTCCGACGAGTCCTACGAGTCGGACTCGGACTCCGCGGAATCCACGCCGTCCTCCCACGAGTCACCGCCGCTGGACTTCGGAGACCCGCTCCCGGAATCGGCGCCGGAGGACGTGCGCCAGTTTTCCGCAATCCTCCTCCGGATGGCAACGGCGCTCGGCCTCAAGGTGACGGAGCCCGCCCCGCAGGCGCAGGACCCGGTCTTCCAATACCTCGAGACCCGGCCTCCATCGACCGCGCCGCTCCCGTTCCTCCCGACCCTGGCGGACGCGTTGAAACAGCCTTGGGCGAAGCCGGCGTCCGCACAGCCTATCCCGCATAGGCTCGAGCACCTCTACAGGACTCAGAGGGAAGGAGCGGAGTTCCTGTTCAACCACCCCGTCCCGAACTCCGTGGTGGTGGAGTAGTCGCAGACGCGAGGTGGCAACCGGGCACACACCACCCCGCCCGCCCAAGAAGGCCGGAAACTCGACGGCTTCGGGAGGAGGTTCTATTCGGCGGCGTCCTTGGTGTCCAGGACCGCCAACACCATGGCCTGCCTGGCGGCCTATCATCGAAACCTCTTTGACCGCCTGGGCCCCCTCCTGGCTGACCTCCCGGAAGAGTCCCGCGCGTCTGCCACGCAGATTTTCGGAGAGGCCGTGGCGGTGGCTACCCAACAGCTCGCCACCTCGAGGCACGCCGTGGAGGCTACCTTGAGGGTGATGGTCGGCGCCGTGGCCCTCCGACGCCACGCGTGGCTCCGCTCCTCCGGACTCCAGGAGGACAGTCGCCGGAGAATAGAGGACCTCCCCTTCGACGGGCAGGGGCTCTTTCACACGTCCACGGACGAGGCCATGGACCACCTCGTGAAGGCCCGGCTGACGGCGAGGAAGATGGGGATCAACCAGCCCCCCCAGGCTCGCCGGTCCTCCCAGTCCAGATCGTCCTGGCGGAGGTCCTCCTCGTCCTCGGCCTACCAGTCCCGGTCCCCGCGCTCGACCGCCTCGAGACCGCCCGCGGCGCCCGCCCAGAGGAGGCCCTTCCGACGACAGCCTCCGCCGTCGAAGAAGTCGTCGTCTTCCGGGGGAGGGCACGCTTTTGATGCCTCCCGCAGGACACCACCGATGCCGTCCTTCGCCCCTCCAGCAGACCTCATCCATCACCCGGACCTGGCCAGACACCTCGACCGATGGCGCGAGATCACCACGGACTCCTGGGTACTTACCATTGTCCGCCTGGGGTACGCCATCGAGTTCCGGGATATTCCACCACGGGGCGTCTACTACTCCACCCCGGCCAGCCCGGCTCTGCTGGAGGAAATCCAGTCCCTGCTCGACAAAGGAGCGATCGAGAGGCTTCCGCCTTCGGCCAGGACCACCGGCTTCTACTCGAGGTACTTCGCCGTACCGAAGGCGGACGGGTCCCTACGCCCCATCCTGGACCTGCGGGGAGTGAACGAGTACATCCCTCCCAAGAGGTTCAAGATGGTCACGCTACCATCGATCCTCCCATTCCTACGCCGAGGGGACTGGCTGGCATCCATAGACCTCAAGGACGCCTACTTCCACATCTCGATCCGCCCCCAGCACAGACGGTACCTGCGCTTCGCGATCGACGGTACCAGCTACCAGTACCGGGTTCTGCCCTTCGGACTCTCCACCGCACCCCGCGTGTTCACGAAGTGCATGGCTCCCGTCGTCTCCTTCCTGCGGACGAGAGGCGTCTCGATCTACCCCTATCTCGACGACTGGCTATTGGTGGCGTCCTGCAAAGACAAACTTTACAAAGACATTCACCTTACCCTGACGTGGCTTACCCGGCTCGGGCTCAAGGTAAACCCCAAGAAATCCCACCTCGAACCCACCCGCCTCCTCGACTTCATCGGGGCGACCCTCGATACCGTGGCGGGAAGGGCCTACTTACCGACGGAGAGGGCTCGGACGCTCACGCGCGCGGTGCGGGCGGCCGCCCAGGCCCCGACGGTGTCGGCCAGGACGCTACAGCAGCTGCTCGGCTACATGGCGGCGACCACGGCCGTCACCTACCTCTCCAGGCTACGAGCGCGACCCCTGCAGCACTGGTTCGTCAGGGTCTTCGACCCGCTCCGGGACGAGCAGTCCCGCCGCTACCGTATTCCCCCCGAGATCCGGCAGACTCTCCTGTGGTGGCAGTCCCACCGGAACCTGATGTCGGGAATGCCGTTCCGCCAGCCCAGGCCCTCGGTCACGATAACGACGGATGCGTCCCTGCTGGGCTGGGGGGCCCACGCCGGGGACCTCCGGGTCAAGGGCGCCTGGATGGACGACGAGACGTCCCTCCACATCAACGCTCTGGAGCTCCTCGCCATCCACAAAGCCCTGATGGCGTTCCGGCACTTGGTGGCGGGCCGCGCCGTGTTGATCCTCACCGACAACACGACTGCCATGTGTTATGTGAACAGGCAAGGGGGGACCCACTCCACCACTCTCCTGACCATCGCGCTCGCCCTCTGGCACTGGTGCGTCTCCCTGAGGATCCACCCGCTGGCGGTTCACCTGGCGGGGCAGGAGAACACCATGGCGGATGCTCTCAGCAGGGACACCTCCTCCTACCACGAGTGGTCCCTGGCCGACGACGCCTTCCGGATGCTCCGACACCGGTGGGGCGAGCCGACGGTCGACCTCTTCGCGACCAGCCAGAACGCGAAATGCCGACGCTTTTGCTCCAGGGCGGGTCACGATCCCCGCTCCATCGGCGATGCGTTCCAGATCCCGTGGGACAAGGAGCTCCTGTACGCCCTCCCGCCGTTCCCGCTCCTCGGTCGCGTCGTCTCGAAGATCATCTCGGACGGAGCCGACGCGATTCTGGTGGCACCGTACTGGCCGAGGCAACACTGGTTCGGCCCTCTGATCGAGGCCTCGCGGGGGAGGATCCTCAAGTTCCCGCTAGCGCCGGACCTGCTCTCCCACTCCAACGGCCAGGTGCTGCACCCGGACCTCCCGGTATTGGCCCTCCATGCCTGGAGGATATCGCCATAGACGACCCGGCCATCGGTACCGTCTTGACCGCGGCGAGGAAGGAATCGACACGGAGGAACTACCACTATAAATGGCAGCGGTTTGTCGCCTTCGCAGAGGAGCGACGGGAACCGACGTCCCCGGCCGGCCTCCGGACCGTCCTCCACTTCCTCCTCCACCTGCGACAGCAAGGCCTTGCCTTCACATCGATCAAGGTCTACCTCGCCGCAATCGTGGCGTACCAACCACCGGGATCGCCCTCGGCGGCCCTCTTCCGGGATGATACCGTCAAGCGATTCCTGAAGGGCCTGCAACATCTCTACCCGCCGGTATCGCCCCCGCTACCGTCGTGGTCGCTATCGCTGGTGCTATCGCAGCTCACGAGGCCGCCCTTCGAGCCGATGGCGACAGCGGACGACAGGCTCCTGGCGATGAAGACGGCGTTCCTGGTGGCGATCACCTCGGCCAGGCGAGCCGGGGAACTGGCGGCGCTACGCTCCGACGACCCCTTCCTGGTCTTCCACCGCGACAAGGTGATCCTCCGGCCTGACGTCTCGTTCCTGCCGAAGGTGGTGTCCACCTTCCACCTCAACCAGGACATCGTGCTCCCGGCCTTCTACCCCGAGCCGACCTCGCCCCTGGAGCGGGCCCTGCACTCCCTGGACGTCCGTCGGGCCCTCGCCTTTTACACGGATAGGACGGCGTCCTACCGACAGACTCCACACCTCTTCGTCTGCTACGGCAGGCGGAAAAGAGGCCACAAGGTATCATCCCAGCGACTCTCCAAGTGGGTCGCGCAGGCTATCCACTTGGCATACCAACTGGCCAAGAAGCCTCCGCCGGACCTGCTTCGGGCCCACTCCACCAGAGCCGTGGCCACGTCCGCGGCCCTCCTGCGAGGGGTCGACCTGCCGGAACTGTGTCGTGTGGCGACCTGGGCTCAACCGTCGACCTTCATCCGCCATTACAGGCTCGACTGCCGTTCCAGGCAAGATGCCCGGTTTGGTCGTGCGGTGCTGGCCTCTGTCCTCTAGGGTCTGGGACCTGACCCACCATCCTACAGGTGAGCTATACAGTCTCCTATTGTATGAGGCACAGAGACCACGAAGAAGAAGAACAGGTTGCTTACCTGTAACTGTAGTTCTTCGAGTGGTCATCTGTGCCTCATACACACACCCGCCCTGCCTTCCCCTCTTTTTCAGGTCCCATGTTCTTCGGCGGACCAGAACTGAGGAGAGACCGCGGCTCGGCGGGAGGAGCATGCGCAGTACGACCGGGGGAGGGGCTCCCTCCGCCAAGCCAGCGAGCTCTAGAATCTTCCGAACGCTACCGCGCAGGCGCGAAAGCTCCTATTGTATGAGGCACAGATGACCACTCGAAGAACTACAGTTACAGGTAAGCAACCTGTTCTTATTCAGAAGTAAGTTCCATTAAGTTCTGTGGGGCTTTGGACTGCAGCCCAGTTCTTTTTTAACCACCCCTCCACTTTTACAGTTAAGGAATGGTGAAGTTCTGAGCTTCTCTAGCTTTTTAATCCATGCTTCTGGGAGTAGTGGAGTTCTATTGAATTGACAGATGTCTGCATAGGAAATGGGGTTCTAACTGTATCAAGGAAGAAAGGGCATGAGGGTGTAATCTTGTGCAGAATGTGACTGACTCTTATTCAGAATCTGAATCATTTGCCTCCATTTGCACTCAGGGAGAAGACATCAAGTTATGAGGAAGATTAGTAAGATTTCTTTGGGGCTTATCACACAAGGCAGGTAGATCACTATTGCAGCAAGATAATAGCATCTTCAGTTGAGATTTATCATATGACATTGTTCCTCTTTTATTGTTCTCTGAGGGGAAACCATTTGGAAAGCATTTTTTTTTTTTTTTTACAAAGGAGGTCATTACAAGATTTTTTTTGTATTTGTAGAACGCTTTCCAAGTGGTTGGAACTACAGAAGAGGAATGACATCATGCAGTAAGTCCCAGCCAAAAATGTTATTAATCTGCTGTAAATGCAATTTACCTTCCCATGTGTGATTATCTCCTTTGCCTGCATTGAGCCAAATTTTGAGTTTAATTACAGCCCCCTTTTCTCTGATGCTTATAAATACTGATCACTGACTACTCTAAAGCTGCTGCAGTAAAAGTAATTTCTTTGCTGTTTAGGCACTTTCTAGTGTGCTCAGTACTTGTGGCTTAATTTAGCTCAAGACATTCAGTTGACAGCCCTCCCACCGCCCCTAGCAAACGATTCTGGTGAAGTGCTGGTTTTTGTCAGTCAGTCATAGGGAGCAGATAGGAAACTCATGCCCACTGAAGAGAAATCTAACATTAGCCTTCCAGTTAAAAGGAGAATCAAAATCTTGTCCATAAAACACAATTATGCACTTTAAAAAAAATAAACAGGGTGATCACTTTTACTTTGTCAAGCTCAATTTTTCTATTTTAAGTATCTGTTATCCATGAATTTGGAAGCAAAGTTGACAAATTAGTTTGAATGTTAACTCCTGAGATAAGTTAGGGTGCAGAAAGACCGAAAGGCTAGGACTGATTTTGGCTGGGAATACATCTAGGTTTCCAACTGAGTTTGCCAATTCTTGAGGATGCATGAGGTTTCTAGTGTATTTAGGTGAAGGTCTACTTAACCAGCAAACAACTCAGATATGTGCACTTAAGACATTCATATGCTGCCAAGCAGAGTATGCTATGATAAAATGCAAGGAGAAATCCCAAATGGAAAACTGCTTCCTCTCTCAGGTTAGAGCCACTTTCTCCCTGTCTATGCCTCTCCACAGTCTGTTTCAGGATTACCAATAACTCCTGGAAATCTTCTTATTGCTCTGGCAACATCATATAGGACTAACCATGTATAACAGTAAGGTCCCAGGAAATATGGATCACGGGATGGATGATTTGACTTTTTCCTTGACTTCCACATAAGATATTGATCAACATTAATGGATGAATTAAGACTACAAACATACTGTGTTTTCAAGACAACATACTTTAGTACAATTGACAATGTGGGGAAAAGTGCATTTTAAAATGTGGAATCTTGCTTATATGAAGTTCAATGTCCTTCCTAGAGTCTCTGGAAAATTTTAAGGCAGAATTTCCAACAGCAGACCACAACGCTAAAGACTTGAACAGCTTGCTCAGTGAGGTATCCAAACAAAGCCCTATTACTGAGACATTGTGGTTCTTGAGGGTCCATTTTTAATTGGATGTATACAATGGCTGTTATATAAAGGCACTCTAGTTTGCAGCCTTAGGCAGTGTGATATTGGCAGTAAAATTCTGCAGTTCTAGTACATTACAGCAGACCCTATAGTTGGTTCCTAAAACAGAAAAGATAAAATTAAATCTTTAAATAAACAAATGAAACAATAGAAAATTTGCAAAACTTATAAAAGACAACTACAGACTAAAACAGCTACCCGTCTGAGAATCATCTCTTTTTCCCCATTAGTTTTGTGAGCTAGAGTGTTCACACACTAATGCACTAAATTTCACACTCATTTTAAGAAAAAGAATTATCCCAAAGGCCCTTTCACTACCCAGGCTTTCCTTCCTCCCAAGAATCATGTAAAATTTTCACTCAGATCTAAAACTTAAATTAATTTCCAAAACTGATTTAGTTTTGAAGTTACACAAATATAATAAAGTGTGTGTGTGTGTGTGTGTGTGTGTGTGTGTGTGAGAGAGAGAGAGAGAGAGAGAGAGCATGAGAGAGAGCATGTACGCACACACACACGTGCCCACACACTAAAATGTCATTCGAATCATGTGCTACAAAAATCTGCTCAGTTATCTGTGTCACAAAACGGAGGTCTCAAGCCTGTTTTTACTTTGGCACGTTTTATTGTTCTGTGAATTTTAGAGCTGGACATTTCATAAAGGAATCTAAAGACTGAATACAAGCCCATACTTAGTTCCTACCTTCAAATCCTTGGCAGTGCTTTTTCTCTCCATTTTTGTTCTTTGTGTCAAAGATCCTTGGAGGATGAAATTTCTGTTAAATGTTTTAACAGGAGAAACTGGAGAAGCATTCACATTTTCACCTGAAAAAGATTTTCCAGCAGCCTTCACAATCATGGCTTATATTAAGCAAAAAGGGTATGGGTAGAAGGAGGAAGGATGTCTCATCCTGAAGAACAATGAGGTGCTCTCACTGTTTCTTCAAATGTCTGAGGCCAGATTCAAATATCCACTGGCTGGATATTGATGGCTTCGGTTTTCACACGGAGGTGAGTGAGTGAAAATTGTTTCCAAATTTTAGCAATTTTGTCTGTAGCCATTTCCACACTACTCTGTTATAGTGCTATTGTTCCATTTTCAACATCCTATGGAATCCTGGTGTTTGCAGTTTAAGGAGGGTCCAGAGGCCCCTCCTGAAACTGCAAACCCCAAGATTCCATCAGTTGTTAAAAGTGGAATAATCGTACTAGAACAGGGCGGTGCGGAAAGGCCCTAAGTCACTTTTAAGCAAGTATCTTTAAGTTAAACACCATGCTGAGGAGGACCGGTGAAAGTCATGCTACTGTAGCTAAATCTAGTCACATAAATGGCCTAGTTGTTATATAATCAATACAGAAGAAACTGCAGTGTAATATACTAAGTAGAAGGATAGCTAATATTGATGTCAACTTAAAAAATTTGAAAGTGTAAAAAAATGAAATAAAGTTTTCACTCCTCATTTATACTGCGAAAATGTAACATTTGGAACAGAAATGGAAGAAAAACACGTCATGAAACAATTTCTTTTTTAGAATGATCAGGATTTTCTTCTGAAATAAAAATGGCTTCTGTTACTTTTTATTAATCTACAGCACAAGCCTAATTTGAAAGTCAGAAGTAAATGCCACCAATGGCACTTATTCCCAGGAAAATGTGTATAGGATTGCAGCCTTAAAAATTTTTCTTTTACTTTCTTTTTAATCCACTTTTAAACTCTCCGGAAAACTGACATCTTTAATAAATTTACTTCTTCATTATGTCTAATCTGGCTAGATGTTTTTTTTACTTACTGCTGTCAAGTCAATTTTGACTTCTGGTGCCCCTATGAATAAGAGAACTCTTAAGTCACTCTACCATCAATAGCCCTGCTCAAGTCCTTCAGTCTCAGGGCCTACAGATTAAAATTAAACACAATCTATGTCCTCCCAGTTTCCATCACCTGTCACTGGTGGAGCTGGAAGTTTTCGTCTCTGTTGTCTGGATGTGTCTATTGTGTGCATCTATGGGAGAAAAAAATAGTACATATTAGTGGGGAACACTTATCTGTACTGATAGTACCAGCAACTAGGTAAAGGTGACAACCAACAGCTTTCAGTGGGGATACCATTCACCACTCGTTATGAGCACACATATCTCATCACCTGAGAAACACTGTGATAGGGAAGTAGACTCTCATTTGAGTGGAAATATGGGCCATCAGTGATCTGCACATGGAAGTGTGCTTAGGAAAAAAGGTACCATCATCATTATCAATTTATATAGCACCATGGCACTTTACAAGTAAGAGATCAACAAAATAGTTCCCCACGCTCAGGCTTACAATCTAATTAAGACACAACACAAAAAGGGAAGAGGGATGGCAGTGTGGGAGAGGATTACATCCTGCAGATACTGTCCCTTCTTCTCTCCCTTTGAGGCCACACCAGTGGCAGTTGGGATGGAAGCAGGGCCCTTTATCTGCTTCTGGGTCTAGGCATGATGCAGCTGTGTCCACTTCCTGGCTGAACTATGAAGGCAACAGCTGGCTGCTTCTTCTCACCTGGTTTGTTTGCTGTTGATCACGTTTTCTTGTCAGGTGAATGCATGGAGCCACATTCAAACCTGCTACTGTAAGCGCTGAAATTCTGCTTTCAATATCTGAAATCTTAAAAAAAACAAACCATGCCTTTATGACAGAGCGAATGATAATTTTAAAAACATAGTGAATTGACATGCACATCTTTAACTGCAGTTACATCTAACTAAATTTTTAAAAAATGCCTTGTATTGAAAATATAGTTTCCTCTTCATTCTGAGAATTTTTAGTACAATATATACTTGAACCACGAATTTCAACTTTGCCTATAGTATGAATTGTAAGTACAAGTCAGACTCTTTTTAAACACAAAGAATATGAAATGATGCTGCAGGGATTAAACGGGAGCATATAATTCCTTTGTTGAAACAGCTTCACTAACTCCTGGTTCATTTCTGGGCAAAATTCAAAGTGCTGTTCATAATTTATAAGGCTGTATATGGCTTAGGTCCAGACCATCTGTATCTCCTTAAAGCAGGGGTGGGAAACTGCAAAAGGCTAGGGGGCCACATCAGCTTCTCTCTGCTGGAGACTTTGGAGGGCCAAACCTCTCCCGCACATCTGCTCCTGGGGAAAAAAAAAAGAGTTTTGCCCCCAAACGCCCTCTATGGAGTATGGGGCATTTTCACCATGTTTTGAGGTTTTCCTAGGGCATTTTAGGTCCAAGGGAGACCTTTTAAATAGCAGGCAGTGAGCAGAAGTCATTTCCTGTTCACTTCTTGTTTCACAAAAAAAGAAAAGAAAAGAAAACGCTTTTCCTGGGCATAAATTGGCCCAGGGAGGGTGCAAAATGTGGTAGAAATCAAACTCCAGTGGACATTGAGGGGCATTTTGGGACAACAGATCATCACCACCACCACCACCACCATTTGGAAAAACATGTTTTTGATCCTTGGGGTTCTACGGGTCCTCCAAATGCCTTCCATACCTCTAGGGTGCATTCAGGGTCATTCTAGAGCAAAAACAATTTTGTGGCCCCCTGGGCAGCTCTGGTTGCCACAAAAATAGCCCTGGGAGCTGCATGAGCCTCATGGGTCACACTTTGCCCACCCCTGCTCTGTATGAATCTGCTGGAGACTGAAGATTCATGGGGGAAGTCTCTCTCCTGGTCCCACCACCATCACAGCTTGTTTAGTGAGGACACAGCAGACAGCCTTCTCAGTGGCTATTCCCATCTTCTGGAACTGTCTTCCATAGAAGGTGAGGCTCCCTGCAAATTGCTAACAGATAAAGACCTTTTTGTATGTGCAGTCTTTTAATGATTAACTGTTGCAGGTAGCCTTTTCGTGGATGTGTGTGTGCTTTATTTTAATGTTTTTACCCTTTTTAAGGATTTTATATTGTGTATAATCTATTGTTTTAATATGATTTTAATTGCATTTAAAATTTTATTGTTCAGGTTTAGCTCATTCTTTTTTGTGAGCCACCTGGGGAGAAAGGTGGCATATAAATGAAACAAATCAACATTAAACAAATTCTTCATCTCACCTGAAGTTCTGCATGGTGAACTTGTGCTGCTGCTGTTGCCACTTGGTCCTCCAGCTCAGCCAGCTCAGATTCAGCAGTAATGCTGTTAATTCCACGGGCTGCATGCTCCAGCTCATTTAGCTGACCTTCCAAACCATACACGCTGCCAGCTGTCAGATAGACCTAAACATACCAATACGAGTTTATGTTTTCTCTGTGGCATCTGTTCTGAATGGTATTTTGTAAGCCAATGGCAACGTTTTGCACTTTTTAACCCTTTAACTACTACTTTGTTGTTAACTGTCATCAAGTCCACTTTGACTTGTGGTGACTCTATGGATGAGAGACATTCAAGTCACCCTGTTATCAACTATCTTGTTCGGGTCTTGCAGATTAAGGGTAGTGGCTTCCCTGACTGAGTCTATCTATCTGTAATGCAGTCTTCCTCTTTTCCCTACTTATTACTTATGACATGTCTAAAATAATCTAGATAATGTCCAAAAGACAAACATTTTCAGAGAAGCCCTACCTACAAGTTTGCAGTTTAAAATGCTGAAACAAAACAAAACAAGAAGAAGAAGAAGAGAAAAGGAAAAAAAGAGAAAAGAAAAGGTTTTTTTTATTGCTTCCTTCAGAAGCTCTGAGGGATCCTGGGATTTCAGACTGGGGGAAGAGTAGGGGAAAACTATACTTAGATTCCAGGCCAGCATAATCACTAGGTGGTATATTCTGGAAGTTGTATCTGCAAAATAACTTGACTTAATATGAGAAGCAGAGTGGGAGGTAGGAGACGTGAGAGCTGCATTATTTTTAGCTAGATAGCAATGTAGTTCCTCACCAACATTCCAGTCTAAAAATCCACCCTCAGGAAGACTCTCAAGAGCTCCATGGGATGCAATTAACTTCTTCTTAAGAAAAAATGAGCTGGGGGAACAAAGTTGAGGGAGAAGATACATTGGCAGTTGTTACATAAATGCTTTAAAAAACATGCTACTATTTTGTTTGTCTTCGAACTAGATACGAAGATGTTCAAAGCTTAGTTTATGGCTTTGGCATGATAGTTCAGATTAATTGAAAATATGGTTATAATTTGATAACCACTTGATAATGGTTATCATTTGATAATCATTTACCAAAAATTATAAAGTTGCTTATTTCACAAGCTGTTTTTCGTAACAACTGAGCTGCTTTATTCCCACTCCAGTACTGCTTGAAATGGCATGTGGATCATAAAATTAGGTAAAAGTCTTCAACACATCACATAGGGATGGAATAAAATCTTTGACTGACTATTACTGATAGCAATTACAAGAAAGAGGAGGGTAAGAAAAACAACCACCCCAGGAGAAAAAAAATAAATCATGTCTTCCATTATTGGCTAAAATGTGGATGAGGTTCTGGGGAATAGCAGCTGGCAAACTGTATTTAGGTTGAAGGAGGTGAATGGATACTAGTTGTGCAACTTCAGAAAGCATTTGGTTGTTGCAAATGAATACACAGAGAGATGGAGCAAACAGGTAAGCAAAAATGTTTCCATTTGGGATGCCAATGTTTACAGTACATAGCTTGGACCAAAGATCCCCCAGGGCAAGGAGTAGTAGGCAATTCAAAGCAGAAGGAGGCAATTCCTCTCCAGCAGGGGATGCTGATTTCCCCTTCTCTGCAGCCTCCAGCAAAACTGGTTCCAGAATAGCATTTCAGCAACTATACTGGGCGTTGCATTATTATTGCATTCCACGCAAGCACAGATGTATGCTTTTCTCAAGCCCACCGGGCTATTTCATCCTAGGCTCTGATTTGTTTGCTTAAATTATGTTAATTTCCCTGATGAATCAGTTTGTGTGACCACTGGAGCATCTTTACAATGACAAGTTTTAGTTCAAAGGTGATAGACCTTCAAACTAAAATGCTCTGCTTCTCAAAAGTGGTTTAATATTACTTTTTCTGCAGATGAGTTTAAGGCACAATGATGAATAAAATATGAACAACATGAAATAACCTCTAATATGCTTCAGTGGGTTCTGGAATATTAAAAAACAGTGAAAATGAGCAGCTGTGTTATCTTTTAATAGCTCCTCTCTGGGTACCTCATGCATCACAACACGTTCTGGGTACAGTTATTCACATGGGAATAAAACTCATTGAATTCAATACAGCATACTTCTTTATATGTTTTTGCTGTTAGCCACTTATGATGTAAGTTTCTTTGAAGGCACTTCTGTGTGTGCATATAGTTTTCTTAACAAATGTACTTGTTCTGTGTTTTAACTGGATGCCTCATTCACATTTTTCTGGTTGTGGAAAATATCCTAACACTCTTCTCCAAATGCTAGATTTGATTTTTCTACTAGGATGTAAATCTGGATTTCCAAGGAAGTTAGTCTGCTAGTATTTTTAGTATCTGTAATTGACATTCAAGCCCAAATGCTATCTCTTCTTTTATGTCCACTAAAAGCTGGACTTCCTAAAGCAGTGAGGCACAACTGAGGTGGTGCTGTAAGTTGCACTTTACTACCTTTTCTGACCCCCATCAGCTGCACCCATCCTTTGGGGAAAATGCAAAAATGCTGGGTGGGATGAATGGGTGGGTTGAGAATAGCACTTAACAGGAGAATTGCACCAGAGATTTCTGGAGGCAAAGTTCTCCCCCTTTTTATTTATTTTTGGCAACAGGGGCACAAAAGGCTTTGATGGACTGCATGTGGCCTATATGGTGCACATTTCCCACCAGTGTTCTGCAACATGCATAGTAACATGCATACAGTTGTCTGCCACTCTTACGTTTTCTTCCAGTGTTGTGAGTTGCTCATCGAGTCTGATAGGATCAGTACCCAATGGAATTTCCCCTTTTCCTTTGTCATGGGAATCTGCTGGGAAATCACATGGTCCAGTAGATTCTGCTATGAACTCCTCTGTTGCATTGATGACCTTCAAGACCTCAGTGGAGATATTGCAAAGAGACACAGCCGAGTATTTCTGTTTTAGAGAGGAAACAATTGCCCATTAGAAGGAATCTGCACACGTTCTGAAACTAGATTAGATTATATATCAGCAAAGCTTCCCAGCATTTGGGTGGCAGTGGGAGGACATTCCTCTTCAGTCACCTTAGCTGTTTGTGGCACAGAGTCCCCCACTGCTCCTCGCAGAGCATTTTGTCACAATCTATTTGGGTTTCCTGCTATTTCAGTTGTCCTATACATACACACTGTCTCTTAAATGTACTAAATATACTATTTTATGCAGGTTCAAGGAAGGCAGGGTAGTGATCTGTTTCTTTGTTTGTTTATATAGTTGTCAACAACTATCACTAAACTTGACAACAGTTGGGAAGCCTACAGTTTTACTGCGAGGTAAGTTGCATACGAGTGAGACTTATTTCAACATAAGGAAACACAGGATTTTAGTTTTTGTTATATTCCACTGATGGGAGAGTACAGTCCTTAGTTATCAAGAGATGCACCAATTTTTGATGCATTATGTTTCACAGAATCATAGAGCTAGAAGGGATTACAAGGTCCATCTAGTCCAATACTCAGACATGCAGGAATGTATGGCAAAAGCACTCCTGAGAGATGGCCATCCAATCTCTCCTTAAAGAATTTCAAAGAAAGAAAGTCTGCCACCTTCTGAGGCAGCTTATTCCACTCTTGAACATATTACATCTACTTAAGGTTTCAGCGTTACACCAATTTGGAACCAACTGTTTCCCTGTTAGGTAATAAAAGAATATCAGAAAAGGAATGTCAGCAAGATTTAACAGCACTGAAACTGGATATATCAATTCTAAAAAAGATCTCTCTATATTTTCTGGTCACTAGGCAAATCTGGAGACTACATTAAGATACTGAAACTTGTCTTGTGTCCTGTGGTCCACAAACTTATTCGACTTTACTTTTTATTATTTATTTATTAATTTTAGAATGCTTATTAGGAGAATTAATACAGCTTCATGGAATACTAATACAGCTGTATGGAGCCCTCAGGACAAACAGTAAAATGCTCAATAAAAAGATAAAGAATGCATTTTTAAAAAACATTTAAACAAAATGAACTTTTAAATGCACACATCAGCAGACAGAAAAACATTTGAAGAGTGCCAGCCAAAAGAACCCCCTTTGCCAAACCCCCAAATGTCCATGGTTACAAAAAGGCCTTCATGCACTTCCTGAAAATAAAACTGCGCTGATCAGGAGACCTTCTCTGGGAAGGACGTTCCATATGAGAGGTATGCAATCATTTTCAAAATGAATGGGAAATGAAAGACACCAGTATCCCCATTTGTTTTACATTTATTCTAATATAAAAGGAACAGAAAACCAAACATGAACATGAAAAATAAATATGGGTACATTTGTATTCATTTTTCAGCTTTACTTTCATCAACTGTGTCTCAACTTCATAGCGTTATTAAATCTATTTATCAAGAGAATAGAACCAAGAATATGTCTGAAGCCCTTCTGTGGGATACTTTGAAAGCAACACTTAGAGGACACCTCATACAAGAAGGAGCAAAACAGAAAAAAATCAGAGAACATAAGAGAGCGGTCCTTATGTCGGAGATAGCTCACTTAACCCATGTTCATAAATCTACATTTGACATGTCCACTTTTAAGATCTTATTAAAGTAAAAAGCTGAACTGGAAGAATTAGATTTGTGGAAAATTCAAACATCGCTTATGTACACTAATGCATACTATTATGAACATAACAATAAAAACTCCAAATTACTATCTAGATTAGTGAAAAGGAAAGCAGAAAAAAGATGGATTGCAAGCGTCACTACAGAGAATAATATCATTACATCACAATCAAAATTTATTTCTTCAGAATTTGAAAAGTTCTACAGTAATCTATATTCATCTGAACTACCACCAGATCTCAATATAGATGGCCTTGCCCAAATACTCAAATTTAAGAAATTGAGTGAACAACATAAAGCAGTCTTAAACAGATCAATTAGGAATTGAGGTCAAAATAGCCATCCAAAAGTTGAATTCCAGGAAATCACCTGGTCTGGATGGTTTCACAGGGGAATTTTACAAACTTTTGATAACAGAATTGACCCCTCATATAACACACTTATTTAATGAATTATTAGGTAACCCCCCCACCTGGGAGTTGGAGAACTTCTCGTATCATACCCATTCCTAAGACATCTGAAGAGAACCCATCAGTTCAAGCATTTAGACCAATCGCCCTCATTAATCAAGATGTTAAGTTGTTGTCTTCCATTATGGCTAATCGACTGAGCTCTTTTATTACTGAATACATAAATACTGATCAGACAGGATTCATGCCTGGCTGCAGGCTTGCAGATGCTATTTGAAGAGCAGTTAATATCATACACCATTCTACTGAATCTCATATTTCCCTTGGCGATGCCTTCATTGGATGCTCTAAAGGCTTTCGACAGAGTGGAATGGCAATATCTTTTTAAGGTATTAGAGGAAATGAATTTTGGGGACACCTTCATTGATTTTCTTAAAAAACACATATGCACAGTCAGAAGCTGTAATTAACATTAACAAGAAAGATTCCAATCCTATACCATTGCGGCGTGGCACAAAGTAAGGTTGTCCCCTATCACCTATCCTCTTTGCTATTGCAATAGAACCACTGGCTGAAGCAATTAGACACCATAGTAAGATTAGAGGCCCCATCATCCATCATCAGGAGCACAAAATAAATTTATATGCTGATGATATTCTCCTCTCCCTTGTAGAACCAGATCTTTCTCTTCCAGCTCTTTCTAACCCTCTCAGCCTTTTTGGAAAATTCTCAGGCTTCAAAATAAATTTCCATAAATCTAAGTTGCTTTGTTTCAATGCTTCTTTAACTACTCAATGGATATGGCAGAAAATAATGAATTTACAGTTATGTCCATCTGGTTTTCAGTATCTAGGAGTTTTACTAACAAAACAAATACCCCAAATGTTATATAGAAATTACAAACCATTAACCAAATGGATTAAGGCCAAAATTAATCATTGGAAAACATTTACCTTTTCCTTGCTGGGCAAAATCACTATTGTTAAAATGTTCCTTGTTCCAAAGCTTTTTTTTCTCTTTCAACCATCCCATTAACTCCTTTATCCTCATATTTCATAAAATGGCAAAACTTGATTAATAATTTTATTTTTGATAGTAAGAGGCCTCGGTTTCCACAGACAGTTAAATATTCACAATCTCAGAACGGTGGTCTTGCCATTCCAAATGTACAGCTATATTTTGAGGCTTTCCAGATTTGCCAACTAGTTCAGATAATTAGAAATGATTAGTCTACTAAGTGGGTAGCATTAGAATTAGAACATGATCTTTCTGAAGGATTCAGAATTATATTCTCCAAGTTATGTTAAAAAAGTCCCAAACCCATGTTTACAAACCACATTGCTGACATGGAAAAAATGGCAACGTGTTCTTGCACCTTATCCATCACCAACCATGCCTTTCCTTCTCCACCCGAATTTCCATTACAATTACAAATTTTCTGAATTTAGAGATTGGAAAGACAAAGCGTTGTTTACAGTTCATGATTTATTTCACAATTCCAAACCAAAATCAAGAGATGAACTGATACAGATGTTATCCCCTGATCCCCCTACATGGTTCCCCTTGTATCAAATACTTAGTTTCATTACCAGACTGGTCTACGACAAGGGAACTTCCACGCAGTTTGTCCCTATTTGAGAATATATGTGTTTCAAAAGATCTCTCTTTGAAAGGGTTGGCATCAAAAACTAATAAATGGTTAATCAATGAGACCTATGGTGGCGCAGGTGGTTAAATGCCAGTACTGCAAGCCACAAGGTTGTGAGTTCGATCCTGCCCGTCTCCAAGGTTGACTCAGCCTTCCATCCTTTCGTAGGTCGGTAAAATGAGTACCTAGCTTGTTGGGGGCATGTATAGAAATGTTTCGAAATACATGCTATTTGTAAGTTGTTCGCCGCCTCAATCCATATGGAGAGGTGGGATACAAATAAATAAATAAATAAATAAAAATGGTCGAAGTCTTTTGAGTAAATCAGGGTGGGAAGCTGAACTTGAAATTCAGATATTGGATGTAAACTGGTTGAAAATTTGGACATCGCCCCCATATAAATCTTCCACAACCAAATTTAAAGAGTGTACTCTTAAACTGGCCCATAAGTGGTATCTTACACCGGTTCAACAGCATCATCTAACTGTTGGAGGGGCTGTGGTTCTAAGGGTACTTACCTCCATATGTGGATATCTTGCCCTGTTGTAGCCCATTTTTGGTTGGAGGTTTTGAAAATTGTTAGTATGGTTGCAAAGCAAACAGTAACTGCTTGTCCTACCCTCCTGCTGTTTTCAATATACAACTCCCAATGTAAACAACTGAACCACAAGGACCTGATTAATTTCTTTCTTATAAAAGCCAGATTGGAAAGCAGGCAATTTCTCTATCAACAGATAGTGGGGAAGAATCTGGGATACATGGTTGTTGGAAAAGCTGTTGCATAATGGAAGGGCAACAAAAGGTTGTACTATACAGGATAACTTTGAAAAAATATGGCACCCTTGCGTTGATTTTATGAATGACACATCATATGTATACTGGGGCTCTCATGCGGTTCAAAACTCTGGTTGAACACTTCATGGGAGTGATTTTTGTTGTACTCTTTTTTCACTTCATATTGTCTTTGTACCTTTTTTTATTTTGTATTGTCTTTCGGAGTTTTGATAAATAAAAATTCTCAAAAAACAAAAACAAAAAACAAAAAAAACTGTGTCTTAAATTTGGCAAGGATGTTGCTCTGAGGAACAGAAAGAGACCTGCAAATGTCATGCCACTAGGACAGGAACGGTGCTTATAGCAGCAGAAGATATAGTGCACCTCTGCTGAGAACAACCCTACCGAATCTCAGAATCTAGATCTAAAATGGGAATTCTTTGTACAATCTGCCTGAAATTTGGCAAGTATGGTATCTCTGGGGACTAGTAAAATACCACCTGGACAGCAAGCAGCAAAGTGACAAGCAGCAGAAATCAAAGTTATTCTACCTTGAAAGGAATGGAAAATGAAAACAGATATTAAAAACAGACATGAGCAATTTGAAACAAAGCTGAGGTAAAACAAATGTTGCTCATTGATACGGTTCTTGGAGCAGGGCATTATCAGATTACCTTGGCATACAGAGTGGGGGGAGGCAAATACAACAGGAGATGGCATTCTCTAAGACAGCCTTGGCACAGTGTGTGAAGAACTTACAAGTTTAAAACCAATACTTCAAAAAGTGATCAAAACTGTTGCAAAACAGGAGTCGAGAAACTCCTGCTGATAAAAAATAATAAAAACACCTGCTTGCTTTAGGCTTCATGCCTGCTCTATGGAGCTAGTAAAACAAAACACTGCTGAAGTCAAACTGGCAAATTAACTATGTTTATTGGTAAGAGAATTTCAAACTACCTAAGTTACAGAAGAAAAATTCAAACTGCCCAACATCATGGCAGGTTCAGCAACAGAGTGCAAAGAGAAAAGAACAGAGAGACTTTTACACAAGGCATGGGGTTTATATGATATGCAGTAAACATGCTTTAGGCACCTTCACCTCACGACAACAAGCGTGAATAACAAGTTCATAGCCATAACATGTCATGTAGCAAAAACACATATGATGGCGCAGCTGTGTGCCAGTTCCGGACAAGCTGATAACGCTGAGGAAAAGTTTCCCATGGAACTGGCTAGCCATAACAACAAGTTTGTAACAGTTTGCGTTCTCACACACACACACACAAGAGCTGTGAGAAATTTGTGGAGCAAGGAGTCCATTATACATCCACATAATGCAACACTCCCCTACTCCTTGTGGAACAAATTTTAGTCACACATTTAGCCACTTTGGACTGGAAGCTTTGTCAACCCCAGCTTGCTTACCAGCTGACCAAATGTTTCAGCAGGCAGTGGCTTAGTGAACACATCAGCTAAGTTACATTCTGAAGGCACATAAGTGAGAGATCCTTTCCCATCTCGCAAAAACAACTTTACATTGTGAAACTTGATGTCAATGTGCTTTGAGCGAGAGGAAATTTTGTCAGAACTTGCCATGTGAATACAGGCTTGTGAATCACAATATATTTGTACAGGCTGTGCAACAGAAACTTGCAGATCTTTAAACAACTGTATGAACCACTCTAGTTCAGTACAGAGTGCAGACAAACTCACATATTCCGATTCCATCGTTGATAAAGACAAACATGTTTGTTTCTTGGCTTTCCAATCAATAACCACTCCACTGTATGTGATAACATAACCAGATGTGCTCTTGCGATCTGATACATCTTCTGCAAAGTCACTATCAGAGTAACACACCAATGTAGGCTGTTCTTTGGGACAAATACACAAACAGTACTCCAAAGAACCTTTCAGGTACCTAAGCACTCTTTTCACACCCTGCCAATGATACTGGGTAGGCTTAGAACACGCTCTGCCCAAAATGTTTACACTTAGAGCAATATCAGGGCGGCTGGTACTTGCTAAGTACAGGAGGCTCCCAATGACAGATTGATACAGATGTATGTCAGGAAACATTTCATCACCAATGTTTTTCATAAACCCAGGTACCATAGGCATTTTTACAGCCTTGCAATCAGACATGTTGCATTTTTCCAACAATTTCACAATCTTTTGTTTCTGACACAGCAGAAAACCATTTTTGACTTGTTGTACTTCAATTCCCAGAAAGTTTTGAACTGGACCCAGATTTTTGACTTGGAACTTTTTTCCCAGTTCATTCTCAAACACCTGTGCTTGAGTTTGTGTAGCAGAAACTAAACACAAATCATCCACATAGGCAAGGAGAATTTCTAAACTCTCCCCTTTCCCTCGGACATATACACAGGGATCAGCAACACTTTGTTTGAAACCACACGCCTGCAGAGCATTGTGTAAACAAACATTCCAACATCTGGCTGATTGTTTTAGACCATAAAGAGCACGTTTCAGTTTCCAAACGTGAGACTCTTTTCCTTCAACTTCAAACCCATCAGGTTGAAGCATATAAACCTCTTCTTCCAAATCAGCATTGAGATAGGCAGTAGTGATATCAAAATGTGTCAGCACAGCATTCATTTGAGCTGCTAAGGAAAACACCAATCTAATAGACTGTGTTTTTACTGTGGGACTGTAGATCTGGAATCCAATAACGTAGATCTGGAATCCAATAATAATAATCTGGAAGCCAATAACGGACATGTTATCAGTAAATATCTCCATCTTGTCTGGGCTGATCAACACTTTCTTTACTCTCACTAAATCCTTAAATGGCCTTTATTGTCTTTCTGGAACAAGAAAAATAAACAGTACTGACAACAGATCACCTCAAAGTTCAAAACATACTCTCTCAGTAGTTTGTGTAGATGTCAAAAAGCACATGTGACAAGATGCAATCCTCCCATCTCATGGAATCAGTTCTATAAGGCAGACCAGCAGTTCTAAGCACTACTTACTGGAATCTACCTGTCAGGTAGGTCCAGAATCATTCATGACAGCTCCAATCCTGCCAGACTATCCAGAAAGATACTAAGGTCAAGCCAAACTTGTACTTTAAAAAAACAACTGAGAGGTCCAAAAGAAACAACAGACTTAGTACCTCCATCTTTCTCCTAATCATTTGGAGGTGAAACCAAGGTAGTTACAGCAAATAAGGCCATTTCCGCACTAGACTGTTATAGCGCTATTATTCCACTTGCAAAATCCTACGGAATCCTGGGGTTTGCAGTTTCGGGAGGGGCTGGTGGGCCTCCAGTTATTTTCCAGACTATAAGTCCCAGAAGCCCTAGCTAGCACAGCCAGTGGTGAGGAAAGGTAGAAATTGTAGTCCAACAGTATCTGGAGGACTGCATGATTCCATCTCCTGATCTCAGTCCAAGCGACCTACTGTATATGTGCCTGGGGTTTTTTTTTTTTTCTACATCTATTTCTATATCTACTAAAATAAGGGGTTTATATTTGCTTCCTTCATAAAGGCTGGAAATAACCACATACTCCAAAATGCATTCATTACTGTTTGAACTAATCATCTGACTTCTCTCCCCCAGATGCCAAAAACCAGACAGACCATTTATTCTATTCTACAGTCATCCCTCCACATTTGCTACAGTTAGGGGCACAGGACTCCCTGAAAGTGGAAAAACTGTGAATAACTTTAGGCCCTCCCAAACCATATTTAACACACACAAAAAAGTCTGATCACCAAATTCAACCCACCATGGATTCCTTTGAGGCATCACGGTTCCTTTGCAAGGCAGAAGTGGATGGCTGGTGGGGCTTACTGCCACCTCCTCTGCTGCCCCACACCATTTTTAATACAGACTTACAAACTTTGTTCATAGTTTCTCAGTCTCATGAGGCAGTCTCAAATGGCACAGGGAGGCAGCAGAGGTGACAGCAAATAAACCGTGAATAATCAAATCTGCGAAAGTGAAACCTGCAAATGTGGAAGGCTGACTGTACATATATTATCTATATGTGCACCACTCAACTGGTGTAACATATGTGTGTAGAATAGATCTTCCAATGGCCTTTACACTTGCACTTTGTAAAGCAGATCTCATGTTTTCTACTGCCATTGCTCAATCATCTCTCTTGCTTCATTGCTCTTCGTTTTCTTGAGCAATGGCAAAATAAAAGAACTGGAGCCCAGAGAAAAAGGTCCTTTGAAGTTATCATTCCTACCATATCCTTAAATGGGAATGGGTAATGATCCCACAATAACTCTGGCTTTGCTGACTGGGGCTTATGGGAGATGCAGTTCAAAATATATGAAGAGTGCCAGATTGGTTACTTCTGGATTAGACTTTTAAAACACTCAGGGAAACTGGTCGGCAAACACCACTGCAATGGTTAGAAACCATGGTGAAAGTCTACTGCTACCAGCAGTCTGTAAGCAGTTATTTTCTCCCTAGCTGATGTAAAACCAGTTAAAAGAGAAAAGTTTAAAGTCTCTGCAATTCTCTCTGATCTCAATAGCAGCAAGATTACAGAGTGGGCAGGGTGAGATTAAAACCTTTCCAAAGCTCCAACAAGTCAAGTCCATGATAGCTGTTCTGGAAGTGCCAAAATAGGACTCTCTCTCCTGCCTTAAACTGATAGTCAGATGAGCTACAGTGAAAAATGGATGGATCTTCTGTGTTTTGTAGGCTGCATGGAAAGTTGACAAAAGCTATATGGGGCCCACAGGAGACTTAGAAGAATCTTGGGTAGCAATCAAGTTTCAAAAACATCTCTATTTGAAATTTTGGATATCAGTTGCTATTCAGTGGCAAGACAGATCAATGATGTGACTCAGTGTAAGGCAGATCTGTTGAAGCACTGTGATTAAAGAGAAGAAAAGTAGAGGCATTAGGTTAGAGGCAATGAGGGCTCCAGCTGAACTGCCAAGCACAGCAGGATAATTAAAGCAGATGGATGAAGCTACTTTTTTACAGACATCAGAGATGTAGTACTTGAATCATAAAGAGCTTCTGTTCCAGTCATAATTTCTCCATGTTTTGCATTTCCTTCTAAAAGTGCCAATTAGTCTAAAAGGGATCAATAATATTAAAGGAGGAAATCAATGTAGTGGTGAAGGGTTGGGGGTTTGTTCGGAGGGCTTCCTTCTATGTCCCCCTTTTTCATATCTTATTATTATTCTGTTAATTAAATGCCCCCCAAAGCTAACAGAAAGATTTTCTTCAAAGTGTTCCCATATTAACAAATGTTTGAGTCTTCAAAGACATCTGCCCTAAGCTGTACTTTTCTTGTAGTTTTTTTTTAAATGTCTGCTAGCTAAGAGCTAAGTCACGATCCTGCTACAGTCCCTGATAAAGAGATAATAACATTTTTATGAAATATTTGGAGCTCATACACACAATGAAGTATCATTGTTATAAAGGAACGCTGGTGGGTGATGGCTTTATTTTAGTGGCTTGTGTAAACACTTCCATTAGTGTAAGGAGGTCAAATGGTAACTCTGGATGTCCTTGGGAAAAGAGTAATATCTCTGGTAGACCCAACTGATCATCAAAGGCTCGAGTGTAACATAATTTTTTAAAGTGCGATTTTTTAAAAGGAAAAAAGGAAAAAAGGGATAGTACATAGGATATGAACATCGGTTAGGCACATGCATTAATATAAGCTACCTGTATTTCCAAAAACACATTTTCTTGAAGTTGGTTTTTTACAAAATACATGTTCATGCATAGCTAAAGCAGTGAAATCTTCTGACAATTAGATAATAAATGATAATAAATTGTTTATCTTTGGAGTGCAAATATTTTCACAACAGTAAGATCACGCAAGATCCAAGCACATTGACCATTAGTTAGGTTCTATATTGTCACTGTTGCTGTGTCCCTTCAAGTCATTTCTGACTTATGGTGACCCTAAGGTCACCACAGAAAACCTCTCATGGGGTTTTCTGGGGTGGAGAGCGTGTGATGCACCCAAGGTCACCCAGTGGGTTTCCATGACCAAGCAGGGAATCGAACCCTGGTCTAGGATCTAATTTAAAAGAACACATGCAGCATCAGTGACAACTGCATGTACAGGATTCCTTTTCTTTAAAACAGTTATACCTCAGGAAACATAAATGTTTTCTTGAGCATTAAAATAGTTTTTCTAACAACTATTTCCTCTTAGGTGATAATACCAACTACTTTCAAAATGCAACAAGGGTTTAAACTGCTGTAGAAATATGCCTCTCTCTAGGTCATAGACTGTTTGATCCTGAAAAGCTAATTTCATATTAGCTTAGGGTTACCCAGGTGATTAGCCTTATCTAATATAGCTATTTCAGCAACTGTTGAGCAAACAGCGAGGACTGGATACAGGGCATAACACAATGAATAGACAGGAAATGTACTGGAGAACCCATTTCAGTAATACTACAGCATTAGGATCTAGAAGGATGTGTTTCTGTTCACAGCATTCTATCCACAGCCTGCCCAGTCTGCTCCTCCAATCAGCCAGAGAATGGAGAACAACGTAAGAACCCTGAACCAGGAGTTAGGAATAAGACTGAGATGGATGGATATGAATTTTATATTCATAAGCATGTGCAGAGAAAGGTCAGACTAATATGTGCATGGCCACTAGTGTTAAAAAAACAACCCTCTTTTTGACTGCAATTTATTGTGTCTGAATCTTCTTACTGCTGAAAGAGAGCTCATCTTTAATTCCAACAGGTGATTCTAAAAGACAGCTGTCAGGTCTGGTCTGTTTCTCTGCCAAGCAGCTAACACAGAAATGATAAATGTTAATTTAATGTGTAAGTACCATGACAGATGAACATAAACAGATGTTTAGCCAGAGTTTAACCACAGTTTTACCAGCATTAATTGTAGAAACGGCTATTTAGTTTTGCTCCAGAAGTCCAAACTAGCATTCCTTCAAAAATTCCTTGCAGGAAGTCCTGCTGTCAAAGTTGATAATCCATCTGAAATACCACCTTAAATTTAGCCAATGGATTTCTAGGTGTTCATTCCCAGCACAGCCTTCCAGTTCTTAACTTTGAACAGTCAGTAGTCCACCAATGCCAATTGGACTACAAATGAATATAACACCACAAGAAATTGCACTAGCTCTAAACTCTTCACTGCTTTCCTCCTTTACATCAGTGTTTTCTGTCTGGTCTTGCTACTTTTCAACTGAAAGGTTAATGATTTATATTGCAGTGATGCAAACACTTAGAGCAGTGCTTCTCAATGTGGGGGGTCCATGGACCAGTGCTGGTAACTGAGCCATTGGCTGTCAGTCTGTGGAACCCCCAAAGTCTGCTTTTTCTCTCCCTCTTGGTCCCACTAACTTACCACCTTCTCTTCAACAAGCTTGTGGTTAACAAGTCTGCCACAAGCACAAACATCCCTCCTGTCATGTCTGGTGGGTCTGACATCTGCCTCTGTTGTCCTATTTAGAAGTGCAGACTGCAAACTACCACATTCACATATGTAAGATAACAGTGCTCATGATTTAAGTAGCTGATATGTTAGATAACAGTTTAAGTGACCAGGTGCTATACTATATTTGTGTGCATAGCAAGTCTTCTCACTTTTATGTATATTTTCACATCTCATGCTAATTCTCCTCTTCAGCATAGTTCTCGGTCAAAAGGGCAAGAAAGATATGTTCACAGAATTCCTGTTGCCAAGACAACTGGGCTGATGCTCTTGAGCCTCATTTAAGATCTAGTTGCATTGGAATGTGAGTGGAAAATATGTATTTGGACATGAATCCTAATTAAAAATAAATGCAGGGTGAAAATGCAACATTTGCATTCTACAATATCCTTATGAACACATCCAGGGTGCTCAGCATCTAGCCAAAAGTAGGGCAATGGGGCTGCCACATGGTGAGACAATTTGAACAGAGGGCAAAGCACTAGCTTCAGTTGCTCTAAGTAACAGTGCTCATTTTAACTCCTGTTGATTTCAGTGGCCAAGTTAAGCTTGTGGTTACATTTATCTCATTTAAATCAAGGGAAATGAAAAAGCTGGTCGGATATTCCCTTTAAAATGTTGGACATAGCTTAGTGTCAGTAGAATCTTTAGACTCTAGATTCAACTGTGATTTATGCGATGACTTATATTTCTCTGAGTTAATGCTAAATCAACATTAGCCACGCAAAATGAGTAACTAAAACTGTTTCTATCTCTAATGGCTCTGGGCCATATTGACCTGATCTTTAAATCACCATGCAAACACCACAGGCTCTATTCTTAAGGTGCTTCATCACCAGCGTAACTGTCTGTCAATCAATATATGTTGTTTTCATCTAAGGACTGGTAACAGGTTGCATGTTGATTCATCAGTCTTGAAACTACACAATTCACTGAAGACTTCACAAAAATATTGAGAAAACTTTAACATATCCCTCATACTATGCCCTCAATTTTATGTTATTCTTTCAATTCACACTATTCTTAGCCTCAAAGTAAAATTGGTTTTGGCAGCTAGTTTCTGACATCTTACAAATGAATATCAAACCCACGCTCTGAATGTGGAAACTTGCTCTTGCCAAAATGGCTCCTCAAGGTTTGGAAAAGCATAAACCTCTAAGGAAAAACTAATCTCTAAGGAAAAAGTCTCAGGGTAGAAAAACAGCTCAGCGAGGATTGAGCATGGCCATTGGCCATGAGCTTGTGGAGGGACATTGAAAACAGGGGTAGTGGGGAATGGCATGGCATGGCATATCCTTAAAATGAATGCAGCTTTCTGTGTGGCTAACTGCAGCCCTGCACAGTAACGTGCTACATTGCAACAATTTGTTCCAAATCCCACTTACTCTAGTGGGTGAATGAATATGCACCAGATAGAAATACAGAAAGACAGAAAATACCTCATTTTACCCACTAACTTAGGCTCAAGACACCTTAAACCTATACAATACTAATAATAAAACCAAATAAAAATGCAACACAAATACAAAATGGGCAGAATTCAGCATATGTGAATAAAAACAGAAGGCCATACAATGTGGTCTAACTGCATTTAATTCAAGTGCTATTGACATTAATGGGCCTTTTTTTATAACTTACCTTTGCTAGATGGAACCCATGTTAGTCTAGGACAGTGATTGTCAAATTGTGGTCCTCCAGATGTTTTGGATCCCCACTCCTTGAGCCACAGCTGGTTTGACCACCTGTCAGGAATTTCAGGAGTTGAAGTCCAAAACATTTGGAGAACCAAAGTTTGGGAACCACTGGTCTAGGAGAAGGATTACCAGTTCAGGAACAAGGCACACACTATGACTGTAGAAGGTGCTAGACTCTATCCCAACTGTATTTACTTTTAAAAAGGATAAAATAAAAGGAGACAGGTGGCCTTGTATATGACAAATGAAATATCTGACCTCTCTTCTACATTGTATATGGGGGACTTATAGCATTCAAAGAAAAAAAAAACCTGCAAATGGTATGCAGCTACCAGCTAGTAATTCATTATGTAGGCATCTAGGCTAACAGAAAAGAAAGAAGGAAAAGGTCACATGAGAAGCACTATGGTATCCTGGAGATTCCTGCTCATCAGAAAATGAACCTCTGCAAAAATAATTATTACAGTAGAAGGTCACTAACAGAGATGAAATGGACTAGTCTCACCTGCTGAAGTGCTGAAGTTAAAAACTGAAGTTTAAGATGGAGATCAAATGCCTTTTGTTTTTCCTAGGCAGTTGGACAGCAGTTTAGAAAAGCAGAGAAGAGAGACAGAGATAGTAATTAAATGACAATGGACACAATTCACTGACAGAGAACTATGGAGCGAAAGAGAGACAGAACACACATGCAACAAATGTTATAGTTTCTACACAAAACTAAAAGATAAAGTCAGGCTCTGAGTTGCACATAATTTCAGCCTCTCCTCACTGCCCCCATCCCCTAAATCCCCATGGTGGCTTGGGAGCTGTTTCTGCTTGTGGAGGCTAGGCCTGCTTTCCTTCTACCAGCAGGCAAATCCTGTTTTTTTGATGGGCTTTTGGTGATTAATTGGTTCTTGCAGTCAATGGGATGTGTGTGCTTTTATCTTCTTTGTTACATTTTCAGTGCTCTTAAACTGCTTTAAATTAGTGGTCCTTTTAATAGGACAGTTCAGTGTTTCTTAACCTTTTGTTTACTGGGGAGCCCCTGTAAATATAACTTACTTCCAAGACTTAACTAAATATTTAAATTTAGATTTTAAAAAATTATTTATTTAAATACTTAATTACTTGTTTTAAGTTACTCATCAGTTGCTCACCCTTATCTTTTATTTTTCCAGTAGACAGTGCAAAGAAAGGAGGCTTGTTAATGATCTGTGGAGTAGCATCCCTCAAGTGCAAGGAGCATAGAATAAACAGGAATTTCCCAAAAGGAAAGTTATGAATGGGGAGCAGGCCTGAAGTGTTTTATGTTTTTGTTTGTTGTTTTGCCCTTTCCCCCAAAGCAGTACCTGGGACATAAGAGTCTCAGTGCTGCTTTGGGGGAAAGCATGAAAGAAATTTCATTTTCCCCCCTAAAAGAAACACCTATCTTCTCTATTCTCTCAGTGCTCCTTTGGGGAAATTGTGTTTCTTTTGCTCATCCTTTCCCCCAAAGCAGCACCAGGAAATTAAAGGTCTCACTGCTGCTTTGGGGGAAAGTCTTTCCATCCCAATGCCACTGGTTCTTGCTTATTTAGAGAAGACAAATTAAAAGGAAAGGCCATTTAAATGTTCCAATTCTTATTAACTCACAGGATGTAACAAAATTAATTTTATGGCAGATTGAAGTACACAACATTTAGCTCTTCAGATGCTGCTGGACTGCCTGCCATCTATGCCCACTGACTATGCCGGTTTAGACCAGATGATAGCTGTGGCTTGGGTCTCCAATATCAGCGAGTGGGGAAGCCACTCCAGAATTAGTCTCAACTAAAACCTGAAACTGAACTATCCCCAAAATAGGTCCAGTGGGTCAGTGAATCTACTCCCAAGTTTTATATGAACTTTTAAAAGGCTGTTCAAGCAAAAATCTGGTGTAGATCCAATGACACATTAAATTGGAGATGCTAGCCATTACTGCTAATGGGAGTTGCAGTCCAACAAGATCTGATAGATAACACATTCAATATTCCTTCAACAAATTAATAACTTGCTTATAACCAAGTAATTTAGTAAATTCTTTCTCTTCTCTGAAAGTGAATTTAATGCTAAAGAAGGCATCTCTTTAAAGATTCTGAGAGAGTTTTTCTGAAGTTTAAGATGAAGTGAGCAGAAGTGGTCATTGATTAAAGTTCCTCCAAAATATTTTCTTGTTCACCAGCTAACAGAATGAGAAATACTTTCAGCTGCAGTAGAATCATGTTTAAAATAAAGAAGTTGCAAATTCTACCACTCCTAAAATAAAGTGATTTCAACTGTTCTAGTTATCATCATTAAGGACCCTATTGTCAGAAGTTTGCTTGGTAAGGCTTGGAATATTACTTTTAAAAAATAATGAGTTACAGTTGTATTTCCAATGCCCTCAAACGAATTAGTGACATTATAGTTACAATTTAAAATAAACTTTCGACTTCACATTTCTCAAAAGCATTTTCTCTTATCTATCCACTGTCTCCTCCAGACCCAAAACAAAGTACAAGGCAGCAGCAAAAGGCATAGACAAATCAGCACTTGAGCTATATGATATCCTTCACCAGTTAATGAGGGAACACTTCCATCACTACAAAAAATACTGCAACTGTTTCTATTTAAGTTCCAGTCATAAAGCAAAATATGAAAACTTATCTTGCAGCACCTTTGAAGCTAACTGGAAGAAAGACATTCATTGGTAGCATAAAGTTTCATAGATTTAAGTCTACTTCATCAGATACAGATGATAATACGAAAGCTTATGCTACCAACTTCTTTCTCTCAGTATCAAAAGGTGCTACAAAACCCCTTTGCATATAGATCCAGACTAACACAGTTATGTCTTTGAATAAAGTGATCTATTCATATTTTTGTTGCGGGAAAATTATCGCTAACTAGTTACTTCTACACTCAGTAAGGGGAACGGTCTTTTCTGTCATGGTTTCCAATTTACGGAATACTCTCCACAGAGAGGTCTGGATGACCCACTCACTGTCTACTTTTAAGTGAGGTCTAATAACTTCATTATTTTGGCAAACATTTTCGAAGTAATCGTTCTCTGCTTCATTTTTTCTTTTTCTATCCTTGTTATTTTTTCTTATAATTTGTTTATTATTTTGTCATGGTTACATTGGTTTAGCAAACTGCAAGTCACCTTGAACACATATTTTATTAAGAATATTCGTGTGTGTGTGTGTATGAATAAATAATATTACATGATATTTTAAAAGCTGTAGACATTTCCCTTTCTAAACTCTGCACTAGCTTAGCAAACAAGAGAAAGAGAAACATCATTCAGTTTCCCTTTTTAAATACATTCCAGTGAAAGAAGAAGGAGCAGGTCTACTACAAGGTGATACATTCCCTTTTTAGTGAACAATTTCAAAGTTATCAGTTATTGTGATTAATTAGAGACTAAAGTTTAGCTAGTGATTAAATGTCTATTTATTCAATCCTTGTTGCTGTCATGCACTTTCAAGTCATTTCTGATTTATGGCAGCCCGAAGGGCAACCCTATCCTGGGGTTTTCTTGGCAAGATTCCTTCATAGGACGTTGGCCATTGCTGAGCCTGGGAGAGTGTGATTTTCCCAAGGTCACCCAGGGGGCTTCTGCAACTAAGCAAGGCTTTGAATACTGGTCTCTAAAAGTCCTACTCCAGCCCTCTAACTACTATAATCAGAGCTTACAACTGCAGTTCATAGTTTTTGCTCTCACCTAAATACAGGAAGCAGACACTTCCATAATATTTTAATTTACCATTTAGAAAGTTTTTGTGTAATACGATGTTGGATGAGCACAAGATAAGCTGTAAGAATTTATAATCTTTATCTTTCAGATGAAGAACTATATATGTGTGATCTAGAAAAACGGAAATGCTTGCAATAGCAGATATTGTTACTGTAGTCTCATATATATTATATAATGTATATTATATGTTTATATCATTTATAGACACACATATAAACAATGAGAACGAGTCTAGCTAACAGGTTTAATCCACTGACTTGATTGAGAGATCAGAAACTATTCAGCTCCTCCTCCTCTTCAATTTGTCAGTATGCCTGCAGCCATTCCATTTGGCCATAGCAGTGGGAGAGATGACTCACCGGGGCAACTCAGCTAAGGGACCAGTTGCTCTTCTTTATGAACACATCCATTGAAGCTGGTCATTATGAGAACTATGAAACTTTAAGAAATAGTTTGTGAGTTTCTCTTCCCTTTCTTCTTGTGTGTCTTGCTTTTGAGACTATAACCAGGTGAACCCTACACACACACCCATTGGTCTACCCTTCTGGAAGAGAAGAAGACATTTTGCATCACAGAAACCCACTACAGTTGTTGTTGAATTTTGGAAGCAACTGTATTAGTGGTGGGAAACTCAGTGATGGCTGCCTATTTTAGTCAAATGGCTAGGTAGCCCCAGAGGGAGGGAGCGAGGGAGGGAGGGAGGGAATCATGAAAGCCTTTGCCACTGGAAAGTTGCTTGCCCCCAATTTAGATGAAGTTGCTCAAGATGATGACAATGACAACTGATGATGAGGATAATACATTGTTCTTATTATGGATCTGGACACTCCTGCAAAATAAATCACCAATTCTACAAAAGGCCTCTGTTGTTAATTGCTGGTACCTGTTGCCAGCCTCCTTGCCTTACTGCAATGTTGCTTCAGGTAAACATACTATGCAGATCTATATTTTTTTTTATCCAAAAGAGTTTAGTATTTATAGGCTCGTTAATGCACCAATAAGTGAAAGAAGTCTTGTCAAAATGTTATTAGACTAAATGTTGACAAACACAGAATCATAAAGGTTTGGAACACTAAAGCAGAATGACAGGCTAAAAATGGTGCAGAGCCTTACAGACAAAACAGGTAAGTGAAGTGATACATGGAACTATGAGTTCTTTAGAAGAAGTAAAGAGAGCTTGTTACTTGGCTGAACAATACTACAGGGGTATTCAGTAAGATTAATACCAAACAACTTTAAAATACATAAAAGGATCTCCTCCAACACAGAACTGATAACAGGTTTCTATAACTCAAGGTGAACTATCCTATACATGGTTATTGAGAAGTAAACACTGTTGTCCTTAATTGACTTATATCAAGGCAAAGCTTTTAACTAGAATAATTAATAAAGTATGCACATTTCAGAACAAGAAGCTGAAGGAGATAATAACATAAGATTGTCAACCAACATAGTGACTGTCCTGAATTCAACAATTAAAGGCTACATATGGACCACCAACACCACACTTTGAAAATCCATACTGCTGGCAGCTGTAGGGGAGAGTATGGAAACTTACAATGTCATGCCGCCAGGATGCATGGTGACCACAGCTGGTCCTGCCATCAGGCAGAGCGAAGGAATTGCCTGAGGTTGTAAATTGTGGCAGCCACTCAATCATTCCCCAGTCTCCAAGGATAGAGTTCTATGTGCTATACTACCTGTTCTGAATCCCCTAAACTAGCCTGTTGCCCTCAGAAGTGGTGAGGACATGCCAATGTTAAACTAATTGCCATTCCAGCCAGCTGCTCTACAAAGTGTGGTGATACGCATGTGTATGATCTTGTCCTTTGCCTTCAAAAATGTCTTGTACCACTGCAGTTGTAAATACATGGTCAGGGTGAAGACGAGGTGAGTTACTATTGTACTGTTGGCAATAATCAGTTCCTCCTAAGTTGTATAGACTGTGCCTTGCCCTAATTGTCTATACTTCTGCAATTCCCATTTCTTTTGGCTGTACTGCAATTGTCTACTGCTGCTGCTGCTGTTTCAAGTTATTTCTTTCTCAGGCAAAAAGATGATCACCAGCAACCAGATGTAAAACGGAGGCTGGTTCTGCTGAACCACACGAATGTATAATTTATCCTTTTTCCCTTCAAAGTGGATTACTTGTTCTATTTATTATTTTTATTACATTTATAGCCTGCCCCACTGAGTAGAAGGCAATGTGGATAGACCTTCCACTCTTCATTTTAATCATCACAAGCACCCTGTGAGGTAGGCTAAGGAGCTTAAATCATGAGGTAGGTAAATCAAAATTACAACAGAATAATAGCATCTTTGGCTGGGACTTGTCACATGACATCCTTCTCCTTCTGTGAGTCTCCCAGTGGGAGACACTTTGGAAAGCATTTCTGTTAATGTCTTTCTTTGTAAAAGGCCTGTTCTCTCAAATGGCCTCCCACCAGGAGAACAACAGAAGAGGGACAACTTCATGTGATAAGTCTGAGCCAAAGATGCTATTATCCTGCTGTTAATTTTGATTTACTCACCTCTTGTGATAAGCTCTTGAGAGAAGGTGAGGAATGCTGCTAGTGCACTCTGTTAATGTTATTGCTTTGTGGGTCTTCAATTTGAATCTCCCAAGTCCCGCGCTCTAAATGATATCCCACACTGGCTATTGCTATTATATCATTCTGACATTACAAGTTCAGTCATGGAAGTGGCTTGTTGGGCAATTATAATGTGGAAAATGACCCCTTAATATGTTGTTTGCCAACTGTTCACCCACCAAGTGAGACTTACCTTCTTTAATTCCTCCTGAATGCATTTATCATTGTCTTCTGAAGATACACAGGATTTCTGATTCTCAGATTCAGTTCTAGGTTCTGACACCTGCTCTTCTGAAGAGGTTTCCCTACTATCACTCATTTTTGCAGCTAGTTCATATAATCTTGACTTCAGCTTTTCTTCTAAAGGGTCTGCCTTGGTTGGATGTTGTTGATCTTCACTACTTATGTCAGTTTCTGATAAATCCTCAGATGCCTTATATAATTAAAAAGAAAAGAAAAGGATAAAGCAAATGACATCTCAAGGAAAAGGAAATCAAAGTTGTATATACAAAGGCTGTTTCACACTGCAGGGGATCTATAAATGTATCACTTTGATGACTGCAACACAGGTACATAAGGAGAAATGGGTTTCCACTGCTGAACAGTATGTGCTTAAGACAAATCCTTTCTCTCTAGATGATAACAACCCACAGTTCCATGTTTGATCTTTTATCACAGCTTTTAAGTGCTAAATGATATGGTGTGTACCCAATTTCCCATGACAGAACAGGAGCATTACTGTTGTTACCTGTGTAGATTTTGTGTACTCCTCTGAGACATGCTGAATGTATTTTGCATCAGTTTACCTCAAACCCAGAATGGGAAACAACTTTCTCTTATTACAACTGTCAGGTAATTCATAACCTGCTACTTCAACAAATTAATAAAAACTATTTCCAGAAACAGTAAATGTGGCCTTGCTAAGACTTGGTCTGACATTCCCCTGTCTCATTCAAACAGAACATGATTGTCATGCCCCATATAGATAAATCCTCCTCAAAGCAAAATAGCCAAAATGAAAGGCCGCATCAGCTGCAATGGTCTGCATCAGAGGAAAAACATCCAGCTCCTTGCCATCAGCCACTCTCTAGAGACACTAGAGGCCAAAATATAGCATGAGCCTTCTAGAGAGAATCCAGTCACTCCTGGTGACAGGCAATTGGAAGCTGATTCTAAGGTAAAGCTACCCAGGACCCCAAAGGGAGAAAGTACGGAAGTCTGAATCAGACCAAGAAAAAGTGCAAGCTTCAAAAGAAGATGTATCAGGAACAGACTTTCCTGAGCAAGCATGTGTACATTTCTAGTTGCAGTTCTTGAAGAACTCTCCAAGTCAATGTTGAAGATATCTTAACTTATACCTGTCTTACTCCCTGCTCTTGACATTTTGATACCAAAATGCTCCATTGACTTCTCTTGTGGCTATCCCCTGCTATGACTGTCAAACCAGGAGAATCTGATCTATTTTTCAACCTTGGCTTGACTTCTCACCACCCCAATATCTACTCCTTTGAGCTGCCTTGTCACTGTTCCCTCTAGAAATAAGTCCTGGTCTGGTTTTCTGCACTTCAGTTCTAGCTATTCCTATGGGACTACTTCCTGGCCCAGTCCTATTGTTGTTGTGTGCCTTCAAGACATTTCTGACTTACAGCAACCCTAAGGCAAAACTATCATAGGGTTTTCTCAGGCTGTGTGTATGTATGATATGCCCAAGGTCACCCAGTGGGTTTCCATGTCTGAATGGGGAATCAAACTCTGGTCTCCTACTGGGCATGTATAGTCAGAGAACAGGACACCTTGTACTGGAAAATGAAGGAGACAAATGGGGGAGAGCACCCATATTTCATCCTAATCCGCCTCCCATCAACATATCTAAGACGGTATTGCAGCTATAAGCTCACAACAATGTGGACAGTCAGGAGAATTTTCTGGTGCTCAGCTTGAATTATTTGGAAACTATGGTCTTCTGCTGTGTATTACTTGGTCTAATCAAGGATGGTGAACCATGGCACGTGAGAGGACTGCTGTCCACATTGGCTGTGGCTGATGGGAACCAAGGAAAATTTAGAAAATATGCTTTAGTTGATGTGGAAAAGTTGCATAAGTTAGGTAAATTGTTCCTAATTTGTGAATTTGCACAATGAGTTTTGAAAGGGTTCAAATTTCAGTGCAGGAGGAAAACACAGAATCTCAGAAGCAAGGACAGAAAGAAAAGCAAGGCTGATTTTAGAGAAACTCAGAAAGGCAGAAGTTGAAAGATTTTCACATCTCTAATACAGAGCCACACAGAGAATCTGCAGGTAGAGAGAAGAGGGGACAGAAAGGTTACCCTGCTTGAAATATTTCCTACATTATGTTTTCATGGGCGGGGAGAGTGAAAAAAAGTCAGCAGTTCTGAGCTGGACAATGAAGTTCACAAAGACTGATACAAAGACATAATCAGCTCCTTGACAATGAGCATCACAGAACAAAACAAAAATGAGGATTAATTTGAGGCATCCATCTACACAAAGCATGTTCAAAAGGAAGTATTCCTGTTTTACTCTTTTTAATCCAGAATGAATTTAAATCTAGTCAAAAGTATCCAAATTTAGGCTGATACAATGGGCCTGGGTGAAGCAGATCTCTTCTCGTCTTCCATATGACAGGCACTCTAACCCCAAGTGTTAAAACACAAGGTTTGTGGTGGATGTGACATCAATGGCTATAACAATGGGTTGACTTCTGAGGCTTGCAGGAGAGTTGGATTCCCCCCACTCCAGTTCAGTTAAGGCACTGTTTGTGAACAGACATGCTCTGTCCATGGATAGCAAATCTTGGACCCACCCCTGTAAACTGAGCAGCTCTGTTCATTCCAGGCTCCAGCAACGGTCATTTTCACATAATTTTTTTTCCACATCTTGTAATTCAAATGTAATAGGATCATTAGTAAAAATATATGCTTGAATTAAAAATAGCTGTCTTAAAGCTTTTTATCTTCTGGTAACAACATTCATATGCACATACAATAGAGTTTTAAAAAATTCTCAGTAGTGCTTTGAGCATTGATCGTAAAAAGCCAGCCTCTGAGTTGGTTTGCTTTTTAAAACTGATTTCCTGGTCAGCAAATTAAGCACAAGCACCACCTAGTGGAAAGAAGGAACCAATCCTATTTGTATTTTACCAATTTTGCCAATATATTCTGAGACAACTGATAATACAGTTCTTAAGAAATGCATTCTTTTCTATTCTCCTGTTGGACATACAATGTTTTAAAAATAATAGCATAATTATAGCATAACAAAGCTTTACGACAATATCCAAGCAATTCAGAAAGACAGTAATATTCCACAATATGAAGCCTGTATTTCATGCTAAGTTTGCTATGTTGCTGGCTGTAAGTTATTTTATTTCACTTCTATGCTGTTTGAATATTTTAGCTTAGTTTCAGTGTTAAGAGCAGATAATCTGAAATGTACATACATTTAAATAATTTAAAAAGAGCTGTATTAATTGCTCACCAATGATGAATTTCAATCACCCCAGCTGAACACTTGAGGGGCAAGCTAACTATTCTGTGCAGTAGTTCATCTTGTAGCAATGTCTCCTCTCTGTTCCTTCTAGCTGGCTACCAAGAACCAAACTAAATGTGATTCTTACATGCATCTATGCAGGTTCTTAACAATGCAAATAGGATTGGCTAGGATGTGAAAATTACTGGGAACATGGCAGAATGGGAGGAAAGATTTAAGCCTTTGCTTCCTTGCTGTGGGCCTGAGGAAAATCCCTCCTCTGATCCAAATAACATTCTCAGAGAAGGGATTTTCCTCAAGACTGCAGATGTGGAGGAAAGTCTTAAATCTCTCCCCACCTAATCTGCTGTGATTCTGTTAACTGTAACATTAAAAAAAACCCTGCACAAAGGAAAGACACAAAATTACTGCCTCATCTACTCTGGTGTGTAAGCCAAGCACATGGCAGTAGTGAGTTCATTTCAATCATGGCTAGAGAGAAGGAAGGAGCGGGCCTGAGGAATGGCTACTATCAAGTCAGGTTGTACACAAGTGCTAAAGTCCTATAGTGTCAAACTGCTCACACAAAAGACCATTAGGTAAGTGATTTGACAGTTTTGCTGCTCACATGTGGACAAGTCCAAGACATCCCCATGGGAATAGAAAAGAAGTTATTATGACAAACAGCAGCCAGGGACCTGGGTCACCTGCTACATTCATATATTGCTGCTGGAGGAAGAGGTGACAATCCAGCATGGATCTCTCAGCCCCTAGAGCCAACAATCTCTTCTAAGCCTGGCCGAGGGGCCTTTGTAACATCCCTCACTCCCTTGGCTTCAAGGACCCCTCAGATCCAGGTACTGAAGAAATAGGTGGCTTTGGACACAGCTGGCCTTTGTTAGGAAATACATGCTAAAAGACTGAGCTTGATAGCAAACACTTGCGCCATTTCTACACTTACAGTGCTATTGTTCCACTTTAAACATCCACTGGAATTCTGGGGTTTGTAGTTTACTGAGGTCAAAGAGCTCTCTAGCTGAGAATTCTAAATACCTCTCCCTAAACTGCAAATCCCAGGATTCCACAGGATGTTAAAAGTGGAATAATAGCACTATTAACAGTGTAGAACAGAAATGACCTTAATGAGATCTTGGCCATGGCCTTCTGTCTTACAGATTACTGATTACTTCAGAATCAGGATATATCCAAAAGCAAGATATGGTGGCCATAAAAGCAATCTCTGCAAAAGCATGTAGGCTCCTAGGTTTAAGAGAGGTGGTGTTAGGGGAATACAGTTTCCCATTGCAGTGCTGGAGAAAGAGTAAGCATTATGATCAACTATCAGAAGTGTTCTCTTGTTCATGCCCTATATATTTCTAAGTCAATGGCAGAGAATGAAAGATCTTTTAAGAAGAATGAATACAATGACGTTATACCACTGCTTAGTTACGGATGGCTTCAGCATGTCATTACATTTATTTTTATTAATGGTATCTTTCCAAGCTCTGTATAAGGGAATGGAAGCAATCTGTCTTGTTTGATGGGGTTAAACTAAGTGGCAGATGAAGGGATAAATAATAGTGGAGACACACAAGGAATCAAATCAGATCTTAGTAACTGCAAGGCTAATTTAACCTGTTTGCATGAACTATTTATTGGGAAAGGAGGTGACTTTTGGCCAATTCTTATGCAGCATACTAATGTGATTTCTTCTTTACCTTACACATGACATCTTCTATGCTTCCCATTTCTCCTCCCCCTCACTCAGCTAAATATTATTTGTTATCTACTCAGTTATATACACATCACTTCCATGCTATTTGGGTTACCAAGAGCTAGGAAAGTATCCTGTTTCTAAAGTTGCTTCCATAACCAACCCATTTGGAGGGTGTGAGTGTGGGGCAAGATTACCAAGATTTTACACCATTACTCACCAGCATCAGGAAATCAGACTGCATGGCTTGTCTTGTAGGATTACTAAAATGCAATATGTGAATTAGCATACACCTTATGCTTTCTGCAGTGTCGTATTCTGCTATACAGAAACGTATGAGATTGGTTTAGCACCTTCTTTCCCAACATGTTGTCCTCAGGGACAGCTTGGTGAGGATTATGTGAGTCGTAGTATCGCATACCTGGAGGGCTCAAGCTGGGAAGGCTGGTTTAGCACCTTCAGCAGATTTGTCGTTGGCACATCCCTTTTAATAATATAAAATGTGTGTGATGTGGATTAACAAGGTGGGCCACCATTGACTCTGTTTAGAACTCTGCTGTCCCTCTCTACAGTAGATGATTGATTTGATTTGATACAGTAGATGAGTGATTTATTATAAGATAGTATATTGGATTAATTGAGCCTCTATTACCTGACTTGTGCTCAAAGTCTTCTTGTGGGTTTTTGTGCGGGTTTTGCCTTTGCATAAATCTTCGGAGAGAGCCTTGCCTTTCTTCCACCTCTTTGATCTCTTTTCGAGGTCATGATAGGTTTCCTCAGTCTCACTGCTGTCTGAATAATCTAAACTGGTAGCCTGTGGATTGAAGTTTACATCTAGTTCTCCATGTAAATGTGCTTTCTCCTCTCTGGACTTATTGTTACACGTTCTCCTTTGCATCCAAGGAAAACGGCTACTTCCCCTAGCCTCCCTTGAAGAATTGATGGATGATGTTTCAGAATCAGAACACACTGTTTCATTGGCAAATAGCCCAGATGAAGGGGAGGTCACTGGCTGGTGCAGTTCATTTCCACAAGCCCACTCAGTACTGCATGGAGAATCAGCAGAGTTTGATAGCTGCTTGGGCCTCCGGCGTAGCCTGTTCAAAGCCACATTCCAGTCATAGTCATCTTCACTATCTGAACCCATCTCATCGTAAGCGGACACAACACTAGATTCATTTTCCAAAGCTCTGAATACTTGGCTCTTTGGTTTGGCAAGCATTCGAGGATGAGGCAACGTGACATTTTGCAAGGCCACCCAGTTTCCATCAGTACTTTCTAAAACCGGAGGGAAAGCTAAAGAAACACAAGAAAAATAAACTTTCATGATTAGTGCATTTTATTACTTCAAACAAACTCATAACTGTCCTTGGGACTGACATGTTTCTTACTTACCAAAAAAAAAGGAACAGGGAATTGGCTGTTTTAAGCTACCTACTATTAACAAAGGATGGGCATTTATAAGAGACTTGTATCATTTGTCTTACAGTGGTGAAAGAGAAATAGACTAACTGGGATTTGACCCAGTAAGTCTGAAACTGAGTTGTCATTTTAGTCATTTTAATATGTTTCTAGGACAATGGATTCAATATAACCAAGTTGTGAATCAAGAGACATCTATTAATACAATTACTGGTTTCTTCAAGTTTTACATGATATTAGTGGTAACAGTGGGTTTGTATCACACAACATATGCACAGTGTTAATAGGCTGGAATCTGTGATTATTCAGGGCTTCCTGGTGTGTAGATATGGAGTTATAAACATGTGCATGATTGGCCTATACTTTCTCCCAGTGCATACACATTTCTTGCAGGGCTGCCACAGCTGATAGTGCAAACCGTCTGTTGGGATCTGACATTGTATGGGGGTCCAGTCAAGCAATGAGAACACCATCATCTTGCATGTTATCCAGAAGGGATCCTTGAGAAGTTTGCTGCTAAGCATGGATCACCTTTGCTGGATGAAATGAAATTCATACTGCTTTTGCAGAACTAACTCCCACTTACAGTGACCCTATCCTACAGTTTTATTCAGAGGAGGTTTGCCACTGCCCTCCTCTGAGAGTAGGACTTACCCAAGGTCACCAAGCAGGTTTCCATGACTGAACACTGATTTGAACCCTGGGCTTCTGAATTCTTAGTTCAACACTCAGACTAGTATACTACTCTGGCTATAAACAGAGCTTAGTCATGACTATCTTGTCTTACTGATTAAAATAGGCCTTTTCTAATCCTAAATCTGAGTCCAACCCAGATTACTAGAAGACTTTATAAATAAAACTAGAACCTTTACCTGTCAAAACATTAAATAGTCTTGTGTACATTAGCTACATTTAGCCATTTTATATTTGAGTAGATGAAAGTGAGGGCAATTATCATAAATTCCTGAAACTCAAGATAAAACATTTCACATGCACTGTTTATCTATTCATGATAGCACATAATTATGTAAGAAATACATAGCATGATATCTGTAATTGACATTTGGAAAATATTTCCCCTGAAGCATAAACATTACTAAAAAAGAAGGGGGAAAACACAAAATGGCAATAAGAAAATCTGTCAGGTTCCTAGTTTTGACTATGTATTTATTTAAATAATCACAGTCTATTTATGCTCAGAAATAGCTTCTTAATTCATATGCATTGAAAAATGCCTCAGGAGGCAATTCTTTCATTCTGAAATAGCAGAGTATTTTTCTAGGACAGAATCTTTTGAAGTGATCAGTGCTCGGATGGATAAGTTCACATAAGCATTAACTGCTTGTACTTATTTAGCCACCTCAAACAACATATGAACACACAAATCACTTTCTTAGGTTTTAGAAACAGCTTGTTACTGCAGGTTAGGCCTCCTTGGAGATAGCATAAAGATATCATTTTGATATCAATAATTTGGCTCTCTTCCACCACCCCTCTCCACGTATTTGTGAGGCCCCTGGACAAGCACAGAACTAGGCTTGGCCATCAAACAAAGACAATACAGGCAGGCCAGAAATAGCCAGATCACCACTTTAGGAGACCTCTCTGCAAACACCCTCATTATGTATGCACGCTGTTTACAAAGGACTCCCTGCCCTGAGTAGGCAACTTGGCAAGCTGAATACTCAACTGTCAAGCACTGAGCATTTGCATACTGGCTACCTCTTTGTCAATTCGGACTTAACTCAATCATGCTAAATTTTGACCTTTCCAAAGCTATGTCTCATGCCCGAAACTCATTGTTTTCCCCAAGTACAGAATAGCCTGCAGTTACATTTCTCCCTATAAAAACCTCTGATTCCAAGACCTTCCTCGGATCGCTCCCGAGTTCCAGACCTCCTTGCTGCCACTTTGCTTGGTGAGCTTCCCCTCAGCTCCACGTGCTGAGCCACATCAAACCCCAGCATCGCTCTCTATTCTTCCAGGCTTCAGGACAGGTTTCATATCACCGAATTCAACAATCCCTCTAAAAATCCCTCTATACCACTCCAACCTTTATTTTCCTTAGTTACTTGTATGATTGTGTGTTGCATACACTGCGTGTCTGTATTTAATAAAAATCTCAATTATTCTTATAACTTGGTTTGCTTCTTGACTTGGCCTGACCCCATAGATATTGGGTAAAAGATTCCGCTGCGTTGCCCTGCCTCTCACATTGCTAACTTGTGCTCTAGCTAATTTCCCCAAATTGAGAGTTAATTGAGAGTGCATATAGATGTCCCTCCCGGGACCCCCAGTAAACAGGGTAACAAGCTACCTGACTATATAGATAGGAGTAGATTAGAAAAAAGGCCACAAATATTTTGTGAGAGCAAGTTTCCACACGTATAACCCAAACTGGATGTGGACTAGTATGTACAAATGGATGCTTCAGTGTTTTCCTTCTATCTGCATCTGTTGCAATTAGGTATGAGCATGAGTAAGTAGTTTAGCTTTCCCCCCACATAAGGCTGGTCTTTCGATACCAATTCAACAGGATTATACCTTTTGGGGAAAGAGTCTGATCATTTCTCTGGGGTGCAATTCTTGACTTGTTTTGTCCTTGAGTGGTAAAGGAGATAACTTAAAATTATTCCTCTATATAACCCATGGTACAGATGGTAGGTTTTGTTGCAGGGGAGGGGAGGGGGTTGATCTCTGAGAAAATATATGTGTTCTTGATAGTATTTTTGTTGTCATTGTTCATTTCTTTAAAAAGCATAATATTGGAAAATACAATAGCTGCCAGCTTCTAATAAAAGTACTACCACTGTATGGCCAAAAACACAATCCAATTGTTAGTAGACAAATTTAATCAATGGGAACTTGATAAATCAACACTTAGATACATTCCATTAATCCAATATGTCTATCCTAACTGTGGTTAACAACAGGATTAGGCCTCAGGAATCAATCAGCCTGTTTCATTGTGTTTCTTGCATGACTGTAATTCTATGTGCTTAGCTTCACAAAGAAAAATAGAAGCTAGTTTTGCAGAGGCAATAATTTTGGGTAAAGTATACTGTATGCAACTTGCAGCAACTGTGACAGAGAGAAAACCCAATTTGCTGCTTTGGTCTTGCACTGAAGGCAAGATCTCTCATGGAGGTTAGAGAATCTTTAGGATGATGCCTCACTATGCTGAGAGGGCCAGTCACTACCAGAACCTCAGCAATGGTTAAATTTCTTCAAATCCCTTACCTGGCATATGAGTCAGACATTTTGTAGTTTGCATGTATGATGATAATTCAGACACTTTAGTTATGTAGGGTATTGGTTCAGGAGAAAATGTCTGCATACTGAACTTCAGAGAAGTTTGACAGAAAATCTGCAAACTTAGGCCATTTCTGCACTACACTCTTATAGCGCGATTATTCCACTTTCAACACCCTATGGAATCCTGGGGTTTGCAGTTTTGGGAGGGGCCGGCTGGCCCCTCCTGAAACTGCAAACCCCAGGATTCCATAGGATGTTGAAAGTGGAATAATCGCGCTATAAGAGTGTAGTGCAGAAACAGACTTAGTCAGAATCTTTTGCAGAAATGCTCTCTGTCTTTGCTTAGTCAAAAACAGTTTGTTATTTTGAACAGATGTTTCAAAAGCAGTAAATTTTCCACCAATCTGTGGATCTAATATTTCTTTACAACACCTTTACTTCTTCTCTGTCCCTGATTCCACTCTACAAACCTAGATTAATTTTCTACAGAACTAAGTACTATTAGGCAGGTATTACTATATTTTACTTGGTTCATTTAGTCGATCCACACTCTTCCAGCTGGGCAATGCAGATAGCCTGTGCTCTTTCTGCTTCCTGATGGGGCCTTTTGAATGTCTCCAGAGAGACTCCGGCATAGAAGATGCAAGGTCCATGTCTCTGCTTGAGGCTTCTTCAGTAGTCAGTGAGAATGCTGACTGAGACCTCTGTTAAAGAAAAAGATGGAAAACTACTTCATTAGCAGCAGGTAACAACTAATATATTCAAGGTTAATTATCTACAAGAGCAAAGATGTTAAGGGAACTCAGCAGGAGGGATTAGGAATACAATTTCACTAGTTCAGTTTCAGAATGTGAACAGTGTTACCCACTCATCGTCATTGTGAGAAAGACAAGAACTTGTATACTGGGAACTGACAGGGCTTTTAGATGTTTTAGACTACAATACATTCCTTTGCCACTGACTATGTTGGCTAGGGCCTTGGGGAAGTCAAAACAACTGGAGTGTCAAAGATTTCTCCTGCCTTCTGTGTAATGTAGGTTGTTACCAAGACCAGTTTGTTACACATACAATGGTAATGAGGAGAAAAAAATGTACTAGGTAACAAGGACCAGGTCCATGACATACTTGTGCCCCTTCAGGCTTGTGCCCCTTTCTGCTTTCCAGCCTGATAAAGCAGCCCCTGATATCTTACAGTTGTTCTGTGCTCCAATATTTCTTAAAACCAAATGAAGTAGCTATTCATGCTAATCACCAGCATGCAGTACCCCCCTCACATCCTCCCTCTCTTCCCCAGAAGGCTAATCAAGGATTTTCCTACACTGCAGGAGATTAATTATCCAACTTTACTCAGTCTTTCTTGGTTTGGCTATATTAACTCACCAAATAATTATGAACATGGTTGCAAGGAAAAGACAAGGTTGCAGGCATATTGATGAGTGTTGAGTAAAATCCAGAATTACAGTGCTTAAATTGCAATTCCCAAAATACCCTCCTCCTCAAAATATTCAACACACAAAATCATAAGTTTTTATATAACCACTTGAACATCATTGTGTTCAACTTTTACATTAATTTACATTCAGCTAGATAACAGAAAGGAGATAATAATTATGAAGAGCCAATGTCTTAGATCTCTACTGTAAAGCTGCACATGACAAAACACTATCTTTTCCCCTCAATATGATAGTCACCTTTTCTTGTGTTTGATTTGGGATTTGAACTCCCTGGCAGATTTCTATCACATTCAACACAGATCAACCATGTCAATAAAATAGATAGATACAGCATCCCTTCTCTGCAAATTTTATATTATTTACTCCAGCTGCATCTTTTCAATCATACTGAAGAACATCACAAAAACAAATTACTACAGCATTTCTTCTTAAAGGGAAATTGTTCCCTATACAAAAAGTGTGAGCTTTGCGTGAGTTTATTTAGCTATCATTGCCATTTTGACTGACAAGCTTTATGTGTTGACTTTCCTGGTGTTTTCTTTCAAGCTAACAGAAACAGCCTTTCTTTTCCAAAGCACAGTCTCAAAAACAAAACAAAATAAACAAAAACAGAAATCCACAAACCTGTATAGTCTTTTTAAGAACAGCATTCTATCTCTCTTTGACACTATACAATTATAACACTTTAATCCCAGCTTAATTATCAAAGCTAAATCTTATGGAACTGAGGATTGGCAGTTTGCACTACAGCTCTTCCGTAAGGAAATTTAAATGCCTTGCTAAACCACAAATTCCAGAATTTTATAGGATGACAGCATGGCAGTTAAAGTGAGAACAAAGTACAAATATTGTGGGAAAGATACCCCACTCTGTGGTACATATTGTCTATAATGTGTTAGAATACTACCTTCTGTTACATTTTATCAAATATAAATTTGTGTTTTGACTTACTAACTCATTTTGTTTTATATTTCCTGCCAGATAGTTCAAGTCTCTAGTCAAGTCACAAAAATTGTTCATTGATAATCAAATCCAAGAGACAGACATGATTTAGGAAGCAGAGTTTATCAAGAAATGGTCTGTATCACCCCCTATCTAACTGTGAATTGCTAGAAATCTGAATGCAAACAAATGAAAATAAAAGCACAGATCGTAGATCAGGACTGGGAAAACTGCAACTTATGGGCCTCATGTGGTCCACAGGGTTTGTAGCTCTGCAGACTCCCAGAAGGCTCCTAAAATCCTCTGAAATTCTTTTCTCCCCATCCCTCAATTAGATGAACACTTATTACTTTTTCTTTAGTTTCTGGCTAATATCCAGTGTGTGTGAATGTGTGTGTGCATGTAAGAGAGACAGAGAGACAGAGAGGGAGAATGCATGTGTGCAGCCTACTGGAGGGGTAAAATTGGATCCTTTAGCCCCACAGTTGCCCACAACTGCTATAGATTATGTTGATTCTTCTTATTATTAACTAAAAGGACATTTTAGAAGAGGATTACAAAAAAACAAAAAAACAAAAAAACAAAAAAACTTAGCAGCACCTGCTAATCAAAATATGCTATCATAAACTCTCTGGCACATATATTTTCTTAATACTCTTACAGTTCTGTTTCAAACAATAATGGTAACCACTAAGAGCAGCCAGTAAAAAAAAGTTCAGTGTTTCTCTGCATCTTTTACAGTAGTCTCCTCATTTCTTAAATGTGTGAACTGCATACATTTACAGTAGCTGTATTGTTTTCTCTATGGCTTTTTAGTTAGTCCCTGTAAAAGTATGGACTACTGTTGCTTTTGAATTTTGTTTAAAATGAACATGCCTTCCTTGGCATAACTATAAAAAAACAAGTTTCTAACACAATGTTTGGTTATTAACATAAATGACCTGCAACCATCAGATTCAGTATGAGACACCGTTAATTATCGTCATCGTTATTTAATATTTGCAAAAGTACCCAAGAGAGTTTGAGTGCTATATATAGATAAAAGTAACAAGTTTTATGCCCACAGGTTAATTACCCATCAGAAGAAGAAAGAATAAAAGAATATTGTATCCAATTAAGGGCTGCTCTGAATGTTCAGAAGAATCCTGCGGTGCAAACTTCCTGGGAGATCACTTCAGAACACAGGTGAAAGCAGTTTCCACATATCTGAAAGCCGTTCAGTTCAAAACCTCTTCTTAGATTAAAACACACTCCCCCTCCAACACCAAGTAGACCACTGGGATAGAATCTTTGCCTCAGATACTTTTGTTTTTGTTGTACATCGGGTTTCTTAAATACAAGAGGACACAAACACACAGAACTCCACTAACATTCTGAAGTAGTAAACTCAAGGAGAACTGGAGTTTTCTGAATATGTAGTCTGGGAAACCTCCCCTACTACCTCTTAAGTAGGAGTAACCACAGTAAGTACTTCCATTAAGTCCAATGTTGTGCTGAAATATGGCCTGAAGAATACCCCTGGAGAACTTTAAGACTATGTAAAGAAAAGACTGCACTACTTGCATACTGAGCCTAATTTGACAGGGAATTAGAAGAACTCTGGTTCTCTGGACCAAAACCAAGGACAGTATCAGGGACGAATGCGAAAAGACACTATTCGTATCCAAAAGGAAAGAAAAGCCTAATTGAAATAGATGGCAGTTGGAATTCTTCAAGCAGTTATGGTCAGAAGAGAAGCAAAAGTAAAAGGTCATAGAAACAGGGTAAGAATCCTGAACACAACTGTTCAGCAACTTGCACATAGGGACAAAGAGAACTATTATGGAAACCAAGGCAATGAAATAAAAGACAACAAAAAAGTTAGAACAAGAAATTTAATTCAAAGGATTCAAGAAATGCAAAGAAAACTCAAACGAAGAACAGGGAAAAATGTTTGTAACCAGTTACAAAAGTTAAAAAAAAATGATGGAAGAAATACAGTAAGGAGCTATATAAAAAAAGACAAAATGATGACAGGTTCCCTGAAGGAAGAACCATTTGAAGAAAGCAAAGTGGAAAAGGCTGTCAAAGTACTTGGGAGAAATAAATCACCAGAATAGATGATGTACCAATAGAGATGTTTCAGGCTGTAGAAACAGAATCCATTCAAATTCTAGTAAGTATCTGCTAACTAATATGCAAAACAACACAATGGCCCACAGTCTAGAATGTTCAATAGATATTTCAATTCCCAAGACAGAAAAGGGACACCAGAGCTTGTATTAAACATCGGGCTACGGCACTGATCTCCCAAGCAAGTGAAGTGATGCTCAAGAATTCATAAGAAAGGCATTTGCCACATACGGAGCGAGAAATGCCAGATGTCTAAGCTGGGTTCAGAAAAGAAAGATGCACCAGGATCATATTGCAAACATACATTAGATAATGAATGTACCAAAAATCAACTTGTGCTTTATAGATTACCACAAAGTCTTTTGTGTACCTGAGAAATTAGGGTTCACTCTGAAAGAAATGGGAGTGCCACAATATATGATTGTCCTGATGTGGAACCTATATTCTGGACAAGAGGCCACTGTCAAGATGGAATATGGAGAAACATATTGGCTCCATTGGTAAGGGAGTCAGACTAGACTGTATTTTATCACTCTGTCTCTTTAAGTTATATGCAGTGTTTCATACGGAAATCAGAATTAGACTCTGAGGAAGTCGTCACGAAAACTGTGGGAAGAAACATCAAAAATTTAAGATATGCAGATCACACCACATTACTACCAGAAAAACAGCAAAGACTTGGAACAACTCTTGATGAAAGTTAAGGAAGAAAGTGCATAAGCTGGGTTATATTTGAATATTAAGATGACAAATATAATGACTATTGATGATTTACATAACTTAAAAACAGCATAGTCATTAAGTGAAAAGGAACCTGTAGTCAAAAATCAGAAGACTAAGACTTGGAATGGCAGTTGTGAAGAAACTAGACAAGATCACTGAATGTAAAAGATTTATTATTAAATAATAGAGTCTGGACTATTCTGCACTTTGATTTAGCGACGGGGCAGAGCGTCCTCCGGCAAGGATGTTTGCACTTGGGGGTGGACTGGGTCCAGACTACTTTATATATGTCCGGACTTCAGCCCGGTCCAGAACGACCAGAACTGGTGGTTCGCCGTACTATTGAAAGACCGCTTAAAAGAGGTTTTTCAATAGCACAGCGCGCCCCAGTCCATCGCTGTGCTAATGTGTAGATTTGCAGGCTCGCACCAGCGCAAGGCTGCAAATCTTCCGGGGGCGGGCTTTAGGCTGGCGAGCTTCTCCGGTTGGTGGACAGCCTCCACCAACTAGAAAGCGCCGTTTTCATCCCTGGAGAAGTGTGTAGCGTGGGCACGCACTGCTCCGGATCAGCCTGGATCAGTGGAGGGAGCGCACCAGCCCAGTAAGTATCAGAACACCCCGTTTCCCCCCAAAGTGCGAAAAAGCCCTCAGACTCATCCAGGCTACAGTATTATTTATTTCCATGTATATCTGTGAAAGATGGACAGTGAAGAAAGCTGACGAGAAGAGAATCAACTCATTTGAAAGGTGGTACTGGCAAAAAGTTCAATAGATATCATGGGCTGCTAAAAAGACAAATGAATGGATCTTGGAGCAAATCAACCCTGAACTCTCACTAGAAGAAAAGATGAATAAACTGAGGGTGTACTTTGGACATATGATGAGATTACATGATTCACTAGAAAAGGAGATGCTTGGTAAAGTGGAAGGCAATAGGAAACAAGAGAGACTGCACTTTAGGTGGATTGATTTAATAAATGAAGCCATGGCCCTGAGTTTGCAGGGAAGCTGATGAGAGTGTGGCTCTTTGAGGTCTCTCTTTCATAGGATTGACAAAGTTGACCTGACAGTAAATAACAACCACAAACTACCTCCTCCTTTTTAGACAGAGGGAACCAGCAGCACTTTCTACAGCCGTATCTATGTGCACACATCTGCTTCTGTTATTTAGAAAGTTATACAAAAGGGAAGAATTATGCCCACCATTTCCCAAAGGATTGCGTCAGCATTTCAGTGCAAATTGTTCGAAGAAGCTCAATATTATTCTTCAGCCAAATCAGCCCATAGCACATATTTCTCCATCCAAAATGCTGTTCATGTCATGTTTCTGGAGAGATTTAAATACAAGTGTGTTGACTGCACCCTCACAAAGCCCTTGTGAAGCTGTTTCTTCTGGCCAATGTTGTTTTTTGCTTGGAGTTACAGCGCAAACAATCAGACTGTATTTTTTTCTGATAACCCAGAGGATAACTGAAATTGTGAAGTGTTAAGATCAACGGTGCGAACACTAGTAAGCCAAAAAGCTATAGACATAAAATAGAGTAATCAATCATGTCCAACACGGGAAGAAAACAAAAAGCAAAGGAAAGCTGAATTTGCTGGGTGGGCATTTTTAGCATAAACTGTCTCCATTCATGTCTTGCAGAAGATGGTCATTGGCTATAATAATTATCCTCTGAGACTCTTCTTTTGCTGGCAACTTTGAAGTGTTGGTTATTTCCATTCTGTTGATTGTTCTATTGATTATTAGAATAAGGCCCTTTCCGCACGAGGCAGTTAAAATGGGCCAAGGCGTCTTGGCACTGAGGTCGTCTGCACCTTGGGTAGGACTAGGTGCGGACTATTTAACTTAGTTCCGCACCTCAGTCTGATCCAATCCGCCCTCAAGTGGTTCTCCCCTGCACTAAGTAAAGACCGGAAAAATCAGGTCTTTACATTTTCTGGAACGCGCCATTGCGTTCCTACTTACCTGTGCAGATTCACAGGCTCACACCAATGCAAGCCTGTGATCAGCAGAGGGTGGGCTGTGGGCATGGCCAGCCTCAGAGGTTGGTCCACTCCCATGAAGACACCGGAAGCCGCCATTTTGAGCCAGAGCAGTGTGGATCTACAGACCTCGCACTGCTCCGGTTCGCCCTGCACCAATGGAGGAGCCCTGCGGAAGGGTTCAAGGGACAGTGTGCGTTACTTCGGACCCAAGAAGAGCCGGTAAATAACGGCACGGAGCGATTCACTCACCTCGTGTGGCTATAAAAACGGCACGGAGCGATTCACTCACCTCGTGTGGCCTCCGTGGCTATAAAAACTGAGGCAAATAACCTTTGTCTTAACGTGCTTAAGCTTTTTAGCCCCAGAGTCATATCCAGCAATAGCATACACACACAAAGCATTCTTCTCAAGCATATGCATGCACCATCTTAGTATGCTTTTATCCCAAGCAATCTCCACTGTTTACTGCTGCTGTTTACTACTAGCAGCAGGTAAGCAACACTCTTGGCCCTCCCCTGCAGACCAGCTGATCTGAAAAACCTAGATCCACAGAGCCAGATGACATCGGCAACCTAAGGGCTGTTGGCTGTACCTCCCCCACAATTTATAGTTATTTCAATTTTGCTCAGAAGAGGACCTGAAGCCCTCATTTAATGGGTGATTAGCTTATTTTGGGCAAAACTTACACCATGTAATTTATTCAGTGCTTGTGAGTGTTGAAAACTATCACAATAAATGGAAGCTTGAAACAACTAGACTTGCTAATATTCTAAAACAGGATTATCTACCCACATTTGTATCTCCTATTGTATACATCTGTACGGCATTTATATTAATGCTGAGTACTGACTTTATATACATTTATATATACGTATATATTAAAAGAGAGGAATTTACTCTCGTAACTCTTATGAAATGATTTAACATTGCTCAGCCTATCAGTCTGATATCCCTTTGTATTATTTATCACAGTGGCCAAATATGGATTTATTTACACTCAGATGTTCAGAAAATGCTTATTCAGAAATAGTATTTGATAATGGGATTCTATATTTGCCAGAATGGGCAGGAGGATGCAGTCAGAGATAACCTCTGATGCAATAAATTTATCACAGATGCAGTAAATTTGAGCAATTATTTAGAGCTTGGGAAAGTTACTTTTAAGACTAAAAATCTCAGAATTAACCAGCTAGCATGTCCAATGAGCAACAGGCATACTTGCTGGAGGATTCTGGGACCTATTTTATGCTCTACAGTTATTTAAATCACTGTAGGAAATATGAGATTAGGTCTATGAGATGAACATGGAATATGGAAGAAACCAGAGGCAAACATTAATTTGAAACTATGACATAAAAAATAACTGAAAAGTGCAAGACACATTGACTTGGACTAAAGCAGTAGATTAAACTGGTTCTAATGTACCAAAATTAGAATTATCAAAATTAGACATAGGTAGCCATTTATAAAACATAATATTTGCCTTTAATTTTCAAACAGCCCTGCAGCAAAAGCCTCCTATTTCCCAATGGTTTAGCGTGTAATTATGGGCCTGGGAAAGGGGATTACAGCTACCCTTTCCAAGGGGCAAGCTCAGATGAAGACTCAGATGGCGACTGATGGAGAGCCAATAAGTAGATCAGTTTGTGGATCCAACAAATATAGTCCAGGAAAATTCAGATTAAAAAATTAAGCCAGTGAGATTGAAGAAAAATGTAAAATACTGGTAAACTATGTCAGAGCCATTGTAAGAGATAAAATAAAAAGGAGGAGAAAGTTAGAAAAACCTGGCAAATCAAGATTTATTACAGTGATGTAGACTTGAGCTGACTGACTTGGACTACAGTCAGGCTTAAGTCACTTCAGTGACTTCACCTAGACTCAACTTGGCAATAAATGATGCACTGACTCAACTCGAGATTTATATATTTTTAGTGACTGATTTGCTGCCCTTGGTTCAGTAACACAACAAATTCATCTAGAAACCTTATGACTTTGAACATCACTTCCATCTCTTTTTGCCTACTGATCATATGATGATTTGTCTCAAGCCCAAAGTGTGGGCACATTTCTTAGAGGGGAACAACAAACAGGTTAGGCAATGGGCTTGAGGTGGGCATGAGGTCTGCTCAGCAGCCTATCCTGGCTGCATATCAGAGAAGCCTTCTAAAACTTTTCCTAAGAGCAGAAAACAAGACTCACCCCTAGAATGCAAGGTACATTTCTCAGAAGTAAACAGCAAATGTGTAAGGCAACAGGCTTGAGGAGAAAGTATCCTTCCTTCTAAAGCTTTTGAAGCTTCATGGGGAGTAAGAAGGATCCTATTCCCCACTTCTGAAAAATCCTCCAGCTTCAGAAATGGTAAGTAAGAAGACTCCTATTCACCACTTCTGAAGCTGCAGGTTCTTTTATACCATTGGCACAAAAAGCCTCCAGCTTTAGGAAGGGGAAGTAAGAAGGATCTTATGCCCCACTTTCAAAACTTCAGATGGCAAAATCACAAATGTGGAGGACTGACTCTGTTTAAATTATTAAAACTAACTTTATTTGTTCAGAAATTCTGGAATATAGGTTGAGGTATAAAGTTGGCTCCCAGACTTGAGACTTGACTTGAAAGTATCTTGCTAGGACTTGAGACTTGACTTGAGACTTGGAGTAAAAGACTTAAATACATCACTGGTTTATTGAGAGCTGTTTAGAAGGCCAACATTTGTTTTAGAAAACACTAGTTCTGTTCTGTGTAAAAATCACAAATAAACATCCAGATTAGGATGAAAGAGGATCTCTCAAAAGAAGTAAAAAGGTTAATGAGAGATGTGCAATAAGCAGTGGAAGACTCAGCACCGGAAAATCTAATTCACTGGAATCAACAATACATGAACTGAAAAAAAAGTTACCTTTATGTTTTAGAAAAATGAAGCAAGTGGCAACACATACAAAGCATCAGGTAAAAACATCCAAGCTTGTATACATGTGAAAAAGAGAACTGAAGCTAAGATGGCTTTCAGAGAAGAATTGAGTCTTCTCCCAAACTGAGGGAAAAAAGGTAAAGTAAGCTGCAAAGGCTTCAGAACAAACAATAATCTGCTAACAAAAGTGGAAATGAGCTAGAATTACATAAAAGGAGAACAAGGCAGCTCCACTCCTTGACTGCAGATGCTTTTGTTCCAACAACATACCTATTTTTCTTGTCTTCTTACTGGTCTCTTTTACCTTATAAGTAAACTTTAGTTTTGATTGAGAGACAGAAGGCCAGGGAGACATGTATATCACCCACATCATTTTTCTTTACTGCTTGGAAGCAGCATTCCTTTGTCTTGGAGCAAACAATATGATCTACAGTGCTTATCAGCAGTACAGATTGGGCACAGAACTACTGGAAGTATTCTACTTTGTCACTTCTTCATACTGGTTCATTGTGTTTTAGCTTGGCCAATGCTTAGATACCATGCCAACAATATATCTGTTTCCCCCTCATTCCAGAATCCAGAAGTTTGGCTGAAAAAAATTTCTCTCTGGTCTTCTCACAAGAAACCAAAAGTCATGCTGTTTAAAACAAAACCAAAGATTTTCTTAGGGGCATTCTACAGTCCAGCCACATGAGTGACTTAGGGGCATTCTACAGCCCAGCCACATGAGTGATTCAAGTTGAATTCTGCACACTTGCGTGGGGCTATGCACAACTGAATACAATGGGACTTGCTTTTGAGTAAAAAGTCACTAATACTCTGCAAGGTTGCCTCCAGACAGATTACTGCTTCTGGGTTTTGTTTTGTTTTTAAAGATGGCCACCAGCTTTGTTTCCAGGACACAAATTTAACAGAGATAAAGTTATATAAAGAGGAATGCTAACACTAAAACCAAATGAGCCCAATGCTTAGTTAAATATTGTAAGGCACTTTAGCACATTGTCCAATAATGTCCAAATAACAAAAAAAGGTTCAATGAAAATAGATGAAAATCAATTTCTGAGATGTTGCTTGATACTGGATGTGACACAGTATCAGGGCATGACGTGGGAGTGGGGAGTGAGAGAAACCCAGTGTATTTCAAGGGAAAGATTGGATGCAAGGTGGATGGAGGTACAATCCAAATAGAAAGGAACTGGAAATTCTGGATACTTCCAGAGACTGTAATTGTTTTGCCTCAGGATCGCCATAAGTTAGAAACGACTTGAAGGTACACAAAAACAGCAACAACAATCTTACCTTTCTTCCAGATATGAGATTCACGGTGACTAACCAAGTTTTTTCCAAGTAGGAGAAAAAAGCCATACAGAGGTACGTTCATACCAGATATGCTTCAGAGTGGGTAGAGCAAGAAATAGCCCCCATGAAAGATCTCAAAGCACAGATAAGCTTCTTTTGGAAGAACAGAGGCATGCAAATAGCCTAGATCCAAGTCATATAGAGGTTTATAATTCAAGGGTCTGAATTATTTTCCAAAATGGATCAGTAACCATTTAATCAATTGTTAAAGTGAGTAAAATACTCCCTGCAATAAACCTCAATCAACAGTCTGATGGCAGCATTCTAAAACAGCTGCAATTCCTGAAAACTTTCTGAATATTTTCCACATAGAGTATGTTTCAGTTGTCCAGCTGGGATGTAACTAAGGCACATGTTATCATAATAAGACTGATTAATTGATTGATTGATTGATTAAAAAGCACATTCAGTACACTATCCTCAGCTGTACAGTCATTCTCTTGGCTACCATTTATAACTTCATATCCAGGCTCAGAACTGAATTCAGGACTATATCCAATCTGAGGCTTCCAAAGAGAGTATGATCCACTTCAGCATAGGTTGACCTCTATTCCCTGATCCACCGTTTCATTACCAAGGACACCTCTGTCTTGTTTGGATTAAGCTTCAATTTGAACTGATGTAGTCCATCAGTGACAGCAGCCAGTAGTTTAGAACTCAAGCAACTGCCTTGGATTTAGATGGAAATGAGAGACAGACAGAGATCAGAGTGCTGATGGCACTGAACCCCAAAATGCTGGACAAGTTTTCATATATTTATTAAAGAACACTAGGCTGAGGGATGCTACAGCAGGCGTGGGACTAAGAAGGAGCCCAATGGTGCCATGTTCTAAGAATGGCCCTGCAAGGGGGATGGGGAGCCACTGTAAAAGAGGGCTTCCAACTCTCATCTCAAACAGAAACCCCAGAAGGATCGCATGGTCTATGACATCAACAGCCACCAAGAGTTCCAACAGAACCGGTAGGAACACACTTATTCTGTCTAGTTCCCAGTGTATATTGTCCCCCAAGGATTCTGTCCACCAAAACCTTTCTTTAACTTATTTTAAAGGAAAGAACTGTAATCACTTTATCTGAAGCACACTTTAAAAACAAATCGTAACAGACCCAAGTATAAAGAGAAAAACATCTTATTGGTCTACTCTGCAAATTGTGTGTCCTTCTCCAGTTGATTGATTTCAGTTGTTTCCTGCAGAGAAAAATCTACCTCAGCAGGTGGCAGCAGCAGCAAACACATGGTTCCCCCATGCATTACTTATAATCTAGGCCAAAAGTGTTACGGTGAATCTGCCTGAGTCAAGACAGCAGTCTTTTCTGGTGCTGCAAAATACAATTAAGGAGATGCAAAAACAGATAGTTTCATCTGGCAAAGCTCATTCTTATTTCAAAAAGGAAAGGAATCACAAAAGCATCTTGTAAGAAATAGGTTCTTACATAATGACTTTCAAAGCTGTTGAGGAAGAACTTTAGCTAAGTGTACTCTCCCCTACATTTGTTTGGTTGTCATTTATTGTTACATATAAAGAGGGAGATTTATCTCTTCCCATGTTGTCAATATGAATTCTTTAAAAAAAAAGTTTCCAACAGAGAACAGTTTACCAGTCTGGCAAGAAACAGAAAACAAACACAGCAAACAATGGAAATCTGAAGTCAGAACCAATGGTAGACAAACTATAGGGAATTCCAGAGACATGAGCAAATTAACCACCAGGAAACTAGTAACCTGGAGTGTTGCTCCAAATCCTTTGTTGAGGACTCAAATGGTCCAACAAGGTTGTATGTCCTATTAGACTTATCTCTCTTTGTTTTCCTCAGTTGATGTAACTGTGATCTGTTCCCAAAAGCTTATTCTTTGCTATTAGGTCACCTGTTTCTGCTGGGAAGGGTCTGGTTGTGAAAACCTCATATCTAGGACTTCAAAGGTTTCTAGGAAAGAGCCAGAAGCGTCTGAAATTTTGGTCAACAAAAGTTAGTTATTATCTCTTCTCCTCTTCACATGTTGATATTTCTGCCAAAAAAGGCTTCCAAAGTAGCTGCTGCTAGAAACAGTCAAGGGAGAAGCTATCCCTCATTTTAAATTTTCTGATAGTCCTGCTGCTATAGAAGTATCTGAACCCTGATATCTGAATCCTCAAGAGAGGATATGGGATGTATCAACAGCATCACTGGCCCCCTCTGAACCAAAGTCACTCCCTCTGTGCTTTCCATACTAAGAAGGACTGTATCATGTCAAAGGCCCAAGCAACTGTAAAACTGAAAGTTGAAGCATATTTTCAGGCACTTATGATATATTATGTAAAACCAAGAAATGTTTCTCATGTCAGTAATTCTTAGTCATTTGAATTCCCTCCATATAATCAGGCAATTTATCTCTGGCTCATGAAATGATTAAAAAAATACTCCAAAGGACTATTATAACTAAATGAAATATCAGCTATGTTTAAAAAAGCACATGCACAAAACAGGCTTAAAACTGGAAAAGTATCCCTCCGAGGTAGCATTGGTACTATAGTGTTTGGGGATCCCCTTGGCTTAGGCGTCAGCTATTCTCACTGAACAATCAAACTGCAAAGATAAAGCAGGTAGTAATGTCTATCTCCCAGTCTGTGGAAAAATCACCCAAGCCAGCTCAGAAAGTCTGCCCTGCTTTCTCACCTCCTGGAACTGGATCTTGACTGCTTTTCCTAATTACTGAGTTCTTGGTTTCTTGACTCTGGATTGCTAATCACTTTTCAGTGAATTCTCTTTTCTCCCAGTGAATTACAACTGTCTGTGATATGAGATTCTTATTCTGATAAAATGTTAACCAGTATACAGTGGGCCCTCCATATCTGCACGGGTCCTATTCCAGGACATCCTTCCTCCTGTGAACGGGAAAAATACTCACATCCCACGTTATTAAATGGTGGTGACTTGCATGTGGATGCTTCAGTGTGTCCACATGCACATCATCGCCATTTTAAGTATAGGATGTGATGCTCCACAATTGCTTAAATTTGCAAATCCAGAAGTTGCTTATATGGAGGGTCCACTGTATCTCTATTTCACTGACAAATATTGGCCCTTTGCAGCATGATCATAGACCACAGCTTTGCATAAATACTCTGTCAACAACCTCCAGGGATCAGTACTTATGTTCATTTCTCCTAAGAAGGAGGGAAAACTAACATCCCTTGGTTGATTGATCTCTTCTTTAAAAAAAATCACTGTGAATGTCCTTAGCTACATAGATAAAATTGTGGATACATGTACCTGCTTTCTACTCCATGGAGCTTCAGCCAAAAAAGATAATTAGACTACGGTTTAAGTGTTGCAGTGTACTTATTTTTCAGAGAAAGAAAATATTAAAAAATGTTAGAAATAAAGAGGTATTTAAGCAGCATGATTTCACAGAAGAAAAGATATATGAGGGTACAATTTTGCATGGCAAGGGGCTAGACTGGACGGCCCTTGTGGTTTCTTCAACTCTATGATTCTATGACTTCCCAGACAAAACAATATTTCTTGGAATGCGGTACTTCTCACTTTTCTGTGATTACAAAGTCTTCTGCAACAATGTTCTGCACTAACATTACTTATAAGTCAACAGCCCACTACAAGAGAAGGATAGGGTATATACTTCACCTGAACAAACATACATTGTTACATTTTATCTTATACCGCTAGCAATCTCACTGCTTCCACTCCTAGTTCCACAGAAATCAAGCAGGTCTGAAATTAATTGCTTTTTTTAAAAAAATGTGCATATAAAACAGAAATATTCCTCTCTATTTACAAACATTCCCATTTGAATTCACAGCACACATACTTTTAAGTTTACTGAATTCAAGATTAACTCTGAATATCTGTTTCAGTTCCACAGTCATTGGTATTAAAATGGCCATTAATGTAAATGAACCTATTATTCAACAGAACATCTTATGCTACATTAGTGTGCTATGTCAGGGCTGTGTGAAGTTACAACTAATGAATATGACTGGAGCATCAAAAAGTAATAAAGTTTTTGTAATGAAGTCAATATGTAATTATTTGCAGCCTAAAAATTAGTCCTAAAAATATCTAATGGGCCATTGCCAGTGGAAAATAAATGTGTGGAATAAGTACATTGCTTATGCACAGGCTTCTGCTTGAGCTCCAGTCTCTGCTAAGTACCATCTTTAAATGGAAAGTAGACAGTACTCTGACACAAGATTCACACACAGAGCACTACAGCTAAAACTTGGAAATATTTACAAAATATATTTACTAAATATATTAGAACAGACATCAATAAACACAGTATTTTTATGTATCTGGGTACTCTACAATAGAATTAAGCTAATATTTACACCTACTATGCTGATGTTAATCAGTTTAAAACCAAATAGCTTGGACGAATAAGGCTGTGCTGTAAGAATGGGCAAAATGCATGCTTTGGGGATATTTTCTGTTTCTAAAGAACATAGCTGACACTTGCTCTAGCAGTGTTTAATTTTGAAGAGAATCTACCTCTCAATGCAAATAGTGCAAAAAATCTTATACTTAGCCATAACCTCTCTCAGCTGTTGCTAAGTGCTTTAGATTGGTGACTTGTTATGTGTTGCAAAACAATGAGGAAATGTGTTAGTCAAATTATTTTGCAGGGGGTAAATAAGGCTACTAAGATCTGAAGTAACACTTGAGCCAGTGAATTTGGAAAAAAAAAAAATCTTCATGGTTACCAAGCCAGACATGTAAGGCAAGCTAGATGCTAAGATCATTTAAGCCCTACACAATAGTAATCTAAGCATATTTACTAATCCACACACAAAGTAGCTCTGCTCCTCCAGTCCTCAGTTCTATTACTCTCCTTATGTGGAGAATGATGAGTCTGAAGAGAAGAGTTTCCCCTATGTGTGGACATTCTTCATATGATCAGGAACAACAACAACAGAATGGTCTCCAATTGCATGGAGAGCATCCATGCATAGGTAAAGCTCTCCCATTCATATTCATCTCTCTCCAAGTAAGGAAAGACACGGAACTGTGAACAGAGGGGCAGAGTGCTAGCACACAATAGCATGTGTATTTCTATACCGCTTATCAGCTAAGTGCTCTCTAAGTGGTTTACAGTGTTTTAGCTAATTGCCACCAACAAGCTGAGTACTCATTTTAACGACCTGCGGAAGGATGGAAGGCTGAGTCAACCTGGAGCCCTGCAGGATTGAACTCACAACCTTGTGGCTGCGGTACCAGCATTTAACCACTGCACCAACATAAATATATAACAGTTATATAAGACGTTTATCTCAAAGTCTATCTGCATTTCACAGTTACAGTGGTTTGATGCCACTTTAACAAATGTGGCTCATTCCTATTTTATGCTGAAATTTGTAGTTTTGTGACGTATAATTCTCCTTAGAGAGCTCTTGGGCTGCAGTTCAGGGCACTACAGCACTCTGGTAAAGAATACCAAATACCTATAAACTTATACAGGACTCCATAGGATGAACTGATGGCAGTCAAATTGCATGAATCTGTTGTAACTGCATCATGCAGGTTCATATTTTCAATATTACACATTTATGGGAAAGAAGCGGCACCTGTGTATCAGCTTCAAGGCAATTGCTCCAATGTATACCAGCTATGAGTCTAGCCTTTATTAGCAGTCAAACCAGACCTTATGCACCAATGAAAACCTGGTCTCGCAAGTTAGCTTTGCGTTGTTCAAATCAGCATTTTATTTTTTGACAGTACTATGCTTGCTTTATTCCCTTTCTTGTTCTTGGCACCGGTTTTAAGAATCTTTTCAGTTTCCATCCTTGTCTTCTCTTGACGTGTTGCACTCAGAATAGCACCCATCACAGCAAATCACAGCATACTTCCTCCAAACACCCCTTTGACAGTAAAACCCTATAGGGTTCAAATTTTTATATGCTCTTATGCACACAGCCACAGAAATTCACACAACTAAAAATAGCTTGCCAAATGCCTCAATAAAGCACTCTCCTGGTATGAGAGATTTTTAATTAGGCTGTTAAAGTTTCAAAATATCTAACAGTGTACTGAATTATTATTTCATCGAAATAAAGCTAATAAATATGTGTGGAAATGGGAATATGAAGAACTGGCAACTTTCCAAGTTCTTCTTTTGGGTTATAAAGAAGAATCATTTAAAAATCATGTTTTGATCTCTGTTTTTCCCCTACTAGGTAGGACTAACCCTTACTTAATTTTTTCCCCTCTAATTTATGTCTGCATGTTTTGATGATTTCTCAGGGAGAGGGGAGGAAATCATGAGGTCTATCAAAGCTGTTTTTATAGCTTGTGAGCCTTTTCTGGAAAACAGCCTCAGGAGCCTCAGTGTATGGTTTATCACATTGACTCTAATATGAAGGGTGTCCAAAAATTATCTTTACAATTTAAATTCTATATACAATTGAAATTTAAATAAGAATAATTTTGAGACATCTATACTTTCCATCCCATATGTTGATAAAGCAGCTAATATGTTAATGAAAGGACTATATAAACTATGCAATTGTATTTTTTTATAAGAAATAGTCACAAAAAAGGCAGGTTACTATTTTAAATGTTACATCTCACTGTAACTGAGCCCTGTGCCCAGTTATCCTGCATTTATTCAATATGAGCTAAATATCAGGATCCAACGAACAAAGGCTTTCTTTATCAGGGCCAAAACCAGGATTTATTTATTTATTTATTTATTTATTTATTTATTGCTTTTTCATCTTTTAAATAAGTCCCAATGGCAATCTCAATCACCATCTTCTTCTCATAGCCCACTAGGTTTTAAAAATGGTTTTCCATGAGCATGAGGAGGCTGATGTTCAAGGAAAAACAAGCCTCTCCACTGCCCAAACTAACTGGATAGTTCTGTGAACATTTACCAATGTCCCTAAAATACAATGGAGGGGGAGGACAAGTTATCAATTGTTGTATACAGATATCTATACTACAGACTTTCTTAAGTGGGTGAACCTTCAGTTTAGCCCATATTCTTAACCTAATCTGATTGGCAAATTTCTGTTTTCCCTCGGAAGCATTTGAAAAATAGATCTCATTTTTTTAAAAATTGTCTTAGTTGTTTATTTCAAGCCAGCAGTAAGCTGAGGTTTCTATTTATGTCACTGCTACACTGGCTAGAAAGATACGGGCTACTAATATGTTGTAACATAATGCCGTAATGCATTCAGTCATGTTTCAAAGTGGGGAAGTTTAGACAAGCAGTGGGCAGAATTACATGTTACTGCAGGTGGCCACAGACCTCTTGTCTCTGGTTTGTTTATTGTAGCATCTGATCTTGGCACTTTGACTTGTCTGCCTCTCAGAAATCCAGAATTGTAAGCCAAGAGTAAGCCATGGCTTGCTGGGGGAGAGAAAAGCTAGGATCAGCTTTGGATAAAACAACAAACAAACCATCACAGACAGAAGGTCCATAGTTTGTTTAGCCGTATCTCTTTACAGTGGGAATGATCAGGCAGTGTACATCAGCATCCTACCTCTTTTGTTCCAAACAGATTAAATTACAAACCAAATATCTTTCAACTTTCTAATTTCCATAAATAAATGTACTCCTATGTGATCCTTGTTCATTCTAATTATCAGTTATTTTGTAGAGTATGACACCAATAGGTCAGAGAGAATATAAAACCTGTTATAAGTGTCAAACCATGAGCACAAAACATTGCCCTATGGATTAAGGGCAATATGCATATAAACCAGCAAATGGAAACATACTTGGGATTGTTACTTTGATCCCACTATTTTCAGTGAGACTGAAGTCCATCCTAAAAATTATCTGCCAAGTACATCAGAGTAATGTTACTGACATGACAATATAGCACTAAGGTTTTTTTTAACACTGCAGCAGAATACAAGTTTATAAGATCCACTCATGTAGAAATAGAGTAATCCTCATGAGTAATATCTTCTAAAAAGTAGTATCATGGTGTGCATTTTTTGGTCTTGCTCCCTTGGTTAGTTTCTCTGTCGTTTTGCTTTGTTATTTACTGCATTTACTATATTTTAATGATTTAATTATGATGTTTTGCATAATTTTATTAATTGCTATGACAGCCTGAGGAGAAGACAACTGAGGCTATTATTTTAAATAAATAAATCCAGGAGAGTCTGGATATAATAAATCAGTATCAAATATTCTTCAAAAGAAAATACATCATTCAAAGAAGTGACAGACTTTTTTTCTTTTCCCTTTTTATTTCTCTTTATTCCTTAGTCTTCCTATTTCTCATTCCTAAACTCGTCACCTTTTATTCTTGCTTGTCACAGATTCTGAAATTGTCTTTCAATGTATAAACTCTTTGTGCCAGGAAAATAACCCAAGGGATACACAAATAAGTCTTAAATACAACATGAAATATGCTCTATGATTATTAAATTTACCTGGGGAAAGAAAGCAAAGAAGCGATTTCAAAAGCCAGCATTTTAAATTGAATGTTGAGCTGACACCTTAAAATCTGTGAAATAACTCACCAAGAACAACATACCAACTGTGGGAGAAGTATTTTGCAAAAGCCCTAATTTTTGTCCAAGCGAAATCACTGGATACTTGCCAATTCTATACCCTCAGATACAAATGCACAATCTACCAGTGCTGCTCAGTTCTCTTCACCATTAAGTGCTCCTGTACTATTTTGGTTGTTTCCAGTAATCTGACTCTTTCTTGGTTGATGAACAAAATCAGGACATAGCTCATCACCCTTTCTATAGAACAATGTTTGCTTTCTGGATTGTATGTCAGTTTTCTACATTTATTATCATTCAAATTTCCAACTTGCACATATGTTCTTTGAGTCAACATGCCACTTTTCACATGCAGCTTGACTGAAGCATAATTGTCAAATCTGATGGCTTACCCATAATGTGTATGACCCCCTACGACTCCCTGGGAAAGTCAGCATGCTCTGATCCGAAAGAGTAATGGATGTCGGGCCACTGCTGCTCCTAGACTGAGGCCAGTCAGTTCCAGCCTCCACTTGCTCAGTTTTGTTTTTCTGCTTTCTTATAATCTGCAGCAAAGTTGAAAGGGAAACAAGATTCGGTTCATTCTAAATCATTAACACTGGAGCCACACCAACCTGGCTTGGAGCAAAGTCATCGGGATAGGTAATTAAACCCTTAGTATTGTCTTTCATTTCTGCTCTAGCTCCTAAAAGCCTAGTTTTGGCAGCCTACATATATTTCTACCATTGTCTGGATCTGCCATAATTAATGAAGAGCCCAGGAGAAAATTGTATACTGCTAATAATGATTTTTGTTTGCACTGAAAACTTATTGCATTTCATTCCCAAACTTAGTTACATGGACAGGGAGTTTTATATGAAACACAGGAAAAGGGTTAAAACTTTAGCTATTTATGATATATAATGATTGCATAGCCATATTCAGAAAAATAAATTTGATGGAAGTATTTTATAGAAGTACTAAAGGTATTTCAATTTCTTACATGAGTTAAATATAGGAAGGTGAATACAGCCAGCATAGTGTAGTAGTTTAAGCATTGAACTACAGCTCTGGGAGCCAGGGTTCAAATCTCTGCTCAGCCACAGAAACCCACTGGGTGACCTTAGGCGAGTCACTTTCTCTAAGTCTCAGAGGAAGGCAACGACAAACCCCCTCTGAACAATCCTGCCATGAAAACCTTGTGATAGGTTTACTTTAGAGTTGTCATAAATTGGAAATGACTGGAAGGCACACAACAACAGCAATTAGCACAGCTCTGGTAAGATCTGTATAGCTGTGTCATTCCGTTTGACCCTAGATCAGCAGCCCTACTGTACTGCAGTCAAGTTATGGTAAACATTTTCTTCCTGCTTTTCCACTATTCTCACATGTTATGAGAAAGAGAGATTCCACTTTTGAATGTTAAATTTTATATCTCCCTTTAGGCTTTGTGTGTAATGCCTGCTGAAACCCAACCACATGTCACTTTACGGTGATGAGCCTGCATTTCAATGCAGCGCTGGTTTCCCATATAGAGCCAAAATGTACCCAAAGCAATTTGGAAATACAGGGAAAAAAATCTTTACGGGCCTAGTTCATCATGTGAGGAACAAAGAGTTACAACAGCAGCATGTTGGCTGAAATGCATGGCAGTTGTAGCCCAAAACATATGGAGGGCACCAGGGTTACCTTCTTCCTATGTAACATATCTGATTCCTTCTTCTTATCACTGCTGCCAGGTTGATAGTGATTTCCCCCCTATATTTCCAAATCTCACCCATTTTACCTTTCAAGTCAGTGCTGTATTGCAGTGATTAGACAGCATGGAAACTGGATTTCCACATAATGACTTATGTAAAAAAGAAAAACAAAACCCACAGAATAATATGGAATCTATCTTGTTTGCCCTCCAATAGAAGAAGAAGCCCCTTTTTATGAGTGGTGTGAAGTTCAGAGTGGTCTCCAAAGACAGTTGTCATTATTAGGGACAGAGACAGAAAGCCTTGGAATTGTTACAGAATTATTTATCTTCTGACTTTTGCAGCTTCCGGTCAGGCATATTACAGAAGGAAGCAAGCCAGTTTCTAATTAAGCCACATCCCCAGCACTGTATAACAATCATGAATATGAGCTGAGAGCTGAGAATTCTCTCCCTCATCCAAGACCTCACGAAGAGACCTATTGCAAACTATAGTCTCTCAGTCTAGACAGATCCTACTTTTCTCTGGCAGCTGTTGATCAAAATTAAGGGGCTGTTTTACAGATCTTTGAGAAACCATATGCCAAACTCTACACAAGTACTGATTATTATTAAAATGTTTCTATGAATTATCTTTCCTGGCAGTAAATTCATCCAGAAGGAATCTCTTGACTCATACCTTCTGGACGATGGTGGTAGCAAGTTCTTCAATGAGCTCTTCCTTATGGTCTCGCAAGTAACAGGCTTCATTCTGTTTATCCTGTGCAAAAGGGATGGACAGATGGGCACTCACACACTTATTTATATGCAGTTTAAAAGTCAGCCTTAAAAATGTCTTAACATTCACTCAACAAAGAAAAATTTCACAAGTGCTGGCTGCTGCTAACAAAGCCATACCTGTTAAACCGTACATTGGAAAAATTAACTCTTCCAGCCTATAACTCACAGAATCTTTTAGCTAGCCAAGCCATTGCCCACATTTGCTGGGGAATTCTGGGAGCCGTGGCCAAAAGTAATATTTCCATGCTCTAATCTGATGTGCCCAGGGCCTCCCTTGAACTTGGACAGCTCCAGGGCCCAAGGCTTAACAGGTCCAGCTGTTTTTGAAGGGCAAACGAGAGCAAAGGGTTGCCATTACAAAACACCATAATTTCTGAGGGTTTTTTTCCATCAAGAAGATATGCTGCTGCAGTAATTTGTGCTGTGATAATGAGAATACACCACCAGCTTTTAAATAATGCAATGAAATACGCTGTGATGGTTAAGATCTGAGTATTTTGCTGTTGCAGTGCTCTAACTAATTAGGCAGGCAGTTTTTTTTAAACAAAAACAAACAAAAACACAGGGTGAGATTTTCACCAAAATAATTGATATAGCCAAAATATTTTTACCAAGCTGTTGTTACTGTACATCTCTGCTTTAGAGATAGCTTCTTCTATTGCTTCTTCTGCAACACGCAAGGCTACGGCAAGAGTGTCCATCATGCTGTGTCCTAGGGAAAGTGTGTATGTAGGATTATGAGAAGGGGAAAAAAATCTTTCCATTTGCCCTGCCCCCAGAAAGAGCAGTTTATGAAACTTTGACAGCATTATACCACAGTTAAAATCCCACAGGTATACCACAGAATTTTCAAAGCAGGAGAGATAGGCCAATATGATTCTGCTGCCATTTAACTCTCACAGAAATAATGAAAGGTTAAATGGAGAGACTCCAAGGTCCTCAGTGAGTTTCATTCTTCTGTGCAGGGAAAAATTTTTAAGATAATTCTATGTGTAGCTTGTCTTCATGTACATTTACTTTAGCTGTGATCTGCTATCCAAAGAGAAAAGCTAGGTATAAATATTAATGAATATTCAGTCAATCACACATAAGTAAGTAATGGTATTGTTATCACAGTTATGATATGTCAAGGTGAGAGCACTAGATATCCTTTTGATATCAAATAATTTGGCCTTTGCTTGACCTTTCTCTGACACCCTACTCCACGTGTTTGCAGAGGTCCACCGGACAAGCACGTAAGGGCACGGCTGTTAATGGTTGTACGTTCCAAATCTCATTCAGGCAGGCAACTTAAGCCTCTCTGTTGCTTTAGGGAAAAACCTCCCTGCAAACCGGCTTTGCTCGGCGCGTATACACAAAGCCGCACGGCCAAGAGCCGAGCCATTCCTTTATGTCGGGCCATCAGCGTACTGGCCAAACTATTGTTATCCAGCGTTAAGCTCATCATGCAAAACCTGACCTTTTCCAACTCCTTTGTCCAGCTCCAAAATCCTATTCTTCTCACCGAGCATAGCATAGCCTGTAGGTAATATCCACCCTATAAAAAGTCCCCACTTTTGGGACTACCTCAGACTACTTTGGACTTCCATCCCGCCTTGCTGCCGGTTGTCTAAGGGAACTCCCCTCAGCGAGCCACGCTGAGCTTTCTCTCCTGGAACCCCGTCTTTCTCTCCAGGACCTACGAGACCAGGTGTCGTATTACCCACTCCCTTGAAATCCCCCGCTTCCATTTCTAAGTTAGCTAGTACTTGTCGTGTCTTTCGTGTTGCTTGTTCTTAATAAAACTTACTATTTGTTATTTTAAAACTTGTCTAACTGTTCTCTGACCCAACGCTGTATACATTGGGTAAAAGATCCTAGTGAAGTTACCCTGCCTCTCGTTTAGCTTAAGAGACTGCTCAAGCTTAATTCCCCCAACTTGTGCTTTTATTTGGTTATTTGGGCGCCTCTCCCGGGACCCCCAACATAAAGGGTAACAGTATGTGTAAAGGGACCTCACGTTAGAATTTGGTGGCTATTTTGGAAGGATTTTTTTGCCAAAAAAAATTAAATTAATTTATCTAGTCAATTGATCAGCTCAACTGATAAAAACACATTCAAGGAAATAAGAAACATGATATGAGTGAACAGTACATCTCATAGCAAGGTTGTAATATACAGAGAATGAGCAAGGCATTGCCAAGCCTTCACTTAACAGCAAAACTCTGCCAACAGCTCCCTGAACAATTGCTAAAGAGGCCATTGTGACTATAGCAGCATTAAAAATACACACATATTAACAAAAATGTTTCATTGCTGCATGCATACTCTCCCCATGTAAATTATTTGCCTGATGGGTGCAGAGGCGGAGGAGAATACATTTAGTTTATGAAAACTTCCCTATCTGCTTGCCTGAAGACAAGTCTTCTTATTATAGGCCAGCAGAAGCGACTATTTACAAGCCTGGAATATAAGCAAATTTTAAATTATAGATGCACCAATACATTAATGCACGGAAAAGTTATTTTTAGACTACAACTCCCAGAATTCCCCAGCTGATACTTACTCATCATGCCAGCTAGGATATTCTGAAAGCTAAAGAAAAAAAAGTAACTTTTCCCAGTTCTAGACTAATGTACAAAGCATATCAGGTTATTAAATCTGTAAAGGTTTATTTACAGTAAAAGCCAATGGTATAGTGGTCACTTTTGAAGTACAAACCCTCATCATGCTAGTCCCTATAGCAATACCCCAAACAGAGGCCTCAGATTCTAGCAGCTGACCTTTTTCCTTTTCTCTCTGATTTCTCATTTCTATATAAAACATGCCTTTTGTAAAGCTACGGAGTCTTGTTCACACAAGACCAAGATAGATATTTCTTCCCCCTCCAGCTGTGTTTAGAATTGCAACTATGAGAGAACAGTAGAGTCCATGAGTGATAGTGGCAGAACAAACTATAATCCCTGCTAATAAACAAGTCCCAGGGCTTTGACCCTGTGAGCCCTGCCTCCACTACATTACCTTCTGACTGCCTGTAGAAAGTAGAGTCACTGCCACATGTGCTTCCTTCGTTTTCTATGGTTCCTTCACAGAAGCTTCCTACTTCTGCTTAAAAAAGGAAAAAGAAAAAAGAACATTACTGTCATTATCATTGCTCTTGACTGCCATATATAGTATCAGGACAAACATTTTGTCTCTAGAATTAATGTCAGTAACTTCAAAACACACAATTGCAACTCATAGAACCTCATGCAACTCATGTTTTTCTTCACTGTTTTTTCTTTCACATGAAATAATTTCCTTCACTGTGGGCTAATCACTGGATTCAGACAAAGTCTGCTAAAAAATAGAGGGGGCACAAAGTTGTTAATAAGTAAAGACAAAATGCTAGTACAGAGGACTTCCTTTGAATGTGACATTTGGACTTGAGGTGTATGATGTTTAATCCTGCTTCTGTATCAAATGGAACAAATGGAACAATATCTTATGGTCACACTGGGAAGGGGGGGGGGAAAGAAACAAACGTTGCCAGTGGAAATGGAGGAGGATGAGGATGTATGTAAAGCTGAAACATGCTCTAACAATTACTAGCAATGTGTTCTTCATTGATGGGAAAGAAACAGAGAACATTAAACCATCAAGACACAGCCATCATCTGTTCTTAGCTCATTTTTGCTTTTTCTTCCTCATCCATGAACAATGTTACATCTTAACATTTTCTTCTCCCTATCTTATAGCCCTTTACCCAAGAACTATCAAGGGAGTAGTTTGGCTGAGGGTATGGCTGCAGAGTTTGGGGAAAAAATAGTCCCCCAGTCAAGACAGTCATGTGATTGCCCATTTAAATATATCAAATGGGCAGGGAATCTTCAGATTGTGAGAACTCCTCAACCAGCCCCCAGCCTACCCCATCTCCACAAAATAAGCATATTTGGAAAATATCTTCAATTGCTGTAAATGGAAGCAGTCTTTTTGGAGATGGATTAGTCCGAGCGCAGGAGGCAGTCCTAACAAGTAAAGGGGAGTGTTAACCTATATATTACATAAATTCTTTTAGAAAATATCCAGAGAAAAAGTTACAGAAGAACTCAAATCTATGGATTTTCAGAGGGACTTGTGAGCAGGATATTAAAAATGAACATCTGAGGAAATAATGAGAACCTGATGGTAGAAGAAAGACTCAGCAGAAAAAATGTAGAAAAATTGGTACAACTGGAGTTCCAGATTTCAGATGTTTCTGAACTACTGTTAGGAGTCATTCATCATACCTCATCATCTGACTTCCATGTTTAAGTCCCTCTTTGATTTTTTCTTTCTATTTGCCACTTTCATAGAAATGTAGAGTTGGAAGAGACCACACGGGCCATCCAGTCCAAGAAGAGATTCTATCTAGGCTATATCAAAGAAGCCTTCATAATTCAGTAAGGCCAAAATTTCCACAGAAATGAAGGCCAATGGATATGAGGCAGGGGGCAGGAGCTTTGAATTGGTTACATCGGCAAAGAAATATTTGCCCAGGTATCACAGTTGTTAGGTATTAATAGATTTGGGTTATCTGAATGGAGGGAACCAATAAATGGGCAGATAAGAGATTCAGATCCTTTCTACAGAAAGCCAGTAAAGCACCATCATGCTAACAGATAACATGGGTTATGGGTCGATTTCTATCTAGTCCTGGCTGCTTGGAGTTGCCTGGGAGGGCAAATTGCCTCCAGGCTGTATTGCATTAGCAGGCTTCGGTCTGAAAAGAGAAAAGAGTAGCTTCTCAAGCCTTAGGGGACCAACTTCATCTGGTCTGCCAGCTACAGCTTTGTTGGACATGGATATAAACTGAGCAAAATAGTTCAGGCAATGATAACCTCCCAGTTGGACTAATGTAATGTATTCTACATGGGGCTGACCTTAAAGATGACTCAAACACTGTAACTGGTGCAAAATAAGAGCAGGAGATAGCTGACAGGAACAGATTATAGATACTATCTAACATTGGTTTTAAAAGAATTGCACCAGCTGACAATATATTTGTACACTGAATTTAAACTGCTGATAATGTTATTTAAGCCCTAAATGACTTAAGGCTTCTATGTCTGAAGGAATGCTTCTCCCTATATATATATGCTCTAGGATTGAAAATTGCAGGAGAGGCCCTCCTCTGCCTCCCAACAGTGGGAATAATAAACTGTGTGAGGACATCTCTAGCATGACTCCACTTGGAGACCTGACTGGCACCAACAGTAGTTTCACAGGAAGTGCCAAGTTAAAACATGGCTTTTTACTAGCATCTTTCAAGCCAAATCTATATACATCACATGTTTTAGACTGTTTGAATGCTTCTAAATATGCAGTATTTAAATCATTCAATTGTTTAATATATGGTTTAAATTATTTGTATTCATTTGAATTTTGACTGCTTAAACTGATATTATAGTAACCCACACAGAGATCTTATGATTTAGGATAAGGTATAATTATTTTAGTAAACAACTTCTACTACAACAACAAATTCCTATGGGCTTCAGCCCACATATCTTTCACAGAGGATTGCTGTCTCTCTCTCTCTCTCTCTGTATGTGTGTGTGTAGGGGGAATATTATATCAGAAAGATGATTGTATCCATCATTCACAGTAAAAAGGATCTGCAGAAATTAACTTCTTTCTCTCCTGTACTAAAAATCTAAAAATTAGATGTAAGAATTTTAATTGGATGAGAACAAAGCTGACTTAAAGGCATGTTTGAAAACTGACGGTCACTTTTCTTAAATTACTGTTATCTCGTATCTTCAGGTCAATAGTACTTGCATGGCTTCACAGCATGCCAACATAGCTACAGCTAAACTGGAAGACCCCTTTGATCTTTTCCCTAAAGTCTTTTCTTCCCTGAGATATATTAATGACACTTTCATCCCCTGTACTTATTGATAGGAGGTCCATGAGAAATTCTGGAATGACTTCAACAATGTGTATTCTGCTATCTATATGAGCCTGAACCTATTCACTAAGCAATTTCACTTTCTGACCATTGTGCAGCTATACCATACAGCACATAGAGGAATAAAGTGTGAGCAACAGCAGTGTAAGCTACCCTTCTGCTCAGATCCTGTAATGCCAGTGGATAAATAAGTGCCAACTTATTCCAGAAACTATTGATCAAAGACACATCTATGCTTGCTTCTACATAGAACAAATCACCAGGTAAAAGTCTCTCACTCATAACTAGTTGCTAGATCCAAGCCTTATTATGCATCTGCATTTGTTCCAGCTTCTCAGAAGGGAACACACATTTTTGATTTTACACCAGGTAGTTCTTAAGCAACACTGTCTTAAGATATAGTACAATGAAGCTGGGAAAGTGGAAACAGATCTCCAGAAGAGAAAGTGATAGGACATCACTTGTTGTCACCTACAATTCCCAGCTAAAATCACCCCAATCAGTACTCTAAAGCCTCATCTGCACAATAGCCCTTGTACCAGCTACTCAGCAGCAACACCAAACCATATAACACTAGCACAAACACAGTGAATAATAAATCCTGCAACAAACCCAGAAACCGATTCTGTATACCCATCTACTCAAGGAACTTAATTCAGGAATCTGAGATCAGTGACAACATCAGATACTCATTTACAGAGCTTCAAACAGTTTATTTTTGCAATACAAATCCTAGAATTTACCAGCCAGCATATTGGTTGAGGAATTCAAGGAGTTGTAGTCCAAAAAACTAAGTTTTTTTTAATGCTCTGAAACTGATTATTAAATGCTCTGTAACTGAGACTATCATTTGTCAGAAATCAATCCTCCAGAACTCCCTCATTTCTGAACTGAAAATTGCCATATACTAGAAAATTCAGTTGTAATTGTTGAAATAAAACTGATCAAGAAATTCTATTCTATTTGGCAGAGGACCAATAAGAGAATGAATTCCTATGGGTTTTAGGAAACAAAGCAAAACTGGGACAACTGTATTACTATCAGTTACTTGTTGTGAATAGTTGCTTTATTTGTCTTAAGTCTAACATTGTAGAGATTTTGTATTTTGTATAGGTACCTTGCCACCCGGCCCTTTTCAATCTTACTCTGTACCGATGTAGCCAATAGAAAGGAGCAGAAATATCCTTCCCAAGTAACTGACATAATTCCAGACTGAGAGGGAGAGAGCTTATTTCAGATCTCTTGGTATCTCCCAGGTACTGAGGACATTTCTGTGGTACCTCCCACCAAGGCTGAAACTCTGAGTGAGACAGAGGTATGGTGTGGGTGTGGGTATGGAAGGGAAGACAGAATCATGGATATGTGGGTTGCATAGCTGTCTCAGCCCTTAACCATGGCCCACCACCATGAAGCTGGTCAAAATTAACTTCTTCCCACTATTTTGAAAGAGAGGAATTTCAGATTCAAAGTTTAAAAAACAACAACAACAACAACAACAACAAAACACAAAAGGTATCCGTTTGGTGGAGGTGGCGGATGACAACAAATGGCTTTCTCCTTACCTCTGGTCTGCCATGGAACATGCTCAGGATGACAAGCCCTATCTGGTAGTTGTCAAGGTGTCAGAGAACTTTCTATTATTTCTATTTACCTAGCAAGTCAGAACAAGCTCCAATTTCCAGTCGATGTTTTCTGTATAAGTTCTTCAGGACTTTAGCACTTCCAAAACGCTTGAAACGACTTTTCACATTATTGTAATACCATTCCAGGGATTGAGCCCTTAAGAGTCTGGAGGGAGAAAAGAACAAGAAAGGAAAGAAGGAAGGAAGAAATATTTCAGAAAATATAGAATTATTAAAGTAAGCTAACATACCAGATTTTTTTCCAAAATCACCTCTATTTTAGGAAGGGTAGGCTGATGGAAAAGAACAGTGAAACAGTTACTATCTTTTAATTATCACTGTGTTTTGTGTACCACTCATTATCTGTTTGCTTTCCTTCAATGTGCCTATCTTCCAAACAGATTTCATTTTGTAGCCATCACAGACAGTATAATCTGTTTAAGTATGCTTTTGCAAACAATTATGGCTATGGTAAAAGTCTTTACAACAGTTACTGCTTCTCTCTGTGTAATTGTGCAAAGTTTTCTGGAAAAAAAATTTTTTTTACTAATACAAGACACAGAAAAGTTATTACATCTAATCTACACGTTCAAGAAATACCTCCTTTAAGTGCTGCTATTCAGTTGATTTTTTGTAAGAGTATTCATTCTTTTATTTAATATCTCAGCTTTATTCCAAAAAGATCAAGAAGCATCCACAATATTCTCCTGTCCCCCATTTGTATCTTCACAATGATTCTGTGAAGGTGAAGCTGAGAAACAGCAACTGGACCAAGATGATACAATGAGGCTAATGGCTCAGGGCAAACTGGAATGTGGACTTCTCCAGTCCTTGCCCAGCATTCTAGTGTGATTAGACCACATTGGTTGGAGGCATTTTTGGCAACTATGAATGATATGAATGATTTGTTTGGGTCGCTGTCTTCCCCTTAAAAATACACCGGAGCAGGCAGCAAATTTTGGCCCAATTAGAATCAATTTTTAAAGGGGAAAATACACACACATCCTCCCTACTTTTCTGGGAGCATATGTATTTTGGCCTCCAAGTCATTTTTAACTTTTGGAGATCTTAAGGTGAACCTACCATAGTGTTTTCTTGGCAAGCTTTCTTCAGGGGGATTTCCCTTGTCTTCTTCTGAAGCTAAGAGAGTATGACTTGCCTAAGGTCACCAGTGGCTTTCCCTGGCTGAGTGAGGATTCGAACCTTGGTCTCTAGAGTCACAATCCAATGCTCAAACCACTACATCACTCTCTCCCTGCCCCGCCCCCCCCATCTCTGAGTGTCAGTGTAAATACTGTAGATCTGCCAAGGCAGACAAGCATCTCAAGGACTCTTTATGTCCAACTATATCCTTCCCAATTTTAAGTCTGTGAGTAGGGGGATGGGGAGGAAGAAGTCCTCAATAAGCAAATGAAGCTTCAAGAGGAAATAACCAATTAAGAGAAATGCGCACAAATCCTGAAAAGAATAGTAATGAAACCAAAGCCCCCCTAACTTTGCAGGATGTATCAAGATACCCTTTCACTGTAGAGGTGAAATGGGTAAGAGATTAAGACACAGCTTGAAACGTTAGGTAAACTTTGCAGGAAGTAAAGTCCTTACATTGTAGAGGTGAAACTGACAAGAGATTTAGACACAGCTTGAAATGTTAGATTAATTCAAAAATGTCAAATGTTACAAATTGGAATACTAGTTCACAAGCATAAATAAATTAAATTCATTTGATTCATTACGTTATAATTAAGTAACTCAAAAATTAAAATGTTAATGTTGGGCCAGACCACGCAATTTACAGAGAATGGCATGGAGGTGATCCTGTTTGACCTTGAGGGGAACACATTTTGTTACTGGCTCCTTCTAACGGTCTATTTCTGTTTTTTAAAGTTGCCTTCCTCCAACCTGGATTTCTTCCCAAATGGGCTACAAATCTTATAATAGCACTGTTGCCTGGAAACTGTGGGAGCCCAGCCTTGTCTGAGAATGGTCAGGTTGAGGAAGATCATCCCAAAGCATGGGAACTCATCCTAGAATCTATTCAGTTCTATTTGCCACTCATCTGCATCTTTGTTTTTTATACGTGCATCAACATGTACACTTCATTCACTCTTCAAATGCCTTGTTTGTTAAAGATAAGAGATGCAACTGATTTATTAACTGATTAACTGATGTAGCATATCTCGATTTCAGTAAGGCCTTTGACAAAGTTCCCCATGACATTCTTGCATCGAAGCTAGTAAAATGTGGGCTAGACAGGGCTACTGTTAATTGGATATGTAATTGGTTGACCGACCGAACCCAAAGGGTGATCACGGATGGCTGCTTTTCATCCTGGAGAGAAGTGACTAGTGGGGTGCCACAAGGTTCTGTCCTGGGCCCAGTGCTGTTCAATATTTTTATCAATGACTTAGATGAAGGAATAGAGGGCATGCTCATCAAATTTGCAGATGACACCAAATTGGGAGGGGTTGCTAATATGCCAGAGGACAGGATCAAAATTCAAAATGACCTGGATAGATTGGAGAGCTGGGCCAGGGCGAACAAAATGAAATTCAACAGAGAGAAATGTAAGGTCCTACACTTAGGCAGAAATAATGGAATACAGAAATATAGGATGGGGGACACGTGGCTGGATAGCAGTACGTGTGAAAGGGATCTAGGAGTCTTCATAGACCACAAGCTGAACATGAGTCAGCAGTGTGATGCGGCAGCCAAGAAAGCCAATGCAATTCTCGGCTGCATCAACAGGAGTATGGTGTCTAGATCGAGGGAGGTACTGGTACCACTCTACTCTGCTTTGGTTAGACCCCATCTTGAATACTGTGTCCAGTTCTGGGCACCCCAATTCAAGAAGGATATTGACAAGCTGGAGCAAGTCCAGAGGAGGGTGACCAAAATGGTGAGAGGCCTGGAAAACATGCCCTATGAGGATAGACTGAGAGAGCTGGGTATGTTTAGTCTGCAGAAAAGGAGGTTAAGAGGGGACATGATAGCCATGTTTAAATATTTGAAGGGATGCCACGTAGAGGAAGGAGGGGGCTTGTTTTCTGCTGCTCCAGAAACCAGGACAAGGAGCAATGGATTCAAGCTGCAGGAAAGGAGATTCCACCTGAACCTCAGGAAGAACTTCCTGACAGTCAGGGCTGTCCGGCAGTGGAATCTGCTGCCTCGGAGAGTAGTGGAGTCTCCTACCTTGGAGGTTTTTAAGCAGAGGCTTGATGGCCATCTGTCGGGAGTGCTTTGAGGGTGTTCCTGCATGACAGGGAGTTGGACTGGATGGCCCGTGTGGTCTCTTCCAACTCTACATTTCTATGATTCTATGATTCTATGATTTCAGTTAGACAGCATTGATCCATGCAAGTACAGCAATAAGTTACAAAGCTTGGTCAGTGAATCATTCTTACTCTCAACCTAAAATTTCTAAGAGTCTCTGAGCCACTTTTTGGCACAATTGATTCACTGTGTCCTTTCTGCCCCTACACTACCAGTCAAGAAGTGTGGTCTACAAAGATCAGTGATAGAGAACAGACTCTTCCTACAGTGAATCCATTCTGGCTTTTAATCCAAACTTTAACAGAGCTATCCAAGATGCTGAACCTTGTGTATAGGATTCAGCATATTAAACACTCCTTTAAAATATGACCCAAATAGACCTAGAACAGATTTGCGACCCCATTGGCATGGATGTTCACCTATTTTCCTCCTTTAATCACACCCATCTCCTCCCCTGCTCTTCCTTAATTACTGGAAAATTTATTCTGTAACTCATTTTGTTTAAATATTTACCAAAAAAACACAGTCTGGCATTTTGCCTATATATTAAATTCCACAATACATTCTAAATCTATGTGCCTATTCTCTGTGCATTTTCTAAAAGATTATAATGAATCTAAATGCTTTTCAGCCTCTTAACAGTCTGATAAGTCACAACGTCCCTCCTGATTCTTCCTCTGTGGAAAGGATTTGGAGGGGAAGAGCAGCTATCCTTGTAGAAGATATTACAATAAAGGGCTCATTCAGCAGAGAAATAGGGACACTATCTACTTATTTCAGAATCCTTTAATGTTGGCATGCATTTTAGCAGTCATGAGTTACTGCATTCTGCAAATGCAATCTTTCCACGTGCCTATAATAATGGAAAAAATTTTCTCTGTTTCCAGCACTCTTTCTTCCACTTACCTACATTGTAGTATATGCTAATTCTAACCATAAAATACAAAGTTCTCATTTAAAGAACATTAGTCACACTCACTTTAAAAGGAAAGAAATGACAGTAGCTCTCTTCCCCCTCCTGTGCTGCAAAGATGTCCATGTTAATTGTTCACAGCCCTAAATCCCAAGGCCATAGATTGTGTTATGTAAAGTAATTATGTACTCAAATCCTATTACTAAGTATTTTCTTTAAAAAAAAATAAATATTGTGATTGAGCATCCGGATTACGTGTCATGTGATGAGTCAGTCCACATCTGAGTACTGCAAAATTTGACTGAGCACTTGAATGATTAAATGAATGAACTAATGCAAAAGTGGTAGCACTGATCATGACCAACTGAGATCACACAAAGGGAGACTGTGGGAGCTAAGAACTAAAGGACACATAGAGTTCATTCAGTACAAGATCTATGCTCACCAACACACATCTTTTTTCATTCATTCTTACAGAACATGAAAATAACGTCATTACCAATGCACTACATTCCAAAATTTTCTGTGCTGTCTTTCCAGTTTACCTCAGACAATATTCTCTTTTGTCTGTGTATTTAAATGTACTTGCAGCACCAATATATTTAGCCTTGAAAGGAAGATGAAGTGTTAAGTCATTTAATATTGTCTGTTATCTTTAGCTGAATAGTTCAGAGGAGGAGATGTTGTAGCTAAGAGTTTTTAAAGATACTTTTGCCCATTATAATTTAAGATTTCATGGAATCTAACCTTAGAGGTACAGGTGTCTATACAGCCCATCACACAGAAGTATCGAGGGCACATGTGTTCACTCATTTGCATGGGTGGAAGGAGGAAAAGGATGGGATGGGAAGAGAGGAAGGTGTACAGTTCACTCACTCACAAGGGCAGGAGGTCTAAAGGGATGGGACAGATCTACCTTTTCTCCCTCCTCCCACTCCTCCATCCCATTACCTTCCCCTGTCCACACAAGTGAGTAAGCTGGGCCCAGCCACCCCATCAGAACAGGTACTTTTTTTAATGTGTGTTAAATACACTTTGGGGAGCTTATGACATTTGCAGGTTTTCCACTTGCGCAGGGGCCCTCCGCCCAATGCTAGTTTCCTCCACCCAATACTAGTTGCCCAATGCTAGTTTCTTTTCCTGTGAGTAGGGGATTATTAAAGGTTTCCTCTCATTCTTGATATTTTTTCTCGTTTTACTATTTACACTAATTCTCCAGAATCTCATAGAGAACAGCTCAGCCTTGTCAGAAACCAGCCTGGGTGGCTCTGTAACAGCCAGCACAAGCCCCAACCCAACATGGAAATATCACCTCCATAGGAGTAGGGCCAGTAGAGGCCAAGATGTATAAGCCTATCTCCTTCTCCTCCCCTGGTGACCTGGATTCAAATTCTGACTGTGTTACTGCCCCACACACCTCCCAGATTTGATACAACAATAAATTGGTGGATTGTGATTTAATTGGCATTAATATGGGAATCAGCTGCTATTAAACTGACCCTGCTGTGAGCTGGTTGCTGGGCTCGAATAAGAGGGCAACAAATGGTCAGTCATGTTGGCCAGCAATCCTGCCCGCCCCCTGGGTATGGTGAGATCAGAGGCAGGATATCAATGGAGATTCCAAATGCAAAAGGACCGCTACCAGCTTTGACAAGCAATGTCAAACAAAGGGAGGTTGGAAGTGATGGATGGAGGAAGCAGGAAGATTTTTGATATGAGGCAGGAAGATTTTTAACAAATCAAGCATCTTGACCACCTTGCCCTCCAACCTGAGTTCTCCCAGACTTCCCCATCCTGTTCCAGATGCAAAGCTGTCATACATCCATTGATGCATTTATCACCTACATGCCAAAATAATTAGCATACTTCCCTCATACATTAGGACCATCAATTCATTCCATCCATCACTTCCAACCTCCCTTTGTTTGTTTGACCAAAGAGCCATCTGCCTCCAAGCTCTCATATCAAAGGGGGGACACAAGGTATTTATAACCTGGGACCATCACCCTATGGATTCCCATGCAAATGCCTCCTTAGTTAATCTTAATTCCAAAAGTTCACGGTTCTGTCGAAACAATGTTTCATCAGTTGGTTCTGTGAGACAATGCTTGAGCCTTTCCAGAAATCTCCACTTCAAACCAGAGAAAGGGTATTTAAACCCTGAAGTTTTCTTTGTTAGACACGGTGCATCAATTGCTTTCACCCACTCTGTCACTCTGCCTCTTGATTTGTGCTGTCTTTGATTCTTCCAGTGCTCTGAGGAAAGATAAATATTGCCCATTTTACCCTGACATCTCCACTACCCACCTTTCCTCCCTATCTCTTCAGTTAGCTTTGTGTGAGTGGGTGTAGTCCTGAGTGCTTGTCTGATTTTCCCATAATAAAAACACAATTTAGCTATTTATGTCTCTCTGACTTTCTTCCCTCAGTGACCCCATAAGGCATTGGTTAAAAGATCTTTCTGGTTATCCCACCTTTTGCGGTATTCTTGATTAGAACTAAACAATTCCCTATTTTTATACTTATTTGCAAGTACTGCTATAGGACCTCATGGGGTCCCATGTGTTGGGTAACAACTACTGATAAGTTACTAATCTGCAACTGGGTTGCAGTCCAACTAAATCTGTTTTAAAAATTTTAAGTGTTTTAAACTGCTTTTAATTATGCTTTTAAATGTCTTTAATTCTTTCTTAATTTCTGTAAACTAATGTTTCAGGGTTTTTTTTTAATTATCGTAAGATGCCTTCAGTCCCATCTTCAGCAAGGAAGGATATAAATTCAATCAATTAGTCAGTCAATCACTCTGGAGGTCTCCATGTTGCCCATCCCTGTCGCCAAATACTGAATCTGGGATCTTATGCATGCAAAACAGATAGATACTCTATGGCCGTTTCCACATGACAACGCTCTTCTGTGTCGTCTCGCTGCAGTCCTGGGTCCAGAAGGGAGTGCATCAGCAATGCTCCCCTCTGTATCCATGTGGAAGAGAATGCAATGGCATCACATCTTCCTTCCATAGCACAGCCAGGCTTTTTCCATTGCAGCGCTACATAAGGAAGCATTGCCAATGCGCTTCTGTAGCTTCTGCATGGCCAGAACTGATGGGAGCACCGTGCAATCGCAGACGCGAAATGGATTTTTTCCATTTTGTGAAAACTGTAAGTGTGATGCTCCGACACAAGATGGGAGCGGATGGCAATGACATCATGCAAAAGCAGGACCTGCTGACCACTACCATCCTGTGGCAGAAACAAGACAGAAATGTCATCTGGAAATGGCCTATGTCAGCAGCTACAGTCCTTTCCAAATTAGACTTATATGTATGGATCAATATTCTTACCAAATGAATACTGGAATCATACCTTGTAAGAATACATGAAAATTTAGCAGATAGATTTCATTAAAGGTAGAAATTTGTAGTATTTCAAGCACCTTAAATGGACGAGTTAACTCTTTGTGGTCAAATAGTTTTTTAGCACTGTTCCATAGGCATGTAAACTAGACAGTAGTGTACAGTGTACAGTAGGACCTCCATATCCGCAGATTCATTATTTGCTGACCCAGTTATCTGCAGGTGGCTGCCCGCTGCTGCCGCAATAGTGGTGGTGGGGGGTGGAGAGAAGCGATGAGCGCAGGATAGTGCTCATCGCTGCCTCCTTCCCCTTGCCCTGGACCCAATCACAGTGGTGGCTGGCAAGAAAACAGCAGGGATCGTGGGATCGTACTCCGCGCTGTTTCCCCACCTCCTGCCTCTGGTCCCGGGCTGATTGCGGTGGCGGCCGGTGGGAAAACAATGGGGATTGTGGGATCCTGTGCTCTTCACTGTTTTCCCACCAGCCAATGCTGCGATCAGGCCTGGGGTGGGCAGCAGGACAGGGCGTTTGGTACCGTCCATGGATTTCAGTATCTGCAGAGGGCCCCAGAACCAATCCCCCGCAGACACGGGGGTCCTACTGCCTAATGTTAATAAAATGTACAGAACCCATTGATGCACAATTCAAATGGGATGAATATTTTAATAGCTTGTTTTTAATGAGAACACATGAAAATTGGTGCTTGTATCAGAAATGGTGGCATAAATATTAGTTTAAAATATTACTATTACAGAAACAAATTAACGAAGTAATTGAAGTGGTAATCCTGCACCCACACACCTATATGTATGGGATTACAGTGCTCCCTCTACATTCACGGATTTGACCTTTACAAATTTGATTATTCATGAGGTGCACACATGCCTCCCCCCAATTCTCCTCTTCTCACTCCCTGGCATTTTGCTGGGTATGGAGAATGAAGGCAACCACGCTTGGGCAAAAGGCAAAGGAATTGGAGGGGAGGAAGGCACACACATATCTTCTTTCTTTCCTCTGGAGCTCCCCGCTCCTGTTCCCTTTTGCACTGAGGCAAAAGTCAAGGGATGGAGGGGAAGGCACATGCTTTTCCCCTCTGGAGCCCTCCTCCCATTCTTTCACCTTTGTCCTCAGTGTGGAGAATGTGCGCAAAGGCAAAATGCAAGGGAATAGGGGAGATGCATACACGCACCTTTCTTCTCCCCTCGGGAGCTCCTCCTCCCATTCCCTTGCCTTTGGTCCTAGTACTGAGAATGCGCTGAGGCAAAAGGCAAGGAAATGGGGGGAGGAGGCACACATGTGCCTTACTTATCCCCTCCGGAGTTCCCCCTCCCATTCCCTTGCCTTTGGCTCCAGTGCTGAAAACACATGCCAAGGAAAAAGGCAAGGGAATGGGGAGGAGCACACATGCACCTTCCTTCTTCCCTCCAGCGCTCCTTCCTTTGTCATTCCTTTGACTTGGCCCCAGTGCCAAGAATGTGCCAAGGTGAAAGGCAAGGGAATGGGAGGAGGCACACGTGTACCTTCATACTCCCCTTCAGAGTTCCCCCCTCCCATTCCCTTGCCTTTGGCCCCAGTGCTGAGAACCTACGCAGAGGCAAAAGGCAAGCGAATGGGGGGCAATGTGTGCACCTACCTTCTCCCCTCCAGAGCTCCCTCATTCCCTTGTCTTTGGCCCCAGCATGGAGAAGGAAGGCTCGCATACCAGGGCAAAAAAGGCAAGGGAATGGGAGAGGGGAGCCTCAGAAGGGAATGGGAGGGGTGTTACAGAGGGGAGTTATTCATGGTTTTTCCACTTTCATGACGGTTCTGCACCCCGAACTGTTGCAAAAGTGGAGAGGCCACTGTATATATCTAGATGTGCATGGAAACCCACTGAAAATCTTGTGATAGGTTTGCATTGGAGCACCATAAGTTGGAAACAACTTGAAGGCATATAAAAACAGCAGCAACAACAACAAGAAGGTATTCTATATGAATGGGCTAGATCACACTGCATCCTTCTTATGACCCTATGAGGTAGGTCAGGATGAAAGATGTTGACCTGCCAATGTTCCTCGTTGAGCTTCATGGCTGAGTAACACCCTGAGCTCAACTTCTCTGGCCCAACATGCTACCTATTTCCACATAGTGATTTTCACCTGTAGTATCCTGTATCTATTTGCTTTTCTTTGAAAAACAGAAGACAAAAGTAAATTCTCGTACATTCATCTATTTTGTTAACATACTTTTTATATCTCCCATTTCACTCTTCATTTTTTGGGTCTGACAATAAGCTGAGCAGCATGTCTATGATCACATTAAATGTCTTCAATGATGACAACCATAGCCAAATGTTACACTTATCTGGGATCTGGAACATCATTAAAAGTTAGTATGTAATTAGCAGTTTAGTTTTCCTTTAACAACAAGAATCATAAAACGACTAAATTATGTATAAACTTTGTTCCATTACTACCCTGTCACAATTCATTCTGTCATGTCTATGCTGTAAGGAATGTCAATACTGAGCCATCTGAGTGACAAGAATGATATCTTGGACAGCTACAACACATTCAGTTATAAGCAGGTTTCAGAGATACTCTGTTATCTATCTACCTAAGCAAAAGCGGCAGAGTCAGCCCTAACATTAGAGAGAGTAAGGTGGCACCCCAGGAGGAAGATTTCTGGTAGCATGAAAAAGCACCAAACAGTTATTAATGTATATCAATGAATATTAATGGGTTAGATCCAAACTAATATAAGCCCCACTGATTTTAAAGGGGCCTTCTTTAAGTATTTGGATTCAGCTCATTGTATTTTTAGCACCAGGCAATGGGAAAGGTGCCTGCAGGATAATGTCTCTTGGAACACATACAGAAATCTGCTGTTGCTTAAAGAAACAGAAAGCTGCCAATATATATTGCAATACAATTGAATGATTATTCAATTAAAAAAGAAAAAGCTGTTGCCTGCTGAACTAATGCTGGTGGAATAGACGGATGGTTATCAAATTACTTTTAGTTTTATTTGCATTTTAAAATAATGTAGAGGGAGGGAACTCACAAGAAAATCAAACCAAACAAGTGGTTCAGTTTAAACCTCTGACATATTATTCAACATGTGCTGAAAGTACCCCTTAAAGCAGACCTTACTTGAATCCTTCTTTAAGATGCAATGCTCATATAGTAATTAGGTCTCCAAAGACCATTATATTTAAAACAGCTGTGATGAGATCAAAGCAACCACTTAAGAAAACATTTGCAACCCCATGAGTAAAATCTTGTGGATTTTAATTTCAATATATTTTACTACATAAACACAGAATGGATTGGATTACTGGGGCGAGCAAGTACTAGCCTTTTTGCACAGAAACATAATCTTAGACAGATTTATGAAAATCTGAACCAAATTTAAACTGATTTGGACCACTGGTCCATCTAGCCTAGTGCCCCCCTCCATTTTTTTTTTTGCCAGTTGTAGCTGATGGCTCCCTATGTAAGTGGGATGGTGAATCCACTCTGGGTATTAATCTGTATCTTAAATGAACTATTCATCCTTCACACACACACACACACACACACACTCACACACACATTCTCACACACACACTCAGCACCTTAGACAGCTCCTTTAAAGTCTGGACTGTCCCAGAATGGCCATACCTCACTGAGACGGGAGCCACTAGGTGCCACTGTATTCCTCTTTGATGGAGTTGCCAGAAAGTTAGCTGGGACCTTCTGCATGCAAATCTTGGGCTCTCCTACTAAGCTGCAGACAACCCCCTCCAGCAGTTTTTAATTGTTCCATATTCATCTTTGACAGGAGTGAGGTCTCCAAATGTTGTTGCACTGCAAAAGCAGCACAGCCAATGGTGAGGGTCAACAGAAGTCTAACATTTGGAGGACTACATGTTCTTCATTTGTGCTTTATGTCTAAACATTATCATACCACTTATTAGATGTTCATGTCTAAACACTGTCATGTCAAAAAAGTGCAGAGGAGGGAAATGGCGGCTTCTGAGTTGAAAAAGTAAAAACCAAGAAGCAAATTTATTATACAGGTAACGTACACATAATTAATTAACTATTCAAAAATATTCAAAAATCAGGGTGGCTTACGATAAAATCCATTTAAAACAATAAATAATAACAATAGTTTAATCTTAGATGAAACAGGTTATAAATTATAAATTAAAAGCTGATGATTCAAAACCAGCTAAAACAATTTAAACTTGTACAACCACAAGTCATGTGTATCCTAGATAAGAAAAGTTAGGCCCAAAGGGTTTAATAAAAAGTCAGGTTTTGACTTCATGCTGAAATGATCCCAATGACGGCACCCATCGGGCCTCCAGGGCAGGGAATTCCTCAGCTAGGGTGCCACTGCAGAGAAAGTCCTCTCCCATGTCCTCCCACAATGCATTTTTCCACTGATGGGACACAGAGGAGAATCTCTCCAATAGGCTTCAGTTCTCAGGGAGGCTTAGATAGATAGAATCTCCCTCAAGTACTGAAGTCTCAAGCCATTTGGGGCTTTTAAAGTTATCACCAGCACCTTGAATTCAAACTGGAAATATTTTGGCAACCAAAGCAATCCCTTTGGAACTAGTGATATATGGTGTCTGTATGGAGTCCCAGTGAGCAATCTAGCTCTGAAATTTTGCACTAGCTGTAGTTTCTGAGTTGTCTTCAAGGGCAGCCCCACAGAGAGTGCATTGCAATAGTCTAATTGGGAACTTATCAGTGCATGGAGAACTGTGGTGAAGTTAACCCCTCCAGGAAAGCTCACAGCTGGTGGACCAGTCAAAATTAGCTCCAAACACCCCGAGCCACCAACTCTATCTAGCCCTCCAGTGACAAAAGTAGATCTAGAAGTACACTCAAACTACACCTCTGCTTGCAGGGAGGTGCAACCCCATCCAGGACAAGTGGGCTAGACAGTGTTATTGTTAGGTGGATTTGTAATTGGTTGACTGACTGAACCCAAAGGGTGCTCACCAATGGCTGCTTTTCATCCTGGAGAGAAGTGACTAGTGGGGTGCCACAGGGTTCTGTCTTGGGCCTAGTGTTATTCAACATCTTTATCAATGACTTGAATGAAGGAATAGAGAGCATGCTGATCAAATCTATAGATGATACCAAATTAAGAGGGACTGTGAATAACCCAGAAGACAGGCTCAAAATTCAAAATGACCTTGACAGATTGGAGAGCTGTGCCAAGGCTAACAAAATGGATTTCAACAGAGAGAAATGTAAAGTCCTACACCTAGGTATTAAAAATGGGAGACACCTGGCTGGATAACAGAACATGTGAAAGGGATATAGGAGTCTTAGTAGACCACAAGCTGAACATGAGTCAGCAGGTGATGCGGCAGTCAAGAAAGCAACAATTCTTGGTTGCATCAATAGGAGTAGGGTGTCTAGATTCAGGGAAGTAATAGTACCACTCTATTATACTTTGGTCAGACCTCGTCTAGAATACTGTGTCCAGTTCTGGGCATCTCATTTCAAGAAGGATATTGACAAGCTAGAACATGTCCAGAGGAGGGCAACCAAAATGGTGAAGGGTCTAGAAACCATGCCCTATGAGGAGCCGCTTGGGGAGCTGAGTATGCAGAAGAGAAGGTTAAGAGGGGACATAATTGCCATGTTTCAATATTTAAAAGGATGTCATACCAAAGAGGAAACAGGCTTGTTTTCTACTGCTCCAGAGACTAGGACAAGGAACAATGGATTCAAGCTACACCCGAACCTCAGGAAGAACTTCCTGATGGTCAGAGCTGTTTGGCAGTGGAATGTGCTGCCTTGGAGTGTGATGGAGTCTCTTTCTTTGGAGGTTTTTAAACAGAGGCTGAATGGCTATCTGTTGGGAGTGCTTTGATGTATGTTCTTGAATAGCAGGGGGTTGGACTGGATGGCTCCTGTGGTCTCTTCCAAATCTATGATTCTATGATTCTAAGTAGTTTACTCAATTCCTGGACCAGACAGCCATCAATACGCAGTCCTTCTGTTTAATTAGGATTCAACTTCAGTTTATTGACCTTCATCAAATGAAAACAGGTTGGAGTGAAATGAACATAAAGAAATGAGATACTAGATTATTAAACAAAGAATTTAAATTAATGCCTGAGTCCTTTTCATCTCCATTTGAGTTGCCAAAAAACTGATCAGCATATATACTTAAGGAGACTTGAACATTCCCACCACTATCTCGATTTACAAAATGGTCACTAGGTCACAGTTCGGAAAATGCTGCCAACCCTCATTCACTATGTCAAAAGGCAGAAATGCCAGGGAAAGATACACAACCAGTTTGAGAAAATTAGGTATTGATCTGACAGTGAGAGTGCAGGAATTACAATTTATGTAAGCTAAAACCCAAGGGGAGATACTTCTTCAAGCAAAGAAACACAAAATATCTCCTTTCACAACACTGGCCATTTCCACACAGGGTATTTAAGACAGTGCGTCTGCACCTTGGAGCGGACTGGGTTCGAACTATTTACCGTAGATCTGCACCTCAGTCCATTCTGGAACGACCCCAAGTGGTCCTCCAGCGTGCTTCTGAAAGACCTGATTTTTCTGGTCTTTCAAAAGCACGGAGTGCACCACTACAAGCCTGGTCCCTTGTGCTGATTCACAGGCTCACACCAATGCAAGCCTGCAATCTGCCGAGGGTGGGCTTTAGGCTGGCGAGCTGCACCGGTTGGTCGAGACCCACAACCAACCGGAAGCCGTCATTTTGGATGCTGGAGCAGTACGGATCGATGACCACGCACTGCTCCTCCTCACCCCAGACTGGACTGGACCACCAGAAGATCCGGTAAGTAGCGGCGCGGGACAATCTCCTCGCCCCGTGCGGAAATGGCCACTGTGTTGGCCTCCTATCAGGTCCTTTTAGCACTAGTAAAACACTTATTCTGCACAACTGGAAGCAGAACTTAAATCATGGTTTCATACTGCATCTAAGCCTATCTGACCATATTCTGTTTGGTACAGTAGCAGCTTTCTCATGAATAGCTTCTCAATTCTCAATTGCACCTGAATTAATTAATTCCTGTATCTTTCTTGAGAAGACAGGCCTTTTATTACTAACTCCCTCTAAATATATTTTTTTTCTGCCACTACATTCTGCTTTGGTTAGATCTCATTTGGAATACCATGTCCAGTTCTGGGCATCACAATTCAAAAAATTTATTGACAAGCTGGAACATGTCCAGAGGAGGGCGACCAAAATGGTGAAGGGTCTGGAAAACATGCCCGATGAGGAGCGGCTTAGGGAGCTAGGTATATTTAGCCTGATGAAAAGAAGGTTAAGAGGGGACATGACAGCCATGTTTAAATATTTGAAGGGCTGTCATGCTGAAGATGGAGCAAGCTTGTTTTCTGCTGTTCCAGAGACTAGGACACAGAGCAATGCATTCAAACTACAGGAAAAAAGATTTCATCTAAACATCAGGAAGAACCTCCAGTGGAATATGCTGCCTTGGAGTGTGGTGGGGTTTCCTTCTTTGGAGGTTTTTAGAGGCTGGATGGCCATTTGCTGGGGGTGCTTTGAGCATGTGTTCTTGAATGGCAGGAAGTTAGATTCAAGGATCTTTGTGGTCTCTTCCAACTCTATAATGCCATTACAATAAATTATTTCATTTTGCAAGTCACAAAATAGTAATTAAAGCTCCCCTCCCCAAAATGAATGTAATACATTAATGTGCAATTGAAAGGCTATTCAACAACAGTGCTGTTCTTTCTACTTTCTGCACGTAAAAAGCAGGTAAAGGGACAGAAGCTGCAATATGGAATCTATTAATTAAAAGTGCAGCATCTTTGAAAAACATCAGTTGCACTTTTTCAATCCACAGATCACAGCCTAGTGTTGCAGTTGCATTTTGCAATTTTTTAAAATGATCACAAGTCAAGAGGACAACACTGGTATACTAAAATGCAAGGTGCTGACAGGAATATTGTGTGAATTTTCTCTAAACTGTGAATAAACAAAACATAGCACAACTGAACTGCTAGAATGGAACCAAACTGAGCAATGGAACAGTTATTTTTAGCCCGTAATTTTAAACTGCGTAATTAACTACAACCTAAGAGTAAGCTAACCTAAGATGCTAGATTAAAATAGATTTCTTTGTAGTAACACTACAGTTAAAGCTGCAAAGACAGTTAGAATGTGTCGCCAATGTCCAGTGTAAATACAGTTTACAGCTAAGCAAGGATTCAGGAGATTTTCTCCTTCTTATGCCTTAAGAGTAGTATATAGCAAACCAGTGGCATTACTTGGGGTGGGGAGAGCAGATTGCACAGAGTTACAGTGAGCTACTAGATGGATACCTGACAGAAAGCATGCACCAGTCTCGTCACATGGGCTAAAACACTCACTTTGATTAGTGTACATCTGCTTGTTCAAGCTTTCTCACCTGTGAAAAACAGTTTCTAAGCAAAAAAGAATAAATGATCCCCAAATGGAAAATTAAACATATATGCTTTCCAGTCTTCAAATTCAATTATGTTTCACAGCATTCACTTATTAAACCCTATGAAAACTACCTTCACTGAAATTATCTACTACTCATTTGTTACCCTGTTACCCTAAGCATCCTCCCAGATAGTTGGTCCTATCATGCTATAGGGGCACAACATTTGCTACCTGACTTTCCTCACAGTACTGATTGTTCTTTGGTGCCATTTGGCTGCACCCCATGGATTTTTCTTCCATTTTATGTTAGTACTTTGCCATCAAACAGGACTGTTAGAAGACATCTCCTCAAAAAGGAAGAATTTCCCCTCACCACAAGCTGTGGTCTCACATGGATCTGCATAGTACACATGAAGGAAAATCAGCCCACTCACAATGAAGCATCTACACATGTTTGAAACAGCAAGAAAGCAGTTCTTACTGTGGGAGCTGTGAGGATATTTTGGAAAAACAAGTAGCTAATGTTTTGTACAGTTGAGCAAAAACATATGAAATAGGTATGTGGTCAAGCTGCCTGTTGACTTATGGAGACCCCACAAATTTCATAGTCAAATTACATAGGCAAGGAATACTCACAGGTGGCCTTGCCACTTCCTTCCTTTGAAATATAATAAAATCTATATAAATAGGAATGTTGATTTCAATTTAACAATCAATTATTGGGCTAGGTTTTGTATATCAATGTATTTATTTATTTTACGCAGATACTTTTAATAAAAAATAAGCAATTTTAGCCATTTCTATCAAGAATGCAAGCTCTGAGAATCATGAATCAGTTAAAAACACAAACTGAAATAAAACCCACAGTTGACAGAGTTTTGTTATTGATTTTTTTACAGAGAGTCTTGAGTCTACTAGACAGGACAGTTAAACTCTAAGTGCAGGTTATGACTCATCCCTCACTTTATGAGGTCTCTTTTCAGTTTCAGTCTCACCCCAAACTCACTTTTCTTCAGACCAAGAATGTTACTTGAGTGCCTAAACATGCAGGATTATGACTGAGTAGCTGAACAACTTTCATGTAGAGCAATTCAGTCAAAAGCCATTTCCGCACTACATTGTTACAGTGCTATTATTCCACTTTCAACATCCTGTGGAATCCTGGGGTTTGTAGTTTACTGAGGCCAAAGAGCTCTCTGGCCCCTCTCTAGACTGCAAACCCCAGGATTCCATAGGATGTTGAAAGTGGAATACTAGCACTATAACAGTGTAGGGCAGAAATGGTCCAAAAGACACTTTATTGGTAAGACCACAGAAAAGTACAGAGCAATAGAAACCAAAGCCTCTGACAAAGAACCTTATTTTTATGAAATCTTTTTATACCCACCCAGACCCAGTTTTCCTCCTTGTCTTCTGTCTAACTAGGGTTTTTTTTAGCAGCAGTGGAAAGATGAAGAAGAACGTTGCAAAACTACATAGTTTTGGGGTCAGGTTACAGCAGTGTGTTTGCTGTAAATAATGTAATCTAACTTAAGCTGGGAAAGAATGGGATTCTATTCTTGTCAATTCTACTGTAGCTGTGTGTCCCTCCCTAGCACAGGGAAGGTAAACAGTTGCTTCCTCCAGAATTCTTTACTGAGAAGGAGTAAAGCACAAAACAGGAGAAAAGGGGGAGAACAGAGAAACCTGTGTCACCAGCTACTTTCAGCGTACAGTCCTCCCTCCACATTCGTAGGTTCGATCTTCATGAATGTTATTATTCACTAGGCATATGCTTGTCCTCCTCCCATTTCCTTGCATTCCTCACACCAAGCTTGCAAGGCTTGTGTTTAAAATGGACTCCCCCTCCCTTTTTTTGGTGAGCAAAGCCCTCCCCCTACTGCTGGAGGCTTATTCTCTCTGCCATGTGGCTGCACATTCAGCTGTGTAATGGCCACTGATTGGTCAGGTGCTCTCTTTGCTGCTACCTCTCCCCTTTGGGATGAATCTCCTTTCTCAAGATGGCGACCATTAGTATCTAGAACACCAGGACTCAGCACTCCACTCTTTTCCATCTCAGGGGAACATACCAGTACACGCTTTAGTTCGTCCTTTTTCTTCCTCCCTGCAGTGCTGGGGCCAGAGGCAAGGGAATGGGAGGAGTTATTCACAGTTTTTCCACTGTAATTTTAAGAAGCATAGATTTGTAAGTTTAGTCACCAAAAGAAAAGTGGAGGTTGGTGAAAAGAAAAGTTATTTCTGGATGCATTTTGGAAGAAGGTTTCAAGTGTTCTCTGGAAGCCTCAAAATATTTTCTTTATTTAGGCAAGTCTTCCCTGATCTGGTTGCTTCATTTTACAGGTGCATATTGTGGTAGCTCTGTATAAAAGCTTTGCTGGAACATGCTCAATTGCTCTCCTTTTTGTGGTGTAGGAAACTATCCCTATTTTATGTTATTTCTGTATCTGGAACAACATTTTCAGTTCAAGAAGAATGCTCACAAACACATCTACTGTGCTAACTGAGATACAGTTAGATACATTTGCAGGTTTGATTCTTGTGGTTTGATTATTTGCGGTGTCTGTTTGCCTCCTCATCCCCTTGCACTCTCCTGCCTGGAGATGCCAGTGTGATCGCGCGGGTGGGAGGCGACAGTGTGAAGGGGAAGGAAGATCCACGCTCTCCTGCCACTGCTGCCTGCGCAATTGTGTGGGCAGGGAGCAAAAGAGTGAAGGGGGAAAGATCCTTCTCCCCCCACCCTCTCCTGCCACCACTGCCCCTGTGATTGCATGGGTGGGAAGTGAGGGAATGATTGGGAAGGAAGATCTTTCTCCCCCATGCTCTCCTGTACTGCTGCTGCAATCACATCGGCAGGAAACGGGAAAAAGTGAAGGGGAGGGAAGCATCTTCCCCTGTGCTCTCCTGCTGCTGCCGCCCACACAATCGTGCAAGTGGAAGGAGGCAAAAGAGTGAAGAGAATGAAGAGGGGAAGATTTTTTCCCCGTGGTCTCCCAGGTGCAGGGGAAAAAAGCTTCTCCCCACTTGCTCTCTCCTGCCCACCACCCAGTGGACATGCTGGCAGTGGCCAGCAGGAGAGCGCAGGAAAGGCAAGAACTCACTGGGAGGGAGTTTGCATTGGAAGTTTACTAAAATGCCAGTTGTAAAACTTACTACCGTACAGTTTACATCCCAATATGAAACTTCTTTCCCAAGGATGTGTGATTTTTAGATACGCTCTAAAGGAAAATTCTTTTTTTCAGTATACCTTTGATGGCAGAATTTTGCTTTGGAACTCTGGGCTTTCAAGCTTGAGGGCTGGTACTTGCAGATTTGGAACCAGGAAAGTAGGAACTTAAATATATTAATTATTCTTCTTGGTGTTCCATTCCATTCTTGGTGTTCCATTACTGAGGGGGCAGGAAATGAATACAGTATCTATTGGGGTACTAACATTTGATTCAGTCAGGCACTTCAAGTGGGCAGAAAACATACTATGTTCAAAGAGAAAATTGGTATTATCTCTAAAAATACTCTCTAAATATATATCTAGAGTTCTAATACTTACTCTTTCTTGGGGCATGACTAATACAACATCTTCTATTGTAAGCTTGGTACAAAGGTATAGATATCTGAGGTATGTAAAAGTATCCAAAGTATTTTTCAATCAAACTGGAATTTTATTTATTTCATTTATTAAATGATTTCTGTGCTACCGTTCACGACAAGTCTTTCCAAAGTGGCTCAAAATCACAAAATCCCAATTTTTAAAACAGTGATATGACATGTAAATCATTCTAACCTGGAATGGTAAATGCTAACAACATTTTATAGCATCATTACTAATTGTTGTGATCAGGCAAGACAGGAAAATATTTATCGATATTTTGAAATGCAACAGTACTGTTCATTATTTAGATAAAATATTTACTGCCTCACAGCACAAGTCATATGAGACACTTTGCTTTTTTTTTATTGGAAGCAACAATATAATATAAAATTTGTCATGCAACAGACATGGGAACATCCAGACCAATGGAAATGTCCAAAATTTAGTTCCTGTTCTTTTTATACTGAGTAAAAATAAACTGACCTGGGGAGGTGGTATAAAAAGCCTATGATCATACCAGAAACTTACAGAAAATATTCTAGGATAAACAAAATGTGTATGGGTCTCTAAAATAAAATTGGAGAGAACAGGAACAAAATCTGGTCTTATTTTGGTCTTATTCATTAATCTGGATGCACCCTTAGTTAAAAAAAAAAAGATTACAGTTATGCAAGAACTCTTTTGTGCTCCATGTGCTTATTTCAAATGCTAATATGCTCATGAGATGATTGGTTGCAAAAGTTTTACTTTACCTTGTGTTACCCTGTTTACTGGGGGTCCTGGGAGGGACACCTAAATAACCTTACAATTACACAAGATGGGGGAAATTAGTCAAGAGCACTGGTTGGCACTACGAGAGGCAGGGTAACACAGCAGGATCTTATAACCCAATGTTTACGGGGTCAGGTCAAGTCCAGAAGCAAACAGTGTTGGAAATAATGAATAATCTTTATTAAATACAGGCACACAATGTAAGCAACACGCGCACACAGATAACTAGGAAAATAAAGGTGTGAGTATGATAGCGGGATTTTCAGAGGGATAGTAGATTCAGGTGATACGAAACCTGTTCCTGAAGCCCAGAAAGAAGATAGAGAGCGATGCTCGGGTCTGATGTATCTTGGCACGTGGAGCTGAGGGGAAGCTCGCCAAGCAAAGCGGCAGCAAGGCGGTCTGGAACTTGGGAGCGATCCAAGGAAGGCCTTGGAATCAGGGGTTTTCATAGAGAGAAATGTAACTGCAGGCTATGCCGTACTTGGGGAAAACAATGAGTTTTGGGCGCGGGACAAAGCCTTGGAAAGGTCAAAATTTAGCATGATTGAGTTAAGTTCATATTGACAAAGAGTTAGCCAGTATGCAAATGCAGAGTGCTTGGCATTTGAGTATTCAGCTTGCCAAGTTGCCTGCTCGGGGCAGGGAGTTATTTGTAAACAGTGTGCGTACATAATGAGGGTGTTTGCAGAGAGGTCTCCTAAAGCGGTGATCTGGCTATTTCTGGCCTGCCTGGGTGGAGAATGGAATGTTCAGCAATTAGTGGCAGAGCCTAGTTCTGTGCTTGTCCGGGGGCCTCACAAACACGTGGAGAGGGGTGGTGGAAGAGAGCCAAATTATTGGTATCAAAATGATATCTGGGGGTATCTCCAAGGAGGCCTAAATTGCAGTAACAATTGGCTAATACAATCAAAATATATAAAAGGTTACAAATAATCAAAAATACACAGTTCCATAATACATGGCAGATGCAAACCAAACCAATAGATGGAACACAGAATAATTAGTTTTAATAACCTCAGAGCAAGCTTCTTTTTCTGCAAGCTACATTTCTGCCCAAGGAACTGTTGTGTTCTTGGAGCATAAACTACTCCCAAAAGAGATACAAGGTCACCTCCATTTTTTTAAAAAAATGAGTAAGCAGTACAGGATAAACTATGCAAATTTGGTAAGCCTGATTAGAAATATGTGCCCTACTTTTATTATACAGCTATGGACAGCATAAAGACAATAGCTTGATAAGAGGTCTGCTTCTCACTTCAGGAACATGTTACTAAAAAAGAAAAAATAATAATCTCATTTACAGAGAGAAAGAAAGCTCTCATCAGTGCTAACAATAATAATTAAAATTCAGTGGAAGCTCTTTTAATTTACCAAGTCCCCACTCCAACTCCATGCTTCTGCCTCTACTCAGATGCAGCTTTTACCTCTGAACACCTCCTCCTTCATCCTGGAAGCCCAGTTTTTACAAAAGCAGAGATGCAGTCTGTTTACAGAAAACAGGTGCATTCTATCCATTCTCCCACTCTAAGATCCTATGATCATTTGGACAAGTGCAGAACTGTTCAAGGTAAAATATTGTCTAAATGGGGAAGGAGGGGGAGCATTTGATAATAGACAACTAAATGCTAATCTCAGCTGTCACAAATGGAAGCTCCGACCCTGAGCTACATTCTGCTTTTAAGACAATTCAAAAACTTTCAAAGCATTGTCAGTCTTGAGATTTTATGACCTAATGGTATGACAGCATACTATTATACTCCAGCCTTAATCAAAGAATACAATCTAGTCTATGTTGATACTGCTGTAGTTCCAGAAATGTGCCCTAACACATTAGATTCTGTTTCAGTTCACGGTTAAATTAGTGCAGGGAAGCACAGAGTTCTCCCAGCAAATGCAAAGAGCATCTCGAATTAGGGAAAGAGGGGGAAGGGTACAAGCCTATACAGTCTATGTATTCTGCTATACTTTTATAGCATCCGTTTTATGTACAAATAAGCATCTAAACATGCTACAGAAGAACAGTAATTCTGGTTTTGCTCCCAAGAAGCACAGCTAATGCCTTCAATGTTTTATGCAGTTTGCCAGCAGAGTATGATTTGAAGAGCTATGAAATCACTGGGGAACTGTTATTTTTGCTTATTATTTATTCCCCCTTGCCACGAGCCACTAATTGGAAAAGTGATGCATTTAAATGTATGTTTTTTTCCAGGAGCACTGCATGTGCACAGTATGCTCAACCAGGAACCAGATGCTAGAAATATTAATTTTGTAAACTGCTCAGCAGCCTAATAAAGTAAAGAAAGGTAGATGCCTCTTTACCACTCAAAATCAAGAGGGGAAAAACACACACCAACACATTTACAAATAGTAATAAAGAGCATTATAATCCCAGTTTACCTTGCCAAAAGAGATTAGAAATCTGGGTGCACAGATCAATGTTGGATTGCGGGTATGCCATTATTTGAATAACTGGCAGCATTGGTAAAACTAAGCCTATTTTAATTTCCATTTGGAATTCAATCCTTCATTCTTTGGAACACACTGCAAAGCAAACAGAGCCACATAAACTGTTTAATTATCTGGCATAACATAAACTGGATTTCTGACATTTCTGTTTATTTCTTGTTGAAAATACAGGGCAAACTGATTTTATGGCAGCATGAAGCATGTGTTATAATGCAAGCTGGGCCAATTTTCTTACACAAGGAGTGTTTAAATTACAGCATAGATGAGAAGGATAGGGCTGCTGAATTCATCCTTGTCTACCTGGCCTAAGACATTTTGCTACATGAGACAGAGCAGTAAACGCTCTCACCTCATCAGCTGCAGTGTATTTACCCAAAGACTGGTCAAATAATTTTAGCATGGGTGGGCAAAGTGTGGCTGCATTCTGCCCCCAGGCTGCATTCTGCCCCCATGTAATTTGTTTGGTTCCCAGCCTCCCTCAGGGTTAAAAAATAAGTATCTGTGGTTGAAGAAAAACAACACACACACACACACCTTGATCTAAAAGCATCATTATTACCGGCTCCATAATCATCACCACTACCATGTACACCAACAACAATTAATTACAGTAGCCCCTCCACATTCATGAGGGTTAAGGGCACAGAACTCTCACAAAAGTAGAAAAATCATGAATACCTCTCCCAAGATTCCCCTCCAGAGCTCCCCCTCCCATTCCTTTGCCTCTGGCCCCTGCACTGGAGGGGAAGGGAGAAAAAAGATGCAGTAAAGGGCTTAGCAGTATTGTCCACTCAAAGGGAAAAGAGTCAACTTCTTGGGTTCTAGTTACTTCTGGTGGCCATCTTGAGAAGGAAGGAGTAGGAGCAAAGAGAGCACCTGACCAATCAGCAGCCATTACACAGCAGTAAAGTGCAGCCACATGGGAGAGAGAACATGCTGTTATCACGGTTATGATATGTCTAGTGAGAGCACTAGATATCCTTTTGATATCAAATAATTTGGCCTTTGCTTGACCTTTCTCTGCCACCCTACTCCACGTGTTTGCAGAGGTCCTCTGGACAAGCACGTAAGGGCGCGGCCATTAATGGTTGTACATTCGAAAACCCCATTCAGGCAGGCAACTTAAGCCTCTCCGTTATTTAGGGAAAAACCTCCCTGCAAACCGGCTTTGCTCGGCACACATCTACACAACGCCACTCAGCCAAGAGCCGAGCCATTCCTTTATATCGGGCCATCAGCGTACTGGCCACACTATTGTCATTAAGTACTAAACCCATCATGCAAAATCTGACTTTTCCAACTCCTTTGTCCAACTCCAAATTTCCTTTGTTCTCACTGAGCATAACATAGCCTGTAGGTAAAATCCACCCTATAAAAGGTCCCCACTTTTGGGACTTCCTTGGAGTACTTTGGATCATCCTGGACTTCCATCTAGCCTTGCTGCCAGTTTGTCTAAGGACCTCCCCTCAGCCAGCCACGCTGAGCTTTCTCTCTCGGAACCCTGTCTTTTCCTCCAGGACTACGAGACCAGGTGTCGTATTACCCATTCCCCAAAAAGCTTTCCATTTCTCTTTCTAGTTAGCTGTGTGCATGTGGTGTCTTTTATGTCATTTGTGCTCAATAAAACTGTTATTTTGTTACTTTAAAACTTGTCTCGCTACGCTCTCTGACCTGAAGCCGTAGACATAGGGTTAAAGATCCTTGCTAAAGTTACCCTGCCTCTCGTTTAGCCAAGAGAGTGCTCAAGCTAAATTCCCCCAACTTGTGCCCCTCCCAGGACCTCCAACATACAGGGTAAGAACAGGTTGCTTACCTGTAACTGTGGTTCTTCGAGTGGTCATCTGTGCCATCATACACTAGGAGCTTTAGCGCCTGCGCGGTAGCGTTCGGAAACTTCTAGAGCTTGTTCGCTTGGCGGGAACCCCTCCCCCACGCCGGTACTGCGCATGCTCCTCCCGCCGAGCAACGGTCTCTCCTCAGTTCTGTCGTCCGCCGTAGAACCTACAGGGACCTGAGAAAGAGGGGAGGAAGGGCGGGTGTGTATGATGGCACAGATGACCACTCGAAGAACCACAATTACAGGTAAGCAACCTGTTCTTCTTCTTCGTGGTCTCTGTGCCTTCATACACTAGGAGACTGTGTAGCTTACCGGTCGGACGGCGGGTCAGGTCCTACAGCACGGAAGCCAACACCTCACGTCCAAACCGGGCATCTCTGCGCGACCGGCAGTCGAGCCTGTAGTGGCGCACGAAGGTCGATGGTTGGGACCAGGTCGCCACACGGCAGAGTTCATGCAGGTCAACTCCTCGCAGGAGGGCCGCAGAAGTAGCCACAGCTCTGGTGGAGTGGGCTCGAAGCAGGACTGGCGGAGGCTTCCTCGCGAGCTCATACGCCAGTTCAATAGTCCTCACCACCCACTTGGAGAAGCGCTGGGTGGACACTTTTAGGCCCTTCCGACGTCGCCCATAGCAAACAAAGAGATGCGGCGTCTGTCGGAAGGAAGCAGTCCTGTCCTTGTAGAAAGCCAATGCCCGACGCACGTCCAGGGAGTGGAGGGACCGCTCCAACGGTGTCGTCGGGTTCGGGAAGAAGGCAGGCAGGATGATGTCCTGGTTGAGATGGAAACTGGACACCACCTTTGGCAGGAACGAGATGTCAGGTCTCAGGACCACCTTGTCCCTGTGGAAGACCGTGAAGGGCTCATCGGAACGAAGAGCTGTGATCTCACCCGCTCGCCTCGCTGAGGTCACCGCCACCAGGAAGGCAGTTTTCATTGTCAGGAGCCTGTCATCCGAGGTCGCCATCGGCTCGAAGGGCGGCTTCGTCAGCTGCGAGAGCACCAGCGAGAGGGACCACGGCGGTAGCGGCGGCGATACCGGCAGGTAGAGATGATGAAGTCCTTTCAGGAACCGCTTAACGGTATCGTTCCTGAAGAAGGCCGAGGCAGCAGATCGTGGCGGTTGGTATGCCACGATCGCGGAGAGATACACCTTCAGGGATGGAAACGCCAGGCCCTGTTGCCGGAGGTGCAGGAGGAAGTGCAGGACGGTCGAGAGCCCCGCGGGCGATACCGGCTCACTCCTCTCGTTAGCGAAGGTCAGGAAGCGTCGCCACTTGTATTGATAGTTGCGACGGGTGGATTCCTTCCTGGCCGCGACGAGGACGGTACCGAGCACGGGATCGTCTAGTGCGATATCCTCCAGGCATGGAGGGCCAGGCGTGGCAGGTCCGGATGGAGGACTCGGCCGCCGGAGTGGGAGAGCAGGTCCGGTGTCGGTGGCAACCGGAGCAGGTTGTCTCGCGCGGCTTGTAGCAGGGGTGCGAACCAATGTTGCCTCGGCCAGTACGGGGCTACCAGGATCGCGTCGGCTCGGTCGGCGAGGATCTTCGATATCGTCCGGCCGAGCAGCGGGAACGGCGGGAACGCGTAGAGGAGTTCCCCGGTCCACGGAAACTGGAAAGCGTCCCCGATGGAGGCACGATCGTGGCCCGCTCTGGAACAGAATCGGCGACACTTCGCGTTTTCCGTGGTCGCGAAGAGGTCGATCGATGGTTCGCCCCAGCGGTCCCGAATCAGTCTGAACGCCTCTCCGGAGAGAGACCATTCGTGATGGGATGAGGTGTCCCTGCTGAGGGCGTCTGCCGTGGTGTTCTCCTGCCCGGCCAGGTGAACCGCCACGGGATGCGTGTGCAGGCGAATGCACCATTCCCACAGGTCGAGCGCGATGTCGAGCAGGGTCGTGGAATGAGTCCCACCTTGTCTGTTGATGTAGCAGACGGCGGTGGTGTTGTCCGTCAGAATCAGGACCGTGCGCCCCGCCACAGCATGGCGGAACGCCCGTAGGGCTTTCCAGACGGCGAGCAGCTCCAGCGCGTTGATATGGAGAGCGGTCTCGTCGTCGGTCCATCTGTCGCGGACTCTGAGATCGCCGCAGTGGGCACCCCATCCATACAGGGAGGCGTCGGTCGTTACCGTCACCTTCGGTGTCGGCTGTTGGAAAGGCATCCCTGACATGAGATTGCGTCGCGACTGCCACCATCGGAGGGATGAGCGGACGTCTCCCGGCAGCTGCAGTCGGAGTGTCTGTTCGTCTCGCAGGGGGTCGAATATGCGGACGAACCAGTGTTGAAGAGGTCTTGCTCTCAGCCTGGCGAGATATGTCACAGCGGTCGTCGCAGCCATGTAGCCCAAGAGCTGCTGGACGCTTCTCGCAGATAACGTCGGGGCCGTACGAGCGTGAGCGGCGGCCCGGATCAAGGTTTGTGCTCGAGACTCTGGTAGGTACGCCCTGGCGGAGGTCGAGTCGAGCGTCGCCCCGATGAAGTCCAAGATCCTCGCCGGCTCGAGGTGGGACTTCTTCGGATTCACTCGTAGACCAAGGCGGGTCAGGAGTGACAACGTCATGTGGACGTCGTGGTAAAGTCTCTGTTTGCAGGACGCCACCAACAGCCAATCGTCGAGGTAGGGGAAGACGGAAGCGCCCTTCGTCCGCAGGTAGGATACCACCGGGGCCATGCACTTGGTGAAGACCCTTGGGGCAGTCGAGAGTCCGAACGGCAGCACCTTGTACTGGTAACAGGTGTCGTCGACTGCGAAGCGGAGGTACCGTCTGTGCTGCGGGCGAATGGAGATATGGAAGTATGCGTCTCGGAGATCGATGGAGGCGAACCAGTCCCCTCGATGTAGGAAGGGTAGGATCGACGGTATCGTGACCATCTTGAACCTTTTGGGGCGGATGTAGTAGTTCACCCCTCTGAGGTCTAGGATCGGCCGGAGGGTACCGTCGGCTTTCGGTACCGTGAAGTACCTGGAGAAGAAGCCGGTGGTCTTGGCCTCTTGCGGGAGCTGCTCGATCGCCCCTTTCTGGAGGAGGGATTGGATCTCTTCCAGGAGGGCCGGACTCGACGGCGTGGAGTAGTAAACGCCGCGAGGAGGAATATCGAGAAACTCGATGGCGTAGCCAAGACGGACGATGGAAAGCACCCAAGAGTCCGTAGTGACATACTGCCAATCCGCTAGGTGTCGAGCGAGAGTCGGTCGGTCTCCGAGCGCTGATGGTAGGCTGAAGAGTGGGTATTGGTGGGTCCTGCCAGGCACGTCAAAACCGAGACTTTGTCTCGGAGGAGGACTTCTTCGACGAAGGCGGGCGCCGCCTAATCGTGCGTCTGGCCGATGAGCCGGAGGACGGTCTCGACTGTCCAGACTGGGCCGAACGCTGGAACGACGAGGTGGAAGATCGTCGCCAGGATGGGCGGAAGGTGGAGGCCCTGCGGGTCTGCGTGGCCGGCTGCAGCCCGATCTTTTTTGCGGTCAGTCTCGCCTTGACGAGATTGTCCAAAGCTTCGTCTGTGGACGAATTGAATAGGCCTTCACCGTCGAAGGGGAGATCTTCAATCGTCCTTCTGGTGTCCTCCTGGATGTCGGCCGGTCGAAGCCAAGCATGGCGGCGGAGGCCGACGGATCCCGCCATGACCCGGGAGGCGATCTCCACTGCGTGCCGGGAGGAGGCCATCTGGTGCCGAGCGATGGAGATAGCCTCATTGAAGATCACGGAGGAGGCTTGGCGGATGTCCTCCGGTACCGCTTCCATCGCTGGTTGCAGGCGATCGAGCACTTTCTTCAGGTATGCCGCGAGGCAAGCCTGAGTGTTGGACAGCCTGATCTGCAAGGAGGCAGCTGAATAGAACCTCCTTGCGTAGGCGTCCAACTTCCTGCCCTCTTTGTCCGGCGGGGTGGTGTGTTGCCTGCCGGAGCCCTTCGTCTGCGCGGACTCGACGACCACAGAGTTCGGTGCAGGGTGATTAAATAGATAACCGGCGTTATCCTTCTGCACCCTGTAGAGGTGTTCTAACCGCTGCGGTATCGGCTGAGCCGAGGCCGGTCTATCCCAGGTGGCCTTCACCAGTCTGGATACCCGGGGCAGGAGAGGCAGCGGGGCCGTGGAAGGTCGCTTCTCCTCGAAAACGGAGAAGGCTGGATCGTCATCCTCCGGCTCCGCATCGGCGATCTTAAGGCCGAGGGTAGTGGCCATGCGGAGCAGCATCGCAGAGAACTGGTGGACGTCCTCTGGAGCAGAATCTGGGATCGGGTCCCCGAATCCCAACGGAGGAGACTCCTGGGAGGCCGCCTCAGACACCTCAGACTCCGCACTCGAGTCGTACGACTCCGAGCTCGGTGAGTCCTCTCGCCGCTCGCTCTCCGGCTCCTTCGTAGTCGCCGCAGGTGTTGCCTTCCTAGGCTTCTCCGCAGCCGGGGCGGTGGTAGCAGCAGCGTCCCGCTTGGGATGGCTGACCACTGACTTCACCCTCTTGGTGGTGACCGGGGTAGTCTGGCAGGCTGACGTCGTCGTAGCCCGCTCAGTCACCACCGACTCCGTAGGGCGCGTCGCCGTTGCCGTAACCCTAGGAGGTGGCGATATCGCCCGATACCGTGGTGAAGGCTCCCTCGCCCTATGATATCGAGGGGAGGGAGAGCGGCTGAAGGAGCGGCGGTCCGACGGAGATCGGCTTCGGCGTCGACGGTACCGAGCCTCGTCCCCTCTAGGCGAGCGCGATTCGCGCTGTCGACGAGGTGACCGGGACCTCCGGAAGGTCTCCCAGCGACTCGGGCCACGATGGTACCGATCCCGGTACGATGGCGAATGCGACCGATAGGAGGCCGGGCGCTCTCTCCATTCAGATTCCCTCGCGTACCTGGCCACGTAGGACGCCGAGGTGTATCTGGAGGCAGACGAGCGAGGTTGTTCCTCTCTTGTCTCCCTCGGAGGCGGCGAGGCCACCGGACGCTCGGAAGAGCAGGACCGGGACCTGAAGGAGGTCGAACGCCGCTCCGGAGAAGCAGAGGGCTTTCTCTGCTGCAGGTCGGCCGACCTGCGACGGCTAAGAGGGCGGTGGCGCTCCTCCACCAGGGTTGGAGGGTCTGCCACAGGCGAGTCCGGGCGCTGTTGGGGAACGTCCTCGATCTCATCCTCCGAGAGGTCGACGGACTCGCCTCGCCCTTTGGAAGGCTGCTGAGTAGGAGGAGGAGTAGGAGGTTGAGCGTCCCCAGCCGGGGAGCGCTTCTTTTCCTTCTTCTTCTTCTTCTTCTCCTTCTCCTTGCCCTTGCCTCCGTCCGGAGCAGGGCGCTTTTTTGCAGGCGTCTCCGTAAGGGGAGCCTCAGCCTTCCTCGCCATCGAGGATCCTTTCGCTGACTTGGCAGCCGCCGACAGCTTCGGGATCCTCGGTAACGCCGAGATCGGCGTTTTCGCCGGTACCGAGCCCGATACCGACGAGGTGGACGGAATGGCAGCCGCCGATACCGTCGATGGCGTGGTCGTCTTCTTGTCGGCCATCTTGGAAGTGGAGGTCTCGTCTATCGCCCGCAGAGACTGTTCCCAACAATAAGATTTGAGTCTCGCGGAGCGGTTGCGAAGAGTTTGGGGAGTAAAATCCCTGCAAATTGGGCAAGTCCGGATGTTGTGGGACTCGCCCAAACAGAAGAGACACTCCTTATGGCCGTCGTTGAGGGCAACCTTGCGGCCGCAGGACACGCACTTCTTAAAGAGCGCGGACATAAGACGAAGAAACGCCAAACTCCGAAATCCAAAAGACGAAAAACCGAAGGCAGTCCGAAAGTCCGTAAAACCGTGAAAAAAAGCAAGCCAAGCACGACGTGAGAGGAACAAACTAAGAACCTTCCGTACGCGGCGGCGGACGAGAAAGAACTGAGGAGAGACCGTTGCTCGGCGGGAGGAGCATGCGCAGTACCGGCGTGGGGGAGGGGTTCCCGCCAAGCGAACAAGCTCTAGAAGTTTCCGAACGCTACCGCGCAGGCGCTAAAGCTCCTAGTGTATGAAGGCACAGAGACCACGAAGAAGAACAATGTCTCCAGGACTGGGAGGAGGCTTTGCTCACCCAAAAAAGAAAAAAAAATGCAACATATTTAAACACAAGCCTGACAAGTGAGGAATATAAGGGAATGAGGAATATAAGGGAATGGGAATATAAGGAATATAAGGGAATGGGAAGAGGAAAATGAGGCAGGGGGAGGAAAGCATGTGCCTCGCAAATAATCGAATTCAGAAAGGTCAAATCCACAAATCTGGTGGGAGGACTGTAGTTAACTATCTGTTTTCTTTTCATGATCTCCTCTCCAAATAAACCATCTGCATCCTCACTAAAAGTGTTGACTTCACTTCCCCCTCCAATCCCTGGTTCTCCCCATATGTTTTTTGTAATGGACCAGAAGTAACACTAGTGAGAGACGGGGGGGGGGAGAGACCAAGATCAAGCCAGAGGAGAGACAACTGCAAAAACCTAGTAATTTCAGGGAGGGGAAGAGTAGTCAGGGGAAAGATTTGACACACCAGCCTACTCACAATTTAAATGTTCCTCTCCCTTCCCCTATATATGGGGGAATAATTCAGTTCTGTTACATGGTGTGCTGCCCTCAAGCCTAGTTTGTCTCTTATCATTTGCAGTTTGGCAAGCCAAAGCAAAACAAAACACCAAGTCAACAAGCAAAATTTATCTCCAGGAATCTGTGTAAGACTAAATCTTTCTAAGGTCTTCCTTGGATGGAACTTTTTGCTTGGCCTCAGAAGACAAAGCCCCTCTGCAAAGCTCTTCTGCACAACCCCTCAAATCCCTTTCTGGTGAGAAAGTATCATAAAATGTAGATGACCAGAGAGGCATATTTTGATATGGGAAAGGCAAATTTGCAGAACCATAACTCTGGATGGGTTGCGCACTCTAATATCACACCATGCACAGCTATTATGAGTGAGACAAAGGCTGATGCACCTGGGTCAAAAGGACAGAGACTGCTATACCTCCACTGCAGTGGCATACAGGACTGAATGGACTGAAATGCCTTTTGAGTTCAAGACAAGTTATTCAAAGACTACAGTTTAAGAAGTCATTGGGTAAGGACTACACAAGAAACTGTAGGAAACAAAACTGCTTTTAATTTCAGTTGCTTTGCAACACTCTATTTATCTACCATCAATAAATTAATTGATCTGCATTTAAAATTCACTAGGATCACTGGCTGTTCAAGTTCATCTACACTCAGCCAGTTCTAATAAAATAAAAGTAAGTAAGGGTTTCGGCCAGAAACTTAATTTATGGTGGCCACATTAAAAGCAAATCACCTGCAAAATGCAGGCCAAAAGGCTGAACACAGATTCCTTTATCAATGTACATTAAAAAATCCATTGTAACATATCAAGAATGAGCTAGGCACGTTTCTTGGCTATAGAGTGAACTGTTCCTCCTACATCTTCTTACAGACAGAAACTTCAGTGATGCATCTGGGCCTATTTCTACTCTTCTTTACACTTAAGCAGTTATATACAGGGCTACATGATCGTCCTAATCATTATTGGAACACAGATCCTAGCCAAACAGGTACACAGGCTTTAAACATCTAGAATTTCTACTTAACTCTTGGGTGCTTTTTTTTCTTTAAAAATAGTTCTGAAATTTAATGTTCAGCAATCTAATCATGGGTTTCTTCCAGCTGCTTGCAGGGCATATTAAAATATAGTAAGTTTCCTATATATCTGTAAAACAATTGAATCATACTTTAGACATATAAGAAGGGTATGGAGAAGCAAAGCTGATGAAAATATCAGGAAGCAGCTCATGCTAGTAATTTCTGGGCAATGACTGTGTTGAGGTTGTAGGCGTCTTGGCATTCCCAGGAGGTCAGTTATACAGAAGAGGCCAAGTCAGCATTTACACTTGTTCAGCATCAGTTCTAGCAGAACTGTTCTAGCATGGATGTTCTATCAGGATTGGAAACTGGCACAGAGGAGCAATCTAAATGTACATGGAAGGCGACTCTAAAAAGAGAAAAAAATAACAGATCCCAGTGATCAAATGCTGTCCCACCAACTGAAGAAAGTCATTCTTAAAATGAACAGTGAGTCTCACCTTACCTGAACCCCACATAACCACAGATATTTAAAAATCGAATTCCCTTCCTCACTTCCTGCTAGTTCTAGAAGAAAGGCAATAGTAGAATGCTAGCACTGTTCCCAGGCTGCAGTGGAATCTCAGCTCTGTCGCTATGCTGCAGAGTCAAATTCTTATGTATGAATAGGACTGGGACTGCCATTTTTCTCCCTTTCTGATTTTAGGATCTTCTATCCACAGGAAAACTGGAGATGCATTTCATAGTACTCAGTACATACCTGCTTTATTTTAGAAAAAGCCCAATGAGTTTCAGGCTATATATTCTTTTTATGACCTTCTTCAGGGGCAATTAGAAATCTGACTGCAGAAATCTGTGAAGCTGAGAATCTCATTCCATTTTTATCAAGTAAATGGAATGAGCTTCAGAAATTTCTGTACTCACATTTCTAACTGTCCCTGAAGAAGGCCATACATATATATAGGCCAAAACACACTGGACTTCTTCTAAAAGAAAGTAGACACCTATCAAGCACTTTGAGACACGTCTCCAATTTTTCCTGTGGATTCTATTGGGTGCTCTCTATTTGACTCCTCTGAATATCAAGATGCTGTTAAAGGCAGAAAAAGACCAGGGCCAAGTAGAAGAAGTAGGGACAGGTAGCCCTCTTAGCTATAATTTTCAGTGAGATAAAGCAGCAGAATAACTTACTGAGTCAGTATTTTTATCTCTAGTTAAATCTGTCAGAGATGTAATCTGGTAGGGCTTGGAAGCAACCAGCACTTAAGGGTTTGCTATAGAGGGAAGTACTCTAAATAGCTGACTATGTAAAGACATCTGAGATGTTTGATATAATGGTGGTAAGATGCATTAAGCATACTTAGCTTTCATTCTAATTCTGATATACTGGATTGTTTAAAAAGTAGTAGAGCAAACAAGAAATCCCCCCTGTACAACACAGTACATTACTCAAGTTATCTTTTCTTCACAGTTCCTTTGTGCAAAAGTGAGGCTCTTCTGTGTAAAACACTGGGAATATGGGTAATTGAATGGCTATATTTTATGGGAAAATTAAGAGCTATGAGACCCATACCCACGTTAGTTCTCCCATCTGGGTTTTAACTATTCTTTTTTCAATTACACACAGATGCCATATAGGTTATTGCTCATCATAACCACATTTTTTTATAAAATGTTTTTGGTTAATATAAATTTTAAAAGCCTTCACATGGTCAATGAATAGTGATTTGTGTGGGTAGTTTTTATCTTTCAGATTTAATCCCTACAGTTTTTAAACAGAATAGCAAGATTCACATTTCAGCCTGACCTGGGATTACTGGCAGCCCAAACACAATATGAAATCCAAGCAAAGAAGAATCTGATGAAGGTGTGCCTGCTCATCTCTAGGGCTGAAGTAGCAATGTGGGTGTCCATGTAAACGCTGCACCTCAGAGTCCCCATTCTCCCAATAGCGTTACAGATCCTCATGCACTAAGACCACATTGCTGTAGGGCAGCTGCAGAGTTTTGCAGATGCACATCAAAAAATAATTGTTTTAAAAAGAAAGTTAAAGAGTTGAAGAATAGCAGCAGCTCTGAAGAAGACAGCCTCTTTTAAGTGTCCGGATCTGTTCCCCATTTATTCCTTCTCTCTTTCTGCCTTACTCAATTGAACTGAGAGTGAAATCAGTGTTGCCTCCCATCACTCCCATTTTTTTGGAAGAAACCTAACTTTGGAATGTCTTTTCTAGCCTTTCTAGCTTTGTCCCTCACCCTAGCTTCTTAAAAATACAACCTGGTAACATGGTGAAATATATATCTTCTCACCAGTAAGGCACATCAACTTGAATATTGTTTACTCTTTTGGATTAGTCAGGATTGTGGCTAATGTTAGGACAAGATAGCAATCCATTAGCCTTCTTGTTTGGTTGCCAGGATAGGTTGCAGAATGCATTTGGGTGGAAAGGGAAAGGGGGGATAAAACATTATGCAGTCACTGCCTTAAAAAGACAATTATTCTCTGTTTATGTGGACCTTCACTGGGGTACATACGTCAAATAACACAAACAAAATGCTCTGAGACAGTAGATCCCATCTTACAACTATTTATTCCACCTTGAATAGAATGCAAGCCAACATGTAGTGCAAATTCTTTTTACAAAGTGACACAACTCCACTCATGGTAGTTTTGCAAACACTTGCCACTTCTCCTGCAGTAATACCCTGCTGTTACACCCTACTACCACAGCACATAAAGATGCAACAAACATTAAAAACACCTCATGCCACGTGTCCAAGAATAAACTATTTGATTACAGAAAAAAATATTACTAGCACTACAATCTACCACATATGAAGGGGCCTGCAGTGCAGAATTTACTCTAGAATAGCTTCAGGAAGAGAAAAAGTTACCACATTAAAAAAAAAAAATAACGAATTGTAGCAAACATGACACTTGAATGAGAGTTGTTCTGGCCCTAAAGGGCTGAAGGGCAACATAATTTGCATTCTGCTAAGGGTGAGAGCTTAGGGTCCCCGCCTCACCCAAAAGAACTTCGTGGTAAAGTGAAGCGGATGCACTTGGCTCCGTCAATTGACTAGAGAAAGTTTGCTGTCCTCCCCACTGCCAGAAAGAACTTGTAAGAACTTTATAACTAGAAACTACTCTCTGTGTTTGCTTTTATTCTCTTTGCTCCCATTCCTTTTAAATTGCCTTATTCTGGATCTTTGCAAGCTACTCTGTGAGCACTGTTCAACTACAGAAGAGGTTTAAAATGCCACAAATATATAACAGAACATTTTCTTCCTGACATAAGTTTGGTTCTGAACCTTGCATAGAAGAATGCATACAGCTGATGTAAAGCATGAGTTACAACATCTCATGTAACCTTATCTTCTTTAGTATAGTTTCCATGGTGTTATACTGGCAAAGCATAGTTTAACATTCCAGAACCACTTTAGAACTTGTACAGGCAACATTACTTTTTGTCATATGCTGTACTGACAGTGTGTGAAATGAAGTTAAAATGTGTTGTCTAATTTAGCTAAACTGGTTTTTGTTGATATTGGAAAGTAATTTTGCAAGTTTAAAATATAGTTACATACGAAACTTCTAAAGCAGAATCCAAATGCAGTTAAAGATTAAAAAATACAAATCTTATGCCTCGATAATATACATTATTATTTAAATATCAGCTTCATTAAGCTATACAGCTGCAGAATAAAGCTTGAGGCTGTCATGAAATTAAGCAGGTACTTCCCCAAACATTAGCTTAAATGTGGCAATATGAGCATGCACCAGGAATTCAGTAAGCATGGTCAGATGAATATATTCCCAGAATCCTCTGCATATCTTCACTTTGGAAAGTTGGGACAGGGTTGATGGGCATGCTCATGTACCTTACATATGTTATCTCTACTCCTGTATAAAGACTTCCTGGATAATGCTTCCACTGCTGCAAAATATAGATTGGGGGCCACAGGTCATAATCACAAACCTCACACTTCCAGTAGTAAGGAAGGATAATAGCGTTTTCATGGATGGAGCTATGATGCAAAACGTAAGGAGAAACCCTGGGTAGCTGGATCTGAGTGAAAGTATAGTGAGTAGGACTTCTGGCACCCCGGTGTTCTAGAAACACCAGCCATCCCTCCAGGACTGCCTCTCAGCCCCCTATTATGTTCCTATATAAAGATGGTGTATTCTATGTTGCCCAGATTGTTTATGCTTATTAGAGTACAACATAATCCAGCAGGGTTTCAGCAATAGTCTTTTTAAAAAAACATACAAGATGGAAAAATGGTCTTATACATCACGATCCATTAAGGATGGGGACATTGTCTGAAACCCTTAAAACAAATTGTAATATTTGACATTCTTTAGTCTTTTTTTTTTTAGTCTGTGAAACAAATGGAGCTTCATAATGCTTATCGGATCCAATTATATTTAAATTCATAGGACTTGAGTTGACATCTGTAATTACTAAATAATCCCCAAAGTGAATTTATTTGTGACTTTCAAGTCAGGGCAAAGATTACTGAATGTGAAGCTACAAATTAGGGACCACTACTTCTTTGATTTTCTTGAAAATATTTAGCAAACACTAGCCACATTTTTTTTCAAAGTCTCTGTGCTCTAGATACAACAGGAAGAGAAAAATTTAATGGGGTACTCACTGACAGTTTGCCTCAAAAACACAGATTTACATTGTTGTCAGTCCATCAACAAAGTCTTCTAAAAGGAAAATAAAAAACAGTACATACAAAACTTAAGGTTGATTAGTTTGAGCAGGACTGTATTCTATTTGCATGCTGATTTATACTATTATTTTTCCTTTGCTGTGGGGTAAATGTACTAAATATGTAGTGGATTACTGAGGAACAAAGGAGCTGAGACTTACTTTTTTCCTGATGAAAAAGACATCAAGCTTAAAGCCTGCCTACAAACTACAAACTCTGCTCTGCAAATATTTCTCTTTAATCCCAGATATGGGTAGTCTTGCCATAGCCAGTAGAACAATGAATGCACATCCTCTGAGGCACTTTAGTCTTTATTATTACAATGTATGTTCTAGGAATAAGAGTTGCCCTTCAAAATAGGCTCAAAATGGGACTGCATTTGCCAGGAGGAGACTAAAAGGGGAAATAAATGTACAGTAGGATCCCCGTATCCGTGGGGGATTGGTACCATCCCTCCCCCCAGATACTGAATCTGCAGATAGGAGTGAACGCTCTGTCCCCTGTCTGCCCCTGGCCAATCAAGGTGGCAAGGAGCCACCGTGGGAGCCAATGCAGCATGATTGTGCTCCTTGCTCCTTTCCTGCTCACCACCACCACGATCGGGCCCCAGGCAGAGGGCAAGAGACGGCAATGAGGGCGATCCTGCAGTCCTCACCTCTCTCCTGCCCACTGTCACTGCAATTGGGCTTGCGGTGAGGGACATGATGTGGCAATGAGGGTCATCCCACACTCCTCACTTCTCTCCTGCCCGCTGCTGCCACAATTGTGGTGGCGGCGGCAGGGACTCAACTGCGAATAACTGAATCAGCAGATAATGAATCCACGGATACAAGGGTCCTAATTTATAGGTACTTCCAGAAGAATATACAGAACGGAGACCAGGTTTTCCTCCAGAAGCAAATGGTACTAGGATAATTTAATTACAGATAGGAAGTATTCTGTATTAGGCCCTTTTTGCACCTTACCTTCGTCGCGGCAGTCGGGAGCGGCGCTCACGTGAGCAGCCGTTTGCACGAGCCACTCATGGCAGCCCTTCTGCCTCCCGCAGTGGCTTGCCAGTTGCGCAACCATCGCGCTAGCACCCCACCCCTTCCTTTCACAGCGCAGCCTGGGAGCTGTGGGCTGCGCTGGGGGAGGAAGTGTGACCGGGGCCGGCTTGTTTGGCACACCGCATGCAGGTAAGTGCGCGAGGGTCCCACGAGCATTGCGCAACCGCGCAGTATTTTCGGCTTAGAGCCGAAAATAAAAAAAATGCGTGCGCAGCCCGCTTTAGGCTTGTGAGTGTCACGTGAGTGGGAGTGCATCGTACAGACTGACGCTCCCATTCACGCGACGCTCAAGGGGCCCTCGCGCAAAAAAAACTGTGTGCGAAAAGGGCCTTCGTTTTTCAAAATGGATATTCAATACTCACAGCACGATGAGCATCAATGTGATGTAGAGGTTTGAGTGCTGGATTTTACAAGAACAGATTTTTACAAGAGCAGATTTCAAATCCCTGCTCAGCCATTGAAACCCATAGGATGACCTTGAGCAAGTCATACTGTCTCAGCCTCACAGTAAGGCAATGGAACCCTCCCCCTGAACATATCTTACTAAGAGACCTCTAAGACCATTTCTGCACTAGACTGTTGTAGCGCTATGATTCCACTTTCAACAAGGTAGCGACCAGAAACTGCAAACCCCAGGATTCCATAGGATGTTGAAAGTGGAATCACAGCGCTACAACAGGCTAGTGCAGAAATGGCCTAAGATAGGTTTGCTTTACAATCACCATACGCTGGAAATGACTTGAAGGTACACAACAATGTACAGCATGTACAAGAGGGAATGTTAAAAAAATTATGTTCACTATACTATAGCCCATAAGCTATAAGCAAAAAATCTGTTTCAGACCTATGTTGGCCCCAGAACAGGCTGGCTTCCGTTCAGGCAGGTCAACTTTGGATAATTGTTTTATGTTGAAACATGTTATTGATAAATATCTGGCAGGAACTGTAAAGCATATTTTTGTGGCATTCATTGATTTGAAGGCTGCTTTCGACTCTATTTCACGGGGACATCTTTGGGTTAAATTACAAACTATGAGTATTGATAAGAACCTTCTAAAATGTATAATATCCCTTTATTCAAATACATCCTTGAAAGTCAGAGTTGATGGTACACACCTATCAGACTCGATACCTGTCTCTAAAGGAGTAAGACAAGGGTGTCTGCTTGCTCCCCTTCTTTTCAACTTATTTATAAACGATGTAGTTGAGTTCTTAAAAGGTGACCAATTTTTCCCAGTTAAAATTGGAAATCGGAAATATTCGATCCTATTGTATGCAGATGATGCTATTCTGATTTCCTATACTCAAGTAGGCCTGCATAGGTTGTTGAATCAGTTTAGTTTATACTGTAAGAATGAACAACTTTCCATCAATTACCAAAAAACAAAAGTGATGGTATTCGGCAAATCCAAAAAAATTTATAACTGGCTACTTGACGGGAATAAATTGGAACAAGTCCCCTCCTTTAAATATCTTGGTGTGGTCTTTCACTGGACTGGTAATTGGTCTTCACAGGTTCAATCAAGTACCCTGTTAGCTGAAAGAACATTAAATGGATTATTAAGATTCTATCGCACAAAAGGGGGCAATATGATTCAACCCACTTTAGAACTCTATAGGCTCAGAGTCCTGCCTAAACTGCTGTTTGGAGCACCACTGTGGGCTCTGGCCAACTTAGATATATTAGAGAGAGCACAAAATAAATTTCTGCGCAGACTTGTGGCAGTTCCCATTTCCACAAAATTAGTATTGCTCCGTGCAGAGTTAGGTATAATGCCAATTAAAACAGAGGCTCTTAGATTAGCCCTCCTTTTTTGGTTAAAAATTATTTTTAAGCGGGTATCTGAGCTCCTTTTGATGTCCCTCGAAGAGCCTGGTCCAAATTCATGGATGCATAAAATGCAATTGGCTGTCATGAATTTGGGGTTCTCTGTTCCTTTTTTCCTGACTCAAGGATATGATAAAGCAAAATTACTTATACTCCAAAGACTCAAGGATATAGCAATGCAATCCCAGATGACTGAGATTAAGTCCTGCCAATCTAATACATTTTTTGTTTCTTACATTCCACTAAACTCACCCCTTCCTCATTATCTGGTTGATCTTCCAACTTTTAAAATGAAGTTAGCCTTTCTGCATGCTAGATTGAACGTTCTCCCACTGGCAATTCGGATGGGCAGGTACAATAATGTTCCTATGAAGGACAGAGTATGTGCTTGCAACTCTGTTTCAATAGAAGATTTAATTCATGTTCTACTTGAGTGCCCTATTTACAATGATCTTAGGAGCAAGTATATTTTTCCTTTATTGAAGTCTTTTAAGGGAAGTTCTTCCTTTGCGAAAGTTTGTTTTCTGCTATCTGATACTGTGAAATATGTGTCTTTCAGAACATCTAAATTTCTTGTTAGGGCCTTACAATTACGTGCTATAAAGAACAAGGAGGGGTATGGAAAGTGATTTATTTATTGTTGATTATGTATTATATGTATATTGGCTGGATTATTCTTTCTCATTTTAATCTGATTTTATTCCTTCATTTTGTGCAATGGCTGGCTGCTAAAATGCAATAAACTTGTTTCAGACCTACAGTATACAAAACACGTATGGCATGCAATATAGAAGGTACAAGATGAACACAAAAGGAAATAAAGAAGGGCAAAAAGAAATATAAAAAAAACCAGAACTACTGTTAGCCCTCCACAATGGTGAGTTTCACTTTTGCGAATTTGATTATTTACGGATTATTTGCTGTCACCTCTGCTACCTCCCTATGCCATTTTTAATAGGGACTCCAAGCCTCATGAGACTGAGAAACTGTGACCCAGGCTTGTATGTCCCTACTAAAAATGGTGTGGGGCAGCAGTGGGGGTGGCAGTAAGCCCCACCAGCCAGCCACTTCTGTCTTATGAAGGAATCTTGATGCCTCAAAAGAATCCATGGTGGGTTGAATATGGTGATCATAGTTTTTTGTATGTTAAACATCGCTTGGGAGGTCTAAAGTTATTCATGTTTTTTTTCAGTTTCACAGGGCTCCTGTGCCCCTAACCCTAGTGAATGTGGAGGGATGACTGTATATGTAACATTCAATTTTAAAAGAGTGGAATTGAAAAATAATTTTTTACAAGGAAGCTATGAAACAAAATAACAAGAACAAAAGGCTTACCACCAAATAAACTTTGCTATCCTTTGCTTTTAATTCCTCTAAATCAGAAAAAAATTCAAATATTACATTCAGATTTAATAGCTAACATTTTGTCAGCACAACCTGAAATTGGTTTTAACCTCCATTAGTACTCTTTCAAGACTACAGTGCTAACAGTAGTTAAGAAAGCAAGCAGCCAAACATTTAACTGGAGCATATCTTTGCAAAATTCCAGCAGTGAAAACAAAAGCTAAAACAAAATTTCACAAGTGGAAAAAAACAACCCACTCCCAGACAGAGGAGGAAAGGTCCATGAGATTTCTTGTGTTTTACCTACGTTTGACAGCCCCATCAATCAATCAATCAATCAATCAATCAATCAAGTGGACAGCAACAGATTTTATCCCACAGCAGAAGAAATATGCAGACACTATACAATCTTAAAACAGTCACTTAAAACATATTGTGGAAATAAGCATTTTGACCAACAATCAGAGGAAAAACATATGTACTATCTTCGCCACTGGCATGAAGAACAATATTACTACTGCATATACACATTAGATGAGATCTAGTGAAGTACTTATGCTGATTGAATTGTTTAAATCAGAATAATTGGAAGGAGGTAATTTCTACTTCTACCTGCATCTGCACCACATCATATCCATTATAGATGGTTCCTCAACCTTGTAGAACAGATTTTGCATGGGGGAGGAGGAGAAGAGAAGAGAAGATACCCAGGCACAGGACAGATTTACAAGCAGATTCTGACATTGGATTATATTCATGGAATGCCACCCTTTTCAAATTATCCATAGTAATATGGTAGTGATTGAGGAAGCTCCAAAGAGTGATATTGTATTTCGAAGATCAATTTTGAACACACTTTTTGGCCGGTATATCTGAAGTCAAGCATACAAAGTATACCATAGTGTGGGTCACAGAGCTGACTGTAGAGCACAGCACTGGAAAAGCAGACAACATCTCCCACAATTGGGGTTAACAAACTTCTGCTACTGTCAACAACAACAACAACAAAACCCCTGTCATTTGAGGCATCTGTATTACAAGCACCCATGACCTAAACCAAAGATAATGAAGAGTGGTGGACCTTTAGCATGCCATTGGAGTGGTGGAGAAGGCAACTGTGGAGGCTTAGGTAGCAAAGAAGGCAGTGGCAGCACTGGGGACTTTTACCTGTGGGATGGCAATTTTATCCAGGTGAGAGTGGTGAATGCCTGGGAGACTTCCCACAGACTGGTGAGCCCAGTTATGTGCAACTTCTCCTTCGCACAGCTGGTCTTTTCTATCAACAGCTCTTTTAAGAACTAACAAGCACCTTTTTCCATAAGCGAGGCTCTTGTAGGGGCTGGACCATTGGTAGGGTTCTCCCCCTTGGGTTTGTTTCCTCTACTGGCCCATGTTAGCCTGCACTCTGGTGTGTCTCAGTGCTTTCCTTCTTCTGCTGACACAATACCTTAAGAGGTGAGCTGCTGAATTTAATAAAGAGGATTTTGTTCATGGATTCTGAATTCCTTTTGAGGGCCAGCACATGGCTTTCAATTCACGTAGTCTCAAGTCAGCCACAGATTTACCAGATGTGGTCACTAAGGGGACAGAAAACATAGTAGGGCCTCTTCAAGCCCGTATGAGCAATTTGAAGGTATTCCCATTGGGAATAGTCCCTAAGAAAACCCCAGAGGAATTCAGGAGTATCCATCATCTGTCATACCCAAAAGGAGCATCAGTTCTTGAAGACTACAATGGGTTGTCATTGTGGCAGAAGCTTAGAAGTCAGGAGCTGAGTTGCAGGTGCACTCAGATACATCAGGGAGCATCAGGTTTGGGGTATATTTTCAGAGTCATTGGTGTGCTCAGTGCTAGCTTAAAGACTGGCTGGACAGTGATATAGTTCATGACCTCACTTTCCTTGAATTCTGGAATACTGTGTCCAGTTCTGGGCACCTCATTTCAAGAAGGATATTGACAAGCTAGAACATTTCCAGAGGAGGGCGACCAAAATGGTGAAGGGTCTGGAAGCCACACCCTTTGAGGAGCAGCTTAGGGAGCTAGGTATGTTTAGTATGCAGAAGAAAAAGTTAGAAGGGGACACTGGCCATGTTTAAGGAGCAACTTCAAGGAGGGAGTGGGTTTGTTTTCTGCTGCTTCAGAGACTAGGACAAGGAGCAATGGATTCAAACTACAGGAAAAGAGATTCTACCTAGACCTCAGGAAGAACTTCCTGACAGACAGAGTTGTTTGGCAGTGGAATATACTGCCTCAGAGTGTCTCCCTCTTTGGAGGTTTTTAAGCAGGGGCTGGATGGCCATCTATCAGGAGTGCTTTGATGTGGGTTCCTGCATGGCAGGGGGTTGGACTCGATGGTCTCTGTGCTGTCCTCCAACTCTATGATTCTTCCCCATACTGGTCATGGTTCCCATCTGGACTGACAGTTTTAGGAGCAAGAAGGTGTGTTTTTTTGTTGCAATAATTGGTCAGCAGTTAGTGTCATCAATAGGCAGTCTCCTAGTAAGGGAGGGTTGTGAGGCTAGTTAGGAGGTTTGACTTGGTATGTTTATCTGCTAACATAACATTCTCAACAGTACCAGACAATGGAATCATAGTTTTATTGTCTTGATTTCAGAAGGACAACTTTCATGCATGAAAACAGCTCAGGAGCCCATAGCATTCCCCAACTGACCTCTGGCACCTTGGGAATGCAATGTGATACTAGGAATACTTAGTTCGGTGGCCCATGTGACTTTGCAATCCTACAGCAGGGGATTTGTGTGTGTGCATGTGTTCAAAAGGTGGGAAGGTTAAGGGGAGGAATGGCCTGCCTCTGAGTGGCAGGTACTGTATTACTTGGCTCAGCTGAAGGAGCAAGGCACAGCTCATGGGCCATGTTACTATATTTGGTGGCAATAACATGTTTTTTTTAAGCAAGGCAAAGGCTTATGGAGATCCCTGTGCCATTTTATTGGTTAGGAAGATGGTAAAGGGGTGGAAGCAGTCAATATCACAGAGAACAGATAGCAGAAGACCCATCATGTTTCAGCTGCTCAAGAATCCAGTTGGACAGCTGCTGGGGATATGCCATTCTGAGTTGGAGCTGGCATTATTCTAGGCAGACCTAAGGGCTGGTGAACCAGTGGCTAGGTCAAAAACTGACAAGTCCAGCTGTGCTCCGCAGGTTAGAAATGTCTCTATCAGCAGAGATGCTGTTAGGATCTGGGTTAGGTGCCCCACAGGCAATCAGCTGGTTCAGGGGCAGTCCTCTGGCTACAAAGCCTGGAGGGGATGGGTCCTTGGCTTGTAAGATCAGTACACAGGTTCACTGAGATATGGCCTCAGGGGTCCAGCTTTCTTTTCTCTCACTTGGATAAATTCCTTCTGATACAGTTTCAGCTGATAACAGTATTGAGATCAGCTCTTGGCCAGTTGAAGTTCCCAGCAGCCAAGGATGGAGGCCACACTTCCAGGAAAGGAGCAGCAATGGAGGCTGTTGAGTGTGGCCTCACTATAGGGGTCAATCAAGAGGTTGGGTAGGGGAAATCTAGGAAATATGCAGGGTACATTTGGCCAGAGTTGCATACTAATAAGGTTTCTTGTTTTCAGTTGCAGAAATGTGTTATGGGCAGATGAGGACCTGCAGCAGCCTCTTCATAGTGGGGCATGGAAGAGAAATTCACTGAGATACACTTACGACTGGGCTAAGGAACTGGTCAGATGGATCCTTTAGTTGGCAGTGGCAAGGGCTGCGGCATTCTGGGCTGACTTGTGAAACGGTGAACTGGAAGATGTGGGAGAGAGGCAAAGCTGAAAAGGGGGCCTCCTGTTCAAAGATGCTAACATATCATTTTCAACAAATCAGGAAAATTCATGGGCTTTTGGTGGACTTGGTGGGGTTGCAAAAATCCCTCTTGGGCTGTGGCAGCTCAGCAGGTCATGAGGAATGGTTATAGGCATGGGGTTGGTTGCAGCTGTAGTGGCATCATGCCCTGCTTCCAGAGCATGTACTCTGACTCAGAATCTGAAGCACAGGGCATGCCAGAGACTGAAACAGGTGACATGCCAGGTCCTGCTGTATAGAGAGAGGTTACAGTGCCAGAAATAGAACAGAGGGCAGTGCCAGCTCCAACAGAGAGTCCTGCCTCTTCAGATACAGAAGAACACTTAACTAGACCCAGCTTTGCACAGTACAGGCAAAGAGAGACTCAGCATCATTCTCTCAAAATTTATAACCGGCAACAATCAATCAAGGCACAGCTGCACTAGGCTTTGGGTCTATTCAGCTGGTGCCCTTCCCCTTCAGGAGTTGTCAGAGCTTATCTGACCTGCAACCTTGCTGGATACCTGACAAATGCTTGGATTGAGCATCTGGACACTCCTTTGGACACTCCCTTGTCATTAAACCCTGCTGGACTTTGTTTATGTTGGACTTTATTTATGACTCCTTGCTTACTGCCTTGAAATAAGCAACAAGCTAGGAGATATTCAGTTTGTTTTGTCTGATTTATCAGCTGTGCCAGGACTGAGATGGGACAGGTAGGTTGGTGGAAAGTTTGCTCTTGGGGTTGCCCTCCCGCTTGCCCACCTTTTGTTGTGGTTGACGTGGGTCCTGGATCCAGAACGTCAATTCCTGGTTTCTTGGGCATTGGTAGGAATGGGGGCCTCCTTAAGGTACTTGGGGGGGTATGGGGTGAAAACGGCCATGCCTTGTCAAGTGTGGATGCCTTTCCTGCACTCCCTCATGGCAGGAAAACCAAGAGCAAGCATCCACCCAGGTGGGTCCCTCACCTGTCATCCTGGTGGTTCCAGCAGTGGACCAGATGGTTGAGTTCATCCATCAACAGGTGGGTTGGTCAATTCCTGGATTCAGACCTATGTGTGTATCAATCCTATCAACAACCTCAACCAGTAAAAGTTGTGGCTTACTTCTTCCATTCATATTGGCTATTGGTGTGTTATTTTAAGCAGAGCAAGACTCTTCCCTGAATACATAAATGTTCTTCACTAGGGCCTGAACAAGCTGTCTTTTTGAATCTTTTTTTTTTTAAATCTGATTTTGAAACTGCTGAAATTATTGTATACTACCTGTATAGAATGATCAAGAATTTTAAAACATGCCCAGCTGCTGATTTCACTTAACCCATATCTTAGCACATCTGTCTAGGCAGCTGTGTAGCTTGGAGTGCAGGTGGGGGGGCAGGGCAAGGGGGGAAGGGGCATTGCCACATCACGCAGGAGCATGGCAACATCATGTGCCCCCCCCAAATTGCTGCCCAGGGAGGACCGCCCTCATCACCCCTCCATCCATACGCCTCTGTGTTTGGGTGTGTTTAATTTAGCCCTCAGTCCATTATATTGTCCAGTACAAAAAAGAATCATATATTATTGAGGAACTGGAATGCTAGACATCTGCTTGACTGCATTTTTTCCTTACAGTATTTATCTACCAACAGCATATATTATGCACCCATTACTAATGCATGCAAGCACTTTAGACTAAAAATTTGATGATAGAATAGATTTAGGGTTTTCCATGCAACAGTCTGTTCTGTCAGTTATAGTACACTTCTGCCACTAGGCTTGTTCTTTTATATTCAAACGGACAAACTAAAGTGCCAAAGAGCATTGCTGGCACTTGGAGGCCCAAGTCCTGTGGGTGTTCAAATTTTGTTAGACTACAATTCATACCACCATAGCTACTGAAAAGGGAGATTAAAGCTGTACTCCAACAACATCTAGAGAACCATGTATTTCCCACTGCTGATGTAAGTTATTGGATACATGATGGTAAGGATTTAAACTGTGGTAGAAGTCAAAGGATTTTAATTCTGGATATTTCTGCTCCATCCTATAGTGATCTCAGGGCACCTTACAAATAAAATTAAAACAAACAGGTTTAAACAGCTTAGAACAATAAAAATAATTTAAATAAGCAAAAACATATTAAACATAATTAATGAGTTAAAACAGATTTAAAGGATTAAAGTAGTTTAAAGTGCCCTGACGAATAGCCAAGTTTACACAGTGCCTAAACGAAATCATTTTTCATGCCAACAGGGCCTCCAAGAGGATGGCACTGCACAACTGAGGCGTCACAACTGAGAAATCCCATCCCATGCTTACAGACAGTGTTTTGACCTCACTGGTGGGGCTTTCCTGCCTAGATGCACTTTCTGTATGCATGTGTATTTGTACTTCAGCCCTCTGTAATGGTCACATTAAGGTTTCTGGTGTGTGTGGCTTAACGTCACCTGTCAAGTGATGGCGACCCTAAAACTGCACAGGATTTTCTTACAATAGGGATACTCAGGGGCAGCTGGCCATTGCCTTCCTCTGAAATACAGCCTACAGCACCTGGTACTCCTTGGTGGTATCCCACTGAAGTACTAACCAGGCCTGACCCCACTTAGCTTCCAAGATCAGACAGGGTATTAAGGCCTTTAAGGTTTTCCATCTGTTGATTTAAATAATAACCTATTACTATTGCTCAGACTTAGAGCCATGTCAATCATTATGTTGAGAAAAGAGATCATGTTGAATAATATGGACTAATAAGTAAGTGATAAGTTTCTCTTAGTTTATTACATATATGGTGCCTTCACTATAAATGGTACTTTACATTCAAAGAGATTTTAAAAGGGTTCTGTCAAAACAGAAACCAAGGAAAGTTGTCTTGGCTATTAGTAGCAGTATTTCCATAAACATTCATCCTAAAGCCAATAATACCTTTATTTTTGGTTCCTTTGTTAGTTCCACTGTATAGCAGCTGTAAGATTCATGTCTTCCTGCTGAGACTGTCTTTGTGTACTCACACAACATGATGTTATTTAGGATTACAATACTGCAGAGGAAAGTTTAAATATTATTTTAAATAACTATCAAATAAAAATTTTAAAACAGGTGAAAACCTATTATTCATATTGCCTTGGAAACTTTTAATTTCATTCTCACCTTAGCTTTAAATAAAGTAAATGTTCATTTGCTGGATATGTGTACATGGAAACATTTTGTGAACTGAATATATTTACACTATAAAATACAAAGGTCTCAGTAGTTTATTGCCTTTCTTTTCAATTTGTGTGCTGCTGATCTGCAGGTTACCACATGATATTTTCAAGCAATAAAATGTTTTCTGAGAAAATGTAAACCAAGCAGCCTATCTGACTGTTTCCCTATGGTAGGGCCTTGAAAGGAAAGAGGGAGAAGAATTTTATTGCGTACAACATTTTTGGCAAAACTACTGATCCCTCATTTTTTGAGGCTTATCTCAGAAACAGACCATGTGCATTTTTAAAATATGTGCATTTTTAAAACAGAAAGATTCCTGTACAAGAAACAAAAGCAAAGTCTCTAATAAAGGCAGAGTTGACAGATCTATCTTCAGAAGGGTCTTCTGTACTACATTTTAAAGAGTTCTACAGAACAGAAGTAGCAACATTTTGGCCCTCCAGACACAATCCCTTACCACTGGCTATGGTGCCTGGAGCTTCTGGAAAATTCAAATCATATGGATGATGGCACAGAAAAGACATTTTTCCAATTAGGCCTCCTATCATTAAGGCAATATTGCTGATATTTCACATCTTCTCACTATAGGTATTGTCAAGGTTAGAGACCCGGGTGGCGAGCCAGCCCGGAGGAGGGAGAGATAGCAGAGTCCTGCCGGGAGGAGTCAAAGCAAGCAATTACTCATAGGCAGTCCATTTACCTAAGCCTGAGCAGCAAGCAAAAGCCGTAGTCAAGAGTCCAAAATCCAGGGGTCAGGAGCCAAGAGATCTATCCAAGGTATCAGGAGCCAGGTGCTGGAAGCAAGGAACAGGCAAGGAGAGGGCTTGTAGAAAGTTGGCCAAGAAAGCCAATGCAATCGGCCAAGAAAGCCAATGCAATTCTTGGCTGCATCAATAGGAGTATGGTGTCTAGATCAAGAGAGGTAATGGTACCACTCTACTCTGCTTTGGTTAGACCCCATCTTGAATAACGTGTCCAGTTCTGGGCACCCCAATTCAAGAAGGATATTGACAAGCTGGAGCAAGTCCAAAGGAGGGCAACCAAAATGGTGAGAGGCCTGGAAGCCATGCCCTATGAGGATAGACTTAGAGAGCTGGGTATGTTTAGTCTACAGAAGAGAAGGTTAAGAGGGGACATGATAGCCATGTTTAAATATTTGAAGGGATGCCACGTAGAGGAGGGAGAGGGCTTGTTTTCTGCTGCTCCAGAGACCAGGACAAGGAGCAATGGATTCAAGCTGCAGGAAAGGAGATTCCACCTGAACCTCAGGAAGAACTTCCTGACAGTCAGGGCTGTCCGGCAGTGGAATCTGCTGCCTCGGAGTGTAGTGGAGTCTCCTTCCTTGGAGGTTTTTAAGCAGAGGCTTGATGGCCATCTGTCGGGAGTGCTTTGAGGGTGTTCCTGCATGGCAGGGGGTTGGACTGGATGGCCTCTGTGGTCTCTTCTAACTCTACATTTCTATGATTCTATAAGTTTGCCACAAGCAAAGGAAAGCTTCCTGGCAGGCAGTTATATAGCTGAGGCACAGGTGCAGCCAGTCACCGCTTCTTGAACTTAATCAAGGAAGCTTCCCTTTGCTCAGCTCTCTTGAGTCTCCACCTTGTTTGTGGGCTGATTGATGCAGGCTCCAGGGCATTCTCAGGATCACATCTGGATCCCTGTTGCCCTAAAGGAGCAGGCAGAGGAACGTCTGAGCCTGCTTGGTCCACGGCAGCAGGGGGAGCTCTTGAGCTGCAGGATTCATCTCCAGCCAGCGCCACAGGGACCAACAGCTGCTGCTTGTCATCAGCAGCTCTGACAGGGGCTTCAGTTATCACAGGTATTTAGCATACTTGTAAGGGTTTATAAGCAGCAAAGGGGTTAATATCCCCAAGAGCATTTAACAATAACTTCAAGATCTTTAGCTGTACAAGCAGTGACTCCTACCTAAAGGAGACACAACTCTCCCATGAAGACAAAGAACTTGTCAAGGTCAGAGACCTGGGCAACAAGCCAGCCCAGAGAAGAAAGTAGGAAAGCCAGCAAAGTCCAGTCGGGAGGAGACAAGCAAGCACTTTTACTCAAGGAAGTTCGATCACCAGAGCACCAAGTGAAGCTGTAGTCAGAGTTCCAAAGCCAAGGGTCCAGAGATCAATTCAAGGTATCAGGAACCAGGTGCTGGGAGCAAGGTACAAGCAAGAAGAAGGCTTGTAAGAAGTTTGCCATAAGCAAAGGGAAGCTGGCTGGCAGGCAGTTATATAGCCCCAGGCACAGGTGTGTCTGGTCACTGCTTCTTAAACTTAGCCAAGGAAGCCTCCCTTTGCACAGCCCTCTTGAGTCTCTGCCTTGATTGGGGGCTTATTGAACCAGGCTCCAGAGCCTCTTGAGAATTGGATCCCTGTTGCTCTAAAGGAGCAGGCAGAGGAAGGTCCGTGCCTGCTTGGTCCATGGCAGCAGGGGGAGCTCTTGAGCTGCAGGACTGATCTCCAGCAAGAGCAACAGGGACCAACAGCTGCTGCTGGTGGTCATCTCCACCCTGAGCAACATGCACCATGTCATCAGCAGTTCTGACAGGGGCTTCAGTTATCACAGAACTCACCACACCCACTTTCAACTTGTTCTATTTTCTGGCTTTATTTCCTGTACCTGAAAATGAACCGAACTTGGAGATTCTGGCAATGACAAAAGGCATTACATAGATCTTTTCTATGAACAAACAGACCATCCAGTTTTCAGGAGGGAAGTTATGTTCAGTCTTTTGTATCAAAGACAACAGAGATTCATGGCATATTAAAACTGATTTATTATTGCACAAGTTATATGAGAGTCATTTCATCAGAAACCTGAACTGTTATCTTTACTTGGCATATGCATGGAGATATTATTGTGGAGAAAAAATGGATGTCAGAAGGAAATGAACTGTAAAGAAAAATATAGACGGCCAAATGAACCAAATTTAATTTGTTTAAAATAAGTACAATGCAAATTCAAAAATAAGTACTGTAACTATAACACAAACATACTAGCATTGCTAAATGAATCAATTCCCATGCAAAATACTTTCCAGAGTAATAAAATAATTTCTCAAGTGTTAATCACAGAAAAGGCTGTATCATTAAGGCAAATAACTAAGTATATGAACAAGACTTCTAAAGCCATGGTGTCTTACATCTGACATCTCTTCAAGAAACCATCTCAACTGATTCAATTTCTATCAAACTAAAAGACAATGCAATGTTAAAGGTGAGATAATTAAACACAGCTGTGATGACAACACTGGCCATTTCAGCTCAATCTTTTGAGATGTTTTCTGGAGTTAGGAAATTGTAATAAATATTAAGTTAGTGAATGGACCTTCTAAAAAATGAAACTGAGTTTGACGACAGGCTAAAACATTTCTTTTTTAGACAGGCTTTTTATGTAAGCCATGGAGATTTATTTATCAACTTGTTTTAAACTGAATATTGTTTTAGTTTTTTTAATGATGTTATATGCTTTCAATATTTTTAATTCTTTTAAGTGTTTTAATATTTTAATTTATTGTTGGAAGCTGCCTTAAGTCCCATTCCAAGAGAAAGGCAGCATACAAATATAATACACAAATAAATTAATAATAAAATGTGCATGGAAAATGGTCATTGTGCACATTCACCATGTCTCATGAAAAATGTGCACACCGTCAGCCCATTAAAGGAGTTCATATTTCTCTGTCAATGCATGTAACCTCCAAAAGCTCTTAGAGGATGTATATATCTCAACAGCATTTAGTACATTCTCTACACCCAATATAGTCATCTCCAACATGCCATGTGGAATGTTCATATTTAATAGGATTCTCTATATCATATGGGTGATATGTACATTTTCCGGTCAATATTCATAGTCTCCAAGAAATACACCCTTAGTTTTTATCTCATTGTCCATAGTCCACATATAGACAACTGTCTAATTTTATTAAAGCCACAACATTTCCACCATCAATCAGTTGCAAGCATTGGAAAAGAAGGTATGGCCTCTACCTCCATTGATCAGCTGTTCCCTGTTTGAGCTGCAAAAGAGATTTGTGATAGTGAGAGATAACCCCCCCACCGCAAGCTCCCCATTCTACTCAGCTGATTGGCAGGGAACAGCCGAGTCCCAGGAAATTGCTTCACAACCAGAAATGCTGTTTCATGCAAGTAGAGAAAATGGTCTTATGAAGGCATCTCTGTAGGCACTTCCTGACACAGTACTATATTGCAGATTTAGTTTACATACATACAGTTTACATTTAAAGGCAGGGATGAGGAGGTGCCTGTCGTTTGCAGAAATTGCTTGGCAAAAGCAAAGCTATTCAAAATACAGTATGTGTTGAATTGGGTGCCCAGAATTTGGCAGTTCTACATACTCTGCATGGTCAGTTATCACTTTATAAATGGTTGTATTTACTCACTAAATGCCTTTCAAAATGATGAGCTGGAGCCACATATGGCCACCCAAGGCTATTCGCACATCTCACACCCTGGATAACTCTTTCTTCTCACCACCTTTTCTCCACGGAGCATGTACCTTTTCTATGAGGGTTGCAGGGCTTTCTGCATTACTTAACATTTTAAAAAGCAATTTTTTTCAAAACCAGAAGTGAACTTATAGCCATTTTCAGTCCCTCTCCCATTTTTTTGGACAATTTTGGCAATCTATATGGTCCCCCCCCCCGAGTCTCAGGGAAAGAACATTGCCCACCCCGTCTGCCATAACTGTTCAAGCATCTATTGAAGCATAAAAAGCATATTACCTACAAATAGAAAAACTAATTTGTGATCTGATGAGTTCTTCCAAGTAGAAGATGACAACTTGACATTGAAGGCTCCTATAAAATGTTTCCGCAAAAACACCTTTTATGCAAAAAACACTACTTCCAGAAACACACACTTAAAAAGTAAAACTGCTGTGATTTTTTTTCTCCATACACACAAAAAACACTAATATTGCACAAAAAATTGACATACATGGACATTGTGTTTTTTTGCTATAAAAATGTGTTTTCCACACAAAATCCACAACTGTAATGCAAAAATATAGTTTTCAGAAACCCATGGATCCCCCCCTCGTTTTTTTGGGCAAAACTGTGAAAGGGTATCTGAAAAATGTGGTTTTCCACATATCTATATCTTTATTTTGTACAAAACCCCATAGTATTTGCATGAAAAACCCCAACTGTACTTCCGTACAGAATAATTTTCAGAAAAACTTTGGAGTGCGTGAAATTCACACATGCAGACATATTTGTTTATTCTGCAGCAGGAAGAAAACTGGAAAGTATCTGTCATTGCATAAATGAAAAACAAATATTCATATCCTTAGTCTGCACATCCCAAGACAGAGGATTAGGGAGAAGGCCATGCTCAAAATCTTACCTTTGACATTGCAGAGGGAAACAAACGCTAGCAAAGGCAGACAAATGTTAGCATGGCAAGAAACATTCTCGGATATATAGAGTATATCTTGACATATCATTTCCTCATGTTTTACATAGGGTTAAATTAATAAATAAGCAGGCGTGCTGGTATCAAAATGGTAATATTCAGATCTCAGATCAGATCAAGGGGCCTTTCTTATGTCAAAAGCAATGCCCTAAGCCTAGAAGTAGTTTACCTGAAAGAATGCATTTTGAAACTTTCATCCTTAGTAGCATGACTCATGAAAGGGCATATTACAGTATGTAGATATCATAGATTAAATGAAGATCACAGCCTAGTAGTATCTCTTTTTTTTTTTAAGGCACTTTCCTGACGAAGAAAAAAAAGAGAAGTTAAGAAAAAAAAGTGAGATAACAGACAACATATAATGCTTTTCTTCCCCATTTATATTCTTTCTTTTGCTTTTTGCACTTTCTTTGAGTTGGAGCCAGACTGAGACCTGCTGAAATCAGAGAGTCAGCTAAGCCATGACTAGATCAGTCTACTTTTAATTGTGACTAAGCCTAGATCCAATTCACTGTTTTGATTAACTTTCAACCTTCCCATTATCTCATCCCCGTATTTGCCGGCATATAAGACACACTTTTTTTCCTGAAAAATAACTTTTTAAAATTAGGGTGCATCTTATATGCTGTTGGGTCTTATTGGTTGGCAAAAAACAACCCTTTTCCTAAACATTTTGTCACCGTGCAAGTTCTCAGCACAGAGGCAAAATGCACTAAAAGTGAGGGCAAGCTCTGGAGGGGGAAAGGAACTCTCGTGGCTTCCCCCACCCCTACTTTACCTTTCATTTTGAAGGGGAAGAGAAAAGAGGTATCTCCAGAGGGTGGAAAAGAAAGTTGATGCAGCTTTCTTCTTGCACCTCCAGAGCACCTTCCTTTCCCTTCCCGTGCAAACCAGAGGGGAAAAGATGGGGAAGAAAGATCCTAGGAACTTTCTTTCTCTGCCTCTGGTGCTCCCTCCTTTTCCTTCTTCTGCAAAATGGAGGGAAAGGGGGACAGGACAAGGTATGCTATTTTTTAAACCAGTTCCCCCCCCCCAGAAAAAACATTTTAAAATGGAGTGTGTCTTATATGCTGGTACGTCTTATAGGCCAGCAAATACGGCATATTATTTAATGTGGTGAACTCCTATACAAGGAATTCCAAGGTATTTATGCTTATAAATCATTCTGAATGATTTGAAAAACAATTTTCATTTCTGACCTACCAAATTCAAGAATCCAAAGCCAGTCAATATAAAGAATCTCCTTTGATGATCTATGTGGGCAAAAAGCACTCGGAAACTAATCCTATAATGAAAAAAAAAATTTCAACAGAACATTCCAAGCTCTGGATCTATGTATATGTTAGGATAAACATGGAAGTCTTTTGCTTGTTTAGATCACAGTAAAACATTCCTTTACATACATGAGGCTTATAACTGGGACCATTGCATATTTTGGAATGCCTTTGTGAATTGTCAATGATCTAGTTCATCACTATAGAAGAATAACCAAAACCAAGGCCATTTCCACACTAGACTGTTATAGTGCTATTATTCCACTTTCAACATCCTATGCAAATGCCAGGATTCCCTAGGATGTTGAAAGTGGAATAATAGCTCTATAACAGTCTAGTGCAGAAATGGCCCAAAATAAGTAATGGCCCTATCTAACATTTTCTGCAACTTTATACATATAATCTGACATTACATTATAGCATTACACTTCCTTTAAGAGTTCAATGATTCAAAACTGAAAGTTGTGAAACTGATAACAAATTGTGCACTGTCCAATCTGCACACAAAATCTGTGAAGAATAACAGCTAAACTGTCAAGCCGTTTTCCCCTTTCAAGCAACTCAAAGAATTTCTTTCCTGTAGCTGTAAAACAGATAAAGGGACTGAAACCTGTTTTCAGCTTCAACACTACAGAAAAAAGCTACAAAACTAGGGGCAAAGCTTGTCAGTTTCACTGTACCTTTTCAAAGCTTCTGCATGCAATTCACTAAATTTAAGCAAGATGTTAAACAGTGTCCTGATCTGGACATAATAGTAAATGATAGTTTATCATTATGTGTAGGAACACTGCACAGTCAAATATGCATATCTCTAGTCTGCATGCTTTAATAATCCAATGTAAATTAATATCCACAGCTGGAATAAATAGAACTAAGAAATACAAATATATTGCAGAAAGCCTATACAGGACACCAGTATTTAATAACACCGAAGAAGCACAACACTAATGCCACAGAAAATACAAAGACAGATAGAGAATGGGGAGCAGAAAAATAATAAAAATAACTATAATTTGGTTATTCCATGAGCTATACTCTGTTAAGATATTAGACAAAAACCATTAGTATGTAACTAAAAAATAAAGGATTACAAGCCATCCACATGGCTTCACAAAGAACTATTTGTGCTAAGTAGCTTTCTTTCTTTCTAATCAGTCTAAGGTACAAAGCAAGCAGCGGAATTAATATGTCTAGATTCCATCAAGGAGCTTGCCCTTGCCCCAAAGGTCATCATAAAAGAGAAAGACTGCACAATAAAACTAGAATAAACAACTGAAAATGCTGTAATTAAACTAGCAAGTGGTATTGGCCACACACTCACAATGAATTCAGTTCAGATTCCTCTTTCTCCTGGCATACAAAAAAAGGAACATATGCCCTAAGCCGTAATAATTAAGAACTCATTTGATATTCCTAGTTGTGTTTAAAGGTGCTTCCATCTTAAGCTTTTGTTGTACATAGGCTCTGCCTCAAAAGTAGAATCTAATGAAGGACCATTTGTAAACCTGCTGTTTTCCCACACCTTGCATGTAGTTTCTTAACACACACATATACACAAATATGGACTGAGGGAGGAGATACAGAAAAGCAACATAATGCCTTTGGATGTATATATGCGAGGTGTCCATCAGAAGGAACCATGCGGTTGTAAACAAACATCTGGCTAATGTCCAAAATGGATTATGTAACACATTCTACACTATGTTTTGTCAGTTTTCTTGTCAAAATTCTGTACCCCATTAGGATACCAGTTATTTCTTCAATTAGTTTAGGACGAAGCCCCAGGCCACCCCACTTTCTAGTTATTGACCCATCCTTCTTCCTTCAATATTACTTCCTTTTAATTTTATAACTGAGAAATTGTCCCATTGCTTCTGTCCTCGTCTGTTTACACTAGATACTACACTTATTTTATCTACTAACATTTTCCTTTCTTTATTGTTTTAAGTCATTTATTGTTTATCCATTGATTTATTAAGAAATTTGTTAACATGTACACTGTTTGTTTTATATTACACTATATAGTATTGTAAATTTTCATTATAGTACTTATAAATAAACAAAAAGTTAACTAACTGGCAAATGCATAATAAAGAAACAGTGGATTAACATAGGCCCTTTCCGCACGAGGCTGGTGAATCGGTTCGTGCCATTTCTTACTGGATTTTCTGGGCTCAAAACAAGGTGGACTTTCCCTCGTTTCCATCTGCACAGCTACTGCGTATGTTCCATTCTGATTCAGAGGAGTGCGAGTTCATGAATCCACACTGCTTCCGCCATGGCCACTCCTGCTACTCCCCTCACCCCACCCCATCAGCTGTGATTGGCCATTTTTTTTGCATGGCTTAGTATGTCATTGCGTATGTGTGTACATGCATAAGTCCATACCACCCCTGGTCCCTCCCATGAGCCCTCCTCTGACCACCAATTCACATTGGTGCAAATATACGTGTCTGCACCACTGTGAAAGTACGAATTGGATCGATCTGGAAAACTGGAAAACCGATTTCTTCTGGTTTTCAAATAGTGCGCTTTACCACCACATGGGAGTGAATTTAGTCAGAATTACATGCAGAACGAAGGTAAATAAACCGAACCTAGTCCGTTCCAAGGTGCAGAAGATCGCCATGGCAAGATGCATTGGCCCACCTTAATAACTGTGTGTGGAAAGTGTCTTAGTTTACTATCATTTTCAGCAAAAGCACAATATTACTATTGTAAAATCTGATTATAAAACATGTTAATATGTGGGTTGAGTATTAGACTGGGACTCTATGAGGCCAGAGTTCAACTTCCCACTCAGCCATAGAAACCCACTGGGTGACCTTGGGCAAGTCATGCTTTCTCAGTCTCAGAAGAAGCCTGAAGCAAATCCCCTCTGAATCAATCTTGCCAAGAAAACCTTGTGATAGGTTCACCTTAGGGTCACCATAAATCAGAAAAAACATGAAGGCACACAACAACAAAAGCAACAGCCACAACGTTTCTGCTTTCTTAACAAGGGCATATGAATGAATAGTTTTGCTTTATTTAGTCCACTGACCACTTATAAGAAAGAAAGAAAAATGTTATACAGGGAGGCTACACAATGATAGTTAAAATAAGAACAATATCACACAAAATACCAATTCACAATAACAGTAAAACTCAAATATATACAATTAGCTGTTTTTCAATATTTGTGTTTTAAATTTTCAAATCACATTTAAAACAATAAAAACTTCAGGAAAATTTTGGTATTGATACGGATGTGTGTAAAAATAAAATGGAATATATACACATTGGAATTAAAAATCTGGAAGCAAAGCCATTTCAAGATGCAGATGACACTGAATGATTAATTTTACTCATACCAATTATTGCCTGAATTGGGAATCCTGAAATCTTGGCACTTGCCCCATTCTTTGCCATAGTGAGGAACATGAAGAAGCTGGCTGAATTTAGACACAGCTGAAATCAGCAAGTGTTGTAATTGCTGGAGAGATGGATATCCACCACTGATAGATAAGAGTTTGACCTGTTTGTCTCCACTTCCATCACTCATACTAACAGCAGAACACTGATTACATCCTGGTTTCTTTGCCACTCCTGAATTATCAGGTAGTAGTAGCACCAATATACATTGCTCACAAACTCAGTCTAGTAAAGAGGTTTTCTTCTCAGATTTTGACCTATCAACAGTAATTCACGCTTTGGGAAATTCAGTGTTTGACAGCAGTAATATGCCTTATGGGGCAACACCACCGACCAATAGTCTAGAAGATGGCACTGCTGTAGATCACCATACCTTGCTTCCTGACAACCCACAACAGGACACTGGAAAGATGTTTTGCCACTGCTGGACTGCACCCTTATTATCTTTCAGCTTAAATTTAGACACTATATGGCTCAATATGATTCATCCTTGTCCAAATATGTTTTTATCATTCCTTTTAAAATTAAAATAAAAAAGAACAAATTATCATGCCACAGACAAATAAAATAGGAAACAAACCATCTAACTGTACCTAAATTCTTAGAAGCTAGATACTAAATTATACAAAACAGAGATCTGTATAGGTGTGTTTTCCCAAAGGTTATTTCTGCTCTAATTCAATATACATTTTCCTAGTTACTAAAAGAGTTACAGAACAATCTTATACATATCTATTCAAGAGTAGATAGTCTTTCTTGATCATGTGTGAGTTGATATATGTCTTAGCCTTAATCATAGTTCTCCCATTATTGAACTATTCCTTATTAAGAGCTGTTAGTTAAATCGTTATCCTTCTGGTGTTTCTTGGGAGTCATGCCATTAAAGACTTGCTTCATTTCTAATATTTGCCATTTGTTTACAAACATACAAATTAAATGTAAGACAAGATCCATGGGATTAACATACTCCAGCAGACACTGTGCCTCATTAGATTTCCAGAAAAACACACCAACACTATAGCATTCTTGCAGAGAGCAATTCACCCCTTTTCTTCAGACTTGCTTTCTGAACTGAAAGCTTCTCCTTTATTTACTTGTTTTACTCAAATCTGACTTGTCTTCTCTTCATGTCACAAACATCTTATTGGGCTATCCTTAATCCCACTGAAACACATTTCTGAATGCTACTAGCTATCAACGAACCCCTTTTTAAGAGTTGTACTGCAGGCCAATTGCACATTTGGAAGTGTCAATTCCCTTAACCTTATTCTCCATTATACATATTTTTAATGTAAGGACTTTAAGGTTCTATGAAAGCAACTCATGGTAAAGTGAACTACAGTAAGCATCTCCTGTAATATATTTCCTACTGCACTTGTTAAAAAAAATCTTTAGACAAAATCCATAATATCTTTAATTTGGAACAGTCATTAATTTCCCCCCTTATTTATCAACAGATCTTTATAAAAAGTACAGGATTAAAATACACTGAAAGTCAATAACAATGCTGGAATTAGGAAAGAACATCCCTGGAACAATCAACTGCAATGTGAGAAATAAATTTTACCTGAATTTTCAGTGCTGCCCAGGAAAAAAGAGAAAACTTCTGAGATACAGTAAAATTGGTATCAGACAGGAGATTAAAATTTTTGATAAAAGACCAATACCATCTTCAATAAGCTTTTGATATCTCTGGGGAATTTAGCCTGAGGCCATTTAATCTTCTCTGTTTTTTCAGTAACCCCAGTGGGAATTTTGCAAGAGAGATTGGTGAGAGGGAAAAAAAACTCAAACACCTCTTACCCTCTGCCAAGCTATCTTCATTTTATGGGGTTATTAACACAAATCAGATGAACAGATTAACCAGTTTACAGACTAGTTTGCCAAGTTTGAGTGGCTGCACAAATCTGGCATGAAGAAAAAGGAAGATTGAGCTACTGCTTACTAATGAAAATTAACACATGTCAAATCAATTAGCAACCTTACTTACATCCAATCCTTAGAAGCACACAATTAGATCAAGCAGAATTCTTTATAAATAAATGTCACGATTGAAGATGGTTTTATGAAAGTATTTGTCAGAAAATACTTTGAAGGGCTGTTTTGGTGGGGGGGTTTGTGGGTATTTTTGTGCTACTCAGTTTTAGTTTTACCTCTCAAAAGAATCGGGCATATTTTCATATCTCAAACATCTGCAATCCTCAAGGGGTCCCCTTGACCCTTCAGCTATATATTGTTACACCTCAGTTATAAACGTATCTGACAAATAAACTACAGAATCTTTTTATACCTGCCCAGTCCCCTTTGCTTCTTCATCCTTTGTCTAGCTGGATTATTTTTTTTATTTTTTATTTTTTTAGCAGTTTTGGCACTGAAGGATGGTGAAGGAGAACTGGAGAAACACAGACTTTCAATGTCAGCTTGCAGCAACGTGTTTAAAGAAAACAATGCAATAAAGCTTGAGCAAGGAAACAGCGGTATTCTACTATAGCTGATCCTATGGTAGCTGTGTGTGCTTGCCTGCAACAGACAAGAAAAATAGCTACTGCCTCCAGAATCCCTTACTGAGCATGTATAAAGGGCAAAATTGAGAAAAGGGGAAAAAAGATGAGCCTGCCTCACCAAGTTTTATTTTTTTAATAAAAAGAGTATAGATCTGTAAGTTCAGCCACCAAAACAAAAATCATAAGAAAGTGAAGGCTGGTGAAATAATATATCTCTAGATATATTTTGGAAGAAGCTTTCAGGTGGTCTCCAGAAAGCTCATAATATTTTTGTTTACTTCTGTGTTGCTTACTTGACCTGATTATTTTATTTCACAAATGCACATTGCTTAATTTTAAATAAAACATTTGCTGAAAAATGTTGCTTTTATTTTATTTTTATTTGGGTGGAGTAGGAACCTATCCTTATACTTTCCATGTTACCCCTGCCTTTGGTACCAAATTTTCTGTTTAAGAAGTAATATCCAGGAACACTTCTACTTTAACTGAGGTACACCTGCAGAGTAAAGGTGTCAGCAGGCAAAATATGCCTACTTCAGTCCTGTACCTATCTACTCAGAAGTAAATCCTATTGAACTGAGTGAGATTTACTCCCAGACAAGACTGCGGTCCAGTCTTCACTAAGGATCAGTGAAAGGCACTGACAACTCCTCCTTCCTCATCACAACTCTGTGGTCAACAGATTATGCTTTCATTCTGGCCTGATTAGATTCCAGATCTTGATATAGGCTCACATGTCCCCCTATTTTCTACTTCAGAGCAGCAGATGAGAAAAACAGCAGGTGATGTACCACATGTGTGAAATTTGCTTGAAAGGTCACTGAAGCATTATGTGTAGGGCATGTGGAAAAAGAATGGTCCATCATTATTACAAGTCATTTCCCACAAAGGAAATTATGTGGTTATTGGAGTGGGAAATTATCCCAAGGCACCATTAACATTAGTACTTCCTTGGAGAAAAAAAACCTACCTGAGCCGTTTCTGGGTTTAATATTCATTTCTTTATTTGTGGGATGAGTGGGAACAAAACAAGGTTTTTGTTATTTTGAACTGATGACAGTTTTAAAACACTGAAATTGCATTGGATGCTTTTTGCTACTCAGAACAAATATCCCACCTGATGTGAATGTATGTTTTATATCTGTAGGCAGTGCTGGTGCTCACATTGCGCTCAGTGAGGTGATTGCCTTAGGTGTGTGAGGGCACTGAGAAGAAGAGGCAGGCTCAACTCCTTCAAGCCTAGTCCCAGAAGCAGAGGAAAGGCCCTCCCTCCACCTCAACTGCCACTACTGTGGCCTTGGAGGGAGAGAAGAAGAGGCAGTATCTGCTGGACTTAATCTCCTTCCACACTGCCATCCCTCTTTTCCTTTGGTGTCAAGTAGCCTGAGGGCAGGGAATAATTTTGTTGTTCTTTTACTTGTAAAGCACCACGTGCAATGATGGCACTATATAAATGATGATCATGATGATGGAAGGAAGAGGAAGAGGGGGCAAATCTGGCATTCCTTCTGCCCTGGCAAGTACTGTACTGTGAATCAAAAGCGTATTCACAAATGCCAATCCATTAACAGAAGTATGAAGAAAGACAATGGTTTCAGGGCACATTACATAAATAAATACTAGAGTCCCTGCTGCTGCATATATATCAACAGCAATATTCTCTGAGAGAGAGTTTTGAGCTCTGGAACACTGACTTTTGGCAAGTAGATGTATTGCTTTCACGCAACAACACTAATTGATCACTATAAGGATCTGAAGACCCATATCATGCAGCCCTCTGAAAACTTCAGGCAAGGGCCATGATTTGCATCTTTCTGGAGCCATGTTATGTTCCATTCCACTTCCACAACTCTGTAAATATGCTTTACACCTGTATGTTTATTATGCTTTACACCTTTACTGCATCCAAAAAAAAAATGGGTTTATATCCATGAAAGCTCATACAAAAATAGAAACAGTTAATCTTAAAGGTGCTACCACATTTCTTTCTTCTTCTCTCCCCCTTTCTTCCTCCTTTTTGCACTCAGTGAGTTGGTGTGCACAAAGGGCTAGAAGACACCCCCACAGGAAACACCTTAGTGCAGGCTCTGGGTTCCATGTGTTCAGTCTACACTAGACACCTTGAGATGTTATGCAAATATTGCTTCATGCTGTCTAACACAATGCTTCTCAGGCTATGTGGTATGGGAGACCGGCAACCAACATTTTTTTCTCAAATATTCCAGGAACATTTCCGTATAGCATCTTGGCATGGGATGAAAAAAGGACATATGGGAAATATCTATGGGAGACATGTCTATTCATGTAGACAGAAGTTCCATTTAAGGTCTGTTCTCCTCCCACTATTAGTTGTGTGATGGTTTTGGTACAGAAATATTAAGAACAGCCTACTAAAATATCTAAATAAAAGCCCTCATATGGGCTTCTGCAACTCACATGGATGACCTGTTACATAATTCAGGAATCTTACCCAGACGTACTAACCCCTTCTAAAAATTTACTTCTTAAAAAACTTAAACATAGCTGAATTCCTTGAGTACAAGAATAAATGTGAACAAGACCTCCTTCCCACCCCACCTAATACTTTTCTGTCAATGGATTGTCTGCTTTGTTTTACAGCTGACAGGTCACTTGCTTTTTTTAAAAAACAAATAGCTTTTTTTGAAAAACAAACCCCATAAATTTATTTGCTAACCCTCTCTTATCACATGAAAAATCAAAATAGTTTTTAATTACTTAAACCTCAGAGCTACAATAACATAAGATATAATCTTGAGTCCAATTACAAAATCCTTCTCAATTTTATTGAATACAAGCCTCTTGGCTTCCATCAAAGGCATTTGTTGTCTCAGAGCTTCAAATGTTACATTGGGAGTAAAATTACTCAAAGGAATTCAGTAATGATTGTTACTCAGAATTTCATCAAAGTTTACCATTATTACTGTTACTCTGTTGCTAAACAGAACTATTCACTTCACTTAACCTCCACTTTGCTAGTAAAACCAAATTACTGTGTCGCGAAATGACGCATGTCTAAAAAAGTGTGTCACCAACATGAAAAGTCTGGAAAGCTCTGTCATACAATATTAAAACTTGACTTTGCCAAAGCTTTTGGCTCCTAGGGATAAAGGTCTACAAAATTACATTGTTTTAAACTGTTTTAAACTTTTTAAAATCTGTTTTCAGTTGTTGTTTTGGTATCTATATCTTGCCCCAAGATCTGATTATAGGGCATGACATAAATATTTATAAATAAATAAATAAATAAATAGCCGTTTCCGCTCAAATGTGGAGTTCGCTTGCCCAGAGCAATAAGCCAATCACCACACCAAGGTAGGGATCACAAGAGAAACCGCTTTATCTCTTAGCACAGCCAGGTGCAACTTGATGATAGTTCACAAAGCAGGTTCCACACCCACAAAACTAACTCATACAGACTTTTTATAACTCTACAGTAAACCTTCCAGCAACTTCTCTTGACTCTGATTGGTCCTCTATCTTATGTAATCTCTTGTTACAGTGTGCAGGCCTGCCTCACTGTATAGGCAGTATAGACCAGCTTAAATGAGTTCTTCCTGTATTTTTCCACTTTGGTAGTAACTGGTATCTAAATCGACCATCCTTTCTCTCATTCCTTTGTATTTCTGTCTGTAACGTCATCATAAATAAAGACAGAAGTATGAGCTTACATGTGAAAGTTCATACATTCTATGGTCCTTAGCAGTCAAAGAAACTCATTACAAATAGTGACATTACTGATACCTTGTTACTTCCACATTCTGCTTCTCATCGTGGGTGACCATTTACCTGATTGGGTAACTCAATATGTCAAGACACTGTCTGTCATCAGGGACAAGAAAACATGTGAGTAGTCTTTACATCCCTAGTTATTACATTACTGATAACTCTCCTTCCATATTTTGGTTTCCTACCCAGTTTTTTCTCTAGCGCACTTTCCACAGTATGCTCCTATTCCGCAATGGTAACAGGATCACAATGGGACCACAACAACGGTTCTGCATAATGTCATCGCAATCCCATCACCAACCACTGAGATAGCGGAGTAAATCATTGACTCCCCCCCATCAATGACATGTGACAGTGTGACCGCCCCAGACTTATTTGCCCTGCAGAAACCCTTGAGGCACAATGGAGGTGCTTCCTGCCCTAGAGCAGCCTGCAAAAATGCTTGGCTGAGCGACAGAAGGAAGGGGCAGAGCCATGGCGCAGGTGTGGAGGGGAGCATTCCTGTTGTATTCCCTTCCTGGCAGAGCCGATGCCAAGATCCCCATGGGACGGATTCATGAACAGGTAGGGTGCAGAAAGGACCTGGGTTTCTTACTTCCATTTCAAACCACAGGAAGTCACAGAGTTCTTTGGCCTTATCTTTCTCTGAATTTTGTATGAGGTTCTCCAACAATACACATTTCCTGACTCTTTTTCTTCACAGGTATAGACCCTACAGCACCAGTATTCTCTTAACTTTCCATTACAGAAATCCAACACATGATTAAGTATTCAAATTAACATTTGAGAAAAGCAATAATGAAAGGGTAACATAATTCCCTCATTTGAACTATCAGTATTCATAAATGAAAAGAACAAGACAAACAAATTGTGATGGATCACAACAAAACAAATCATTATGAATATGACTAGGGTGAGCAACACTTACTCTGGGTTACAGCAAATGATCTGTTCATCTCAAAATATCTCCAAAACACTATCTTCTTTTGCAATAAGAGAACAGTGCAGACTCCACAGTTTAACCCACATCCATGTAAGAGGGGACATTTAGGCACCCAGAGTCACATTTTGTTGCAGAATTCACATAGAACTAGATCTGTAAAGTAGGCCTATTACAACATTGTTACCTAAAGAGTTGTGAAAAATGTTCCTGAGTTTTAGATACTTACTATGTACAGGGTTTTTTAAAAACAGACAAAAATCAGTGAGACAAAAATTGTTGAAACATATCTGTTGCATCAGTGTTGGCTACATTATCTTTGCAAACAGACAGGCTGACAGCAATTCAAAAAGAATGAAATGTTACACCTCACAGGAACATGTGTTTTCTGGCTCTGGTGTCTGCCCATTTTGGAATAAGCCTTGATTTTGCACCTAGAAAGATTATTCCAGGGTTGGGTATTCTAGGCATTGGGTATTTTTCCATGCTGCAATGCATGAGAATTGTCATTGTAGTCAGAAAATACTACAGATGAAATAATTCTCAGTGGAAGTGGGTTTAAAAAAAATGTCAGGATGAGCATTAAAGATTATGAATACGTCCAAAATTCTTTCAGACCTGTACCACACAATAAAAATGAATAATGAGTATTCATGTTTTTTCTGCAGGTAACAAAAAAAAAGTACATTTCCAAGATCTAACAAGGCAGGAAAAATTAAGGGTGCTTTCCCCCTCTCATATTTATACAACTCTAACAGTGACCGATCAATATTGGTTCCTTCTTTTTCAAATGAAAGCAAAATCACACTCAATTTATTACTCTCATGTAGCTAAAAGGACAGAATTGAAACAACCTGAGGAGAGTGGCTAGTAGAAAAAGGCCCCATAGAACAGGGTCCAGAAACTGGAAGAATTATTATGCAGAGTTCTCTACCTTCTAAGGAAGACTGGTTGTTAAGAATGAATTAGTAGAAATGGATAAACTTTCTACTTTGAGAAAAGTCATTAGCAACTTTTGTGAAAGACTGGAAACCTCTGAGAGACTTTTTGAGGGGAAAAAAGAAGGTGAAATTACTATTGGTTTTCAATATTAGTTTGAGTTGACTATTAGAAGAGGTATAATATCCAGTTTATAAACTGTAAGATATGTGTATATATCTGCAGAGAATATAGTTGGAAGTCACTTTTGGATAGATTTGTAGTTTAGGTGGTAGAATGTTTTGTTTTTTTATTGCATATATGCTTGTGTCTGAATTCTGAGTTAGTATTTAGTGGGTTAGTTAGGTAATTATTATTCTGTTATTTAGTTCTTTTGTTCATAGTCTGTCAGTAGTTTGTTATTAGTTTTTGATTGGAGAGTTTGGTGTAATTTTACTACATGTAATCTTTAATAGGAATTATTTTAAAAAAGAACTTGGAAGAATTACTTTTTGGACTATAGTATTTGGAATCCCCTGATCAATTAGCCAGCATGAGATGCTGAAAGTTGTAAGCTTCTGAGACTGGATGGGAATATGTGGCCCTCCGTAAGTTGTAGGGCTACAGTTTCTATCAGCCCTGACCATTAGGCTGGTAATGCTGGCTGGGGCTGATGTTGCAATCTAACAACATCTGGAGGACCACACATTCCCTACTCCTGTTCTAAAGGTTGCTTTTATTTTTTCCACTTATAAAAATAATGACATTTTTAGAAGGCTACATTCTACTTTGTTTGTTGTAGTGCAAAAAACTACTGAACTGTATTTCCACGCAAGTATGCTGCTCAGATAGCATATGCTGATTTATGCTGGACAACCATACAAATTATGGTAAATAAATATAATAAATAGAAATAAAGAGGGAATGAGAGGCCACATTCAAAGCAACTGTTGAACAGGGCCAGTTTATAGTGTGACTTTTGGCATGAAATACCCTTGTTGATTAACCAGCCCATCCTTTTCCAATTGTCTAAACACTCTTGCTAATTCTATCTGGAATACACCCTTTGAATCAATTACTGAATGGTAAGTCAATGCTTAAGAGAACTTGGTTTAGGACAAATCATTGTTCTTTCTGTTTATCATTTTACCTAAGCGTTTTTTATTGTGAATGTTAAGGAATGTTTCATTTAAAAAATTAAATGAAAAGCAATATAATATGTTATTAAATAAAATAAAGGAATGTATGGTTCTTCTACATTAATATTTGTAAGAGTATGGCTAAGTAAATGTTGCTTTACTATGGGACTGGGAAAGTATAGAAATGAAAGAAATTATTGCAATTTATCCAAGCTATCTCATCTCTATCACTTTAAGGCACATCCATTTCAAACAACAACCAGCAGCAAACAGATATTCCATTTCCTCTATCCATCCCCCATGATTTACTGATTTGTATTTGAACATAACTGCCAACTCCCTTAAGATACTATGGCATGGATTTGTCAATTCACCAAAACAAAGCCTATTCATCAAAAGAAAGCAAACAACCATACTAATAGCAGAAGCCCGAATTTTTTTATGAGCAAAGGAAGCAAGATGCACTGGAGAATTAATATGATTGTCCAGAGAAATAGTGGATCTGAACCACCCCCCAGCAAAATAAACATTCTCCTTAAGTCCTGTATGTGTCTTTTCATGTCTCATCAGTGTTAATGGCTTGCAATAATGATGATGATGATGGCTCAGTGGTGTCAGCTCTGCCATTTACTGGTATCAGTAAATTTATAACACTTACCTAGCTTGCTGGCACACATTGCAGAGCCAAGATTTCTCCTTCCTTTGGTAGGAGCTGCAGTTCTTGCAGATGTTGTATTTGCAATCTTGGCACTGTCTCTTTGTATTGATGAGAAAAGTAAAAGGGGAGCAGCAACGCATGCAGCAGCGCTCATTAAACCTCTGTTGCTTGGAAAGGATGCTGCACTTGTCATCCTCTTCGTCAAGCTTCTGCTTCATTTCACTGGAGCCATGGAAGAAAGACACAAAAGAACGAGAGAATCAAAATTATGTTATACTAGGGAAAGAGTACTCAATTCTCTGTTCCCTGGATCAGCCTTCCAAATAACGCTTGACAAAATGCACGTATCTTAGGCTGACTGGGGATTAATTATAGGGTACGACCAGGTAGGCCAACCCTGTCCATCCTGCCTTGATCTACCCACACCTTCAGCCTATTCATACCATTGATCAGTTCTCCAATATAAGAAAATGTTTCTCTCCTTTCCCTGCTTCTGTTTTCCATTTTTCTTTTTTTCCTAACCACTTCAGAAAGCTTCAACCTCTACTTCACTACCTTGCTGATATCTCTGTCTATCTCTCTGTTTTTGTACTTTGCCATCTTTTTCCCCACCTTTTAAGCTGTGTCTTTTGTTCACTCCTTAGTTGTAAAAAAAAAGCCTCTTATGGCCTAAAATGACACATATGGAGCTAAAAATGTAACAAAAGTTCATTTTAAAAAATTAAGGAGTAGGGGTACAGCCTTTCAAGGTCCCATGGAGGGAGGGCAAGGTACCTCCCCTACCCATCAAAATGGTAGAGACAGACCTATACTTTTCAATGCAGGTGTGTCCCAACCATGCATTAACTAGGATGGATGACAGCCCAGTTCTGAGGCAAATAGAATTGGGCTGGTTCTGAAAGGGAAAGTACATGTGAGAAGAACCAGCTTCTGTCCCCAGTTTAGTTCCAAAGTGAATCTCCTGATGTCATTTTCCCCTCCTTCCCTGGCCTCTGGAAAGCTAACCAGTCAGTAGCTAATTCTTCTTTGTGATAGGCCAATGTCTCCTACTGTACCCAAGGGCAATAGGGTGGCTTAGGGGACGCAGGGTACACTATGTGGTGCACACAGCTCTCTCTTTCCCCTTGCATCTGCTGATTGAGGCAGTAAACAGCCACTTTCCTAATGGTAGGGCCACCAATGAGTGGATGGTAGAGTCTGTAATGTAGGTTCAGGGCCATTGGCCCACTGTGGTCTTAAAATCAGATCCCAATCCTAGCATTACTGGGGCAGATAAGTGGTTAAAGAGACAAGCCTGGTTCTATCATATATTGTTTCAGTTTCATCCTCAAGCCCAGGGCCCCAAGGGTTTTATTTCCAAAGCTCCTGATACTTCACATACTGTACTAGCATCTGTAAAAGCTACATTCCTGCTAGTAACACTGAATTTTGTTCATTAACAAAGACTTTTGACATTAGGCTGCAAAAGAAACAGCACCCAATCCTTTGTATTTCTTGTTGAATATCATAAAGCCAAAGTAACAAAGGAAAAATCCTATATATTCACAGCTGAGCCAATTATATGACTGATGGTTGTTACTACTGTCAGCATGCCAAAATTGCATAGCCCTTTTTAAAATAAGTTACAAGCAACATAGTTCTGAGAGAAAATAAATTCAGCTTGCATCAAAACTAGGAGTATACATAGAATGTATCACATCAGACCACCATTAACTAAACCAGTTGCTAAGCTCATAAATACTGATTTCAATTTCTAGGTAAAGTATAAACCCTGTGTTTGAATGTTTTTAATTCATAGGGAGTTAAGATATTCCTTAGAAAAGGTTTCCCTCTTCACATTTTATAAATACAGTGAAAATTCATTCATTGTAAATTCATACTGATATAATTTCAGAATGCAAGTCTGTTAAGTAATGTTCCAATACAAGAAAACTAAAACACAGTTTTCTAAAATTGACATTGAACAGGGGGATACTGAATTGATGACAACTGCTTATTAGTGAAGATGACAAATAGAAATCAAATATCTACAAAATGATCCTCTTTTGTGCCTCCTTTGCAACTCAGCTGATGGGTAAAATTTCCCCCACTCTGTCCATCATCTTAAAGATAGTTTTAATGTTCTTTTTCACTAAGCTGTGACTGCAAGTCTCACTGACACCAGTAACAAGCATACAAGAGACATATGACGTCAAGTACACAGCATACCATCCATATCTGCCATCTGCCTGGCTGGCTCAATGTGTGCCTGCTCAGTATGTATATATAATATGATATATCAATTAAGACATTTGGCTAAGATTGATGCACATAGCTTAGATTCTTGATCAATTTCTGCTGCTCCAGAAACCAGGACAAGGAACAATGGATTCAAGCTGCAGGAAAGGAGCTTCCACCTGAACCTCAGGAAGAACTTCCTGATGGTCAGGGCTGTCCGGCAGTGGAATATGCTGCCTCGGAGTGTAGTGGAGTCTCCTTCTTTGGAGGTTTTTAAGCAAAGGCTAGATAGCCATCTGTTGGGAGTGCTTTGAGGGTGTTCCTGCATGGCAGGGGGTTGGACTGGATGGGCCGTGTGGTCTCTTCCAACTCTACATTTCTATGATTCTATGACACAATTAAACAATATGCTGATGTATCTAAGTGATCTTTCCCCAGTTTAGATATAATAATCCACATGTTCTTTTCCAGGAATCTGACGTTTTTTCCCTGCCAGAAGGACTTTAAATATTGATCTTCAATGTGAGGCAAGAGTTTCCACAAGTGATTTATAAAAATCTCTAGTAAAACCATTGTTATAGTATTATTTACTTTTTCAAACATGTTTGATGGTTTGCAGAAAGGCATACAAACCTATTAAATTAGGATTTTTCAGAATGGAAGAGTTCATGATAGCAATTTTAAAATACATTACTTTCAAGGATTTGCAAGGCAATTTTATCCATTTTGGTGCACAGACCTGAATGCTTTCCATTTCAATGTTCTAGCCAGGATTTTGGACCCTTAACTGTCAAACTCCAAGTCTTGCTTCTGTAAATATACCAAAGAGGATTCCGCCATGATCAGATTGAAAACTTAATGTTAATTGATTCAGACTTTCCATTTATCATAAATTGTACTGATCGCTGGTCCTTTTGCATTCCTCTGAAAGAATATGAAGTACCTGCAGTGGTGTGGCTGTTTTCTGCTCATGTATCAGTATGATATTAAGTCTTCTTGAATACAGAGACCAAGTGTAAAGCTTGTGAGCAACTGATGGATGCTCTTTCATGAAAATTAGTTATAGGTTCCACATTTTTTCTTTGTAAGTTTGCACAGTGAAGTGGGCAACAATGTACAGAGTGAGATACAGTTTCACCCTACTTGCGTGGACATCATTTCCAGGTGCCATTTTTCGAAATGTTTCAGCTGATTAAAGCTTTTTTTCACTTTGGGCGTGTTGGGGTCCTCTGGAGAGCTGGACCATGATTTAAGGCATTTTGGGGCCATTTTAAGATTTAAAAATGCCTAAAAATCAGCCCAATTTTTTAAAATAATTGGGTGGAGTTGAGGAGGCTTAGAGAGGGTTCCCAGGGGAGATTCAAAAGTGATTTGGAGCCTGCATGTGGCCCAACAACCACATTTTTCCACACTGGTGTATTTGTTGACTTGAAGCCTTCAAATGCATGTATTAGAAAAAATCTGCACCAAAAAAGATAGGTAACGTTACAGGAGCATGGTGAGACTTTATGATTTGATATCTGCACTTATAATTTAGGGAAATAATGTATTCAAAAACCGAAAATAATTTTTGAGAAGGAGTTATGACCGCATGAGCAGAAAGTATAATCTTGCTCATTATATAATCTTGCTTCACTCTCCAAATACCTGCTAAAAGATACTGGTTTAATTTTTTATAAATCGGGGTGATGAGTTGCATTGAATCAGAAGTCTGTCCCCTAGCCAGCCTAGACAAGAGGAGTGAAACAAAACAGCTGGCATTAAAATGCTCAACAGAGGAATTGTCATAGAATCATACAGCTGGAAAAGGCCACAAGGTCTCTCTAGTCCATCTCCATGCCAGGCAGGAATATTCAATTAAAACGGTCCTGAAAGAAGCCGTCCAACCTCTGTGAAATACCTCCAAAGAAGGAGGCAGTCCTCCTCTCTCTGAGGCAGCCCATTTCATGTCATATACCTCTTACATTAAATAAATTCTTCTTAATGTTTGGGTGGAATCTCTCCCTCTCTCACTCTCTCTCTCCCTTTCAGTAATTTGAATCCACTGGATTTTGTTCTAGTCTCTGAAGCATCAAATAAATTTGTTTCATCCTTGATATGACATTCCTTCAGATAAAGGCAGCTAACGTCATCTCTCCATCTTTTTTTCACCAATATACCCAACTGCCTCATTCATTCCTCATTCATCATTTTGGTTGCCTTTCTTCTATAGGCTTTAGATTCTGTAACACACTGTCTTACAAGAAAACACTTCCATTTACTAGAGTGAAAAAAAGAGAGAATTCAGACATTTTGAGGAAAAAGGTTTTAAAGGTTTTACATCTTTCACGACTAGCAACATTTCTCCAACCAATGAGGTGTGTTTCTTGTTTTCATGTTTCTTCCTCATTTTCAGATTTAGGGTTGCTATATGTAAAGCTTCAAAAAGTTCTGCAATTTTTGCTGTTTTCACATAGCTCATTTTCTGAAATTACTATTAACTTGAGTAGAAAACCCCAGTGGCAGCAGACCTCTGGTACAGCTAAATGTTCAGGAGAATGAAAGAAAAGATTTACATTTACTGAGACTAGATCTTGGGAAATTTGCATCCTTTTATCTTTATATTCTAGATTTCCATATTGCTGAGTGCTCTCATTACTTGCAGGTCTTTTTTTTTAGGATCTTGTAAATTGTATTATGATATCTACACAATGTTCTAATGCCTGATGATGAGGTTTTAATATTCTATGAGCATTTTGTACATCATCATTTATAAAGCAGATGCCTGGGCAGATATCATTAAACCAACCAAGCAGAAATGCAATTACATCTCCTCTTTCTTCATGTTCCTCCTGACTCCTATGAGTAAATTCAACTTTCAGTTGTGGTTCTCTGTATCCTCTAGTTTGCATTGTGGAATTAGTATTATTTTGGATACTTTCTTCATGTAATCTTCATGTACTATTTCTTTGTCAGCAGTAGATTCATCAGTTTAAAAGTCAAATCAGTATTTTTCTGTATCTAACAATTGTAGCTCTGATGTCCAATCTTCTTGTAATTCAGATCTAATTTATAAAGGTTTTTAACAGTTAGTAGCCACTTTTAAAAGCAGCAGTATCCTCAGTTGATTTCGGCCTCTTTGGATGTTTTGGTACTCCAGGAAGTATTTTATAGTCCAAAGTTTTCATGCCAGTCCTCTGAGTGTCATGGTCATGTTTCTAAATCTTCTTCATTTCTGGATTAAACTTTACTCTTTATTTGTAGAAAAAATATAAATTAAAATTAATTAATCATTATTATTAGCATCTAGAACTGGGTTTATAACAGAAAGGGCAACTGATGAGGTTCTTTTAAAACTGGCATAGTATTTTGGAGACACACACACACACACACATATATATGCACACACATACTGTAGTGGAACTGAGATAGAGACCCACGTTTTTTTAGAAAAAAGATTTATTTGTGCACAATGTCCCAGTGAGATACTTCTCAAAAGTCTGGGCCCCACCTCCTTACATTCAGAGCAATTTATACATCTCCAATACAAATACATCACATGATCAAGAAAAGAAAACTGACACGTACAAATGGTTCCCACCATTCTCCTGCATAATCTTACAAATGTTGCAAAGCACAGCGAGGCACATTCCATCCTCCCTAACATTCTGTCTCACAGATTACCATTGTATTCCTTTCAAACACAGAGAGAGATTTTAATTGCAGAGGAAATTAACTAATTTTCCTCACTTCCTGAGGTCATCTAGGCTGACCCGAAACTGCACATCCACTTCAATACATATATACATAATTGGCTGTGTCTCAAAATTCTGGGAGCCACATTCTGCAAAAATGGAAGCTTCCAAGTTGTCTTTAAAGACAACCTCACCATCATCCAAACGGGAGGTAATTAGATTCTAGGTCACTGTGGCTAGACTATCCCTGTTGAGAAGTGGCCAGAGGGGATGCAAATGCTGAAGCTCACTTTGTGCTAATAAGAGACTTGTGTTTTAGCAACAAAGATGGATATAAATGTACCTACAAGCTCCAAACTCTCTCTCAGGAAGAATACATCCTTATTTAGAACAGGCTGAACACCAATTCCCCAGATGCAGATATTATCTATTGACTGTACCTCTACAGTGGGATTCAGTCTCAGTTCAAAAAGACTTCATGGAGTCTTTATACCCACTTGGCAGTGGTTCAGTCAGCACAGGCAAGCGTCACTTGACTCAGACATCTAGAATTTACTTTTGTTGATATAACACGAAAGAGGAAAAACATTTATCTTGCTAGATTTGTTATCCTTAACTGCTGACCATATCATCACTAAAGCTGTCGTTGGTAACTGTATATTGTTTTGTCTTTAAATTCCTGAACATTACTGTCCAAACAAAATAAATAATTATAATATTCTGGGAACTGATCTATTGAACTTTAGACACTAGCATTGTTTAGATGTGCATCCTCCACCAATTATACAAGGAAAATGTTTCTATATAAATGAAAACTGAGATGTCCTGAGACAGTATAATTTATAATAAAAGCACTGTTTGAAGCCTCCACCCAAACAATCAATAAAACACATAGGTATATTTTATTACTATCTGTATTTATATTTATAAATATATTTATATATTTATTACTCTATGTATTGGTATAGAGTTGTTAACATGCTTTTGGCAATAACTAAATGGTACTTTATTTTCCTGTTCCCATGACAGATTCTGTAGATCTCAATTTGCTCTGTAAGTGCCATAAAAAGTTTAAGAAAATTATTAGGACACAAAAGTTCTAATCACAAGCCACACAGAAATCCAAAAAATGAACTTTTAAAAAGTGGAGTTGGGGAGATAATCAGAAAAAAATATTGTTTTGAATATTTCTTTATATAGGATTTTAACTCTCTGTGCATGTGTATTAAAATCATTATGTTCATATTTTTTGAATTGTAATATTCATATTTGTTTTACTTCAGTTATTTTATTTCTAAAAGTGAAACCTGCATGTAAATGCAAACATATTAAAGTAATAAACTGTTAAAAATAAATCTATGGCCATTCACCAAATACATAGAATTAAAGTTACACATTGTATTTAGAACTATATGAGACTCTTAAATGGTATGCAAATTTGCCTTCTATGTAACAGAAACACTCTTCCAGCTGTTGGTTCTGGAAAGTTAATGGGTATTTAGTATACAAATAAGTGAATGAAATACAACTAATTTTACAATCATCTCCTAACTAGGCAGACATTAATTTTCTAGTACAAAAGTAATGTGTCTCACACAACTTGCACTTTTTGATTATACTCCTTCGGCTTTGCAGTTTTTCAAATCTGCCTATATATGCAGAAGTATTTATTATTTTCACTGCTAACTTTATCTTTTTGTTAAACCAATTCACAATCAAAGAAATATACATTCAGGGGGAAAAAACACAAAGAAAAGAAAGAAAGAAAGAAAAAAGCTCTAAAATTAAACTAAAACACAATATTCAAACACTAAACTAAAACACTGAACACTAACTACCAGTAACTGAAATACAAAAAGGCTCTGACTCCCCCAAGCCAAACTGTAATGAAAGAAAAATACAAAATACATTATTATTTTATTAAAGATCCAACTAAATAATCCTAGTGGAATTACTAACCATAGCCACAGATGAGTGCATTGTTAAATTTCCTATTGTTTTCAGAAAGTCCATAAATGGTTTCTAGTCTTTCACAAACAATCTTCAGTCAGCTTATCCTTAAAATCCATGCTAGCTTCACAATTTGGGCTAACTCAGCAATGTTAACGATCCATCGTTGGTGTTTCAGTCCCTTTCCAATTCTGAGCAAAAATGTTCTTGCTGCCATCATATAAGATACATTGCCATCTTTACTTTGATTTTATCACCTGGTGTCTGAAGTTAATTATCATTCATATTTTACACTTTTTAATGTTTTGTGCACTGCTCAGAGAACCTTTGTTAGTATGTAGTTTAAAAGAAATGAATTGATGAATAAGATGAAACCTCAATTTGCCTTTAAACACATATCCATTATTAATATACTGACAAACTAATATGCATGCTCAAAAAATGTATGAAATAGAATGTTGAAAACTTAAATCTCATTGATTTAACATCAGTAAAGTGTCTATTAAGTACCCAATTTTTATTAAAGCTGTAAATAGTCCATAATAAAAATATCTTTTTCCAGTTACTGCTGAGTGCATAGCCGTATGTATCCCTGTTCAACTCTGGCCCAACCCAGCATGCATAAACATCTCTACAACAAGGAAACCCAGTGTTGGGAAGAAAGATCTATAAGAATGTCTTTTCAGCTTGTTCTGTTGCTCTGTTCCTGAAAAGGAAAAATCTTAGATTTTTTTAAAATGACATTTTAAAATGAAATACTTCTTAGTCAGATGAAGTAACCATAATTCTTGATATTGTTAACTTCAAGTTCACCATCAGTCTCTCAAATTTTGGAACATCAAGTGCTCAATCCAGGGGACCTGAAGTGCAAAAGGTTGTACATGCACTGCCATTCAAAAACCTCTGACAATGACAGGTCCTGGAAGTACAAGAAGGCGCTTTATTCTACAGCACTTTGTGTATGTGCCTCATGGTGCCTGTTGACTTTGGGCAACCTCATGAATTTCATGGGGTTTTCTTAGGCAAGGAACACACAGAGGTGGTTTTGCCAGTTTCTTCCTCTGAAATATAGCCTACAGCATCTGGTATTTGTTGGCAGTCTCCCCCCCCCGTTTTTATCAAGTAATCATTGTTATCAGCTGAGATAATGTACTCAACAGTGTACTAACAATGAGATCAGTTATTAAGTACTCTCCACCCCTATGGGGAAAGAAATCAACATGAAGCAATGAACAGAGAGGCTACTAAAAGGAAATTATACATTGACTGCAATCCTATACCCTCTTATGTTGTAATAAGCTCCTTGGAGCTCTGCAGGACGTACGTCTATTCTGTGCTATAAGGCTACAATACTTTGCTCACTGATCTGTGATTAAGCCTCACTATGTTTGATGGAAGTTACTGGGGAATAAATAAACACAAGATTGCATTGGTAAATTCCTCAACCAAGGTTAATAGGAAGCAACCTGTAAATGATTAACTTAACCTGTAAGTGATAAACAAAAACAGTTGTTTTATTTCCAAAAGTGAAACCTGCATGTAAATACAAACATATTAAAATAATAAACTGTTAAAAATGAATCCATGGCCATTCATTGGATTTAGCACTATGCAGGACTCTGTTTATCAAATGGTATGGAAATTTGCCTTCCATGTAACTGAGAAACCCTCTTCCAGCTGTTGGTTCTGGAAAGTTAATGGCTATTTAGTATGCAAAATCCAACAGTCCTTTAATTAAATGTGGTCATTGAAACTAAGAACTAAATTAAGTCATATTGGTATTAATGATTGTGTTCTAAAAAGGATGGGATTCAGCCTCATTACCTTATTAATTAAAGAAGGAGAAGGGCCAAGTTACATAATATAGGACTGTATACACTGTATGAAATTTTTTGTTTTTCATTCCATTCTAGATACTTGAGGAAAAGTCTCAGAAATCCTAAATGATTCTAGACTGGAAGCCTTCTCTTTGTAAATATTCTGTCTCAAAACTCTACTCATGCCAACAAAAGAAAAACATGTTAATATGCATAGCACTAAAATTAAGGTAATGCATTATATATATATAGAATCAAATCAATTTGTGCATTCCCCCTCAACTCATTCTAATAAATGTACACAAAGCTCTTCATGTTTAATTTATTCTAATGCATTCTTGGTCAAAAATGTTGTAATTCTAATAAAGAAATGAATATCAGTTAGTCATTTTTAAGCAACATGGCTAGATTGTATAGAACTCGAACTACAGAAATAAAACTGAACAACATAAATGTATTGATACAAAAGAGAGATTATAACATTCGAAATTAGAAAACATTAATTTCTTCTATGTCTAAAAAAATCATCAGATTTATGATTTAATGAACAGAACAGAGGGGAAGTTTGTGAATGTTCAAAGAATTGCAAATGTGCTAAGGAGAGCTGTAACTTATGCAAATTGGACAAACATTTTAAATTATGTATTGTAATTGTCACTACTCAGTTTTTAAAGTGTGTGCAAATAAAAATGCACTTCTCAAGAATGCTAATTTTATATGCATCTCTCCTCAGAGGGTTCTGGGATTGTTTCATGACTAGATCAAATTTTACAGTTTCATATTGCTAAATGAAGCTCTCCTCAAAAATCAAGGCAGTAATAGAATTTGATATAATTGAAAGCATGCGAAGATTCTTTGATGGCAAAATCTAGCTCACATAAACAACAAATATATAACCTCCAACGTTTCACAGATGAAACCTAAGATACTGTATGGTCAAGCAGCATCAGATTGTGATCAAAATGGCAAAAGTTAATAATGAGGAAGAATACAACCAGAAGGAGAATGTAGTAGTTCGTTTTTGTCTGAATCTACTAGGGAAAGGAAGATTCTGTCCATTCCTGTACTCTGCTCCCACAGAAGTTAATTGAATACAAAGAACAGGTTGCTTACCTGTAACTGTAGTTCTTCGAGTGGTCATCTGTGCCTCATACAATAGGAGCTTTCGCGCCTGCGCGGTAGCGTTCGGAAGATTCTAGAGCTCGCTGGCTTGGCGGAGGGAGCCCCTCCCCCGGTCGTACTGCGCATGCTCCTCCCGCCGAGCCGCGGTCTCTCCTCAGTTCTGGTCCGCCGAAGAACATGGGACCTGAAAAAGAGGGGAAGGCAGGGCGGGTGTGTGTATGAGGCACAGATGACCACTCGAAGAACTACAGTTACAGGTAAGCAACCTGTTCTTCTTCTTCGTGGTCTCTGTGCCTCATACAATAGGAGACTGTATAGCTCACCTGTAGGATGGTGGGTCAGGTCCCAGACCCTAGAGGACAGAGGCCAGCACCGCACGACCAAACCGGGCATCTTGCCTGGAACGGCAGTCGAGCCTGTAATGGCGGATGAAGGTCGACGGTTGAGCCCAGGTCGCCACACGACACAGTTCCGGCAGGTCGACCCCTCGCAGGAGGGCCGCGGACGTGGCCACGGCTCTGGTGGAGTGGGCCCGAAGCAGGTCCGGCGGAGGCTTCTTGGCCAGTTGGTATGCCAAGTGGATAGCCTGCGCGACCCACTTGGAGAGTCGCTGGGATGATACCTTGTGGCCTCTTTTCCGCCTGCCGTAGCAGACGAAGAGGTGTGGAGTCTGTCGGTAGGACGCCGTCCTATCCGTGTAAAAGGCGAGGGCCCGACGGACGTCCAGGGAGTGCAGGGCCCGCTCCAGGGGCGAGGTCGGCTCGGGGTAGAAGGCCGGGAGCACGATGTCCTGGTTGAGGTGGAAGGTGGACACCACCTTCGGCAGGAACGAGACGTCAGGCCGGAGGATCACCTTGTCGCGGTGGAAGACCAGGAAGGGGTCGTCGGAGCGTAGCGCCGCCAGTTCCCCGGCTCGCCTGGCCGAGGTGATCGCCACCAGGAACGCCGTCTTCATCGCCAGGAGCCTGTCGTCCGCTGTCGCCATCGGCTCGAAGGGCGGCCTCGTGAGCTGCGATAGCACCAGCGATAGCGACCACGACGGTAGCGGGGGCGATACCGGCGGGTAGAGATGTTGCAGGCCCTTCAGGAATCGCTTGACGGTATCATCCCGGAAGAGGGCCGCCGAGGGCGATCCCGGCGGTTGGTACGCCACGATCGCGGCGAGGTAGACCTTGATCGATGTGAAGGCGAGGCCTTGCTGTCGCAGGTGGAGGAGGAAGTGGAGGACGGTCCGGAGGCCGGCCGGGGACGTCGGTTCCCGTCGCTCCTCTGCGAAGGCGACAAACCGCTGCCATTTATAGTGGTAGTTCCTCCGTGTCGATTCCTTCCTCGCCGCGGTCAAGACGGTACCGATGGCCGGGTCGTCTACGGCGATATCCTCCAGGCATGGAGGGCCAATACCGGGAGGTCCGGGTGCAGCACCTGGCCGTTGGAGTGGGAGAGCAGGTCCGGCGCTAGCGGGAACTTGAGGATCCTCCCCGCGAGGCCTCGATCAGAGGGCCGAACTAGTGTTGCCTCGGCCAGTACGGTGCCACCAGAATCGCGTCGGCTCCGTCCGAGATGATCTTCGAGACGACGCGACCGAGGAGCGGGAATGGCGGGAAGGCGTACAGGAGCTCCTTGTCCCACGGGATCTGGAACGCATCGCCGATGGAGCGGGGATCGTGACCCGCCCTGGAGCAAAAGCGTCGGCATTTCGCGTTCTGGCTGGTCGCGAAGAGGTCGACCGTCGGCTCGCCCCACCGGTGTCGGAGCATCCGGAAGGCGTCGTCGGCCAGGGACCACTCGTGGTAGGAGGAGGTGTCCCTGCTGAGAGCATCCGCCATGGTGTTCTCCTGCCCCGCCAGGTGAACCGCCAGCGGGTGGATCCTCAGGGAGACGCACCAGTTCCAGAGGGCGAGCGCGATGGTCAGGAGAGTGGTGGAGTGGGTCCCCCCTTGCCTGTTCACATAACACATGGCAGTCGTGTTGTCGGTGAGGATCAACACGGCGCGGCCCGCCACCAAGTGCCGGAACGCCATCAGGGCTTTGTGGATGGCGAGGAGCTCCAGAGCGTTGATGTGGAGGGACGTCTCGTCGTCCATCCAGGCGCCCTTGACCCGGAGGTCCCCGGCGTGGGCCCCCCAGCCCAGCAGGGACGCATCCGTCGTTATCGTGACCGAGGGCCTGGGCTGGTGGAACGGCATTCCCGACATCAGGTTCCGGTGGGACTGCCACCACAGGAGAGTCTGCCGGATCTCGGGGGGAATACGGTAGCGGCGGGACTGCTCGTCCCGGAGCGGGTCGAAGACCCTGACGAACCAGTGCTGCAGGGGTCGCGCTCGTAGCCTGGAGAGGTAGGTGACGGCCGTGGTCGCCGCCATGTAGCCGAGCAGCTGCTGTAGCGTCCTGGCCGACACCGTCGGGGCCTGGGCGGCCGCCCGCACCGCGCGCGTGAGCGTCCGAGCCCTCTCCGTCGGTAAGTAGGCCCTTCCCGCCACGGTATCGAGGGTCGCCCCGATGAAGTCGAGGAGGCGGGTGGGTTCGAGGTGGGATTTCTTGGGGTTTACCTTGAGCCCGAGCCGGGTAAGCCACGTCAGGGTAAGGTGAATGTCTTTGTAAAGTTTGTCTTTGCAGGACGCCACCAATAGCCAGTCGTCGAGATAGGGGTAGATCGAGACGCCTCTCGTCCGCAGGAAGGAGACGACGGGAGCCATGCACTTCGTGAACACGCGGGGTGCGGTGGAGAGTCCGAAGGGCAGAACCCGGTACTGGTAGCTGGTACCGTCGATCGCGAAGCGCAGGTACCGTCTGTGCTGGGGGCGGATCGAGATGTGGAAGTAGGCGTCCTTGAGGTCTATGGATGCCAGCCAGTCCCCTCGGCGTAGGAATGGGAGGATCGACGGTAGCGTGACCATCTTGAACCTCTTGGGAGGGATGTACTCGTTCACTCCCCGCAGGTCCAGGATGGGGCGTAGGGACCCGTCCGCCTTCGGTACGGCGAAGTACCTCGAGTAGAAGCCGGTGGTCCTGGCCGAAGGCGGAAGCCTCTCGATCGCTCCTTTGTCGAGCAGGGACTGGATTTCCTCCAGCAGAGCCGGGCTGGCCGGGGTGGAGTAGTAGACGCCCCGTGGTGGAATATCCCGGAACTCGATGGTGTACCCCAGGCGGACAATGGTAAGTACCCAGGAGTCCGTGGTGATCTCGCGCCATCGGTCGAGGTGTCTGGCCAGGTCCGGGTGATGGATGAGGTCTGCTGGAGGGGCGAAGGACGGCATCGGTGGTGTCCTGCGGGAGGCATCAAAAGCGTGCCCTCCCCCGGAAGACGACGACTTCTTCGACGGTGGAGGCTGTCGTCGGAAGGGCCTCCTCTGGGCGGGCGCCGCGGGCGGTCTCGAGGCGGTCGAGCGCGGGGACCGGGACTGGTAGGCCGAGGACGAGGAGGACCTCCGCCAGGACGATCTGGACTGGGAGGACCGGCGAGCCTGGGGGGGCTGGTTGATCCCCATCTTCCTCGCCGTCAGCCGGGCCTTCACGAGGTGGTCCATGGCCTCGTCCGTGGACGTGTGAAAGAGCCCCTGCCCGTCGAAGGGGAGGTCCTCTATTCTCCGGCGACTGTCCTCCTGGAGTCCGGAGGAGCGGAGCCACGCGTGGCGTCGGAGGGCCACGGCGCCGACCATCACCCTCGAGGTAGCCTCCACGGCGTGCCTCGAGGTGGCGGAGCTGTTGGGTAGCCACCGCCACGGCCTCTCCGAAAATCTGCGTGGCAGCGCGCGGGACTCTTCCGGGAGGTCAGCCAGGAGGGGGCCCAGGCGGTCAAAGAGGTTTCGATGATAGGCCGCCAGGCAGGCCATGGTGTTGGCGGTCCTGGACACCAAGGACGCCGCCGAATAGAACCTCCTCCCGAAGCCGTCGAGTTTCCGGCCTTCTTGGGCGGGCGGGGTGGTGTGTGCCCGGTTGCCACCTCGCGTCTGCGACGACTCCACCACCACGGAGTTCGGGACGGGGTGGTTGAACAGGAACTCCGCACCTTCCCTCTGAGTCCTGTAGAGGTGCTCGAGCCTATGCGGGATAGGCTGTGCGGACGCCGGCTTCGCCCAAGGCTGTTTCAACGCGTCCGCCAGGGTCGGGAGGAATGGGAGCGGCGCGGTCGATGGAGGCCGGGTCTCGAGGTATTGGAAGACCGGGTCCTGCGCCTGCGGGGCGGGCTCCTTCACCTTGAGGCCGAGCGCCGTCGCCATCCGGAGGAGGATTGCGGAAAACTGGCGCACGTCCTCCGGCGCCGATTCCGGGAGCGGGTCTCCGAAGTCCAGCGGCGGTGACTCGTGGGAGGACGGCGTGGATTCCGCGGAGTCCGAGTCCGACTCGTAGGACTCGTCGGACGGGGATGGCGAGCGCGCGGTCTTCTCCCCTTCTCTAGGCCGCTGCTGTGCCGGCTGCGTCGGCAGAGCGGCCGGCGGTACCGTCGGGGCCTGCACGGTCTCCGGGGGCGGTACCGATGGTCTCGGGTGCGACGCCGCCTGCGTCGTCGACGTGGCCGAGGTTCCCGCTCGGGCCGGGGTGGCCTGGGGGGTCGGCCTGGTCGCCGTGGCCGTTGTCCGTGGCGGCGGGGAGACCGGTCTGTGGCGGGGCGACGGCTCCCGGGGAGCGTGGGAGCTCGGGGACCCACGCCTCGGCGATCGCCCGTGGCGGGAGTAGTGGCGCTCCCGATGCGGCGAGCGGGAGCGGGGCCGCGGGGACCAGTATCTAGGGTCCGGATGGTAGCGGTCCCGGTAGGAGGGCGAGTAAGAATAGTAGGAGCCCGGGGGCTCGTGCCATCCTTGCTCCAGCGCATATCTCCCCAAGTAGCCGGGGGAATGAGCGCTCTCGCCCGCGCGCACGCTCTCCAGGCGCATCTCCCGATACCGCGGGGATGGAGGCCTGGGCCAGTGGCCCGGAGATCGGGATTCGCCACGCCGGGGGAGGAACGTCTCCGGCCCGGGGTGTCCACGTGGCGCTCCGGAGATGGACGGCGACTCGGCGGCACAGTCTCCACGACTAGCTTCGGAGGCTGGGCGGCCTCGACGGGTTGGTCGTCGTCCGATAGCTCCAGGATCTCCTGGGCCTGCGGCGTTTCCTCCTCCGGGACGTCGGAGAGGGCCGACTCTGCCGTGAACTGGGTAGGCGGCGGGGTCAGTGGCCTGGCGGTCTCCGGAGGGTGCCGCTTCTCCTTCCTCTTCCTCTTCTTTTCCCTGGCTACCTCCTCGGTAGCAGGGCGCTTCTTCTGCGCAGAAGTCAGCGGTTTCGAAGAGGAGGCCGCGGGGTCGTCTCGGGGCCGACTCGCCGAGATCTTCGGGATCCTCGGTAGCTTCATCACCGGTACCGGGGGCTTCGATACCGACGGTACCGAGGTCCCGGCGGCCGTTGGAGAGGAGGAGGAGGGTGGAGAAAGTCCTTTTTCCATCGGAGCGGGGACGGTCTTCTGGGCGCGGAGAGACTGCTCCCAACAAAAAGACTTCAACCTCGCCGCCCGGTTACGGAGTGTCTGGTGGGTGAACTCCCTACACGCGGGGCAAGTTTGGACGTTATGCCCCTCACCCAAGCAAAAAAGACACTTCGAGTGTCGGTCCGAAAGGGCGACCTTCCTTCCGCAGGAGGCGCAGGACTTGAACAAAGCCAACATAAACCGCGGGGCAAGGGCGAGGAGAGGGGGAGAGTCCGAAGACGCCGCGCCGAGTCGAAGACCCAGTCGAGGAAAAAGCCAAAAACAGTCCAAAAGTCCAAAAAGAAAAACCGTGCAAAACGTACCGAAAACCGAAGGGAAGTCAAGAAACAGTCCGAGGTCAATTCCGAATCCAAATCCAACAACTACGCAGCAAGAAATGCAAGCCAACGAGAAGAACCTTCTGTACGCTGAGGCGGACAAGAAAGAACTGAGGAGAGACCGCGGCTCGGCGGGAGGAGCATGCGCAGTACGACCGGGGGAGGGGCTCCCTCCGCCAAGCCAGCGAGCTCTAGAATCTTCCGAACGCTACCGCGCAGGCGCGAAAGCTCCTATTGTATGAGGCACAGAGACCACGAAGAAGAACTACTTTTGCACTTGGAACTCAGTTTGCAGCAACTGAAGCAGTTTGAGGACAACGTGGGAAAGTGGGGCATTGCAGTGCTGCTGAAAAAATGAGTCAATAGAAGACTAGTTTGGACTGTCCCTGCCATTAGGACACTTGGAGGATATGCATATGAAGCGTTGAAAATCTTTCTGGGTAGTGCCACTAGATGGAAAACACATGGCTAATATTTTCTCATGGAAAAACGATACTCTCTGCCCACAGAAAACTAGTAAATTGTGGAACGGTTCTAAACTAAGGCCATTTCTGCCCTATACTGTTATAGTTCTATTTTTCTGCTTTCAACATCCTGTGGAATTCGGGGGTTTGTAGTTTGCTGAGGTTCTCTCTGGTTGAGAATTCTAAATGCCCCTCCCTAAACGGCAAAACCCCAGAATTCCACAGGATGTTGAAAGTGGAATAATAGCACTGTAACAGTGTAGGGCAGAAATGGCCTAGAAAGCTAGAAAGAGTATGAGGGAGAAAGTTAACCTAGACATTTTAGCTCTATATTTGCAATTCAGTTCTGTGCATGTCTACTTTGACCCACTTCCACTGAATTCAGTAGGCCTTAAATCCTTGTTCAGTCTACTTCAGATGGTGAGGTTTTAAATGTGAAGTGACCCAGAGGAGAGAGCTCCAGCTGCAAATTGCATGAATGAGGCCTCAGAACTTATGGGTAGGTAGGTATACAGAGCATAATTTTCACATTTGAGAATATGTATGTTTAGGGTGGGATGGAGTCTGCAAATAAAAAAAATGTTACTACGTACTGGTATATTTTCTTTTATCTTCAAATTATTTATGCTATTTATTGGTATGATTTTGTGTTTTCTGCAAAGCAATTATGTCACTAATTGAAGGTTATCCACCATAAACATGATTTAACCTGGCAGGACTTCCTTGGTATGTATCACAATATACTAAGGAAATAAAATGATTTCTTCAACTGCATTTTCCCATCTTCACTTTTCTCATCTGTCCACGAACCTCTTCCTCTGTAAGCACATTTTCTTTCTGGAGGGGCAAAGCAGGAAGAATCAGGCAGTGTGCACAGACATACTTGCTCATGAGTGCTAGGCCAGGGCTTTGAAGAAGTCTAGGCTAGAATTTGAAGTAAGGAAGCCATAGTGTGTAAATTCAACAGTAAATCTGGAGTAGCCAGAAATATATCCAATATAGTTTACTAGTAACTTATTTGGGTGCCTAAATAAAGACAGATGTAAAGACACTCCCTCCCTGGCATATTCCCTGGTCCTCAGGGACATAAAAAGAAGATAATATAGAGTGGTACAACTGACCAAGCACAGAGGAACTTTTCAAGAAGAAGCATTTAGTGACATCATGTGTCTGTTTACAATACACCAACATGATAAATGAAATGGAAAATGACATTATCACATCTTTGGGCTATTTCTAATGTAAGGCAAACACCGATTTAAAATGTTCCAGCAGAAATAGAGTTTTAGAAAGAAAATAGCTCTTAATGCATTTTTCCTTGGGCTTCAACATTTCATTTTGATTTACTGTCAAAATTAGTGTTTGCTTTTCTTTATCTTGTAGAACTCCCTGGCAGTACAATACTATACATAGCTACAAACGAAACTGATAACCCCAGAAAAAGACAAAAAAAATCACAGAACTATAGCTGCACATCTTTAGCAATTGTACTTATTAGTAAATGTTATTTACCATGGGCCTGCAAGGGACAGTAATGTATCAGTATTTAAGTAGATATACAGCTCCTTCTCTCTTAAGGCCTACAGCAATTTATGAGTCACCATGACTACAGTCATGGTGTACTGGAAAAGCTGGTTCTGATAATAACAGGGTTGGGACTGTTCTCAACAACTTCTCACTGGCACAATAACATGGGAGTCTTACACAAATTACAACTCTCTTTCTGTGGAAAGCTTATCCACTTTATCTGTGGCAGTGGATTGATCCACATTACTGTGCTACTCCTATGTTATAAACTCATGCCAAGTAAAGCCGTTCACATGAGCAGTTAGTTTGATCTAAATGTTTGCTTTGTCTCCAGTGTAATGTACAACTGACACTAAGAGACTAAATTTGTTGTGTGCCTTCAAGTAGTTTCTGACTTATGGCAACCTTATGGCAAACCAATCATGTTTCTTTTTCTTCTCCTCCTCCTCCCTGGCAAGGTTTGGACAGAGCGAGCTTGCCTTTCCTGAGGGAAGAGAGCGAGAGAGTATGATTTGCCCAAGGTAATCCAATGAGTTTCCATGGCAGAGCAAGGTTTCAGACTCTGGTCTCTAGAGTTGTAGTCCAATGCTCAAACTACTCCATGCTGGCTCTCAAGGGGCTGAACAGAGACAGCCTAATCAACATGACTGGTCTTCTTCTTAACTGCTGTCATATCAATTTTGACTTATGGTGATCCTATCAATGAGAAACCTGCAAGTCATCCTATCAACAGCAGCTCTGCTCACATCTTGCAGACTCAGGGCAATAGCTTCCTTGGTAGTGAGTCTATCTATCTGTAATGTGGTCTTCCTCTTTTCACACGGCCTTCTACACTACCAAGAATTATTGTCTTTTCTAGTGAGTCAAGTCTTCTCATGATATCGCCAAAGTACAGCAGTCTCAATTTAGTCATCTTGGCTTCTTGAGATAGTTCATACATAGGACAAATTTATTTGTCTTTGTAGCAGACCACAGTATCTATAGAACTCTTCTCCAACACAATGTATCAAATGAGGTGGTTTTCTTATCACCTTTCTTCACTGTTCACTTTTACACCCATACTTAGAAATTGGAAATACAATGGCACAGTCAGTCTTAACTTTAGTATTCAATTATATACCTTCACACTTCAAGATCTTGTCTAATTCCTTCATATCTGCCCTTCCAAGTCCTAGTTTTCTTGATTTCTTGACTACAGTCTGTATTGTATTCATGACTGATCCAAGGTATGGAAATCATTTCAATGTTTTCATTGTCTGCTTTAAAGTTATGTAAATCATTTGTGGTCATTCTTTTTTGTTTTCTTAATATTTAGCTGTAAACCTGCCTTTGCACTGTCTTCCTTGACTTTCTTCTGTAATCATTGCAAGTTTTTGCTATTTTCTGCTAATAGCATGGTATCATCTGCCTATCTCAAATTCTTGAAGTTCCTTCCTCCAGTTTTCATAGCTCCTTCCTCCATGTCTAATCCTGCTTTATGTATATGACGGGGCAATAAAATGCAGCCTTGCCTGACTCCCTTGCCAATTGGAAACTATTCCATTTCCCCATGTTCTGTCCTGACAGTAGCCTACTGTCCTGAGTGCAGGTTACACATCGGGCAATCAAATGTTGTGGTACATCCCAGGGCAATCAAATGTGCTACATCCATTCATATAAGAGCAATCCATAGTTTTCATAATCTACACAATCAATGGCTTTGCTATAATCCATGAAGCATGGGCTGATTTTCTTCTGAAATTCTTTGATGTGCTTCACTATCCAACGTATGTTTGCAGTATGATCCCTAGTGCTCTGTTGAACCCAGTTTGTGCATCTAGCATTTCTTGCTTCGTACATGGTAAACATCTTTGTTGGAGAATTTTGAGCATCAATTTGCTTGCATGGGAGATTTATGCAATGGTCTGGTGGTTACTGCAATCCCTGGCATCCTCTTTCTTAGGGACTGGAATATATATTGACAGTTTTCAATCTGTGAGCTATTGCTTTGCTTTCCATATTTTAGTTAGAATTTGAGTAGAATTTGGGTTTCTGCAATTTGAAGAAGCTCTACTGGTATGTCATCTGTTCCTGATGATTTATTTCTCTCAAGTGCCTAGAGTGCAGCTTTCACTTCACTTTCTAAAATTGGAGGTTCATCTTCAATGCTTCTTCCTTGAATGAATCCGTCATCCTTTCATCTCTTCTATATATTTCTCCAGTATATTGTTTCCATTGGCTTTTTATTTGTACTTGGTCATGTAATGTGCCCCCAGCTAGTCACAGAGCATCTCCAATATGTTACAGACCTTGAATTAATAGCAAACGTTAGAGTAAAGCTGAAGAAGAATGCTAAACCAACCATCATGCCAAAATACAACCACAAGAACATCCCTGTAGAATTTAAAGATAATGTTTAAAAAACTGCACTACTAAGCCTAATTAACTGGAAGCCCGAACTCCTGGCTGAAGCCAGGGACATTGTCAGGAAGATATGTAAACAGACACTATCTGCAGCTGGAAATATTTTAGCAGTATCATTGGGAGGATGGTGAAGGGGGGATGAAGAAACACTGACTTTCAGTATCAAGTTCCAGCAGCATGTCTGTAGTAAACAATGCAACAAAGCAGCATGTCTGTAGTAAACAATGCAACAAAGCTTCAGCTGAAAAAGAATGGGATTCTGCTTTAGTTGATCTTATTGAAGCTGTGCATTCCTACAAAATGCAAGATAAACAGCTGTCCAGACTCCCAGAAGCATGAAGAGCAAAATAGAGGGGGGGGTCAGATAAGCCTGCCCCTCCAACTCTCCCCAATGTGTTAAAAAAAAAGGATAGTCTTTATGTTTTACCACCAAAATGAAATTAAGAAAAGTGGAGGCTAGTGAAGAAAAAGGCATCTGAGGATGCATTTTGGAAGAAGTCTTCAACTGGTCTCTAGAAGATTCGGAATGTTTTTGTTTATGTATACAAGGTTACCTGACCAACTTGTTTCATTTCATGTATGCCTATTGTTAGTTTTTAATAGAAATTTACTGAAAATGTTGAACTGCTCTTCTTTTCTGAGGTGTAGGAAACTTGTTGATGTTGTTAATTGCCATTCAATCAGCTTTGATTTATGGCAACCCAATGAAAAGGAGGTCTGTTGTCAAGAGCTCTGTTCAGGTGCTGCTCGATCATGGCCATAGCTTCCATGAGAATCTATACTCAATGAGGCGTCCCCCCTCCATTGCTTCCCACTTTACCAAGAATTATCTTCTTTTCTAATGAATCATGTCATCTCAAGGTATGATTGTGATAAATGATGATGCTGTGATTGAGGAGCAACTGATTGTGCAGGGGGCTGAGCCAGTGACTGAGCAAGTCAACCTGCAAACATCCCCTGCACTGGAAGGTCAAACAGAGACTGAGTTGCCCCAGCCAGCTCATGATGGAGAGGGAACCAGCAGTGATGCAGAGGGGTTGCGGAGAGGGAGGCTGCTTGGACTAGGCTGAGGAAACAATTACTAGCAGCACCTGCTCACAGGGGCTATTTAAGTCTTCCGGCATGGCTGCTCCTTGCTTGCAGCAAATTATTAGCAAACTCTCACAACCTTTGTGTCTCCTGCTCCCTGAAACCCTCCAGACGGATCTCTGCCTCTTAAACCTCTGGACTGGACTTGACCTGGCTCGGCTTGTGTTTTCCTGGTATTCGGACTCCCCAAGTGTTCCTGGCCTCTCTCCGCTCGTGCTGGCTGCGGCCCGGCAGGGAGAAATTCCTGACAATGATAGCCTGAGTTTGGTCACTTGTCTTCCAGGAAGAGTTGATCTGTTCTAGAATTGATTTATTGGTCATTTTGGCCCTCCGTACAATCTCTACTCCAGCACAACATTTCAAATAAGTTAATGTTCTTCCTGTCAGCTTTCATGTCCATACCTAGAAATCAGAAATACAATGGTATAGATGATCCTGCTTTGGTATCCAATGATATCTCTCTATACTTCAGGAGCCTGTCCAGTTCCTTTATAGCTATTCTTCCTAGTTTCATTTTTCTCCTGATTTCTTGACTACAGTCTCCATTTTGATTTATGATTGAACCTATTCCAAGGTCATCTTCATCTACTTTAAAGTTATTTAAACTATATGTGGTTATTTTAGTTTCCTTAACGTTCAGCTATAACCCTCGTTTGCACTTTCTTCCTTGGCTTTTCTTAATTGTTGGTCCAAGCCTTTAGTATTTTCTGCTACTAGCGTGATGTTTATTTGCTTATCTTTAATTGTTGATACGCCCTGCTGCAGTTTTCATGTTTCCTGTTGAAGAAGTAATGCCCAAGAAAACATCTACTTTGCTAACTAATCATACCTATAGATTGAATTGCCATATTTTAATGAAAGAAATATGAATTTGATTTAAATAAATTAAAAAATTATCCTCAAATTTCTTCCCTATAAAAAACTCTTCCCTTCTCACCATTTCTGTAATAATTATAACTGGTCAACCTCCAAAACCAACATTACAGCATTTCTTAAATCAACAGAGCTCAAAGCTTGGAAAAGAGTTACTTCTGCACATCCCACCTTGCCTACCACTATTAATTCAGAACTTGGGAAAGTTACTTTTTGCACCAACTCCCAGAATCCTGCAGCTTGCCAATCATGCTGGCTGGGGAATTTTCAAAGGTTAAATCCAGAAAGTGAAGTTTTCCAGGCTCTGTACAAACTTCACTAACTAACATTTTCCTCCTGTTACTTATTAAGCAGTCAGTTTCTAATCATTTAGAAAGCAACGCGGTAATCACGAGAAGTCAACACGGATTTCTCAAAAATAAGTCGTGCCAGACTAATCATATCTCTTTTTATGATAGAGTTACTAGCTTGATAGATGAAGGGAATGCTGTGGATGTAGCATATCTCGATTTCAGTAAGGCCTTTGACAAAGTTCCCCATGACATTCTTGCAACGAAGCTAGTAAAATGTGGGCTGGACAGGGCTACTGTTATTTGGATTTGTAACTGGTTGACCGACTGAACCCAAAGGGTGATCACGAATGGCTGCTTTTCATCCTGGAGAGAAGTGACTAGTGGGGTGCCACAGGGTTCTGTCCTAGGCCCAGTGCTGTTCAATATTTTTATCAATGACTTGGATGAAGGAATAGAGGGCATGCTCATCAAATTTGCAGATGACACCAAATTGGGAGGGGTTGCTAATATGCCAGAGGACAGGATCAAAATTCAAAATGACCTGGATAGATTGGAGAGCTGGGCCAGGGCGAACAAAATGAAATTCAACAGAGAGAAATGTAAGGTCCTACACTTAGGCAGAAATAATGGAATCCACAAATATAGGATGGGGGACACGTGGCTGGATAGCAGTAAGTGTGAAAGGGATCTAGGAGTCTTCATAGACCACAAGCTGAACATGAGTCAGCAGTGTGATGCGGCAGCCAAGAAAGCCAATGCAATTCTCGGCTGCATCAATAGGAGTATGGTGTCTAGATCAAAGGAGGTACTGGTACCACTCTACTCTGCTTCCTTGTCAAGAAGGATATTGACAAGCTGGAGCAAGTCCAGAGGAGGGCGACCAAAATGGTGAGAGGCCTGGAAGCCATGCCCTATGAGGATAGACTTAGAGAGCTGGGTATGTTTAGTCTGCAGAAGAGGAGGTTAAGAGGGGACATGATAGCCATGTTTAAATATTTGAAGGGATGCCACATAGAGGAAGGAGGGAACTTGTTTTCTGCTGCTCCAGAGACCAGGACAAGGAGCAATGGATTCAAGCTGCAGGAAAGGAGATTCCACCTGAACCTCAGGAAGAACTTCCTGACAGTCAGGGCTGTCCAGCAGTGGAATCTGTTGCCTTGGAGTGTAGTGGGGTCTCCTTCCTTGGAGGTTTTTAAGCAGAGGCTTGATGGCCATCTGTCGGGATTGATTTGAGGGTGTTCCTGCATGGCAGGGGGTTGGACTGGATGGCCTGTGTGGTCTCTTCCAACTCTGAATTTCTATGATTCTATGATTCTATTCATATTCAAATCTTTATCAGTGAGTATTTAACTATCATGCAATACCTTGCTTGCTTTCAGTAGCCCTTCCAGTTTTCAATGTATGTTATCCTGTATGTTTTACACATTTCACATAAAATACATTCCACATAAAGATATGAGATAGACTCTCAATAATGAACACATATGTTGTGGATTCACATCTGATGAACACATTGGAAACTGACATGGCTTTCATCAGCATACTCAAGAGGAAGCACTACCTTCTTGAGATTTAATGTAACTTTTGTATTTGCTACTTACCAAATTCTGGCTGCTGACTACAGCACATATCATCTCAAGCAGAAAAGCAAGCTTTTTTTCTCCATTTATAAGCAATAAAAAGCCCAAGATGTAATCCTAATTAATAATTAATAATTAGATTATAAGAATAATTATAAAAGAATAATTATAATTGCTGGTGACTTCCAGAATTATACCGAGATTGTCAGCTTCTTTCAAATGCTTCGCTATTCAGCTTCCAGTGAAGGCACAGAATCTCAGAATTACACTTGGCCCAGCTCCTTCCTTTCACAACGCAAATCAATCAAAATCTTTTATTATACATTTTATTAATATTATAGGTCTTCATCCAGTGATCCCTGGACTATTACGTGAGTGGAGCATATCTCTGTTGCAACATTCTCATTATGTGAGCTCCCTGATTTCTTCTTGTTTCCATTATTCCTTCATAATTCATTTAGAAACTGGCATGGGGTAGTGTAGACAAAGAACTATCACAGGTGATAATTTATCATCATTTATTAAATCACTGGTCCTTATAAGTTTCATGTCTTCTTTATTACTACTACACCACAACAATGAGAAGCCATAAAGTAAAAGAAGTATATTAAAGAACTAAAATGATAAGAATGAGGCTGTATTGTGCTTTTATTCTATATATATATATATATATATATATATATATATATTGTGTGTGTGTGTGTGTGTGATTACAATCTATATTTCTCTTTGTGGAGCAAACACAGCCAGAATACAGTTTTTGGTAGACAAAGGACACAAGAAGAAATGTAAACACCCATACTGACACACACGATCTCTGTATGAGTTTTCCACTTCAAATTACCTATGTCAGGCATGTATTATATCAAGAAAAGGAAGACTTACCATAAAAATGAGAGAACATATAATTATGTTCAAATGCTGCCTTTCAGAATAGTATTTTTAAAAGTAGCTTTTTCCATTATTTGTTACAGTGCTTTATAAACAACCCAATATGTTTTTCATTCTGATGGTGGAAAAAGTTAACCCATTATTTTACTTGTTTACTTTTTGCTTTTCCATTACTTTTTTATTACTTGCTGTCACTTATTTGAGATAGGGGGGAAAAAGTTTTCAGGATTGACAAAAGAATGGCATACAATTTGAAAACCTATGGGAAGACTGTCCTTATATGGAAATAACCGGAAACCATTATTCATTACCCCAATAAAATAACTTTGCTCTTATTTGTGGCATTAATTTTAAAATATTAACTTCATCAAACCCTCCCACCCTGAAATAATTCACTGTTGCTAATGTTTAACTTATCAGTTCCTAGTCACAATAAGATAGGGCTCCAGATGTCCCATTGCCAATTGCTCACATTTGCAGCAACAGCAGCTAAACAATCCATAGTTTATTGTGGGAGAAACAAAGCAGCACAACAGCTCCTGCAGGTTAGGACTTCACAGTAAGGCCTGAAGATCTCTTGTTTATATGCTCCTGTTTTGAAACTGCTCTGTTCTGGATGAAAGGGATTACTTAGATCCATTTAAATCTGTTTCAGGTCTCATTCTGGGACAGAGACAGCTCTGGTCACCTAGGTGGCTGACCCATGCTGGGAGCTAGACAGGAGAGTGTGTCCCTGTTGGCTGTGCTTGACCTCTCAGTGGCTTTTGCTACCACCAACCATGCTATTCTTCTTGTCTGGGATAAGACTTAGGGGCATAGTTTTACAGTAGCTTTCCTGGAGGGGCAAATACAGAAGGTGGTGCTGGGAGACTCCTGTTCAACATCCTAGCCATTGGCCTGTGGGGTCCCTCAGGGTTTGGTTCTTTCCCTCGTGCTTTTTAACATATACCTGAAACTGCCTGGAGAGGCTGTCCAGAGTTTGGGGGACTGGTGCCATCGGTATGCAGATGACACCCAACTTTATTACTCTTTTCCACCACAAGACAAGGAAGCTGTTTTGGTCCTCTAGCTGTGCTTATCAGTAACAGACTGGATGAGGCTGAATAAATTGAAACTTAATTCAAACAAGACAAAGGTGCTCCTGGTCAATTGAAAGGGAGATCAGGGAATAGGGATTCAGCCTGTGCTGGACTGGGTTACATTCCCCATGAAGGTGTGCAGCTTGGGTGTTCTCCTGGATACAACTCTGAGCTTGGAATTAGTCAAGTTTCAGCAATGGGTACGAGTGCATTTGCAGTTAAAGCTTGTGCACTAGCTTGCACCCATTCCTTGAATGTCAGATCTGGCCATAGTGACACAAGCCTGCTATGTCCTGGCTGGATTACTGTAATGTAATCTATGTGGGGCTGCCTTTGAAGACTATTCAGAAACTTCAACTGATCAAAAGAGCTACAGCCAGACTGCTAATGGGGGCTGGCTACAGGGGTCACATCTTTGCAACATCTTTACCACCTAGCCACCTCAATGCCTCAGCCAGATATTAAATCTCATTGACTTTAGTCTTCAATTTTCCTTCTCTCCCTCTGGGAAAAGGAGTGACAGGATGGAACTTATGGCAGGCAGAAGACAGAGAGGAGGAGGGGGGGAGAGGAGGAGGAGGGGAGAGGAAGAGGAGGAGGAACCAGTAAAGCAGAAGCTATAAGCTCACTGCAAAAGAGAAACCTGTGAATGCGGAATGTGGACGGTACAGCTTGATCGCAAGGTAGCAACACAGACAGGCATGCCGTCTCTGCCAGCCATGAGAGAGTGGGGTATAAGCTTCCTCTCATAGGTGCTCCCTGCCTATGGTTTCAGGGTTAAATCTAATCCTACTTGCTTGCAAGGAAGCCAGCTGGACAGCTATACTGTCTCTACCAGTCATGAGAGAGTGGGGTGCAGCTTTCTCTTGGAGGCGCTCCCTGCCCTTCTATGGTTTAGGAATTGGATCCAATCCTGTTTGCTCACAACTTGAACTGGCCCCCCACACACAGCACCATCACCTCCTTTTTTTTTCTCTTAAAGTTAACTCCTAGATTTGAGACTCGACTTATCTTGCAAGGTCTTCAGAGGCTCAGCTTAAGACTTGAAGGTAGGGACTTGAGATTTGATTTGAGACAGATTAAATTACTTCAGTACATCACTGCTGTCCACTCTGCCTGCTCCAACAGGAAACACTCCTTTGGTTCTTTAATGGCTAATCCAGTCTAAGTACTGAGGTTCTGAGCCTTCCCCTCCACCTTTTAGCCTTATATTTTAAAAAGAAAGCAGAATCTCTGATAGCCAGCCTGAATGTTCTCCTGCAACATACTCCAAAAACAACATATTTAAAATAACATCGTAACAAGTTAGGAATCTACTAAATGCTACATTATCTTGAGTCTTGTTTGGGTCCATCTCTCCTCATGCCCATATCACTATGATTTTTAGTGGTCTGCAAATTCACTCTATGAAGAAGTGGGTGTGTTCTGGTTTTGCATGGTGGGAAAAGCTTTGTGCACAAAGATTCAAATGACCACACTTATGGATATTATACTTTTATCTATATATAGTGCCATTCCTCCCTAGCTTTTGTTGGGCCTTTAACCCTATCTGATTCTGTTCTGTTCTATCGGGCCTAGAAATGAGAAAAACACCCATAAGTTTCATATAAGTGGGAAACCTGAATCTTGGGGGGAGAAAGAGCATTGAATAGTTACAAAGAACTGTGTTTCACTCTCAGTAGTGTGGGATAAACCTTTGCAAAAAAGAATTACTTGTTTGCCAAGAAATTAGGAGCATCTCCGTATTCCACACCATGCTACAAATATGCTAAAGAGAAATGTAAGACAGCCCTTTAGCTTACTCTGGCTAAAGGCATCTTGAACAGGTTACCACTACAGCTCATTCTTTTTCCAGCATTGCATGAAATAGGTTGTTGTGGGTTTTCTGGGCTTTGAGGCCATGTTCTATTAGTATTTTCTCCTGATGTTTCGCCTGCATCTGTGCAGATGCAGGTGAGACATCAGGAGAAAATACTAATAGAACACAGCCTTAAAGCCCAGAAAACCTACAACAACCTATGGATTCCGGCCATGAAAGCCTTCGACTTTACATTGCATGAAATATTTCTGTTTTTAAAACATATGGCCATTATGAATTAATATATTTTTAGAATGGGAGAAAATTTAATTAATACTTTCTTATGAAGGAAACATTCTTTTTGCTGAGTCTTGATTTTCAGTTATTTAACTCCCTTCTGATCTGTATCATTAGTTTGACCTTTAGCACCACAATTATTTACCTTACATTTTGTCATGGAGCATTTGAAAGGCCTAATAAATTGTCAGTGGACCTACATGAGCACAGAATTTGAGTATACAGCAGTAATTCACTTGCTAAACACTCTGCTTGAGTGGCTTTCTTTTGTTTAATTTAACTAGTGAATAAGTTATTGATTTATTTGCTTTTTCAATCTAGCCTTTCCACAAAGTGTTCAAAAGAGATAACACCCAATGTTCATCCACAGATAACTGACTGTAGCTCAGAATCTTTACTAAGCATTTTGAGAGGAAAAAAAGAAGGGATGAGACTGCATACAGTCAGACATGAACAGAATACTTAGAAGATGAGGGTGTGTGTATAGGCTCAAAGATTATTAGCAAAAATTCTAATATGTTGTGGGTCTCCCTATTAACAGACTGAGGAATGTGTATGAAGAAATCAGTAAATAGTGAACAGCATGGACATACATATAGGGAAATATTACTTCTCTAGTGTTCAACTGCTGCAGAATCACACCATCGAAGACCTTCCTGAACTGCTATAGCCAAGATCTGCACACTTCCTTTTGTGACCTATGTTGTGTTAACTTTTAAAAACTGAGTTCACTTTTCACAACCCCCTTCCCTCCTGTTCTCTCAGTTTACTTTGTTTCTTTGTTTGCATACCTGGTAAACACTTAAGACATGGGTCTCCGTTGCTCTGGGGCACTGCATACCATCTTGCACAATATTAGTGACACTCTGGGAGACAAGTATGCATCTAGTTCAGGATGGGAAAGATGTAGCCTGCAGGCCACATGCAGTCCCTGAATCCCACTTCTGTGGAACCTGACCCAGCTGCCCAACAAAGCCCCCAACTCTCCACACTTTTTTTGCTCCAGACCATCCAAAACACACCAAAGGTGTGTCCAGATGTGACAGTTTGGCTCCCTCTCACAACCCACCCCACAAACTAAAACCTCCTGAAAATGGTTAATATGCCAGTGCCAGTACAGCTTGTGATACTGGCTACTGGGCAAAAGCTGTTCCCGGTGCAATCACCGACTCATGATCTAGGCCACAGCTTCTCTAATGGTAGTGATAGCACTAAAAGGGGAGGGTATCAAGTACCCTAGTGATGCGGTGCCATTGTCACAGATTTTCTGCTGGGGTGAAAATCCCATGAGTCATCCATTACACAGCTTGTAACCTATGTGGACAAGGGTGAGAATTGATCCAGTTCTACATGGATTGGTCAGAGTAGGAAGCACTGTAACAAACACTGACAAAATATCAAAATATACACACTGGTAATTACTCGTAAAGGTTATTACTGGGAAGGGATGTATGAATTTAAACAACAGACATGTAGATGGGTCAACCTATTCAGGATTAAATCATTTGTTCCAATTCTATATTTGGTCCTCTTCAGTTTAATTGGATAAAGTATTAGCAGCTTACATCACCAGAAGAATTCTGAAAATATAATATACTAGCGTATTTACCTGGCATTGCCCAGGATTTTATTTTCCTCTTAAGAATTCACCCAACTGTCTTCTCCAGTACCTGTAACTTTCCCCCATATTTCCCAATGCAATCTGTATTCAGAATTATTTACATACACAGTTTGGGTTCCTGAGGGAATACACTGTTCTCCTTCTTGCTGCTAGGCATCATCTTCATAGCAACCAGTACCTGTAACTTATCCCCATATTCCCCATATTCCCCAATCTAGTCTGTATTCGTAGTTGTTAATATAGAGAGGTTGGATTCCTGTGGGAATACATTGTCTTCCTCCTTGCTGCTAGGCATCGTCTCCATAGCAACTGGCCCATTCCAGTACCTGTAACTTTTCCTCATAGTCCCCAATCCAATCTGTTTTCTCTGGTGACATTGATGTCCTGGCTTTTGATTTTTTTTTCTGCTTTCTGTTGAATTATTTTTATGTTGAATTACATTTTTCTGGAAGCATTTTTTGTTTTATATTTTAACTTTAAGATTCCTCACATATGGAACCCATACAATCTACTGCGTGAGGCGATAAGACCTTCTCACTATGTTGTGTATGTCACTTTAATGTTTCTCACATATGCCTCCCAAATGTTTTCTGGCATTTTTATTGATGGTAGGCCTCACCTCCATAGCAACCGGCCTGAGGCCCAAGAGCTCTCTGGCTGAGAATTCTAAAGGCCCCTCCCTGAACTGTCAGCCCCAGGATTCCATAGAATCTTCATGGCTAGTCAATCATATGAGTCTTCGCCTGCCTGATGCAGATAAACAGACAAACTTTGACTTTTAATATAGTAGATTAACATATTTGTTTGGTCACTTCTGATTTGTTTTCTTTGAATGAACATGCATACTGCAAATGCCTTGCTAGATGTTAACCCTGCCTTTCTGGTTTTTTTGAGTTGTGCAAAATCCCTCCTTCAAGAAAATGAAATCAGTATTTATGGATCTAATTTATAAATATTTCTTGGAAAGCAGTGAATATGATATTGATGGAGTTAAAACTGAGTGGAATAAACAGGTTATCCTATGCAAATCCAATGGAAAACTGCCCTAGCTAAAACTAAAATCTTTTTAGACATAAAACTATGTTTATCCAGGAAAAATTGAAGTTTCATACATATTGGAGGAGATTACACCTTTTTAGAAAGAAACTGTTTACTTCAAGTGTGACTTGGGCAAGTTCAGTAATTACTGCTTTAGGTTGTATGCATTACAACATATTACTTTTTGCAAAATTGTTGTCAGATGTAGATCCATGTGTTCTTTTAAATAAGATCTCTATGACATGGAATCTGACAGTCGCTATGTTTGGAGTCTGCATGCTTTTACAGCTGCTTTCATGGACTCCAAGGCCAAAAATGTAAATAGCAACCTTCCATAGTTCAATGCAGAAGATCTTACTGCTTTCGTTACACATTAATGTGTGTTTTATAGAAGCCAACTTCAAGAAAATGTATTACTGGAAATATAGTCAGTCTGTATTAATGTATATACATATTTTCATATCTTAGGTATTTCTTTTCTTGTTTTGTATTCTTTTCCCTCTCTTTTTTTCTTTGTAACCATACTTTAAAATCCAATAAAATTTTTAAAAAGAGTCACAGTAAATATGCCACACAAGAATCTTTTAGCACTTGATAGTTTCAAATGAGGCATTGTACTGCATCAGTGATTTAACATTTCAAGTGATGCAGGTAATTTTACCAGAGCCTTGATTATATAATATAGAGACATGATGAGTAATGATTAAAGCATCTTCCAATATCCAAAATAAAGACATGAGGCACAATGCAATGTGAGAGCAAGAACTGTCAAATACAGCATAGGGTTTTGGCATCCTCCTTACAACCAGAAAGGAAATGAGATCTCTAGAGTTCTTCTGATAGCCTGAGTACGGTATACCAGGAAATTGGTTGGGCACATGCCAAGCCTTACAGATTCCATATGGCTCAATATCCAGAGAGATTAACTTTAATGCAGCACTCAGAAAAGAAAAGAAAAATCTTTAGTTTCCTCTTGATGCAGAGAAGTCAAGCAATTCTTTCTTCACTTTTCTGATCAGAGTCTTGAGAACCCAAAATTCAGCACAAAACAATTGTCTGAGATAGCCATCACCACACAGGTACCTCACAGATGTATTGGACTATGGCTTCTATCAGCCAACATGGTCAGGATAGGTGGAATGACAGGAACTGAAAGGGGCTGGCTAAACAAACCAATCTACAATTTCTTTGGCCAGTCTGCCACAGACCATCTTACTCGTCTTTGTTACAATTATTTAATCAACTAAATCATCAGTAGATAACATAGGATTTGCTCACAACATAAAATTTTCTTCAAGCTCACCTGGGTGTTATCAGTAGCAACATACCTCTGCAGGTCTTGTTCAACTACAGGGGCAACTGTGGTTACATAAAGAATCTCCATTCCCTTTCCGGTGGCTCAAATTGTTGAGAAGCAGGGGAAAGGCATTCACCTATTTGTGTGTCCCTATTTTCCTCTATATAGGTGACAGTCCAGGGATATTTTAAAATGGACCTAGTTCTCGTTATCTGCCCATCTCTGGAAATAAAATGAGATTTTGTTGTTATGTACCTTCAAGCGATTTCCAACGTATAGCAGCCCTAAGGAAAATCTGTCACAGGGTTTTCTTGCCAAGACTTGTTCTGAGGGATTTGCCTCTGAGCCTGACAGAGTATGACTTGCCCAAGATCAGTGGGTTTCCATGGCCAAGAGGAGGTTCAAACCCTGGTTTCCAAAGTAGCAGTTTAACTATACCATGCTGGCTCTTTGGATTTACTTCACATTATACCAAAGGTCTATTATTCTTGTACAACAAAGAACATCCACAAGTTTCTAGATAATTCCTCTTAATTTGCAAGATTACAGAAATTTAGCTAAAGCTTCTCATTAAAATATAAAATGGGCAAAAGGAGTCTTTGCTTATACTAATTAAAAGCAGGATTTCTGATCAAGCAGACAGAGGAAGGAGAGAAAGGAGAGATGTAAGTATTCTTCTGGGTGGGAACATTTTGGTTGACAACTTAGAAGTGAATGGGCACATAGATTTGGAAGGGGGATTGCTACCATAACTTTTCATTCTGTGTATATAAACATATAAAACATGTATACACCCAACATGTAAAAAGGCAAAGGTATCACTGAACATAGGGAGGGTTTTTTTAAATGTAGACAGTGGATGCTCCCTTTAAAAACCTTTCAGTTACAGTATATGTTGTGAACATGCTATGATAAAATAGAATAATAATTAAAAAATAATATTACTTGCTACATCCTAATATATTAACATAAATAATTTTCCTGAAGCTATAAGAATTTTAAAAATTGTATCAATAAATGTAAGTAATATTTCTGTTAAAGCACACCAACTTGTTATCAGCAGTGTTAATATTTAGTTTGATAACAGCAATGATGACAGAGCCTGGCTTAGTATTCAGGCAAATCTACTCTAGAACAGAGGCCAGCCAAAACAAAGAGTGAGTAAAATCAGTTCTGTTGTCCAGTATACCAAAGATATATCACCGATTGTTTTCCTATTCAATCTAAACTACGTGCTTCTTGTAAGAGCAATGTTTTGGCTTTCAGTATAAGAACTAGCATGGTGTAGTGGTTTGAGCATTGGATTACAATCCTGGAGACCCGGGTTCAATTTCTCACTCAGTCATGGAAACCCACTGGGTGACCATGGGTATGTCATATAATTTCAGCCCCAGAAAACGCCATGGTAGGTCCACCTTAGGGTTGCCATAAGTCAGAAATGACTTGAAGGTACACAACAAAAATCCTAATTAGAAAATGTCCATTTGTCTTCCTAACACTAAGCTGACAGAAGAATAATTAGGGAATATGATATCCTTAATGTCAATTATGGGGTCAGAGGAACTGTTCAAAAAGGATCATCAGGTAACTTGAGGTATGGTGGAATAATTTCTGGTTAACCACCTTGCTGTGCTACCCTGAACATGTCTACACAAAGTTAGCCCCACTGCATTCAGTGAGACTTACTTCCTGGCAGGTGTGTACAAAGTACAGCCTTAGTTTTCACATCACCTTCGAGTCATTAACATGATGAATCTTTGCTACCCAACAGCACATCACCATAGTAAAGATGTTCAAACCTTCCTCCTTATAGTTTTCCTCCTACAAGTAAGTGTTCACAATATGAAATGGTAAAATACACCTGATAAGCAAATACATTCTGGAAAATAAATTGCAAATAAGAAATCTTTGTAGTTTAAAATATGATCTTGTGCTCAGTTCACTTGTTTATAATAGTAAAAAATAAAACTGTTCAAAGAAATTATTGTACTGGCAGAACACTAGCTGAGGTAAACTGCATTTGTGTCCATCTTTTCAAAAAGTAGTACTTATCTCTTAGCTTCTACAGTAAATCACTTCACTTCTTTACTCTGCTCATTGCCCCAGTAATGAGGTATAAACTACTATTACTTAATTCAACTGGGATGGGAAGCATCTCTGCATGGAAAAAAGTTGCACCTATGTCAGTTTAGGAATCACATGGTCCTCCAGATGTTGTTGGACAGCAAATCCTGGCAACCCTGAACAGCAAAACCAATGGTGAGGAATGATATCCAACAACTTCTGAAAGTCTACATGATTCCAACCCATGCCCTAGGCGCATGATCATTTGTGTGTTCAAAAAGTGTTTGGCCTTTCTCCAGATCCAACAGAGCTGGAGTGTGAGTAGCATGAGAATTAAAGAACTGTTCCTGAAGTATTTTATAATTTTATAGTATTTTGCTTTATATCTTATTTACAATTTCTGTAAAGAAAATATTTTTACCCTTTAAAATGTAACTATTCCATAAATTTTCAATAATCCTACAACTAGACTTGGATCATCCATTTGCCAACTGTAAAAGAAAATTAAATATTTTGCATTTTAATTTCAACCATACACCCCATTGAGCCCCTTATTTTTTCAACATCAGAGCACAGAGTAAAAGTATCTCATCATCAGTGTGTTAATTTCATTGAGACTGTCTAGTATAAAATAATAATAATTTAGAAAATTAGTAGGGACAAGTAAGAGAATACTCATTACCAACCCCCCCCCCACAAAATCCATCCTTCTAAAAAGCATTGAGTTAATCTTTATACTTTAATAAAGTTGCTTTTATACAGTACAGTAAAACTTTTCAGTCTATTTAATAATGTATTTACAAGCACTGAGCTTTGCATTCTTTTAATTTAATGATGCTGGCTGACCTTGTTATGTTCAGGCCAGCTCAACTCAGAACTTAATGCCGTAGGCCTGGATATTTGATTATTTAGTTGAAGAATAAAAATGGAATAGCCCCTGACTTAGCAAGAGGCTCTGAGAAGGAGTGGAGGCAGCAGTAGCTGCCATTTTCCTCTGCCACACATACACATTTTTTGTCCCAGAACTCTGTGCACTCTGCATGGGCTTCAGCAAGCTAGCCAAGTGGGACACGTACTGGGAGCAGGACCTTCCAAAGGGAGGAAGGAAGCAGAAGGTTTCCCTCTGGTCAACCTGGGATGCATTTATTTGGCTGTGCAACTGCTTCCAAGCCAGTCCAGCTTCAGTAGCCTTTTAGTGAACAGCTCCAGGAAGACGTGGCAAGAGCAGTGGTGGTGCATCATGAGGGACTGCAAACCAGCACAAGTGGTGACAAAATGGATGTAAAGCAACAGTGGTGGAGAAGCAGCAGAATAGGTCAAGTGGCAGTACGGCAGAGGAGTAAACTCTAAGAGCAGAGTGGAACAGGTCAAGCTGCAGCAAGCACCAACAATAGCGGGCTGAATTCAACCAGTGCTTTTAAGCAATTTTGAGGGGGCTGTAGGAAGAAAAAGAGCAAGTGACTCTAAACATTCTTACAAGAAGTTCACAACCTTTTCTCCCCCGCAGCTATCCTCTCCACTATCTGAAATTCACTCCCACACTGCCCTTGCTGCTAGGGGACACGACCAGATAAGAACAGACAAGGGAGCATCCTGCCTAACCCTCAACAGACTTTAGATTAACGGTCCAAGTGTTTAAAGCAGGCAACAATGGAAGTACCACCAAACCCAACATTTTGGGATTTGAAAGGGTGGCAATATGTAGCCACTGTTAACTTGGCTTACTACAAATTAGGACAGGGGTAGTGATAAACACCTGGGGTTAGCCCCAGAAGCTTCTCACCAAAAACCTGGAAGTCACTCAATTCTTCTAAAACAAATGTCACAAGTTGTGTTTTGATATTTAAACTGTACTAATCTTATGCTAAATTCCAACCTATGTGGCTTTTCCTTCAAGCATTTTTAAATAGAATATGTAATTTTAATTATATATATTTTAATACATATGTATTTTAATGTATGTATTTTAATCATAATGTGTTTTTAATTGGTATGCTGGTTTTAACCTTTGTTGTACCCTGCCTCCAGCTTTGAGGAGAGGTAGGTAACAAATAAAAATGCATTATTATTATTATTATTATTATTATTATTATTATTATTATACTACTACTACTACTACTACTACTACTACTACTACTACTATCACCATCATCATCATCATTATTTTAACAAAGACAAAACGTGAATTTGATTTAAAAAACAAGCTAAACAATAATCATATTCATCTGTAGAAAGGAAGTTTAACACAAGTCTCGTGGCAGTGACGGAACTTGCAACATCTTCTTCAGAATGAGGAATTTCATTATGGCCACTTCTACAACTTAATTACCGGTACCTCTTCTGCGTGGTTTTTCAAAGGCACTGAAGATCTCCAACTGGTCACTGGAACCAGCAGGAACTATGAAATACAGAAATAACTTCAAAGTTAAAAGTAGAATGCTAAACACTGTACTTTGTAAATTAATTCCTTAACTAGAATTTTACAGAAAACCTGTCAGTTTGAATACTTTCAGGGCACAAATGGGTTTATCTGTGGACAACTGCTAAACAGAGAGAAACCAAGAGCATTTAAAGAGCAGATTATACAGAATATTTTGATAATGTACATTGTCTGTAGTCATATTCCCAAGAGTTTTGTTATTACCGTACTGTAGGACTCTACTGTTAATTGTTTATTAGGAAGTTTTTCCAGCACTGCCTAAATTGATACCGATGATTTTACTTTTTATAGTAACTACAGACATTGCTATAGAAGATAGATATTAATTTATGGTATAGAAAATATTATTTTAAAAATTACATTACTCTTTAAACTATAACACAGGAAAATAATCTGGTAATCTAGTAACTGAGGCATCTGTCTTAAGGGTCAGATTTGATCTGATCAAGGACAGAGACAGTGGCACATTAGCCTAAACTGTGAAAAGTCAGTCTCAAATGCAACCACTATGTGATAGCCACTGAATCTATGTTTGTGTAGAAGGTAGTCAAACTGGCAACAGACCACACTGAAAATCTTACTGTGGTCTTCCTTTTGGTCCCATCAAATGACACATCACATTTGGTTATTCAAGTCAGTGGATCTGTGGTACAGAATAGACAGATATGAAAGCAGACACTTCAGACTTTTTAAATAGATTTATACCACACTTCAAACAATTTCCCAAGGCAGATTTTAGTACAGTTCTAATCTAAATTTACACCAGTGTTCACTAATATAGTCTTCAGTGTCTTACACTTACTTTATTCTTCTGTCTTCTTACATGGTGATAGTAACTTGCATCAGATTATCCACTATAGTCTTATGCAAGTAATGTATTTAAAGAATTTGGAAAATGATTATTACACATACTTCAACTTTCCCTGTATCCGCCACATATATAAGCCCTATCTTCTGATCAAATTGGTCCTGGTAAATTTATGAGGCGGCAGTACCTTGTTAAAATGCTATTACTGTGAATTACCAAAATTATCCTTCCCGATGATTGGCCTGCTGCAAGGTTCCTGGAAACCAAATATTTGCATTTTCTATTGAATATATGTTTAACAGTGAAGACATGAACACTTAAGCATCCCTAGCTGCCTATTTCATGTGCTGCTGCAGCTAAAGTATGTTGTCAATATGAGCAGCAGTGTGTTTTATGCCCCCTTCCTACTTTAAGCTGGTGGCTACACAGTCGTTTAGACTCCATTGTGTAATTCTGGAAATGCACATAGCCAGGAAGTGATATGGGGTGAAGGAGAATTTAAACTTAGCTATCTGTGGTGTTTATGGAGAGAACCTGGTAGTATCACGGACACTAAAAACTGTTAGTCACAGGGAAAATGTACTAGCTGAAGAAGGTTTTAAATTGAGCGTGAGAATAATGGAACTCTATACAGATCTCTATTTTTAAGTGAGGTATTGGCTAAATTTAGATCACACAAGCCATTTCTGCTTCTGTGATCCACACATTTCTGCCTGTAAAATGGGTCACGGGTCCTTTGTTCTTTGTCTAAGCTCCAGGACTAGGCTACCGCCCTTGCATTTGTGTCCAGCTCTGAGTCTGCAGGTCACACTGATCTACAAGACTTGAATTCTTAGAAAGTGAAGTATGTACTGAGATCGAGTGTGGTATAGTGGTTTGAGAGTTGACTACAACCCTGGGGACCAAGGGTTCAATTCCCTGCTCAGGGGAAACCCACTGAGTAATCTTGAGCATGTCAAACATCCTCAGCACCAGAAACCCCATGACAGATTCACCTTAGGGTCAACACTGTGCCACCAGGAGCCCTGGTGGCGCAGTGGTTAAATGCCAGTACTGCAAGCCACAAGGTTGTGAGTTCGATCCTGCCGGGCTCCAAGGCTGACTCAGCCTTCCATCCTTTCACAGGTCGGTAAAATGAGTACCCAGCTTGTTGGGGGCATGTATAGAAATGTGTTTCGAAATACATGCTATTTGTAAGTTGTTCACCGCCTCGATCCATATGGAGAGGGGGGATACAAATAAATAAATTAAAAAAAAAAAACATAAGTAGGAAACAACTTGAAGGCATACCACAACAACAAAGCATTTATTAGTTCTATCAGTCTAGAATAAAAAACGTTTTCCTTGTTTTTAACCTTGTTCCCATTTGTTTGTATATATTTTTCATCCTCTATGCTTTTATTCTTTTAATAGGTTTACTTATTTGTAAACAGTAAGAGTGTGTATGTTTCAGCAGGATTGACTGATACTCTGAAGTCACTGCCTCCTGCAAGGTCATATTACCGGGAAGCAGTTTAACTTGTGTTACTGGATAGCAGAAAGTGGTTTGATTGCTCCCTTGTTTCTCAGCAGGTTTAAGGACTCCTTTTAGGTTTTGAGTTCCTGAAGCTCAAGCTGTAAAGCTAAAATTTTAATTAGTGGCCATCTATCAGAAAGGATTTGTTAGAGCAAAAGAAACCCAACTCCCACCTGGGCTGATGATTCAGCAGGAATGAAGAGTTTGGGGTGAGAGTTTTAATGCCTCCAGCCTCCAGATTCCTTAACATGCACATCCAAATGTACAGAAAGCATAATGAGAAATATTTCTTATTTCTACAGGTAAATGTAATAAGGAGCACCTCTCCATATACACTTTTTGCCTGCAAGCTGCTTAGGGGCCCTCCTCTGTGTCCCACATCAGAGCGATATGCCTGGGATAATGCAGATATGGCACTCTAACTGGCACTGTAGTTATGGAATATATTCTCTTCTGAGGCCCAACATTGTTATTCATTCAGTGCCAAGTGGAAATCTGTCTATCTGTCTATCTATTACTTCACCTTTCTCCCAGCGTTAGACCCAGAATGGCTTGCAATAATTTCAAACAAAAATGTATTAATAATCCTATTTTATAAAAGTTTAAAAACAATTACCCAAGCTGGCTGTTCACTAAAGCCACTGGGGCCTAATTAGTTTTACACAGTCCTTCACATTACATTACAGAATTTTAAACAATATTAAGCTATTTTACTAGTTTTATCTGTCTTTTTAATGTGTTAAATTGTTTTAAAATATGTTTTTAGCCATTAAGATCATTTTATTTTTACACTGTATAAGTCAGACAGGTTTTACTCTACACTACCCTGAAATCTTTAGACAAAGTACAGTGTACAAATATTTAAATAAACAAACAAACTCTATTCTTGGCTCTTAAATCACTGTAAGAAGGGCTACTGCCATTTAAACAAAGACAGTATAAAACTAGGCAATAAAGCAAAACCTGCAAAACTTATACTTGTGAAGGAATTTGGACTTATATGGCATTACATTATATCAGTGGTTCTCAACCTGTGAGTCGTGACCCCTTTGGGGGTCGAACAACCCTTTCACAGGGGTCGCCTAACACCATCGGAAAATACATATACTGGAAGATTACCAGTTTTTAGGCATTAGAAGTCTATCCAGAGCAGTGATTTAGGGCAGTGTTTCCAATCTATTCAATGTTGGAAATAACTAACTAACTAAATAAATAAATAATAAGTAAGTAAATAAATAAATAACGAAAATAATTTTGTGGTTGGGGGTCACCACAACATGAGGAACTGTATTAAGGGGTCACGGCATTAGGAAGGTTGAGAACTACTGCCTTATATCTTCCCTTTCCTGGACATGTCCTTTTTCAGAGCTAAAATTTCTGCCAGGAAATGTCCAGTGACTTTTAAAATGTCAACTGCTGCTTCACCTCCTGCCTGACAATGCAACCTCCTCGTTGCCAGCTTGCTGGCTCTATCAAGAGTTCTGCTAGGAGAGGGGATGGAGGTCAGTCCAACAAAACACTCCAGAGAGAAAGAAACAAGGAGTTGAGAGTAGAGTGGAGAGTGGAGTGGGGAGAAGGGAGACCGATCCAGAAGGGGAAGGAGAACTAACAAGTAAGACGGAAAGAGGGTGTCCAGTCATGTGGAGGCGATGGACCGCTACGGCTTGTTGGAGGAGGGGAAGCAGCTGTGGGAAGAAGTGAGAAGAGTGGAGAGGAAAGGCAAACTTGTTTGTTATTTAAATACAGTGAAAGTTAGGAATATTTCTAGCAGCAATTATCACAGCTTATATAGTAGAGGTATTTAAAGTGAAAGTTGTCAGTTATCAGTTGTTTGAAGTAGTCAGCCAGTTAATGTGTCCTCTTTTTGGCTTTCGGTAACCCTAGCTTATGTAATGGTATCTGAAACAAGGCCTGAAACAGTGATTTCTGCACGGGCCTATTAAAATGGTGCAGAGCAAACTCCAACAGAGGTCTTCTGCACCGTGGAGTGGACTGGGGTGGACTACTTTTCGTAGTTCCGCACCTCAGTCTGCTCCGGAGCTACCAGAACTGGTCGCGCAGCGTGCTTTTTAAAAACCTCTTTTAAGAGGTTTTTTAAAAGTACGGAGCATGCGACCCCGTGTCACTCCGTCCCTACGCTCCGGTGCAGATCTGCAGGCACGCACTAGTACGTGCCTGCAGATCTGCCGGGGGCGGGCTTTCAGCTGGCGAGCTTCTCCACTTGGTGGAGAGCCTCCCCAACCGGAAGTCGCCATTTTGGACGCCGGAGCAGTGCAGAGCGACGAGCTTGCACTGCTCCTCGTCCCGACAGACTCACCCGGACCCACCAAAAAGCCGGTGAGTAGCGGCAGGGAGCATTTCCCTCGCCAAGTGCGGAAAGGGCCAAGAATAACGCGGTTTGTAAACATATCCCTATTTTCCTCTCTGAAACGTTGAAAGGTATACAACAGAAGACAAACATTAACATGCAGCAGGGTAACACAAGGTTAAGGTAAACAGGACATTTGGGATAAATGAATTCAAATATTTTCTCACTATACTATTACGCACATTGAAGAAGGATTTTAAATCACAAGTTAAGTTTTACTTAATATGGCATACATTTTCAGTACCAGATTTTGTACATTTCTGTTTCCTACATTCCAGTAGGATAGTTATTTGTTTTCTCAAGAATTATATTCCCTGTTTATAGCAAGGAAATTCGCACTGGAAGTTCTCTGAATAATTGTTCACTTTGAAAACAATATGTTTATATGTTACTTAGGAAGTTTCTACCAAATATTTTTTGGTACTTTAAGTCTAAACTATTTTACTTTCTATACTTTATGTGTGATGAAAGTAAGCTTACATAACTGAAACACAGAATATGCCATTAAACAATCAGAGGAAGATTAAGGTTGAAATCCCATACATACTTCTTTGTCTATGGGAATTATTTCCAAACACACACACCTAAGATTGCACTAAAAAGGTGCCCCACATGTAACTAGAATAAGCATTATTCTAATGAGACTAACACATTCTTCCAAAATGCATTTGCCTGACATGTAAGGCAAAACCACCCAACATTTGTACAGCATTTTAAAAAATTAAAATAAGCAGTGTGACAAATTTCTAAACTTACTTTCCATCTCTCACCTTAACCAAAGAAGATTTGGCATTTATTAGTGGTAAAAAGCCATGAAAAGGAACTATATGGATCATTTTACCCCCACAGCTAGTATCTGGTGATATTAAGGACTTAATGCCATTATGCCACATTCTTTTTTTTTCATGTAATGTCTTTTTTTTATTACAAAGAAAAAGGAACAATACATAACAGAATAAAACAAAAACACCATGTGAATAACATAAAGGTAAAAAAGAGAAAAATTACAACAAGAATAGGCTATATTACCATTTCTCTCCAGATCTTCTATCATCATGTACTTATTCAACATATTATATCTCATATTGATTATATATTTTTATTTCATGTATCTAAATCTCATTCTCCTTGTACTCATTATTGCTATAGTAATTTTGTTCTTAAACCTATTTTTTTCAACTATATTTAACCTATTGCTAATACTATATATGATACTGTTATTAACCATAAACCCTAACTCTAAATGTGAACCGATTCCTCCAGCCAATTATATTCCAGCTTACTCTGCTTTCCAAAATTGTAATTCTTATTGTGGAGGTATAACACTTCCCTCTTTTGTTAAAGCCTTTTCCACAAATATTTTCCATATTGCTTCAACATCATTCCTTTTCATTATTCCTTTTTTAACCTTAATTCGACATGTTAACTTACTATTGATCGCAATTTTCCACACTTCTTTATACGAATCCTTTATTTGAAAATCTTCTTGAGTTTTCCATTTTCTCAATATAATTAGTCTTGCTGCAGTTAATAAATTTGTAATTAACTCCGTCATTGTCTGGGTACAATCAACCTTATCAAATATAGATAATAATGCTATACTCGGACAGACTTGTAAATCAATTCCTGTTATCTCTTTAAACACCATTTGCCAAAATTTCTGTACACCTTCACAATTCCACCACATATGAATATATGTGCAAATCTCTTGGCAACCCCTCCAACATAACTTTGAATGATTCTTGTCTATGTGGTTTAAGCTTACTGGTGTTAGGTACCATCTCCAAACCAATTTATAATAATTATCTTTTATCCTTACGGATGAATTTTTTAAATGATGCTGATTCCAAATTTTCCCCCAGTCTTGAATATCTATTTTTTGTACTAATTCTTTCTCCCATATTTTTCTAAGATATTCATCTTCATCTTTTGACAGTATTGTATATATTTCTCCTGTGATACCCTTCAATATTTCATTTTCTTCCATATCATCTCTTTGCTTAACCATTTGTTCAAATCTAGTGTATTCTCTAAAATCTTTATTATTACTTTTCCAATTTCTTGTCCACTGCTCCAGCTGAATATAATTAAGCCATGACATCTTAGTACCCTGCAATTTCTCCTTTATTCTATCTTTATTCATCATTTTGTTCATCCAATCTTTTAACTTATATATTCCCTGTTTTTTTAATTCCTTCTCTAATTCATCCCTCAAATTTATTGGAAATTTTTCCATCATCACTACTGGAGTTAATGGTGAGGTAGCTGGCATTAGTTTTTCCTTGTTTTTCTTCCAACTTTCTACTATATCCTTTAAAAGGGGGGTTTCTATTTTTTCTATTTCTCTCTTGACCGGATTCCAAAAAAAGTTATTCTCTAGTCTCCTCTTAATTTCTATTGTTTCCCTCTCTAACCATTCTAAATCCCCTTTTCCTGAGACTCCATCTATAATATATCTCAATTGATTTGCATTATAATACCATTTTAAGTTTGGGAGGTCCAATCCACCTTCTTTTTGGGATCTGTACCAAAATTTCTTGTTAATCCTTGCTTTCTTATCCCCATTACAAAAATTGTTCAATAATAACTGCCAATTTTTCAATTCTATTACTGATACTTTTATTGGTAACCATTATGCCATATTCTACCCAACAAAACCAGCATGCCAACATGAATGAATGAATGAATGAATGAATGAATGAATGAATAAAGAAAAAAAGACGCTATAAGGAACAATTAGTGTAATTGGTTCTAGATTAAACAGCCTGTTTTGTTTTTTTTTCAAAATATGCATTTAGGTTGCCTGCAAGAGTGGAAAGTCTTCCAAACAAGTTTCCAAGATGAAAATCCAAGTAACAATAACTTTAAATAAGCATCACCACACAAAATTCCAGTAGCTATTTACAGTTGAACATAAACAGTCTCATAAAACACATCTCCTGAAAAAACTACCAAAAACAAATGGACCCCTGCTGGTGACATATTCTGCAAAGGTGGATCCACCAAGCCTTCTGTAGATAGCCTATATAGATAGGCTAATATTTAGGAAAATAATCCTTAAAGTTACTTGGGCTCAAACTATTTCAAGACTGTAAAAATTAAAAACAGCACATTAAATTGGGCTTGGAAATGTTCTGGCAACTAGAATAGACAACAAAATAAAGATGTTACATGGACTGACCACTAAGTCTCCACACTACATAGACAACTACATCCTTCACTAGCTGAATTCTAACCAAAGTTCTGGATGAAGTCCCTCAGGGGTTTTATGTAGATATCAGAAAGTGTGGGGAGTAAGATGGAACACTGTCATACTGTAATGGCCATAGAGTGGTACAAAAGTCCCTCCACTCCAGCGTCTCAGACATCACACTCAGCTGGGATTGGAACCACTGTAACAATTTGCCTCCTAAATCCTGGACAGATATAGAATACAGAAAGATCAATCCGTGGTTAACAGTATTTAAAACTGGTCAAGACAATGAGTAGGATCATACCTGTCCCAATTCATTACCCAGAGTAACTCAACCATTAGAACAAAAAGGAACGTTTCTGTTCCCAAACCAGATCTTTTAACCCCAAAGTATCTGGAACTGAGAAACCACCACACTCTATCATTACTACATTCTGCCCAAGAAAATCAGAAATTTGACACTGAACAGTAGTTTGCCCTTCCATTAGCAGATTTTATCTACACAGATATATAGCTAAAAACTATTGCTAAGCAGTTTTAAAATGAAATGGAAAGATCACAGAATCATGCTTCAAAGAGTGAAAACTGAAATTTCATGAAGAAATTTGTCTGACAACCTGATAGATTTGAATAATCTTCCTACAAATGAACATCAAATAGTGCTGGATAGTCTCCATAATATTTAAAAGACACATCAGATGAGTTATTAGTAGACTTTTCTTGATTCAAATCCCTCTCCTGCAAAACCGAGGCACAGATCTGGTCAGGAATAATTAGAACAGATGGTGACTCACCTATAAAACATCTCCAAGGAATTTCAGCCTACATAAGACCAGCTACATCAGTAAAAAGTATACTTTCAATTGCTTCTTATTAAAGTGTGACAAAATGATTGTAATGCACACAAAGTAGAGCAGAAAGGGCCTGCACAACAAGTTAGTATAGGTTACATTACTGCAAGCCACTACAGGTTATGGTATTGTAAACCTGGAAACATTTGAAAAGTTCATCAGCATAGAATTGCCAGGTCTTACAGTAAAGACCTGAAGTCTCAGACAAGAGACCCAGAGAAGAGCTGTCATTTTCTGGATCTTCATGTGGGGATACATATCCTGAGTTGAGCTGGACCAAGTTTTATATGTGAGGTAGATTTAAAACAGGGTGGACGAAGTGTGGCCAGCAGCCTGCATGAGGTCCTTGGGATGCCCTCCCAAGCCCTCCAGAAACTTTGCAAAACCCATGTACACAAACCCTCAAAGTCTCCCTAAAACACAAAAATAGTCTCAAAAATCAGCCCAACTGACAGCTGGAAGTGATGCTATGTCACTTCAGGCATGCCAAAAAGCATTGTTGCAGCCCACCAGTAGGATACAGGATGGAAAATAGCCTCCAACCCCCTGACAGTTGTCTAGTTGCTTTAAACCCTGGGCATCCATCTCCAAACATTCCCTGCTGGTGGCAGGATTCTTTGGCCCGCTGCACACTGTATGTTGAGATTTTGCCATTTCAATACACCAATAAGCTAAGAATGAAGGGACAAGACTGAGGAGATACAAGGTGGGTTTATGCATTTAGACCCATCATGCTATTTGCAATAACGCAGGTATTAGTGTGCCAGTGCTGTGACTTCTGAGCCTACTTGTTGTACAAGCCTGGCACAGAAGCACAAGGCCAGGATGGGGGGAGATTCCATGAAGGTTAGCAGTAAGCATTCTATGAAAGACCTAGAAAAACTTCTCACATGCTGTATATGTTGTAAGTAGCACTGTGTGGCATGCAAGCATTAATGAGAATGGTGGCAACCACTGTAGCTACTGAGCATATCCAAATGCCTGCCCGGGAATAGAAAAATGCTTTGGGCTTTTTTTTCTCACTGGCTCTGGGTTGCCACATTAGCTGGTTAGCCACATTTAACCTAGTCTAGACCTATTTACCAAAATTACCTTCATGCACATTTTTCGTCAACTGACCCAAAATCAGTTGTGGCCAGAATCGCTGACTGCCCAGGCTCTGTGACATCACAAGGACCTGTCCGCTTAGGCTTTGGTCCTGAAGTCTCAGGGGATCTGACTTAATTACCACATCATATTTTATAATGGAATCCTACCATGGATGTTGTAATCTATTTTATTAATTACTGCCATTCAGGGTATTTTTAGTATTCTTTTATGAAATCTGTACAGTGCCAGGTATGTGAAAGGAAGGCAGGTCAGACATTTTAAATATTTCATTATTTTCACCTTTTAAAATGTGGCTGTTCCACTTCTGGTTCTATGCCTCTGATATCACACATAAATGTCCACTCTGTATGGTGATTTCTTTGGTGTGGTTGACGGCCTGTGCATATCTTCTGGCCTTGCTTGCATGATGAATAATTTAACTTCCCTAGGATTTGTTGGTTGACCTAATTTGTCTGGAGGCTGCCCAAGCAGGAAAAGCTGTGTTTTTATGTTGCTAAATTCTTATCATGTGCTAGTTAATCCCTATCTGCAGCACATTTTTATTGTTGTTTCATAACATGCCCAGCATTAACTTTTGAAAGGTTAGAGGGGGGAATCTTGTAAACATTGGATAATTTACTGGAAATGTCAGTCAGAAAGCCATGATTTAGATTATAGTTAGCCTTGCTACTGGAATGCTGCTTTTGTGTAACTGGTTTGAATGGGGAGAGAGAGGATTTGATGTTCTTAGTAACTAAGAATCCATCAACAAAAAGTGACTGAAATGTGTTCTGCAAATTTTCACTTAGTTTCTGTGTTAGATTTTGCATCTTGAACCAATACCTGTTATACCAACTGAGATCTGAGCTGAAGTGCTGTTGACTATAAACTGAAATATCCACTCTTGCATTTGACTGTAGGAGAAACATCCAAGGCAATTAATGAAAAACCTCCACTGAGAACTCCCACGGGGGGTGGGGGGTGGGGGTGGGGAGACTCTATTTCCCTTCCCACCCTCTTTGTACCACATATACTTTACATAACTCATAAATTTTTAAAAGAAACATTTAGAATTGATCTTATGGGAGTGGTGCTATGGAAACTGAGATAGTTTCCCATATTCTTTTGATCCAACAAAATAGTTCTCAAATTATGCTTTGCAGTAATGCCTCTTCAAATGAGCAGGGTATGTGGTTGAGCTTCCCTATCTTTCATCTTGCCTTTCTCTCATTCCACTGCAAGAAGCATGAGTAGCTTACAGAGTATGAGTATTACAGGAAGAGAAGGAGTATGGGACAGAATATAGAACATTTGAAAATGCCAACCATCCTTCCAAATGGCCTGATGCGATGCCTGCATTTATGGGATGTGGGAGCAGCATAGGTCCTATTAAACACTTTGGGAATCATCATGACACAGGTACTGTGTCCATTTCTCATCATAAATGGGAATCCATGGAATAAAAAATGTCAGATGATGCTTGAATCAGGCAGGTAACATCAGTCTGGAATTGCAGGAAGCGTTAAGCAACTGCTTAGCTTTAAGAAGGAAAAATGCAGCTTAGCACCTCCTCGGCCAGACAACATGACTCAGGTTCTACTCCTATTTTAAACAGTGCAAAGCCTTAATAATGGGATAGTTATACAACCTGGAACCCAGCACTTAGGTCACATCTCTCAGACCACAATGCCATCCTGAACACCCCAATCCTACCTAATTTTGGAAGCTAAGCAAGGCTATGCCTAGTTCATGCTTGGATGGAATAACATGAAGGATAGTTGGTTCCAAGAAAAAGTCCTGTGTGAAATCCTGGAAAACTACTGCCCATCAGAAAAGACAATACAGTACCTGCCAGCCTTCTACGTTCCTCATAGGCAGCTTCTTCTGTGTGAATTATTTGAGCTTGTGAACAGAAACCGAAGAACATGAGATCTCTAGCACAAAGGAGACAGTCCCCTGGGAGAAACTGGATCAACTAGCAGATCCAACTTGGGAGCTCTTATTCAGGGGTCTCCTTGCTGATAGGCTCCATGTATCATAGCACAGGTCTGGATTCAACATAATTGAGGCAAGAGCCACTAGTCTTCCACAATTCAACCACCTTTTCCTTCATTTCCTCTTCATAACCAGCCCTAGCAGATGGTTAGAGACATGATCCTTTCCGTCCATGCTGCAAGTATTGATCATCCATTCCATCCTCTGATGTAATAATCAACATTCTCTACTAAAGCTATGCAGTGAAAAGAGCAGGGGTTTCAAGCTCTTTTGAAATGTTTCATAGAATAATTTTTTAAAAAGGATCCACTGAAATGAACTTCCATTGACTTGTCTGGAAAGTCATGATCAGTTTAGTTTCACAGACATATATCTTATTCTACTAGCATATTTTGTAAAATAAGAACATAATTAGTACTTTCCTTGAAAACTATTAATGTATCTATATAATTTGAGTGTTCGTGAAAATCCCATGCACTGGAGCTAAGAAATCAATCAAATTTTCCTGTTTTTGCCTGCAACTGTCCAGGGCTCAGGAAAAGGGGATGGTGAAGGGCAGGAGCTGTCAGGTTGTTATCCTGTTCCAGTCAGTAACAAGTGCCTCACTGCAATGAAGGGGGTATCAAGAACCTAGTTCTCAGTCAGTCCAAGTCATAGCAGCAAGCAAGAATTCAAAATAACAAGCCAGAAGGGAGTCCAGAAGCGGTAATTTGTTTAACAAAGAAGATCTAAGGTCATTAAGGTAGCTAAAAGCCAGAAGGGTTGCAAATCAGACAGATAGGTCAGTTGTGAGCAACAAACTGACCTGAAAAGCTATAGCTGGCTATCTTCACACAGCCGATGCTTGATTAATTAGTATATCTTACTTAAGAGCCACACAGATCTCTCTGCAGGCCTTCTTTAGCTCTCCCTCATTCCAAAAAGATATCATGTTCTCCTTGTCTTTTCCCCACTGCTATGAAGTGTAATCTGCTGGGGTTTGGGACCCCTCCTGCAGATACAGGCACAGCAATTTCTGTGTCAGTATATGGCTCAGACTCAGTCAGAGGAAGAGTCATGGAAGATGCTTTCTATTCTCTCATGGACTGCTCAAAAATTTATTTTTTTAAAATGAAGGAAATATGCAAAGTACATATGCATAGTGATTCAAAAACTGCTTTGAAATTAAAATATATATGCTAACCTATGTGTTTTTTTCTGGGGTTTATTTAGAATGGTCCTGTACCAGGAAAAAGATGGGATATATACTATCTATAAATGAAAGTATTATATGTTAAGTGTTTTCATTCTCTTTTTTCTTTCTTTCGCTAATTCAAGTTATTACTTCTCCTCATTTATTCCTGATAATTCCTGAAATGGCATCAATATTTTAGACCATGGCACACAAATACAGAGGCATGCTAACATACTGTCATCACCTCACACAGCATAACTCTACCACATTGGAGTCAATTTTTTTCTATGTGTGACACCTGTAGCAGACCTCTGCTGGAGTCTGGTAATTCCACAAGGTAAAGCGGTACTGTTTCAGGCAAAACCGTTAATCTATCACCAAATTTCAGTTGTTTGTGGAGTTGTCACTCCCCACCTCGCTTTTCTTCCACTGTTTAGGACTGAGAACTTCTAACACGAGGAATGGAAGTCATGCCTGTTTTAAACTTATTCAGGGCCTTAACCAGAGGATTTTAAACCTCATTATTAGATTTTTTTTTTACTTAAAGAAGTTAAGACATTGAATTAACAGAAGAAAAATTTATATACCCATTCTCTTCCAAGCAGCCATCAGCTGCCAATGAAAAACTTCCTACAAGTATCATTTTCGTAACTCTTAGATTTTATCCAGACCCTAGACCAGTCGCATAGCTTGGCACAAGCGGAGAAAGGATGAGTGTGAGCGGAGCGATGGTGCACAGGAAGCAGACATGGAGCAATGGTGCCCCCCCAAAAAATGCCGCCCAGGGCTTATCGTCTCCCTCAACTCCCATTCCTCTGTCACTGCTCTAGTTACTTCTCCCAGTGCCCATTTAGCCAACAGGCTGGCCAAGATTCCAAGCTTCAATTTTTAAAATGTGGCTACCTCTTACATTTATAATTATAGACTTGACTTATCCTCTCCCAGTTTGAATTACCAGTTCCCTGCTTAATGTTACAATTCTGCAGGAAAGTCCAGCTGAGGTTGGGTTTTCAGAGCTATTTGCAAAGACTGCACAAAATCAATGGAGCCAAAGCAATAAATGAGTATTAGGAATACTATTGTCTTCAACAGTGTAGAAGGAAGCAAAACACGAGCTGCTGAAGATGTCAAAGAGAAATTGGAAGCAAAAGTTGGGAACATGTGTTAATGGGACAAAAGAGGTCTATCACACTGTATTGCAACTTGCTTTGGAAAAAAAAACCTTCACACAAAGGACACACAAAGGTATACCTTTTCAAAGTTTTCAGAGCACATTTGTGATAGTACACAATAGGCAACTACATTATGATGAAAAGTCAAACAGAATAAAAAAAATTAGACTAATTTCTAGGTATAATAAAACATTCAACTAGTATCTTTGACGGAAAGCATGCCTTGCTATTTCCACAATTACCGCTGCTGTCCTTATTTTCCTTTGAATTTCCACTGAGGAATCAGATGACAGTCACTCTCGGGGGCTTCCTGCAGTATTTGTATGAGTCTGTGGCTTTATGCCATCAGTAAAAAAACTGATGGCAAAAAATTTACAATGGTCTGATAATATCACTGAATGAGCTTGTACATAACAAACTGTCATTATAATTATTAATATAGTTTTTGCTGCGATGATCATGATGACAATTTATACAGCAGCAGGAATGTGCACGGACACTTTACATGGTTCCTCTCTCCATATTAATTCCCCCCAACAAATCACAAGCTAATTTTGCTATGACAAAGTGATGCTCTAAAATCACCTGGTAAATTCTACGGCCAAGCAGAGATTTGCACTTGTGCCTCCTTGGTCCAAACCCAGTATTTTAAACGTTATTCTGTACTGGTTATCTAATATATAAGAAATCTATCTATCTATCTATCTATCTATCTATCTATCTATCTATCTATCTATCTACCTACCTACCTACCTACCTATGATGTGCCAAAAGTACATTAAAAGTCAATTTATTATGTACATTGAATTAAATGTTCAAATTGGCAGCCATTTTCTTCTAAACATTTTCTTACTTGAATGCTATGTGATCTTTGGACATTTCTAAGTAAAGTAACATTTTCATACTTTATATATAAAATACTTTATATAAAATACTTTACTTAGAAATGCATAGCAGGGAGTTAGACTCGATGGCCCCTGGGGTCTCTTCCAACTCTAGGATTCTAGGATTCTGTGATTCTCTGATATTCACAAGTTCTAATGTGATGGCTTCCTTTAGATCATCTGAACTACTTACGAGGCATGAATTTCGGCACACTCTATGCACACACATACATACAAAGGTTGAAACATATTCAACACTGTTGACAGCTTTTCTTTAATTCACGCTGCAAACAGTTCCACTGACTCTATAAGCTGCAGTAGCAGGTCTCCTTATTTTACTCCTACAGATTACTATTTCTGCTACAGACATATAAAAAGTAGGTTTTGTTTCATGGACCTCCACATCAGGGTTAGGATTTTTTTCCCCCTCACTTGGGTTAAATTGACCAGAAATTTTAGGGTCACTGCTCTGAGGACTTTATCACATGTGGGTTTGTTGCATGATTTCACTGGCTGAGTTCCATTTTATCTCCCTTTATCTCCCTTATCTCCCTTTATCATATGACACTGTCACTCTCCCATTATTGAACTGTATTCCCATCACTATTGGGTTGACTCTTTTCATTCATAGGAAATAACCAAGAATGGGTTCAATAATGCTGCATTTCCATTATTGTGTATTGGTGCAATGGTGTCATTCTACTACAGTTCCGATACTGTTGTGGTCATGTGATGCTAGTGGACATTGATCTCCCCTTTCCTCCTCCTTATCCACAAACAGGGTGAGTTCACGGCATTTCCGGTGCCTGGACAATGGGGATATCATGCTGCAGATGAACAATGTTGCTTTTACTGCAGTACGTTTTTTTTAAAACAGTTTTTGACTTTTGCACCATTCTGTTGATTGCCAGAATGCCAAAATCACACCATTATGGCAAAATAGCAAACCGTGACTCTAGAAGAGAGAAATGCCAAAATGGTGGCATAACAGGAAAACATATTACCAAAATGGTGGGGAGGAAGTCTCCCCGTATGCTGAAATTGTGCAAAGAAATAAAATAAAAAATACAGCATAGCTGGTAGGTGGCGCGGACAGGGGAAGTGAGGCAGCGTCAGTGGGGTGGTGTGAAAGACTGATTGCAGGAACATGTTATCGCCAACCCAGCAACATAGCATTATTGCTATGTTGTGAAAGTGACTATTTCTACACTGGTATGTTTTTGTTTCCTTAAATAATGCAATTGCTGTGAGACAACAGGCTGGTGTGATACAGCCTTGAGTCATCTAGACTGTTCTACAGATTTGTTTCTTAAATTATACAAAGACTGCTACTGTTAAGTACCTTGTTAACTGCTGATTCCAGGATTCTGTGAATGATCTAGATTTATTGATGTCATGTGAAGTATATGTACACTGCATGTAAAATCCTGCCAATATGTAATGTTGTCAAATGAAGTTCTGTTCAATACCTCCTAGCCCCATGCATCTGTTGCATGAAACTGAGGATAACAGAATCTTACAAACTGTACACTTACTTGTTTATAGCAAATTAAATTAAACATTTCAATAACCAGAACTGAACAATGAAATCCCTTCACTTAAAACATGCATTAAAGCAAGGGTTTTAGATCCCCAGGCTGTAGAAACTGCTGTTAGCAACAAGTATCTCAACTAGCTATTATATATTTGGCATAAAATTAGAAAATTAGTAATTTATAGATGACTTTCATTAAAAACTACTGACTCTCCATTTCCAGACAAAAGAGCAGTGCGTTGCACAACAACTGTGTTCAGATAGATATTTATTATTCAGAGCAGTAGCTGCAACCCTAAATGTCTCAACTATTTGTTGTTATTGCTGCATGCCTTCAAGTCATTTCTGACTCATGGCAACCCTAACGCGATCCTATCATGGAGTTTTCTTGGCAGGATTTGGTCAGAGGAGGTTTGCCTTTGCCTTCCTCTGAGGCTAAGAGAGTGTGACTTGCCCAAGATCACCCAGTGGGTTTCCATCGCTAAGCAGGGATTCTAACCCTGGTCTCCAGAGTCACAGTCCAAACAATCAAACCACTACACCATGCTGGCTTTCAAACTGCTATGAAAACTAACTACAAAATAGTAAGACTTATTTGTTATTCCGTATTTAGATGTCTGAATCCATTTGACTGAGATTTTTATTTTCATTGTATGTTTTTATATTATGACTTTAGAAACTGAAAAATACTATCATATTAAAGACAACTGGCTTTTAATATTTCTGGTCACTATTGTCTGCACTGCACTGTAAGGTCCTATGGGGTCAGTAAGTCTTCCTATTTATTAACTAAAACACTGGCATTTTGTTTTTAATTCCCTAAATGTACAGCCACCACACATGCACACAAAAATATGCTTATCCTGCATACAGATTGACCTGACTAAAGTTTATTCACTCTGGTAGCAGGACAGTATTAATGTGCAGTGGAATGTTACTACTATCACAGAAGCTTCTGCTTGTGAGAAGTACATTACATGCTTTGAAGAACCTGTAAGCACAAAAATTCACTGGAATGTGGCAACTGTTTCCACTTACTTTATGAAAAATCATGTATATCTGAGTTCTTTAATGGATGAATGCAGATATTCCTGGTAACCTCATAAATGCTTCATCATGCCCATTTCCCAACTCACACTTCCAAAAACTACATGAAAGTGATGGTATTTGTAAAGACGGTCACTGATTTTTAGAGCTAACCTAGCTGTACTTTGCTCGCTCCAACTTTGTTTTTTGTTTGGCTACGCACATAAGAAAGAGTGAATCTGCCTTATCACAGTTTTTTGTTGTTATTATTGAGTGCCTTCAGGTCATTTCTGATTTATGGAGATCCTAAGGCAAATCTATCATAGAGTTTTCCAGGGACTGAGAGTGTGTGACATGCCCAAGATCACCCAGTAGTTTCCATGGCTGACCAGGGAATCAAACCCTGTTCTACAGTGTCATAGTTCAACACTCAAACCGTGACACCACACTGGCTCTTTACCACTTAGCAAATCCAAGAAAACCTATACAAGTGGATTTTGATTATAAAAAACCCACAGTACTGAATTATTTATGACTGAGTTAACAGAACCAAAAATATTATTATCCTTTATATAGATTTTCCAGCCAAAATGACAACTGATTTGCTGCACTGGAAGATGGAACAGGTACAGACATTCTAAAAATGCTAATTAGCTATTAGGAAATGGTCATGAAGCAGATAAGGCCTGTGGCAGATCATGGTGTACTGAAGTCAGAATAGATCCCATCACAATTTTGTATTTATCCAGCTCGCCTATCTGCAAATAAGATATGGAAATACAATAATCAAGAGATACGGTTAAGTTTACTACGCTGCTTGAGAAAGTGTACAAAACACCCATCCACAAGAGGGCAGCATTGTATGTGTACTTCCAAAACACAGTTAATCATTTAGGAACCTACAAACAATCCTAGTCAGAAATCTCAGGTATCATGGAAAAAACAAGTGTTGAACATTTTCCAGTCACACCTAAATAGCAGGTATTTAAGCTACAGTGGTTTTTATGTTTTCCTCAGTCCTTTTATATGAAAATATCTATGCTATGTGGCAGCTCTGAATAACCATGTTTAAAATGAAATTCAGTACCTTGATTAGGTAACTTGATCACAAAATCCTACTCAATATAAACTGATAAAGTTTTTTAAAAAATGAATGTCATATTCAAAGTCAGAATTAATAATTTTCCTGATGGATTACCTCATGGATTTCCATTTAGTTTAGATAAGAAATATGTCTCTGCATTTAGGCAGAAAGATTTACGTTGCATCCATAAATACAGTTCATTGGAAATAAGCTTCATTTGACATAAAGCAACTTACTTCCAAGTAAACATGAAAAGCACTGCACTGTTAAGCTTTTATTTAAGCCTGAAATTACCAAAGTAGCACAAATTGAATGTATAACAAAGTAGTCCGTGTAGAGAACGCACTCTGGGAGAAAGCAAAATAGGACCTTGTGTCATTGGGGACTTTAGGCTTTCTTACTGAAACAGTAAAAATATCTTTATATTCCTTTCTAAAATACAAGCAACAGCATCGAGTGAAGGGTTCATAGTGCTGCTAATCAATCCCTTTATTCACCATCAGTACTAAACTCAGAAACATTTTAGCATATGCTAGCATTTTTAGAATGTACAGCACGATGCACAAAAACATTAGTATCTGTTAGTACCTGGTCAATAACTGTCCTCATCTTGTGATTATAAAATAGAAATTCATTGGAATTATAACCCCTAGAGCATAACTGATTGAGCATCAACTTAATATTATACAAATGTTCCCAGTTGTATTTGTTTTCCATTACTTTGCAACCATTTGTGGCCATAAAGCTGTGCAGGTACAGCTAGCTCTAAAAATATTCTATAACACTGTTCAAAGGACTTTAATGACTCAGGGTAGGTTGCAGGATTAAAAAGATCTAAAGCCTTAAAATAAATTTTGTCAATATAAAATGAAATATCAAAATATCTCATCAAAACCCAACTATATTCACTTTCAACTTCAGCTGATACCACAACAACTGAATCCAATGCAGGTAAGAAGATTTTTCTGAGTTTCTAGGAGACAAACAGCTTTACATTTAACAAGCCTCGATCCATGTGGAGAGGCGGGATAGAAGTAGTAGTAGTAGTAGTAGTTGTTATTAATTAATTAATTAATTAAAAAACACTTCTTTATAGGTCTCAACCACATAAATTCAGTAAAAATACTGAGCTCGGAAATAACATGTGCAAAGGAACAATATCACAAGCAAAAATTTACTTTGCAGGTATATGATATGCATATTGAAGTGGTAGGAGTAATAACTGAAATAGCATTTGTTTCTTCTTTGTAACTCATAACATTAAATCATTATTTTTCTTGTTATCTTTTAGGAGCCAAAATGCTTTCTCAGAGCATTTTTGGGTTTTTTCCCCAAAATGTTAGGTGACTTGCTAGCTTTTTTGATGAGCACCCCCCCACTGCACATAAAAGGTACAAAAGTATTAAGTAACACAAAAATCAATGAGAGGTGGGACAACATTAACAGAAACTGATTATCTTTTTCCTCCTTTGTTATGGGTTATACAACAAATTACTTTTAAAATGAAAATTCTAAAAAGTAACTTTCTGGGCCCTGCACAAACAATATGGATATATCTGAGACAAAACGTAGGCCTCTGATTCTAACGCCATCACTCCTTCATGATTTTTAACATCTTTCCCTGATGAAGCACCCAGCTGGGCCCGCCTTATCCAACAGGAACTTAAAGCACAGTGCTAGAGCCTATGAAAAGTTTAGACCCTATGCAAACAAGACCTATGAAGCAGAGAGTCAAATACAAGAGTGCCTAGGATGTACAAAAAACTTTAATGTGGTCCTGAAAGCCAGTAAAGCTTTGAAATGTTGCATAATATATTTCATGCATTTTGGTTGGCCAATAACAGTATAACTCTTTTGTGGACGTTGTATTTTGTTGTATTTTTGCTGTATAGCCAACACACTTTCCCCTGAGTATGTTTCCTGGATTTGAAGAAAACACATTTTGTCAAAACAGGTGCAATTTTAACAAGAAGGAGCTAATGGACTGGGACTCTTTGAGGTCTCCACCTCCAACTAAGGTAAAAAAACTTTCATTTTGACTAAAGTTGGCAAGTTTTATTCATGCAGCACCTACAAGTTTTTCCAGATGTGGCAGTACAGAGACTTAGGCACAGAAATTCAATGTTCCCTGCCTAAGAAAGGGGCAGTCAGATTCACACAGGACAAAGACAGCCTTGATGTCAAAAGAAACTACTTTTCTGTTGCTAATGGAGATGAAGTTTTATTACCCATCTTTTATTTATTTATCTCTGGCCCCCACATGGCCAAGAAAGGAAATGGACTCTGCATTGAGATCCCTCCAGACCATCTCAACTGACAGAAGAAGTAACATCTGAGACAAATGTTGGCCTGTGACTCTAACAGCATCACTTTTCTTCTCTAGTATATTTCTGATATCTTCGCCTGATGAAGAAACCAGTGAAGCTCTGAAAGCTTGAATTATATATTTTGTGCATTTTGGTTGGCCAATAAAGGTACTGCTGTTTTGTGGAGCATGGACAGGAAATTGTTTTTGGATCATTTTTGAGATGGCCAAAGAAAGTGGTATTGCTCCTAGGAACTCGTTGTCTAAATTCTGTTGGAGACAGAAAATAAGCTGGGAAGGTAGAAAAGATACAGGGAGAATTCACATATTTTATGTATTTATGTTTATGCTTTCAACGTATATACATTCATATTCAAAAGCTCCCTGTGCTTTAGCTCATTTGTAAAAAGTCCACTGTTTCCTTGATTCTAGCCCATCAGGCTGCTATCAGGTACATATGCAAATCAGTACGGGGTTGGGGGCTTATGGCTGCAACAGTACAACTACGGTGGGCCTTTTCAGAGTGCACAAACACAACAAATTCCCCATATGTCAGATGCTGACACTCAGTATGAGCCAAGAGCAGCCACTGCTGAAACGCTGACATTAATGAAGCACTTCAAATTCTTCCATGATTAATTGTTTCTCATTTCATTCATGAGATTACTGTATCTTTAAAACAAAAACAAACAAAAAAAATCAGAAACCATAATTTTAGAAAGGTAGTTATTTAGCCACCATCTATTCAAATTTTTCTTCCTTGCCAGAATCCCAAAGGAAATTTTATTTTCAATGAAATAATGGGGATTGTAATTCTCAGTTCTACAGTATTCGAAAGCAGTTCTAAATGACTGCAGGGATTCAAATTGAGTTACATAGGCTGTGAAATTCATGCACCCAAACCAATAAACACTGAAACCATTGCAAGCCTCTTTCATGGCTGCACTGCTGGTTGAGGCTGTTTGAAGGGCAGAAGTCTCATCTCCACTTCCATCTGTTAAAGCAGAATTTCAATTCTTTACACTGTCAAATGGCGAAAATGCTTATACAGAACTTTTTAGGAACCATGAGCTCCTTTCTTTAAGTCAGCAAAGAAAAATATAAAAAGGTCAAGAGGTTTAAGGATGGAACACAGCCTGGAGACAAAAATGAACACAACTGTCAGAAAAAGACAGGAGGCTGAAAAACATCTAGTGTTACAAAATGAAAGCATTGCTAATTATATACCTCTAAAAACCAGCCTTATTTTTTCATGTTAGGCAGACTTCTAAAAGGCCTTTAAAATAGTTGTTGTTGCTTTTTAATGTTACATCAATTAGTGAGTATTATATACACACACTTCACATGAGCCTTGCCACATAAACATAAAAAGTGTGAAGCGAGCAGATCAGCAAGGCATAGCTAGTCTTGCCTTCCAACAATGTATCTGTTAGTATATCTGGTTCACAACTTTAAAGGTTCAATGTTCATCCATTTACAAAGTGCCTACCTTATATATCCTTATCCTGCCTTACAGAACTAGTTGTATTCTTTGGTTATAGGGAATCACTAGAAAACCAGTTATGTACTTAGGTTCAAGCGCACTGTGGATATGTGTGCAGGGGAGGAGAATTATTATCTTTGAACTATTAATTTGGATTATTTGATGATGGCAACTCACTGACTGCACTTCATCAAAGAGAATTCAAAACATCTGAGTTCCTTGGAATTCTGTGCCTGCCTGAAGCAATTCAGACTTGCTATGTAACATTTTTACTCAACAGATACCGCACTGTATCTCAGGAACCTGCAGCGCTGGAGAAATTAGCCTCATCAGAGCATCACATAATCTTTGGAACTGAAACTGGAGGATGAAGTTACAGTATATTAATATTGGATCTGCAGTAGAATAAAAGCAGGATGTCTATCCGTGCATTCTGTTTTACTATTTACTTACTACAATTGTATGTCTCTTTCTATTAAAATATCCCATAACAATCTGAAAGAAAAGCTACTAAAGGGAAAAGGAATGCAATGAGATTATTTTGACTGTTACATTATTTTTACCCTCTCTACTGGGGTCACAAAGAAAGGCAGATAATACCTTTAGAGCAGAGGAGGGACTATGTAGCTCTACAAATCCCAGGAGCCCTAGTCAGCTTAGTCTGTACTGTGGAATGCTAGAGATCAAAGTCTAATAACATCTGTAGGGCTGCTATGGTGGTAGCTGGTGGCTGCCATGTAAGTGAGGCAGTGATCTGCTCCGGTTTTCAATCCTAAATCTAAAGAAGTGATCCAAGTTTCTGAAACTATTTTGGGGATATGGTTCAGTAAGTTGGACAGTTCCTTTAAATTTCAGACTAAAAGCCAAACTGTAATCTCTACTGCCTCTTCCTGGTTTAGAGACTAAAGTTACATATATTAAATTGTACCAAACTGATTAGTAGAGACTTAAACAGATTTTTTTTTTAGGGTGGTATTCCTGTACTGAACAAGAAAAACATAGGGGTCAATTAATTACTACTAGATGTACTATAAATATTTATTGTTTTTCTGCCCCCACAAACGATGCAAAATGAAAAGTATTTTTAGAACTTTCATTTTTTTAAAAAAACCGTTAAAGAATTTTACAAACAACTTTTGAAACCAGTTTTAAGAGCCAAAGGCCAGATGGAACAATGCAGTCTTTTGACTATATGCCAGATGTACCATCAGCCAGCCCAACCTCTCTTGGGAGGAATTTCGCACCTTATACTGTGGCAAACGAAAAGTTACTAACAGCGAAGGAGCTCCAATGAAGATCTCAGGTTAAAAAAAAAAAGTCCCTGCTAAAGATTCACATAAAGTTCATGTTAACTAGAATATATTGTGTCCACTGAAAAGAAAACAGTATTTGTGTTCCCCTGGAAGTTAGTTAAGCTACAGTCCTACAAGATCAATAGCGTGCTTATTTTGGAGTAAATGTTCAAGGAAGGTGCAATTACTATATTATTAATAAATTTTTGATGCCATGGAAGAGGAAAGTACTTCTGGAATTTTCTCTTTCTTATTACAGCACAAATTAGGTTGACGTTGAATACTGTGGCTTAACTAGTTAATCCCAGCTAGAGTAGATCCAGTAGGCCTACTCTGGTTATGTCTAACATCTGGGTTTAAACCATAGCACTCCAACTTGAGGAGAGGGGCATCATTTCCTATTTTGCCTCAGGCAGCAAAATATAATGGCTTAGGTCAGCTTGAAAAAAGGTACAGATCTAATTTCTATGGCAGTGCACCAAACACAAGGTTATTGGAAAAGCTGACACGTAAGAGTTTCCAGCTACTTCAGCATACAATGAGAGATATACCTTCAGTTATGCATAGGAATCAGCATTTGATCGTGTAAACAGGATTTAACAATTAAGCTGACAAAGGTTGTATATCGACTGTCTGATGAATTGTTAAACCAGTATGCAGCTCTCTTACAAAATTAATTAGAAATGTAGTCCAATGTCATCTAAAGGTTGCAAAGTGCCTTAAAGAATTCAAACAACTAAATCAATACTTTAATTAAAGGAGATTGAATTAGGTGTCAAGGGACCTTACCTATTACTGGCAAGAGAAAAAACAACCCTTGCACACTTCCCCAATTTTTTATATTAAACAAGACTCATTAACAATCTCTTGCAAGGTTAATTAAGAGATAATGTCAGTGGAGAGTGATGTCACATAAATGTAGTCTCTAGCTGCTAGGTAGAAACAAAGGGACTGTCTATCAAAAAGCAAAAAGGAAAGTATCACCTGGTATCTAAATGTAGCCTGATCAACTTGCAGATGACAACAGATTATTTATACTTATACATAATGTGAGGTACCTGGACAATCCAATGACTCATCACCATGACCCACTCTGAAGATTATGGCCTCCATAAGATTGACACTACACATAGCATTCATGTTGTGAATTCTCCACACAAGCAATATCCAGCATGGATTCATTAATGGAGACTCCACATCATAGCTGCATTCCTGGTGGCAACTTATGAGCATTCGAAGTAACAGCAGTAGTAATGTGAGGGAATAATCTTGTATTTGCCTTTAAGATTTGTTGGTCTTGCAAACACATATACATAAGTGTATTTACTTATGCCCTGGCTTTGACTGATTTTTTAAAACTCTTGTATGGTTATGTCTCCATATCAAGACAGAAATTTTTCATTTGACAGGATACAAGGGTATAAATGTGCTGGGGGGGGGGCAGGGAGTCTACAGCTTAAGCAGCTGAAAGGTCATGACATTAACAGTATTTTATTCATGACTCTAGCAAGAGCTATTGTTCTCTAATTCTTAAAGTATTCTTCTAAGTGCGCTGCACCATTTACCATGCCAATGCCATAGCGGGTTGAGGCGTGAACACATGGCCGGCAGCCTCCTCCACCTGCTGGGTTCATCAGTGGTTGTGTAGCCTGGAGCTTCCTTTTTGTTCAGACTGCAGCCAATGAATTCAAAGTTGCTGAGTGGGCCTGGGTGAACACTTCAAGACTTCACTTAGGTCCCTCTTCTGGGTATATAAGCAGTTGCCTCTGAGCTGCCTACCAGTCTTCCTTTGGCGGAGTTCTACCATCACACCTTCATTTGGCCAATCTGTATATGCCACAATTTGGTGCTCTTGTTATTCTTGTCATGACTTATTAGGGCAGTTGCATGGATGTTGGATCCAGGACAGCAGATAACAAATGCAACATCGCAGGGAAGGATGGAGGTCCCATCTGGTTCAGAGGGTGCACTGGAATGATGAACATGCCCAGCTCAGGAGGGCACGGGGCATGCATCCCCTGGTGGCAGGAGGGATACATTGGGGCGGTTCCCTCCTATAATTCATGGCAACCAGCTATGAGCTGGAGGATTGGGCTCACTGGTCAACCAGTGGGTTGATCGATGCATGGCTCCATACCCATGCAAACACCTACCCTATCTTTATCTGTAGCCAATAAAAGTTGTGGCCTTCCCCTCTTCCAATCTGGTGTTCATTTTCTTTCTTTGGAGTTAATATCACCTCGATCATGCAAACTGAAAGGCTTTACTTTCCTGTCTGAAGATAATTTAAAAAAAATAAAATAAACTTACTTCTTATTCATAATGTATGGTGGGATGTCACACATCTAGAAAGCAGTATTTTTTTCACTACATAGTGAATCCTACATAGTTGGTTAGTTCCTTGTGAACACTACTTAGATTCACAACGACTAAGTTAAATCACAGGTATAGATTTTTATTCACTCTTGCTTGTTTTGTCAATGTCAGCACACAGAAAAATAGATTGTGCATCTGAGTTTACTTTATTGACAGAATCATTGTTCCAATTGGTTTCAACTCATAACCAAAACAAAAGTAGCATGTGAGTGTATAGTAATGGAAATGTTGGGAATGAAAAAAGGAGAGGTTGCTTACCTGTAAGCATGGTTATTCAAGTGATCATCTGTGAACTCACACAAATGACTGTATTGTGCCCACACAGTGCATCATTCAGAACCTCCTAGAGCTTTTAAGTAAGTATTTTAGCAGTAGCCCCTCCTCCCCGGTCCATGTAACCAGTCCCAGTCCCACACACAAACCAGTTCCCTGGATGCTTAAACTGAAACCAAGGAGTTAAGGAGAGAGCATGACACACAGAGGGGAGGAAGTTCAGATGACTACAGCTTGGGAGTGCTCCTGGACTCGCCGCTTCAGATGACAGCTCAAATTGATGCAGCAGCCAGGAGTGCCTGCTATCAGCTTCGGCTGATACGCCAGCTGCGCCCCTTCCTGGACTTGGAACACCTAAAAACAGTGGTACATGCGCTGGTAACTTCACGGCTTGACTTCTGTAATGCGCTCTACCTAGGGCTACCCATGTGCTTAGTCCGGAAACTTCAATTAATTCAGAATATGGCAGCCAGGTTGGTCACCGGAACATCTAAAAGTGACCACATAACACCAATTCTGAAGTCTTTACACTGGCTGCCTATTCGTTTCCGGGCACAGTACAAGGTGTTGGTTTTTACCTTTAAAGCCCTTCATGGCTTGGGGCCAGCCTACCTGCGGGATCGCCTTCTCCCATACAATCCGCCCCGCACACTAAGGTCCTCTGGGAGGAATTTACTGCAGCCAATCAGAACTAGGTTGGCTGCGGTTACCCAGAGGACCTTTTCTTCTGTCGCTCCCAAGTTATGGAATGGCCTGCCGGAGGAGACCCGGCACATTACCAGTCTTGACTGCTTTAAAAAAGCAGTCAAGACCGTTCTCTTCCGACAGGCCTTCCCAGATTAGTGTTCCACCGCCTCTCATCATTGTCTTCTGTGTTAATCTTGTTTTTAATTTGTTTTAATTAACTAATATGTTTTAGGGGGATAGAAGGGTTGGAGGGTGGGGAGGATAGGGTGCGTTTTAATGTTTTAATGTTTTTATATATTTTTGTAATGCCGCCTCGATCCATTGGGAGAGGTGGGATAGAAATAAATTTTATTATTATTATTATTATTATTATTATTATTATTATTATTATTATTACATGAACAACTTCACTTACAGGTAAGCAACCTGCCCTTCTTCTATGAAGTGACTGATAGCTCATCTTCAACAGCTAAACAGCAAGCAAGCACATGATTCTCTCCATGCTGGGAAACACAAACTCATCTGGCCACTGCAGAATGCTAAAAAATCCACTTACTCTTTGTTTCTGGTAAGAATTTACCAACATTTGCAGATTTCTTCATATTAAGGAGTGAAGGACTTTTAGGTGTAGAAAATCTGAACGCAGGCTATAGGAGATGTAGAAGAAACTGAAACAAATCCTTAATCTGGATTAGGTTGAGAAAGAGTACAATACTGAGGACAATCTTGTGAAAAGGATTCAATCACTTCTAATTATGGTTCCCAGGTCAGGAGCACAGGTCCTATGTTTTTCAGGCCAGCAATAAAAACCTAGGGAGACACCCTGATGATATCATAGCGAGCAGGCCCCGGTGGTGTCATTAAGCACAATACATTAAGCATTGGACACCGTTGCTCCATGTTGCTCAAACATAAAGTCTAACAAAGGAGAAAATATTTCTGTGGTTGAAAATTAAATTTATCAAGCTCTGCATTTGATAACGGGGGGAGGGGGAGCATTTTTTTTTCTAGATCACTTTCCAAAGCACTACTTTCACCAATGCATGGGAGTCATCATTCAACCAAAGCAAGTTTTCCAACCTATGCTTTGAATAGGAAAATACAAACTTTCCACAGCTTTTTTAACACTTTTCCAACACTGCTTCTAACAACATATAGGAATTGTACTACAGCTGAAGAAAATTTTCCAAGCTTTGCTTTGAACAGAAAAGTGCAAGCTTTTTCCAGCTTTAAAGCTTTTGCAAGCCTCAGTTTTAATACATGAAAATAAAGGAAGTTTTCTAAGCAAATAGAAAGTTTTCCAAACTCTACTTTCAATGAGTGCTTCCATTAATCAGCGTTCCTCACTGGGAATATTTTCTTCTCAACATTCAAGTTCTTGAATCTATGGCCATTTCCACATGAGAGGGGAAGAGTAGTTCACCATGTGTCAAGAATAGTGTTTTTACAGTTCAGAAACTGTGCTCCCTGCACACGCACCATTTATCATACTACTTCGGAGAAAAGTGGTTGCTGCATCTGCAACAGCAAGTCCCTGGTCATTCTCATCCCCTCTCTCACCCCGCTCCGCCATCACTGATTGGTCTGCTTCTTAAAGAAAAAGAAACACGTTTTAAATGGCTGGGTCAAAAAGCACACATCCCTAAAATCTAGGCTAAACCACACTGAGAGTCCAAAAAGGGAAGAAAATCAATATCAGTATTCAAAAGACCCACTGGCAACATCCAAAGAGGGCAAAGCCGTACAAAACAACTCCAAACTGGTCTTTCAAAGTAAGCTGTCAAATTAAGTTGTCAATTAGCTGTCAAATTAAACTGTCAAAATAAGTTCGCTACCTCACAAAGTGAAATTTAAGGCTGCAGCGGGAAGGCTATTCCTCGGCAAAAAAGGCAGCCTGAAAGAGAAACAAAAGAGAAACCAAGTTGCTTGAGGATCTTTCTCTAATCAATTATCTTCATTCATCAAGCAAGATTGTGTCTTCCTCACTTACACAAATACATTTCTTTTGTATGTTCATTGATGTGAGAAAAAAAAGACTTTAACGATCCATTAGCACTCTCTTCCCGTTGTCTGTTCAACACCTGAAGACAGTAATGACAGCAGCCTGTCCTTTGATGGGTGGAGAGAGATAGGGATGGAAATGACAGCCTGGGAACGCCCCTAGCCAGCCACTCCTGCCCTGTGAATCGATGTTACGGTTCTCTCTGTAGGCAAAAACTAAGCAGAAACAGTTTGGGAGATCGGCATCAGAGTTTTTCTGGTTTTACAATATAGAGGTTTCTCGTTGCATTGAACCGTGCTAGGAGTTGAAAACGTACAGAACCACAAGGAAAACTACGAAGCTAAACCAATACAAATGTGCAGATGGGAGGGTGAGAATTTGAGGTGACTATGATGTATTGACCTTGTGAGGAAATGGCCTATGTGTCTCACAAAGGAAAATGTACTGCAGCTTCAGCCATTTAGGTACAGTAAGGAACATTCCTGTAGTACTATACTCAGTGACTCTTGCAGCAGCAAATACTGAAACTGTTTTGTTGTCTATGATGGCTGTTGTTTGAGAAACTTTGAGAGAGGGAGGACATGGCCAAATGAACCCTGAAATTCTTTTCTTTCTTTTGATGGTCACTGTTTAAAAAACTGAGATAAGGAGGACATGGCAGATGAACCGACAGAGTCTAGACTCTAGTCACTCCAAAACAATCAACAGATGAGGGAAATAAAAGCACACACCCAAAGGAAAAATCTTCTCTAGGTAGTGCCCTGGTCCAAAGATTCCTCCCCTCTCAGGGCCAGGAAACAAGAACCAGTCCCTGCAATCTGGAACCTTCCTTCTAATAGATTCTTATATCCCACTTACTTCCCTGGGAAACTTCATTTTGCTTTGGGTCTAGTTTCTGTATCTAAGTCACTTGTCTACTTACGCAGACCTCATGAATTTCATATGAACATCCATGAATTAAAAATTAAAAGACTTCAGTGCCTGGAGGAGGAGGGAGCTTTGCCGGGGCTTCTGTAGTTTGTTTTATTTTATTGCTAGGTTTTATTGTTTTATAGTTTTATACTCCATAATTTTTTTTACTAGTTTTTACTAGTTTATAGACTTTGGTTAATACTTTTAACTCTTTATTGCTTTTTATACTTTTATTGCCTTTTTATAAATTTTAATAATGCAGTTATAACACCAATTGTTCGTGTAGGCAACTAGCCCAGCTGAACAGCAGTGAGTAAAACTTAAGCTTATTAGTTTTTGTGAACACATTACTATTTTTATTTGGACTGCTGACTACTTAAAATTTAAGCTGCAAAAAGTTTACATTTAGCTGTTCTGTTCTACAACCACTTGCAGTTTACTTGCTGGGACTTGTAGTAGAGATGGTGACCAGAGGCTCAGAATACTACGCTGTGTGTTTGATTTGCTGACTGGCTGCAGAAGAAGGATTCTTTGTAGAACCAGGCTCCAATGAAAAATGCACTGTGCCGAATTAAAAATTAAGGAGAAAAGAAACAATAGTGATATAATTGTGTGAGTCTACTACAGACCTGCAAGCCAGAGTCAGGACTTGGATGATGCCTTCCTAGAGCAGATAACAAAACATTCAAAAAGGAGAGATAGGCCATTTCCACACGGGGTTTTTTAAATGGGGCAGAGCGTCCTCCAGGGAGGACGTCTGCACCTAGGACCGGACTGGGTTGGACCTACTGAATGTAGATCCGCAGTCCAGCCCGCTCCTGAACGATCCCAAGTGGTCGTCCAGCGTGCTTTTGAAAGACCGCTAAAAACAGGTCTTTCAAAAGCACAGAACACGCCACTGCGAGCCTGCTCCCATATGCAGATTCGCAGGCTCGCATTGGTGCGAGCCTGAGATCTGCCAGGGGCGGGCTTTAGGCTGGCAAGCTTCAGCGGTTGGTTGACACCCTCGACCAACTGGAAGTCGCCATTTTTGTTCCCAGAGCAGTGCGGAGCAGCGGCCACAGACTGCTCCAGAGAAGTGTGGACCGGACCGGGGAGCCCAAAAGTCCGCTGAGTAGCGTCACAGGGCGATTCCCTCGCCCCATGCGGAAATGACCATAGAGTAGTAACAGGAGATTTCACATATCTTGATATTTGTTGGAAGTCAAACTGACAAGAATATAAAGTCCAAGAAATTTCTCACTTGCCTTGCAGACAATTTCATAGATCAGAATATGGAAGAGGGAACATGGGGAACAGCTATTTTAGATCTGATTGTAACCAACAATAATGACCTGGTTAATGAGATGGCGGTTGCAGGATCCTTAGGTGGAAGAGACCATGTTCTCCTAGAGTTTATTATACAGCAAAAAGGGGAAGCCAAGCATAGTTAAGACACATATTCTAGACTTTAAGAAAGCAGTAAACTTAGGGGAAGACTGGGAGTGACCCCATGATCCAGAATACTTAAAGAGAAGGGTGTTTGTGATAGATGGGAATTTCTTAAAAGTGAGATCTTGATGGCATGATTTCAAGCAGTTCTAATAAGGAGGTAAAAAGGGAGTGATCTAAAGAACCCAAGATGGATGTCTAAAGAAATTTCAATGGAACTAAAATTTAAAAGGGACATGTACAAGAAATGGAAAAAGGGGGACTCACCAAACAAACAGCAAGCAAGAGTTAGGGAGAAAGTCAGAAAAGCTAAAGCACAGAATGAGCTCATGCCTGCTAGAGAGATTAAAAACAATATAAAGGGCTTCTTCTGGTTAAGTCTGTAGCAAAAGGAAGAACAAGGAAATGATATTACCTTTGCATGGAGAAGATGGTGAAATGCTAACAGGGGAGAGAGAAAAAGAAGAACTACTTAACACCTTCTTTGCCTTGGTCTTCTCCCAAAAAGAAAACAATGCTGTACCTAGGGAAAATGGAGCAAATGATGCGTAGGGGAAATGCAGCACTGTCCAGGTAAAGAGGTAGTACAGGAATACCTGGCTACTCTTAATGAATTCAAATGTCCAGGGCCAACTACATCCAAGGGCATTAAAAGAACTGGCAGAAATAATCTCAGAACCACTATAATCTTTGAGAATTCCTGGAGAAAGGAAGAAATCCCAGCAGACTGGAATGGGGAAAATTTTGTCCCCATCTTCAAAAAGGGGAAAAAATAAGACACAATTACCACCCAGTCAGCCTGATATCAATATCATTAAAGATTCTAGAGCACATCATTAAATAGTTTGCAAGTACTTAGAAAGGAATACCATAATCACTAGAAGTCAACATGGGTTTCTCAAAAACAAGTCATCAAGACTAATTGTATCTCTTTAGATAGAATTTCTAGCTTAGTGGATGAAGGCCATTGATAAGGTCCCCCATGATATCCTTACAAACAGACTAGTAAAATCTGGGCTAGACAATGCTTCTGTTAGGTGGATTTGTAACTGGTTGACCAAACAAACCCAAAGGGTGCTCAACAATAGCTCCTCTTCATCTGGACAGAAGTGACTCATGGGCCTAGTGTTACTCAATATCTTTATAAATGATCTGGATGAGGGAATAGAGGGCATTCTTATCAAATTTGCAGAGGACACCAAATTAAGAGGACAAAATGACCTTAACATATTAGAGAGCTGAGCCAAAATTAACAAAATGAATTTCAACAGAGAAGTGTAAAGTGGGCAGAAAAAGTTAAATGCACAGATACAGGATGGGTGACGCCTGACTTGACCACAATACATGTGAAAGAGATCTAGAAATCATGGGGGAACCACAAGCCGAACACAAGTCAGCAGTGTGATGAGGCAGCTAAAAAAAGCCAACGCAATTCTGGGCGACATCAACAGGAGTGTGTCTAGGTCAACAGAAGTGAAATTTTGGGTTGGTCCAACCCATTTTGCTTTGGTCCAACCCACCTGGAATACTGTGTTGAGTCCTGGGCACCACAGTTCGGGAAGGAGACTGACAAGTTGGAATTTGCCCAGAGGAGGGCAACCAAAAAGCTAAAAGTCTGGAAACTATGCTCCATGAGGAGCAGCTTAGGGATCTGGGTATGTTTAGCCCAAAGAAGAGAAGGTTAAGAGGTGACATGATAGCTATGTTTAAATGCTTGAAGGGATCTAATATGGAGGATGGAGCAAGCCTTTTTTATTTCTGCTCCAGACACTAGGATGTGGAGCAATGGCTTCAAAGTTTAGGAAAAGAGTTTCCATCTAAACATCAGGAAGACTTTCCTGACAATAAAAGCAGTTTGACAGTAGAACGCACTACATCGGAATGTGATAAGGTCTCCTTCTTTGGAGCAAAGGCCAGATGTTTTGATTTCTGAATGGCAGGGGGTTGGCCTTGATGGCCCTTGTGGTCTCTTTCAGTTCTATGACTCTACAATTTGCAGGGTTTTCTTTGGCAAAGAAAACTGAGAGGTATTTTTGCCACTAGTACTAATTAAACAGATTAAAATAGTTTATTAAGAATACTGGTAGTTCTAACCCAAATCCCTAAGAGATTACAATAGTAAAGGTGATGAAGAACGAGAAAGGGAGGAGAAGAGGAGAAGGAGAACTGATACTGCTCACAAATTGACTTTTTTTCCTTTTCCTCCAACATTCACACATATTTCTGAACTATATAAATATCCTGAATATGTATACTTGGATTTTTTATTTATTTTTTTATCCTGGTTACCCTTGTTTTAAAAATAAACAAAAAACAAAACAATGGAAAGGACATTTTTCTTGTACAGTTCCAAGTCTGGAAAGAGGAAATCATCTGAGCAGAGACAGAACATGTGCCAAGTCTGAACAGCAGAATGTAATTCAGTAAAAACAAGTCAAGAATGTCATTTACATTGAAGTAAATTGTGGTGTGTATATTTGTGATGGCATGTGTATAGAACTCCTTGTTAATTTGTTTAGTGTGCATCTATTGTGAAGGATGGTTGATGGCCTAAATTCAGTGTTAGTCCTAGAGTAGTCCCACTGAAATGAATAGGACCTGGTAATTACAACTTGTCCCACTAATTTCACTGAATCTACTCTAGGGAGAACTTAACCTTGGAATTATTCCAGTGTTTGTATAAAAAAAAAAGCACTAGATCTTTAAAAACAGCTATATTATGGTTACAGGTCTGTGAGAAATTCAGAACAAATATTCACTGAGTAATTTTAACCACTGCTTGTCAGATTTTCCTGAATCCCAAAGAGGTATGTGGGAGCAGATCACATAACATCACTCTGGGAGCTGAGTCCTTCTCTCTGCTAAACTGGGGTAGATGAAAAGTGTTGTGAGAGTAAGACTTGACTGTCCAGTTCTGATGTTTTGCAGTCATCTCGCCAGCAACTAATTAAATGCACCAGGACAAGAGTCATCCTGAATATTTCATAAAACTGATTTGATACTGTTTTTCATACTTGCACACTCCTTGATTCCATAAATGTTCTAAGCACTGCATTGGAGAACCTACTAATGGTGTCTGGTGTACCAGCATATGAACAAGAACACCTTTCATATTACTATGCTAGAACAAAATGAGATCAAAAGTAAGCACTAACATTTTGAAGTGGTTCAGGTTAATGAAGTTTGGCCAAATTCTCTATTTGGCTCCTTATATTACAAATTGTTTAATAGCAGTGATTCAAGGGACTTTGTACAGAAAAGGATACCAATAGTCTTTAATAATTTTCTCTTTGTCCCATGACTCAAACACTTCAATTTATGGATTTACAAGATACGTTTTTGCACGAAAATACTAATATAAGTCTATTTACTCTTATTTTTCTTCATAACATTAGACTGATACAAATTACAAAAATGTTTAAAGCTGATTTTAAGGGGGAAAAGCATCCCAGCAGACAGCTTATCACTTATCAAACTATATTTAAAAACAACACTATGTGTACACTATAGTTATACAAAGAGTGGCAACATTATGTCTTTCATTTCTAGGATGGAAGTTGTCAATACCACATTTCATTTCAGAAATTTTAAGGGTTTAATAGTTTAAGATAAACTGCACTGTCCAGGCATTGGAAGAAGTCCTGTAAGTAGATGCAATTTTAGTTTTGGAGAAGGTAGACATTAAAAGATTTTTCAACATCTATTTAACTTGAAAAACTACAGGAAATCAATCTGTATGTCCAACGGAACTATAAGAGATGGAATGCAGGTTAGTACCTGCAACAGTTCTTGGGCACGTCATTCAGTAAAACAAAGTTCTATGTTTCATGTCTCATTACTGTCTTGACTACAAGTAGGGTTTGTACTTAATATCTAAGATTTATATACTATTTAATGTTGTTTATACTATTGCATTTTGATATTGTATTTATTTACTTTGTATGCAAATAGCCTATGGTCTAAGCCAGAGCTTTCCAGACTTTTCATGTTGGTGACACACTTTTTAGAGATGCATCATTTTGCGACACAGTGATTAAGTTTTACTAGCAAACCAGAGGTTAAACTAACCCCTTATAAGAGATATAGACACATACATAAATTGTAATAAATGTATGGGGACACAACATCTCTCATGAAAACCTTTCATATATTTTTAAAAATATATGATTTATAAATAATAACATATATTTCCAGGATTGTAGGCAACACACCTATACACTTCAGGCAACACACTAACATGTCCACGGCACACTGTTTGGAAAGCCCTGGTCTAAGCATTAATTAATTACTATCTTACAATAAAGGATAAAGTGTGTAGAAAGTGTGTCACAATATCTTGTTTAAACATTGAAAAGTGTCCATTGATTGATGTGCACCTTCTTCCTCTGATAATTTTAAAGGGTTCATATGTTCTCAGGCTGCACAAAGTGGAGCTGTATAGAAAAAACCAATGTTAAAAAAACAATAACAGTGAATCGATTTGTGAAAATGCCAATTGTCTGGCACTATTGTGAAGAAGGATTGGCCTCCCTAGCCTTCATTTGTGCTTTTTGTTCCCATTTCCAAATATTACAATAGACTAAATGTGTTAGTCCGACCTAGGGTAGACTCACTGAAATCAAAGTAGGACTTAAATTTCATTACTACCAAGTCCCATTCATCTCAATAGGCTGTTTCTAGGAAGAAAATGATGTTGGATCTAGTATAACAAATGCTTCAAGTGAAGTTATAGAATCATAGAATCATAGAAATGTAGAGTTGGAAGAGACCACACAGGCCATCCAGTCCAACCCCCTGCCATGCAGGAACACCCTCAAATCAATCCCGACAGATGGCCATCAAGCCTCTGCTTAAAAACCTCCAAGGAAGGAGCCTCCACTACACTCCGAGGCAGCAGATTCCACTGCCGGACAGCCCTGACTGTCAGGAAGTTCTTCCTGAGGTTCAGGTGGAATCTCCTTTCCTGCAGCTTGAATCCATTGCTCCTTGTCCTGGTCTCTGGAGCAGCAGAAAACAAGTTCCCTCCTTCCTCTATGTGGCATCCCTTCAAATATTTAAACATGGCTATCATGTCCCCTCTTAACCTCCTCTTCTGCAGACTAAACATACCCAGCTCTCTAAGTCTATCCTCACAGGGCATGGCTTCCAGGCCTCTCACCATTTTGGTCGCCCTCCTCTGGACTTGCTCCAGCTTGTCAATATCCTTCTTGAATTGGGGTGCCCAGAACTGGACACAGTATTCAAGATGGGGTCTAACCAAAGCAGAGTAGAGTGGTACCAGTACCTCCCTCGATCTAGACACCATACTCCTATTGATGCAGCCGAGAATTGAATTGGCTTTCTTGGCTGCCGCATCACACTGCTGACTCATGTTCAGCTTGTGGTCTATGAAGACTCCTAGATCCCTTTCACACGTACTGCTATCCAGCCACGTGTCCCCCATCCTATATTTGTGGATTCCATTATTTCTGCCTAAGTGTAGGATCTTACATTTCTCTCTGTTGAATTTCATTTTGTTCGCCCTGGCCCAGCTCTCCAATCTATCCAGGTCATTTTGAATTTTGATCCTGTCCTCTGGCGTATTAGCAACCCCTCCCAATTTGGTGTCATCTGCAAATTTGATGAGCATGCCCTCTATTCCTTCATCCAAGTCATTGATAAAAATATTGAACAGCACTGGGCCTAGGACAGAACCCTGTGGCACCCCACTAGTCACTTCTCTCCAGGATGAAAAGCAGCCATTCGTGATCACCCTTTGGGTTCGGTCGGTCAACCAATTACAAATCCAACTAACAGTAGCCCTGTACAGCCCACATTTTACTAGCTTCGTTGCAAGAATGTCATGGGGAACTTTGTCAAAGGCCTTACTGAAATCGAGATATGCTACATCCACAGCATTCCCTTCATCTATCAAGCTAGTAACTCTATCATAAAAAGAGATAAGATTAGTCTGGCATGACTTATTTTTGAGAAATCCATGTTGACTTCTCGTGATTACCGCGTTGCTTTCTAAATGATTAGAAACTGACTGCTTAATGATCTGCTCCAGGATCTTTCCGGGTACTGATGTCAGGCTGACTGGGCGATAATTATTTGGGTCCTCTTTTTTTCCCTTCTTGAAGATGGGGATAACATTTGCTCTCTTCCAATCTGCTGGAACTTCTCCTGTCCTCCAAGATTTCACAAAAATTATAGCAAGTGGTTCCGAAATGACCTCTGCCAGCTCTTTTAATATCCTAGGATGCAATTCATCTGGCCCTGGAGACTTGAATTCATCCAATGCGGCCAGGTATTCCTGTACCACCTCTCTACTTATTATATGCCTCATTTCCTCTGCTTCCTCCCCTGCTCCCCAGCCGCCAGGTTGAGTGCTTGTATCCTTCTGGGAAAATACGGAGGCAAAGAAGGTGTTAAGTAGCTCTGCCTTTTCTCTCCCCCCTGTGAGTAATTCGCCATCTTCTCTGCGTAGCAACCCTACTGTCTCCTCCTTTTTCCTTTTGCTGCGGACATATTTAAAAAAAACCTTTTTATTGTTTTTAATGTCTCTGGCCAGCCTAAGTTCGTTCTGCGCTTTAGCCTCTCTGACTTCCTCCCTACATCTCCTAGCTACTTGCTTAAATTCTTCTTTGGTGGTTTCCCCTTCTTCCATTTCCTATACATGTTTCTCTTAACTCTTAGCTCAGCAGAGATTGTTCAGCTGTTAAAAGGAAAAATAAATGCAAAAAAATTCTCTTTTCAAATAATTTTCAGAATGGTTCAACAGCTCTGTGGGAAAAAGCATCTGTCAAAAAGAATTTACAGAAATTTCACCACTGCTACATATCCATTCACAGGGGAAAATTCTGATTAAAATACAATTAAAATCCACATTATTAATCTATGATAAACAGATCTGATCAATCTACAAATTAATCTCATTAATGCTTTTCAGCCCTTGGTGAATATAGCACTAAACACACATTAAACGATAGGAGAATACTGAAAAAGATGAATGTTCAAGCTCTAATGGAGAAAGGCACACAAATCAAAATGCTCAATAGCTATCTGAACGGAGAATTTGTTTCCTGTGGACCGTATACAGCCCAAAATACAGAAAGATAAAGAAAATTTGGGAAAGCTATATGGTTTTGGAAACCCTACACCCACAGAATATCTATGTACTCAGGGTATACAGAGAATAATCCAACTGGTGAAGAAACTACAGCATAGGGATAGAGCTGCATATGATGACTTTTGGAATTCTGAACTGGAAGCATTTTACACAGTAAAAAGTGGAATGGCTAGTTGTAGTACAGAGCAGCACACAGTAGTCAGTGACCCCTCCCCACTACACTTATTTCCTATTAAATCACTGGAAATGAAATTCCAAATACATTGAATAAAACCCTCAGTCATATACTTAGCTTTGGGTTACCAGGTAAAGACTATCTAAGCCTGATGTTCCAGGGTCAAAAAAGGAGATTCAAGGATAAGCCTTTGTGATATTATTAAGCATGATATATATAGCAGCAACTGAGCATGCCATCTGAAGGAAAAACACATGGTTTAGCATGAGGAAAATATATATGCACCAACATTTCACGGCAGTGCTATTACCCTTACATGCTTTGGCCAAAGGACCATAGAAGAGGGCCAAGCCTAGGAACTTTAACTAAAGTCTTCCCACAGTTCATGCAAGGCAGCTATTGGAGCTCATCACTGCCTCCCTTGAATATGCAAGCCACAGAACTTCTGACCCTCCAGGTTTGAACTACAATTCCCAAAATCTCTAATTATTGGCCATGTTCTTTTGTGCTTTGGAGAGCTGCCATCACAAACACCTACAGAGCCAAAGTTTTCCAACCGCTGACATAGATTTAATACCTTCGTGTGCCTAGATATAGGATTTACAGGGTATGATGCCATTTAGGAAAGCTGGCCCACTATTACTGATTTTCTCATTATTTCTGACAAGCCTCCAAAGAACTCTGGGTTTCCCTAGAAACAGTTTTGAAAACTGCTAGGCAAGATGAAACACTAACTTCATCCTATATAAAATGGTGCTACTTCTGTCTATAATGTGCAATATTATTATTAGAAAGCATTCACAGATTTGACTTTAAAGTTCTCTGTATTTAGGTTTGCTGCCTCTCACAGGATGGGATGTGACTTTGTATATACACTGACTCACATTTGTAGATCTTTTTTAAAATGCCCATTAATAAGTACTATGAGGGAGCTATTCTTTGGCCTTCTAACAAAACTTACCATTAATAAGGCTATTTATGATCACATGCAATAGAAAACACAGTGGTTTCTCCCCCCCCTTTTTTTTGAATTCCTAAATTAATTCCTTTTACACCTCAGTGCTAAAAATATACTTTCCAATTACCCTCACAAGAGCACTGTGATAAGAAAGTCCTATAAAGGTGGTATGAAATAAGAATGATTTTACCATCAAAATGGGGACTACACATTTCAAATACAGCACTTTGTAACAGTCTTACGAAGGCTGAATTGTTTGATGATCACATTGTAATGGTAATGTAATGGACATCTATATGTTCGTGCTGGGATTACTTTTTACTTCAAAATCAAATTTTGCATTCTGAAATAGGAATCAGAAAGCCAAGCACATTTTACCCAAGGCAAAGGAGAAATTCCCTTACAGATGAGCAAAGCCTGTTCATTCTCAGGTGTACTTCACAGCTATGTGCTCTCTGTATGTACAGTGTGCCCTCCGTATGCATGGGAGTTCTGTTTCAAGAACATGAGTGCTCATGTCTCATTCTTTTCAATGGATGCAGTGTGCACACAGACGCAGCAACACATGTGCACACATGTCACCGCCATTTTAAGTATGGGACACAATGCTTCACAAGTGATGGAGATCACATACTCAGGGTCATAGTTACGGGGGCATATTGTATTGTATGGTCTTCACATGGTGACTGTACTAGCTGAGTTCTCAGATGGATGTTTGAAAAATCACATCCTACTGAAAATATATATTTCATGAGATTTCTCTCTTGAGTGTTTTTACTGAGTGTGCTCTCAAAGAAATAATTTCCCCCCTGAAAACTGAGCTGGAATAATCCCTGCATTAAGCTTTTATTACTGAAAGATTACCCAGCCCTAAGATGGAAATGCATGATATCAGAATGATAACCATGTCACTGAGGGTCCCATATCTGCCTCCAGAAATTGTTTTTCATATGGAAAAAATATCCTCTTTAAAGTTTGAGAACTCTTCCCTCTTTAAAGTTTGTGAACTCTTGTCTATTTGTCCAGGGCCTGTCATGACAAAGTAAAGTTCAGGGATGGACATTCACATGAGAAGCAGGTGCCAAGTTTCATCCCAGTACACTGCACTGGCATGTAGGTGGTTTATAAGAAGTGATGTCAAGTCACTTGCAATTCCCATTTCAGCCAGTTTGTAACCAGTTTTGAAAGTGCTAGTAGGTTGGTAGTGATTCAAGACAAGATAAGACAAGACAAGACAAACCATTGTGTTTATAGACAGTTCAATGCATTTGGGGTGATTTGGGGGTGAAAAATTGCTCTCCTTAAATTTGTAGAGTCTGGGGAATTTGAGGGTTTGCCAGGAACTTCAGGGATGGCAAAAGTGGCATTCAAATGCTGCATGCAGCCTATGGGACATACTTTCCCCGTTCTGATATAGCTGAACACCTCAGTCATACATAAACATTTAATTTAAAATAAAATTTAAGATAGAGCTATATTTTCAAAATATTAGGGCATGCATGAGCCTTCTCATTAAGATGCCTATACTAAAATAGTTAAATAAGAAAAATCTGCCTGTTCATTCAACTGTTTCTAAGAGGTTTACCTATTTTTAGATTATGTCTTCTATGTGGATAACTTGTGATTTACAATCAAATTCAGATGCACATCTTTGCAAGAAAATATTTGCCATCTAGAGGCTGCCTACAGCTGTCTCTTCTGTCCAAACAGAATAGAGTATCATGCACTATTGTAAAACTGGTTATTTATTTGCTTCTGCCCTTTGGAAGAGGAGAGTGTGAATGTTTTACTGATTGCTGTGAAACAATTTTAAATAGCTGATGTTAAGGACTGTATGCTGCACCCTTGCCAAATCACTTGGAATAGACAGATAAAATATTTATGTTAACAGGCCCAGATCTTCCAGACCAATGAAGCAGTACTAGCTTTAATCTGAAAACAGAGAATGGGAGTCTCAATGTACTATATAGGTAAGAACAGCAAGGTAGACACAGATCTAAGTTAAGGACCTCCCAAATAATCTTTCCGAGCCAACTCAGCGCACTGAAGAGCAGAATAGATAAGAGGGAATGAAAAACAAATCAGTTTTGCAAGTCCACTCACTGTATCCACCCAGTTGTCATTGAACCTGCTTCTAACTTCAAACATATCTATGACTAACTCTCTTTGTTGCTGTTGGCTTTCACCATCATCCTTACTTTCTATCATCAAGCAAGCAATTTCTAATCTTTTCAATGGGTATTCAGTTTTCTGTTGTTTTCTTTATAACACCTGTTTTACTTATTCAAGCAAACTATAACTAGCACCACCCATCTCCACCAACCCTGCTCTCTTCATTTTTCTTTGGCCTCTGCAAACAGACAGAGAAGAAAACATTTGATTTTGTTTGAAGTAGTGACAGAACAGAGATTTTGAGACAAAACCCCCAGGCCACTCTTCAAGGCAGAGGAAATGACAGAGGGCTTGACAGCTTCATTCTGATTAGACTGCTGCTGTCGACCACGCACTCCCTTTGGGATTCAGTAAACTTAATTCATCAGTTGTAAAGACTCACACGATCAAAAAAAATGTGCACCTTACTGCTAGTTTTGCAGTGAAGTAATAATTCTGTTCTATCACAAGCCAAACATTTCCTCAGCACTGAGTGTACTAAATGGGAGAAATTGCCTCAGTATACATTGAGGCACGCACACAAGGAATCCCTTCCCTGGGTAAAATTTAGAAAAACAAAGTGGGCTAACCTTATCTTCCTACATGCTGTGTGCCAGTTTTCAAGCATGTCTATATTAATTATTTATTCCATAAATACTCCGTTTCCATCTTCTCTCCAGAAAGCTCAGATGTTTGCTTCACGGTACTGATAATGGCTGAGAAACAAGTGATTTGTCCAACAAAGAGAAGTTTAGGCTTTTGTCATTACAACTGCACAGTGGCTCCTCCACATTCCTGAGGGTTCAGGGCACAGAATCCTTGTGAAAGTGGCCAAATCAGGAATACCCCCCTCCCCCATGATCCCCCTCCATTCCCTTCCAGGCTTTGCTGCACAAGCCTTCCTTCTCTACACCCAGGTCCAAGGCAAGGGAGTAAGAGCAGTGAGATCCAGAGGGGAGAAAGAGGGAGCATATGTGCTCCTTGCATTGCCTAACCTTTTGCCTTGGCACAAGTTCTCAGCACTGGGGCTGAGGCAAAGAAATGAGAGGCGAGAGCCTCAGAGGGCACACGGAAGGCACACGCATGCACCTCCCCCCTTCATTGCCTTACCTTTTGCCTTGGCATGCTTGCCTTCTTTCTCCACACTGGCAAAATGCAAGAGAACGCAGAGGAGAATGGGGGAGGGGGGGCACAATGCTCACAAATAATCAAAATCACAAGAATCAAACCTGTGAATATGGATGGAGGACTGTACTATCTTATGCCTGCTAGTGACAATTAGAAATCAGAAAGTTGCTCACAGTACACACACACACACCTTGAAAAGTCTACAACTTCTACAATGTAATCATAGAGTAAAAGGAAAGAAGAAACACAGACTCCACAAAAAAGAAGAGGATCATCCACACAGATTGTGTCCTTCACATCATGTTTAAAAGTCATGTCAAACTTACTTTCTACTTCTATTAATTTCACAGGTCATTACCGTGGACCCACTAAATTAATTAAAACTTGGTAGTTCCATTATTTAATGGAACCAACACTGGATTTAGACCTCTATCTAGAACCTGGTTAGCAAAAGTAAGACCCCCAGGGAGCCTGCAGGGGCAATTTCACTATGTTTTTGCTCTATCCCAGGCCATTCTAAGGCACTTCTGGGTAGGGGGAAAAAAAAACACCTCTCCTCTATATAGCAGGGAGGGAACACAGTGAAATGGCGTGGGAGGCATATGAAGTCAAAAATGTTTTTTAAAAATTGCATGTGGTAGGTAGTAGTACGGCTTTTCAAGGTACCATGGAGGAACAGTTAAGCCCACCACCACTTGCCCACTCTTAGTTTAGAAACTCTGTTATGCCACATGTTTCTTATACTTTGTTAAGCTCCAGTCTTAGCTCTTGCGCAATGTTTGCTATGGAGGCTAAACAAGTTTGTCATAGCTGGCTTCCTTGTTAATGGAATACACAATGGCCTAGGTCAAACAATAATATCTCTACATAATAAGTTGAGATCTAAACAAGAATTTCTCTTTCTCACATTGTCTCTTTGTTCTTCCGCTCATGTTGTTCTTGAATGCAATGAAAGCCTTCAATAAGCCACAATTTCCCTTATTAAGCCAACATGGGACTGTCTAAATGTTTCCAGTGCAAAGCCTTTTTCTATTCAGTTATGACAGTTTCACAGTTTTGTAATGAGCTAAACCATAATTCAAATAAAAATTAATTTCAAAAATATTTTACACCATATTCTCTAACTAGAGAAGAGGAAAGTGCAAAACAGTAGCCTTATTTATATGAGGACAATGATATCTTGGCACCAAACAGAAATGTTAGTTTGAAATAATTCTTCAAATGATTTCATTTTGTCATCCCTTAACTGAAAAATTTGTCTTACAAGGTCAATTGCTTTTGAATATTAATATGTTCAGTACAACAGAGCAGATCAAGATATTACTGTACATTGTGATCATTTTTATGAGCACGCAGAGAGGGAAAGAGAAAAATGACATTGTAAAAAGCAGGATTTCTGCCATCTATGTAAGAAAAATAAATAAATGTGAGACATAACATAAACATAAATAAACAAATGGATTTTTCCTATTCAGTTTTTAAGAGGTATAAATATTTAAGAACTGCATACATTTTTGGGGAACTTAAGATTTCAAAAATGGAATACTAATTCATTTGTTTCATTATCAGAAGTTATGTCTCATTCTTAATACTGTTTCCAAGTTTAAGCATTGTACTTTGAAGACAATTTGCACAAACCTGAAGAGATTTGGAGCAAACGTTATAATAATGAATCAGGATACTTTACTTTAAAAAAAAAAAAGGACATTTTAAATATGAGGCGGAATCTAGGCTAGAAATACCATATGTCAATTATAAGTCTCACACAGAGGTTGTATGTGTCCATTATCAGTACGTTTCATCTTTTTGCCCCAAAAGCTTCTCTTAGAACATGCAGTTTCTGTTAGATTTTGCAAATGCAGACATCTTATATAAAAGTACTTTTCAGGGAATGGAGGAGGAAAGCCTTCTTTGACAGGATTAGAGATTCTTTATTCATTTATTTTCACCCCTAATAAAAGTAATTTTGTTAACAATAGAAGGGTTGTTATCTCAATTCCAAAGAGAAACCTTGGACAGAAATCCACTATAAAATGTGGCAGAAATACCGTGGGCATCGGGAATACAGAGTAAGAAGTGGGTGTGCACTGGGCAGTAGGTGCACACATCCACTGCCCTCCTTGGTGGTCAGGTGGCCCTTGCACCTGACACAAAATTGGTTCCAGCTTTGGCCAAATATTGGGCAGGTTGGCTGCTGGCTGGATCTGGATCCATGCATATGTCAACTCTGTTACATCTGTAGCCAATACGGTTGTGGCCTATTTTATCCAAGCTTGTGTGTGTGTGTGTGTGTGTGTGTGTGTGTAGTTTTCTACTCTCTCCTGCACTCAGCCCTGAGCACACAATTATAGGGCTCACAAAAATGTTGCATGTGTTCATTATTAGTATTTTTCTTCATTTCACTCCAACAGCTTTTCTTAGAACTGCAGTTTCTATTAGAGCTTGCAGATCCAGACATCTTTTATAAAGTACTTTTCAGGGAGTAGAAGGAAGCCTTCTTTGAAAGGATCCATTCTCCTGAAGAGGAGCACTAAGTGACAGTGAACTTAATGTCTACGAAACAAACTTAGGAATTACACATCAACAGCTTTAAAAAATAGATGATTTGTAATCCATTTATAGCTGATTTGCAGTGGTCTTAAGGAGAAAAACCTAAAAATATACTCTTGTTCTCATTTTCCATGTCTTTATAAGAGGATTTGTGTCTGTAGGCAAGGGCCAGTTCACCTGACCAAACAGACTGATCAATCATGTAACTGCATTGGCCCATACTCCTACATTCATATCCACTGCAGCTCCATTCTCCTCATATTCCACATCTTTGCACTGTGCACAGTGCTAACACATGTGGAGACAATGTTATAAGCTGAAATAATCACATTACAGCTACAGCATGCACCAACATCCTGGTCCACGTGACCATTTGATTTCATGACAATAGTAGGCTTTAGTCAGTCTGTGCTGACTTCTGCCCAGATTGCTAAAGCCTGACCAATTTGTGTAATTGTGTGACAGGTGCTTTCATGCCTTGCCCTACCATTAGGAAGAGCAAGGTGGCCATCTTAGGCAGATGATTTTGGATGCCATGAAAAAGAAGCAAGCTGTTTGTCATATGTCTAGTATACTACACACCTTGGCTAAGAAAGGATGGCAGTGGCATCATTTATTGCCATACTTCCAGGAGCAAAACATTTTGGGCTGCTTGAAAAGCTACAGCATGATTAATTAGTGAAAAGCTAATCAATCCAGACCTTGTATGGCACATGGTGAATGGCAGCATATCAGACATAACTGTCACATCCCTTATAACCACATGAACTGTTCTGTAGCTCTGCACGCACTGAATCAATTTGATTGTGTAAGATGGCCCCAGCTATAAATTATTTTGGGCACGGACAACATAAGGTTCCACCTGTCACTGTAGGCATCCCGATAGCAGTGGCAGGCAACGGTGAAGCCAATACAAGACAGAGTCAAATATGCTGCACATAAAAAGAATGAAGTAAAGGGGGATGCAAGGAGAAAAACTGCAAATGTTACAAGACAAGTCAAAGACTACAGTATGTTTGTGCATGTAAAGGAAATTGGTCCCATTGTAACGCTAAGGCATGACAGCAACTGATGAAAAATGTGAATGTACAAGTTCTCAGTCAGGAACAGAAAAAAATCTTTATGAGTATATGTAGAGTACCACAGCCTTTCTCCCAGCACACAAACCAACCACTGTCATATTTCTCATATTACGAACAGCTTAAACCCTTTTCTCTTTAGGTACTTCCTGTACTGTCATTTCAAGAGAAGCAATCCTCCTAGCTCTCACTCTTTTCAGAGGTTTTGTTTACAAATAGTTACTATGAATGCATTTAACATATCCATTTTTCACTGAGACTTCTAGGAGGAAAGGATTTTTTAAAATTAAATGTGCAAAGAAATTACAGTTTGGACAGTGGAGTATGTTTTGAAAACTGGGCTAACACATGTGAATTCCATTCCCTACTCTTCAGTAGGGAACATCTACTAGAATACCGCCTTACAAGAATGTGAAACTGATATTTTAAGAATACTTTTATTAGATTGAGCCAGAGTAAAGATTATAGTAACTTTACAAAGATATAAAAGAACATCCTCAAGCCGAACATAGTCTTTGCAAGATTGGCAGCTGACTTGAATGTTAATGCATTGCAGCCTGAAAAATACGCAACCTTTTGTCTTTTATTTGTTTCTTTACCCCACTTGATTGTAACAGGCAAATAACGATTCCACTTTAAAAGGACCATCCTGAAGCAAATTCTGCATCTGCAGCCAATACATCTAACTCTGTTGAAGAGTAGAAAAAGCCAGAACACAAATCAAATGTAAAGAGGCTTGTGCAGAAAGAGGTTTGTGTGGTACTTCCCTCCCAACATTTGCAATTTTAAAAATATGGCATAAACAACAATGATGAACTGAACTCAGACTAGCTGAACAACTGAGCATTCACAAAGCTATCTGGTGCTTTCTTCTTATCAAGCAATGCCCTGCCTTTGTTGATGCTGCATCATGTCAGGCATATGTTTGGACTGCTGGGAAAGAAAGCAAAGTAGCTGAGTGAATGGGTGCCAATACAGGACAGGTTGCAATCCAAAGCTTCAAAATGTAATGCACTGTTGTTGAAACCACTTTGTTAAACCACACTATTAAACACTACAATCCAGCACAAACACCAAAACAGAAAGAGATCTAACTGTTCTGCAGGTGCAATATGCAATTCTGCCTGGAAATTATGATGTTAATAAAAGCTCTCCAAAAGACATTAACAAGAATTTTCATAATTTTCCTTCATCAAGATTTCTTCCCCTCCCCCAAGAACAGCTCTTTATTGCTATAGAAACTAGGAATGAGATAGCTCTCATCTGTCACAAGGATCAAAATCTAATATGAGGTTGTTTTGCCAAGTCTTTCAGGCTTGATAAGAATCCCATATAGTCCTACATTCCCCTTCCAATATTAAAGTCCTGCCAGTTTACCCTTTCCTGACCCAGATGAACATAGCAAAGGCAATAAAAGTCACAAACCAACTTACAGAAAAGATATATGATAGCCATATGTTCTATTTTATAGTTTGAAGAGATGTCAATTCCAAATGTGGTTTTAAAAAGGAAGGCATGAAGGGCCCTGAAATTGCCTACACCCAGTTAGCACCTGGACAGCAGAATGAGCAGGCACAAAAATCACCTGGTCATAGTCTTCCCTCGTATAATTACATGTATTACATTTCTCTTTAAATTATAGGGTTTCTCCTAAATCTGCAAATATACATATATACTAGCAATAGACAAATTTTATGCAAATCTGTGTCCTCAGTTTTGGCAATGCGTAAGCAGCCAGCCTAGAAAAGGAAGAGGCAAATGGCTACAAAGGAGGCAGACCAATTGAGGTGAGAACTTAGAATAAGAGAGGCAACAGTGTGAAATACACAAGCTATCATCTTATGTATTATTTTAAGAGGTGAATTAATCAACTAATTATATTTCTATGCCACCTTTCTCCCAAAGTGAGATGCAAGGTGGCCTCATTAAACAGACCACATTAAACTAAGAAGGTGTAATAATATATGCAGCCAGATCAACATATCGATCTAGGCCAGGGTGGGCACTGTTCTGGAGACAGGACCAGTTTTCCCATTTCCAAACCCGTGGAGGGCTGTATCGAGATGCCAAATTGGAACCAGCTTTCATGTGACGTCACTTCTGCTTTTATATTTCAAGCTGCTGAAGCTACCACCACACCCTTTTTTCAGGTGGTTCATAGGAAAACTGCTGAGAAGGGGAAAAATTAGAGAAGAGAGGAAAATCTTTGGAGGCTCCAGCAGCCATTAACAGGACTCTTGGGGGCCTTCCCCACCTATGAACTAGGTCAACATGCTATATTCAAGAATACACAGCAAGATACTTTTGGAAAGATCTCATGCAGAGTGTAAAGTCAACAGTCCACCTCTGCTGTCTGTCTTATCAGAAACAGAGGTATTTGCTGTCTCTGAATTGGAAAAGTTGTACAACCAGTATGATCAGTACCCACCGATAACCCATTCAATTTGTTTAATCCATGTTTAAAACAATCCAAGCTAGCAGTAAGACACATCTTCATGTAGTGCTGAACTCAAAAAGCTCTTTGGCATACTTAAGAATAACCTCCCTTATTTACTCCCAAAATAAGTGTGGTTAAGATCATGAGAGAAGAATATAATATTTATATACTCTACTCTTACGTCATTTACTTGATATATTAATACTGTATAGAACAAACTGAGGTGAAAAGAAAGTAGAACCAAACCTACTGTTAGATGTTTAAGCAATGCTCAATAAACCATGCATTTTAACCTCCTACTATTTGAAAGAAGAAGCAAACTACCTTTTTCACTCCTGTACTGCAATCCTAACTTTAAAAATGGGCCAGCTGTAGTGCTCAAGACTAGGCACAATCCTCTACTGACAGAAATCCCATTCTGCTGGCAATATCCACTTCTGACAATTGATCTCAGGTATCTGCAAACAAAGCAATCTGTTTGCAGAACGGCTCTGCTGGCTAAGATCTGGTGGCAAAAGAGTCAACAAGGGATGGAGTAGGAATGGGAGGAGCTGAATTATGCCAGATGTGAACCTCCTCATGCTAGGGAAGCAGCTACAGCACCAGCACAAAGTTAAGTTAAGCCTATGGCAGTCTTAAGTAACTTCCAGCACTTCTAGGCTGGAAAGAATATGGATTCAACTCAGCCTAGCCTGGCCTGGTGTCAGCTCAGCTGGTCCTTGGCTAACTTGAACATTTAGGACTTCATTCTAAATTAGGCTAATGAAATAAAGAGAGGCTGCCATAACTAAGAGAGTACTTCTGGTGGGCTGAATTCAGTTTTGGAACTGAACACAAGTTCCTAGACTCAGTATGTGCTCAGGGGCACCCCATTCTTTAATTTGAAGTGCCTGTATCATACATCTTGTTCAGTATATCTTGTGATTCTAGTGCTATACTAAATAGATCTGACAATCTTGCCATCCACTCATACCTGGAATAATACCCATGAAAGTGATGTAATTTTAGAATGCCTTTACAGCTTCAAACCAAGGAAACTGTTCCCACACAGTCTCATTCGTGTTAACCACCAAGGAAAGTGAATAATGTCCCTACTGTAAGGACAGGAAGACTAGGCTCTGCACATAGAAGATATTCTTGATTAAATATTGATTTTACATTACAGCTATTCATTATCTCCCCAGTATGCAGCATCCTGTGATTCTTAATTTGCCTTAGTGTAGAGGGCAATGACCTACAAACCAATACTTGGTTAGCTCAAGAGATCTTAGAACAAACTTTGAAACAGTTGTGTAAACACTACATAGTTTCTGCCAAATTATGTACACATACATATATACACATCTGCGTTTTAATTCAATATTTAAGTACAAACCTAGCATTTTTTTTTACTAACACATCATATTTGTAGTCATTGTATAATGTTCCAAATAAATGAAACACAAATACATTCTTCCCCCTTTTACTCCACTTTCATCCCTCTTTTAAAAAAAATCAAACAGTCAAGATATAATCACAAGTATTATAAGTATTATATTAACACTAAATAAAAATCTGTTCTCTATATTCTATTTGGTATGCAAATGATTCTATTAGACAAATTGCAAAAATTAAGATTCCAGAAAGAATATTTGACCCAGTATTTAAGATGAACGATTCTAGAACATACTGAAATATTTCTATTTCATAGTGCATTATACAATAATGTAGCCATTTTGTCTCCATCCCAGCAAGCACTGCCACGTGTTATGCAATTATTGTTGTTTATTGTCATCAAGTCAGTTTCAACTTATGGTGACCCTATGAATGACCCTCCAAAATCAACAGCCCTTCAAGTCTTATAGATTCAGAAATGTACCTTGATCGAGTCTATCCATCTGTAATGCACTCTTCACTCTTTTCCTACTGCCTTCTACCTTACCAAGCATGGTCATCTTTTCTAGTAAGTCAGGTCTTCTCATAATACGGACAAAGTACCACAGCCTCAGTTTAGTCATCTTGACTTCTAGGGAGAACTCAGGCTTGATTTGCTCCAGGATCCATTCATTTGTTTTTTTAGCTGTCCATGGTATCCTCAGAATTCTTCTCCAGCACCACATTTCAAAGGAGCTAATTTTTCTCCTATCTACTTTCTTCACCATCTAGCTTTCACAACCATACATAGGAATTGGAATGCAATGGCATGGACAATCCTAACTTTAGTTGTCAATTATATAGCTTCACACTTCAGGATCTTGTCTATTTCCTTCATAGCTGCTTTCCAAATCCTAATTTTCCAATTTCTTAACTGAAGTCTCCATTCTGATTGATGACTTAACCAAGGTATGAAAAATCTTGAACTACAATGTCTTCATCATCTACTTTAAAGTTATGTAAATTATCTGTGGTCACTATTTTTGTTTACTAACATTCAACTGTAACCTGACTGCACTTTCTGCCTTTTTTCAGCAATTGTTCCAAGTCTTTGCTGTTGTCTGCATATTTTAAATCGTTAATATTCCAATTTTTATGCCACCTTCTTCTGAATCTAATTCTGCTTTATGTATACATTCAGCATACAAGTCAAACAGACAGGGTGATAAAATGCAGCCTTGCCTGATCCCCTTGCCAGTTAGAAACCATTCCATTTTTCTGTATTCTGTCCTAATAGTAGCCTCTTGTCCTGCATACAGGATATGCATCAGGACAATCAAATGATGTGTTACACCCATTTCTTTTAAAGTGATCTATAATTCTTCATGATCTACATGATCAAATACTTTTCTATAATCTATACAACACAAGCTGATTTTCTTTTTAAATTCTTTGGTGCACTCCAATGCCCTCCACACTCATCAGCCTGCCTTGTCTATCTTGGGACTTAGTCTAACTGTGGACCTCACAGGTAAAACATCCTGTTCAATCTTAGGATTTCCCTTCTACTTCTCCCACCTCCAAGGCTGATTAAAAGTTCTGAGAATTCCAAAGTCTGCATACTATCATGGAACTGAATTGAATCTTATGAAGGTGGAGCCCACAAGTAGGTTTTTGATTTTCTTTTGTTGTTATGCATCAAAATAGCTACCTTCATTTTCATTGTCTTACAATTAATTTCAAAGCACCAATTAAGTTCATCTGAATTCTACAGAACAAACTTCCAAAAAATAAAAGCACATCAATTGTTCAAATAGTTCTGACAGCTCTCCAGCCAAATGTTTTATTTCTCCTTGACACAAGACCTTTTCGTTAGAACGTTTTAACCAAATTAAGTTGCTTTGAACCAGATCAGATCAGCTTGATTTGTTCTGGAGTGGAAAAGCACAGTCATAAAAAGGAACATGGAAGGAGAGGGAGAAAAAACGGGAAAGAACAAGAAAGGTAGCTGCACCTTTAAGAGTAGCAGGTCTTTATTTTCTCATGAGTTTTCATGTATATAAACACATTTGTTTGGACGCAGTAAAGAATGATAATGCATGCTCAGGTATAAAGCAAATGTACACAGTTGTGGGAGTAGGACAGAATGTAACAGGACCCAGAAGAGGCAAATCATGTCCCTTGCCCTAAATTTTCACAGGGCTGTGCAAAGTAACACAGGTCTTCAGACAGTCAGTTAGTGTGGATGTGTGAAAGCAATCAATCTGCCTACCAAAAGTCATTTTCCCAGGGTTCAAAATTTTCTCTGAGAAAATTCCATTTTTTATTGTGCACTAGTGAGGGTTCTTGTATTAATATATGTAGTGCACCATTAAGCCATTGTCTTTGCTCATACCTCTGCTCATTGATTGGAATTTGTGGATATAATTCAATTTAGCAGTTTCTCCTTCTAGCCTTCCTTTGTAATTTCCTTATTCAAGGACCACAACCTATAAATCACTTATTCTGTGTCCAGTAAGGTTGAAATGTTTTGCACCTGGTTTGGGGGTACTGCCATTGATTTGTGATTTCTAATGTCAGATTTGCATCCGCTAATCCTTATGCAGAGAGATTATCCTGTCTATCCAATGTGGAGTGTAGAGGGGCATTGTTGACACAAGATAATGAGCAAGGAACAGCAAATAAATGTATCTCTGATATTATGATATTAGTGGCCCCCGTAACATTGCTCCTCGAGTAGATGTAGGAACGAAGTTGGTATCTGGGTTTCTGGCAGTGTGTCGGGGCCTCCGGGGCCGCGGAGGCCGGCGCGGACGCGACTCCCAAGGAGGAGGACGGTCAGGCCTCCTCGCGACTAGCGGCGGAGGCCTCTGGCGCCGGGATCAGCTGCCCGGACGCCGTCGAGGCCACCGCCGCCGTGGAGGAGGCCGCGGACCCACCCGCAGCCATGGACGGCCGTACCGGGCCTGTTCCAACCGCCGCCACCGAGGACAAGGCCTCCGCCGCCGTGGGAGGCCGCCCGGACCTCGGCTGCCCTGCTGCTGCCGATGACGAGGCCGGGGAGGCCTCCGCCGCCGCGGGAGGCCGCCCGGACTTCGCCTGCTCTGCCACCGCCGAGGACGAGGCTGGGGAGGCCTCCGCCGCGACGAGAGGCCGCCTGGACCTCACCTGCCCTGCCACCGCCGCGGAACCTACCAGGGAGGCCGCTGCCGCCGAGGATGCCGACGGAGCCATCGCCGCGGAGGTGAGTCGCCCGGAGTACGCCGAAGCCGCCGGCACCGGGGGAGGTCGACCAGGTGTGCGCCCGGGGGGGCCAGGTGCCACTCTGGGCCACCGCCCACCCGCAGGCCCGATCTGGAGGAGCCCGTCGGCCTCCCTCCCACATTCCTGCAGCGGCGGCAAGTCAAGGAGGCTGCCCGCCGCTCCCGCCGGCTGCTGGAGCGTCGGCTGCAGGCTGAAGGCTCGCAGCTGGCTGAGGACGCACAGCTGTGAGCCCGGCTAAGGGCTCCCAGCTGCGCAGTTGCCCCTGGATTGGCCGGTGCCAAGCCCCTACTTAAGTCCCAGAGGGAGCCGAGTCCAGCACGGAGCAACAACCAACAGCTCTCCATGCGTTGCCCGTCCGTGCTGCTGTGTTCCCGCTGTTTGCCTGCTGTTTGCCTGCTGTTTGCCTGCCGCGTTCCTGCCGAGACGCCCAGCCAGCCAGCTTAACCCCTCGTTGCCTGGGTGAGGTAACCCTCTCTTTTGTTCCTGTTTACCGCCTGAAGCAAGGCTTGCCTTAGTTTGTTTAGTGGACTGCTTAGCTGGCTGCTAAACCGCTGGCTGAGGCTTCTGAGGCACCAGCCTCGACCCGAGCTTGGCCCTAGCCTGCCCGGCCCCGCCCAGCCGCCGACACAGTGTCTTGTTCCTGTATCACCATGCACATTACATGTCCTGTTGTAAGTGAGTAGTTGTTTAAGAATTGGAGGCTGTCTGTAGGCCAATAAAGGCCTTCCTCCCAGTGCTTGTAAGAGATGCATTTGAGTAGTCTGAGCTGGGGACTGTAGGTGTTGTATCATTTTGTGTTTTTGGACCGTCTTGTAGTAAACGGTTCCTGAATATTGATCTTGCCTTGTCAATTTATTTCTTCATCTCCTTAGGTGGATGATGTAGTTTAAGAAATGGCTCTTGTAAATTCAACAAGTTTGAGTGTCTGTCTTGTAAGCAGATTTAACTGTACTTGAGGGCTTGGCTGTAAACAACAGCTTTGGCAGTATGTTCTGGGTAGAAACTGGAGACATGTATGTGTAGTGATCAGTGGGTTTTCGATAAAGTATGATGCTTGTTACACAGTAGCACAGTGGTGTCAAGTAACTGAAGTTCTATGTGGCTTGTTCCAGGCTCAGGTTGATGGTAGGCTGGAAGTTGTTGAAATTCTGGTGAAACTTCTCAAATGATTGTTTCCTATGTGGCCAAATTACAAAGATGCCATTAAGAGAGGTAGGTAGAGAGGTTTTTGGGTGCATGTGCTGAGCAAGCATTGTCCCACATCAGCCATGAAGATGTTTGCATACTGTGGTGCCATGTGAGTACCCATGGCAATGCCACTGACTTGGAGGTACATATTATTCCCAAGTGAAGTAGTTATAAGTACAAAGTGGCAGAGCTTGGTTGTTACCCCTGTTATCAGACCCAGTCCTGGGGAAGTATAATATTTAACATCCAAAAAAATCAGGCCAGAGGTTCACCGGGCAGGAACACAGACACCCAGGTCAAAGACTGGGCAAAGATCAGATCAAGAACTCCCCCAGTCATGTCTCCAAGATGAAGTTTCAGACAGGCATGTCCACACCTATAACGGGCCATCAGCCACAATGATACCTTGAGGGAATTGCCTACTTCCCCTGATGAGATTAACGCTTGCAACAGCGAGACATAACAGGGTGAGGTCTATTTGCATGATTCAGCCATTACCCTTTTCTGGGAAAGGGTCTGCCCCTGAGGCACTCTTCGACCTATAACTAGACCCCCTTTGGGGACCCTCCTTGGAGAACTTCCCCGCTAGACTAGTAGACCGGCATTCTGTTAGTTGAGAGCTCCCCTCAGCCTTTTTCCTTTGCTGAGCTTTCTTCATCGCACTTCTTCCCAGACCGAAAACTTTGAGATCAGGTGCAGAATAACCACTACTATATCCCCTCCATTGTTCTCCTATCTTATTCATACCTTTCCAACTTGATAGTCCTTGTGTGCTTGTGTGAGCAATTGCTGTATGTATGGTGTGAATATTTTGCTAATAAAACACTGTGATTGAACATTTTTGTTGGATTCTTGTGTGGTCTGACTCCATAAAAACTGGGATAAAGATCTTGCTAAGTTGCCCTGCCCTCCGTTCGGCTAAAGTCAGTGCTCCGCTAATTTCCCCTTTGTATTCTTAGAGCGAATCAGGGCATCCCCTAGGGATGCTCAGAAGTCAGGGTAACATGGTAGCTAAGGCCTACTGTAGCCTTATTCAGGATGGTATTCTTGCTGGCTTGTGGTCCATCCTGGTGTAGGATACTAGGGTACAGGGATTCAACATCCATGATGGCTTGGATGGTATTCTCTGGAAGTTTATGGATGGAATATATCTTCCTCAAGAATTCAGTTGTATCTTTCATGTAGCTTGGAGTCTTGATTGCATTTGGCCTGAGAATTAAGTCCATATATCAAGATATCCCAAAATATCTGAAGTGATTCAGAATTATCTGGAAATCTGGACATCAAAAATAAGCGTGAAAAAGCGAGGCAGTGTGTCTCCAATATGATCATATAAGAAAATCCCCAGGGATTGTGATGCACAAGGAGAGAAGGGGAGTTTTGATCACTGACAATATTAACATGCAATCTGAAGGAAAGAATCTCAGTAACACTTTTTAGTCATGCTGCTTATGAGGAGGAACTGTGTTACATCTTTCAAGTTATAAAGCAAATTATCTCCTATACATCTTTTTTCCCTTCATTTGCTAGATTTAGCTGTTAGTTACTGTCACATTGCTGAAACAGCTATGATGAGCATTTGGACATCTGCCTATTGTCCTCCAAGCTTGGTCTTTGTCTTTTCATCTACCAATTTTTGTTCTATTAAGGTGCCTCTCTTTTTCTTTTCAGCTCATTAATTTTAGCAATAATCTGTTTATTAGGTAAGATTCCACATTCATTTTAGATAGTGAAACATTCTCCTCCCTCTTGCCTCAAATTGACCCAAGTTATTGATACATGTCTAATTTGCTTTCTCACTGTGATCCATTTTTTGCAGTTACTTCTCTGGCTCTTTTTATCCAATTTTGCATTCATCTCAAAGTGATTCAGTATTTTATAAAAAAAATTACATCTCTAGATTTTCTTATCCAAGTTTTCATTTATCTGGTCTGTCAACAAATATATTTTATTCACATAGCAATCGTTATTATATTGCATGATTAATTCATATTAATTCATAACACTATTATTTTATTGCTCCTTTCATTCAGGTTGGTTCACCAAGCCACTACATTTAATTTCTACTGTTGCTGATGTTTGCCTTCAAATTGTTTTATGGTGACCCTGAGGTGAATTTATCATCTGGTTTCTGGGGCTGAAAGTGTGTGACACACCCACAGTTATCCAGTGGACTTCCATGGCTGAGTGAGGAATCGAACCCTGGTCTCCCGTGCTTGAACCACTGCACCACACTGGGTCTCTTAATTTCTATTACCTTCCCTTATCAGTTAAACCTGTCTATTATTTACAGTTTCCACAATTATTAATTTTACTGTTTATTTTTCATTATTTATCATTTATTATTTTAACTTAACCATGAGTGATACAAACCACATGGTGCCCCTGAGGGACAAAGGAAGGCAGATTGATTTCCCTTCATCCTCAGTAAGACTTGTAAAAGCCAGGAGTTTTTGTAGTAGTAGGAGCATATCTGCTTTAATGTCAGTAAGATTTGTAAGGATTCAGGTTGGTGGCAGTAGGAGCAAGTCTGTTTCTACTGCCAGAACGCTATATATGAACTTGAAGAAAATAGCAGGAGCACCAAGACAGATGGTGTCCCTGAGATGAAATACAAGAAGTCTGAGTAGCTACAGAAAAAGTAAAACATTGTAGGAGGCTACTTTGAGATGGGAGAAGATCTCAGGATAGCAACCTGTCTTCACTATAAGCAGCAAATGAGCAGGGGTAAATTGCTGGGGCACTGCAGCATCAGTAATCTGCTCCATCAGCTTAAGAGGCAATACAAAAGTCAGGACACAGGCAGAAGAAGTCTCAATAGCCAGGCAGCTATGGCAACACTGATAGAATAGGAACAAAGGTGGTTGTATGACATGCAGCAATCTGATTCTTCTCCCCCAACTCCCCCTCCAAAAAGGGATAGGCAGGCTAAGATGGAGGAAATAGGGTGAAGGAAGCTTTGGCGAGATGGTGACTGTAGATGACTAGATATTCCTCACTGTACTTTTCAGTGCAGTACTTCAACTCTGAATCCTGTGGATGCTTTTAAGGGAAGAAGCTTAGTGTCCCCAAAAGTAAAGTGGCAGAGGCACCCTAGAAGGATGGCCTGACTTAGGGATCTCCTGATCTGTTCAGTTTCTTAATCTGCCTGTGTTATTACCTTCGCCAACAATTGCTATCTCCCCATTAACCATGGTACTGCCTTTCAGCAAAATATTTCAACTCTCATCATCCCATTTTGTCTTTGTTACACTATACAGTGCACCAATACTCCTACTCTGAACCTCTACGATGCTGTATGGGGTGGAAGGCAAGTAATGGGTCTGTGTCTGCCTGCAAGAGCTGTTTTTGATTTAGCTGTCCCTGCTCTGTTCTACTACTTAGACAACCTGCCTACCCAACCTTTGCCAAGCATTGCTGTCTGCCTTCCCAATACTTTATCCCACTCTAAACCTGGTATGTTAACTGGCTCTTCTTTGACACAGTTTTTCAACTGTAAAATTTGGGCATGCTTTTAGAGATGTACAAAGGTGCTCCCAACACCAGAGTGAGAGAAACAGGACAAAAACTCCATGAATTGGCAAGACTTGAACACTTAAGCAAAGTACATGCTTTTAAAAAAACTAATTTATTTTTTGTTCAAAGACATAGTTACATTAGTCTTTCTATACACAAAGGAATCCTGTAGCCCTTTTGAGACAAATTGAGAAAAAGGAATTTCTACTATAAAGTTTTGTGGACTCCAGTTCACTTCACTGCTACAGGATTCCTTTGTATCTCTATTTTTGTTGTTACTGTTGTTCTTTTGGGGGTATGAGAGAATATTTTTAAAAATGTACCTAGCCAAAAAACAAACAAAAAATAAACTGAAGCCACCTGTCTGCACAGTGAATCCTCTATTTAGGGTCTATAGCATCTCAAAATATAATTCAGATATGCTTAAAAACCCCAGAAGTTATAGTTATTTTAGTCTTCCACTGAATGTCAACGGCAAGACTATCAACAAGGATTTCTGAATCTTGATTTATATTTGGGTCTTACTGGACTGAATTGAACTGATTTGGACTAAATGAAGACTGGATCTGAATTGAGGAATCGTGCTCCTAACAGAATCAAGATACCTCTGCACAGCCCTATTATGCCTATATCGAAGAATATCAAGTTCAGTCATATGAACCTCTGTTTGCAAACTGACATGACACAACCCAGACAAGCTCCTCATCTAAGTGAAAATAAGGCTGAAAATTCACAGTTCAACGATAAAGTGGGCTTTTTAGCTCCAAGCAAATCTATTAGTCTTCAAAATGCCACAAAAGTATCTTGTTTTATCAAATTAATGTTTATCCATAAATCAAAACGCACATTTACCTTAAATAATAAGAGGCTGTAATTCTAAATATACTTAACAGTAAGCTAGATTTATTGATATCACTGGGACTTATTTTTGAATAACCACACTTAAGAATCACACCTCCAACCAAATTGTTGGAACACACTAAATTTTCTTGCAAAAATCATCTATTCTATTACTTTGACACTAATGGGCAACAATCTCCACTGGATTCGAAGAATGAGAAAACTGGGGACAGATGGCTATTTGAAAAGTCAGAGATGTTTTAATGTGCAAATCCTTATGCATCACTTAATTGTTGGCATACAATTAGCCACCAAATTATGCTGAAAATTGTAACTGTGTTCAACTATAATCACCAGCCACCACTTCCTGCCCTTCAGTGTGAAGTCGTTAAGTCGCCCACAGTGCTAACTCATGGTATTAGATTACAAAGTAAACTATCAAAGTAGAGCTCAGTTTTTCCGTAGCCTCTTTTGAGAGCTGCTGAGCCCACCTTTGTCTATTAAGAGTGTTCTATACGGGTGCAGTAATGAGTCATTTGGTAGACACAGAACCACAGGAATACTCCCACCCCTTTTTCTGGCAGGAATACTTAAAGGAAACACTTCCAGCTCCTTACTATAAGTTGCATATAAACTAGTATTATATGGGAGGCATGTGGGTGTAATTGATGTCATCTATGAAACATCTAAAGTTCCAAACTCAAATACCGCATTAATTAGCAGCAACTAAAACATTTTTAGTAGAATATAGCCTAAAATTATTGACAGTTCACAAAATTAATCTAAAGCTGACCAACCTTATATTATGATAAAAGGCAGGTATTGCCAATATTTCCTGTCACAGAACAAAATTCAGCCACCATAGTAACTCCACTTTCACATGTTGCTTTAAAAAAAGAAAAAAGCAAGCTCCAAAGGACTATCAGTTATGATGACAGGTCTTGTTCATTCAGCATAGTTCAAAACCACTAACGAAGTGCATCAAATGCATTTGCCTGTAATTGCCATTTCAAAGGAGCCCTGGTGGCGCAGTGGTTAAATGCCAGTACTGCAAGCCACAAGATTGTGAGTTAGATCCTGCTGGATTCCAAGGCTGACTCAGCCTTCCATCCTTTCGCAGGTCGGTAAAATGAGTACCCAGCTTGTTGGGGGCATGTATAAGAAATCTATCGAAATACATGCTATTTGTAAGTTGTTCACCACCTCGATCCATATGGAGAGGCGGGATACAAATAAATAATAATAATAAAAAATTGACACCCTCTAATATCCAGATGAAGGCTTTGAAAAAAAATATTGTTATATTAATTGAAACATGTAGAATACATGAGGCATTAATATGGCAATTATTCAAGTTTTAAATTAAACTGCTACTTTTTTATTCTGTGACATTTGTGAATGAACATCTGCTCCTGAAAGAAACACACACAGAAATCTAATTCACAGCTTTCAGTCACAATGAACTAGGCAACCTAGGTGTTTTGCAGAAAGCCACTATAAACTGTGCCCTATTACTGAAGACAGCAACAGAGGGTCACTTCACTTACAGTCTTGGGATTATTATTATTATTGATACTGTTGTTGTTAGGACTGTTTCAACTCATGGCTTGTATTGTCTCCTTCTTCATGTAAGAATCAGGATATTACCAAAATTAAAAACTTGAACTAACAAACAATGCACAAATGTGTTATTGTTATCCATCAATTACACATAAAAAGTTCACATATTTCATAAGAATAGTTATATTTATTACCCTTAAAGTATGCAAAAGAATCCTGAATGTTCTTGCTTTCTTCTCACTGTGTTTGCCTTAGGAACTGAAGGATTTGAAAGCTTTTAAATAACAGGCTGCTCCAAGAAAGATAGCATATGATGCTACGGAAATCACGATGCAAAGGTTTTACATCCATTCTGCAGTTTTATTGTCCTGTGCAAATGAGATTTGGATTCATGTTACTAGTGCAGTGGGGGAATACTTTCTAAATGACGACAGTCTTAAAGAGGACTTATGTGAACCAGACCAGAAGCATAGCCAATTCTTGCAGTAATGTATGGGTATACTAGATGGATAACAATAATATGGGAAATAAGTTTTTAATGTTCCTCCTGATGTTTACAGAAGATTGCATTATGGTAATGGACCAAACCATGTGGAAGCAGTTTCTAGAATCATATAACTGTGGAGTTTGAAGCAGCTTTAGCCCAAACCCCTGCCACTGGAGCAGACATGTTATTATCAAGGATAATTTGTCAACAATATACCCAAATACATCTTGCTGCACTCATTCCAATAACCCTGAGTACTGAGATGTTCCAGGGTAAAGCAACTGTCTAGCTTTGGCCTCCTTTGGAAGGAAGGCTTATTAAGTTATTTACAAAGAAAGGTGTTGGGGCACAGCTTAACACTCTTAACAGATAGCACTGGTGTGCGGATGGGGGAGCGATGAGAGCGGTGGGCAATTTTGCCCCAGGTGGCAATTTTTTTGGGAGTGCCCCGCGTGACATGGCCATGCCCCTGCCCCTCTGCCCCCACCACCACCACCCACACTCCAAGCTACGCAACTGACAGACAGCCAAATCTGCTGTTTCACATCAGATTGCCAGAGCATGGCAGCTGTTTGAAATATTCACATAGCTTACAAATTCCCAGACTCAATTTTGAATACATGTCTTATTCTTTCTCATTGACGACAACTGCAGTTTCTTATCACTTCTCTTCATAGACCTAAACTATGTCATCCTTAGCTAAGGGCAGCAAGAGAGAGAAAGACAGATAGACAGAAAGTGGGGGTGGGGGGAAGGATTCATGCTTTCAGGACCTTGCAAGTGTTTCCAAAGCTAAGAAGTAACAGGTTACAAGTAATAATGTTACACTGACATGCTACCTCAAGGATAATGAGGTTATAATTCCTTTCATTTTGAAATGACACAACTGGTAAGATAATTTCTTCTTCTTTCTGTTTCCTTGTTACTTTTTCTGATAACTTTCAGGAGCTAAGATGTTCTCTTGGGGACCTGAGGATTTTTTTGAAGATTTTTTTTTAAAAAAAATAGGATTTTTAATATTTTTTTTATGTTTTCCACCCATCCATAGCGAAATAGCAAATAAACCAGTATATAATATATCGTTGTGTTTACTGTGCACCATCTGTATATGCAGAGATTCTATTCCAGGAACCATCATATAAAGTGTGAATGCTCTGTCCCACTATCATCAATGGACACAACTTGCACATACCTATGATAGCACAGGCACACACGCATTACATGCATTGACAAAAATAGGACATGAGGATTTGTGTGTGCAGAGGCTGCGCTAGCAGAGGGTACCCTGTATTTATTTTAAAAATGGTAATGATAACAAGTTACCCTTCTTGGTGGTGGCTTCCTTCTAATGTTACATAACGAATTACACTTAAAATGTAACCTTTCCACCCATTAGGAGACCATCTACTGGTCATTTAGACAGCAGCATCCTAAGAAAATATGTTCCTAATATATTTCTCACTATTAGAAAAGATTTCTATTCTTTCTTATCCCATTAGCCCTCCCCCCTCCAGAACTCTGAGATACTTCTGTAAAAGTGATTCTTGTGGTGTCAATTTGTCTTAAGATTGCCAAAAGAAGCTTCTCAAAACTAAGTTAATAAAAACTGCATTTATTGAGAACATTTTGCCACATATGACTATTAGAGATGGAAATAATATTCACAATTATTCTTCCTTTGGTTAAAAAAAAAGTGTTTTCTGGCAGTTAGGAACCCTTGGGGAAAAATAATAGATTGTTAAGAGCTTTGTGGGTCCACACTAGTATTCAAGTGCTGGTAACTCAAGTACCTGTGTAGACTTATAGTCCCTCCAGACTGTCTCAAAACCAAAGTGAATTTCACCCCCAATCACTTGCCAGCTAGTACAACACATGAGGCAGACTATGTAAGGTTGCCTCAAGTCTCATAAGAGCAGGGCTCTCAAGCAAGATGTGACTTAAAAATTGTACACCATATATTTTGATTACTGATATATTTGTGAAGCTGTCTTGTTTTTTATCACCATTAGTCTGTCACTGAGGAATTCCTGTTATGTCAGTGATCACTCTGCTACATTATACAATGCAAGTGTTATAAGGTCATTTAAGGCAACAGGAAAGATTTGCTACTGCCTCAAACAGTGTTTCATTCAGAGATTCCAGTCTTGTAAATGTCCAAATTTGTTAAAGATTAAGTTATTTAAAATAAGCTTCATATGATTATACATTACATTTTTATTCTGCCCTTCCTCTAAAAAGCAGAGGATGGCATACATGTTGTCCTTTTTACCCCCACAAGAGCCCTCTGAGGTATGTTAAGCTGAGACACAGCAACTGGCTCAAGATTGCACAAAATTTCAGGCTGAGTGAGGATCTGAACATGGATCTTCTCAATCTCAGTCGAAAACTTTACCTTCTATACCACACTGACTTTAATATAAGCTGCATGATCCCATGTAATGGATGTGATCCCAGAAGGATAGTGTGGAGCATATCAGAGCAATTCAAGTTTGCCCCATATACTAATTAGAGTGCACAAATACTTTTGTAGTTTAGTATAGTAAGTTCCTTGCAGATTTCAGTTGCCTTTAAGGGCATGAAAGCAGCTTGTATGTAAACATTCCTGCACCTGCTTTGCAATGCCAGCCGCTTGCTGATAATGGACATCTTGATCATTATCTAGTAGAAAGACTGGGGACTGTTTTTCCTTCTTTCTTGTTGGAACAGAGAGGCATCATGGTGTTTTCTAGGATATCAGCAGTGACTGGATATACAATGCACTTGAGGTGGATTCCTTTGTTTTGAGTGAGGATGAGAAGCTCCTTGTCTATGGAACTCTGTGGCTTGAGCAGCTCTGTATGTCTCAGGGACCAGATACACACACAGCTATCTCTGCTTTCACTGGTTGAGGAATATGTGAGAACTTTCTTTGCATTTACTCTTGTTTCTGCACCCACTTATTATCTGTAAACAATCAATAAACTATTATCTGCAGCATTTAATCTTTCTGATTTGAGACCTTAGTGGATCAGGCTCCAACACTTCAACATCCTTCACTTCCCCTTCCACTCAAAGTGGGGGGAGAACAACACACAGCCCACAAATTCCCTGTGTGTGTCTCAAGCAAAGCTTAATATTCTTTTGATGGAGGAATGAAGTCAATTTATGAATTTCATGCAATTCCTTCTGATCCTCCTACTCTCACATCATTTATAGATAATTTATCAAAAGCTGTAAAAGGATGTGAACACTCTTACATTTTATATGTAAAAGACAAATCTGCTGCTTAATTAAAAAAACAATGACAATTCTGTAGCCTTTGCAGTGGCAGACAACTTGTAAATGTTTACTGCTATTACTGAAGAAATACATTCCATTTTTCCAAATGAGAAACTATCTTGAATTTAAAAAATTAAATAAGCAGATCCATAAACAGTGCTGGTTTCTGTCAGAATAACTTGTTGATACCACTCCTTGATCACAGCCCATTCACTCATATACATACTGCAGCATCCTTACAATTTGGAAATCAAGAGCCTATACCTGTTATCCCACCTGAGAAAAAAGTTCCTTTTAGCAACAATTCTGGACACCCCTGTAGTACTATATCATTTTGTAATATAATCAGTGCTATGTAAAAAGAAAAAAACACAAATTCAACAAAATATAATATATTCTTTAGAAGTACATTTATACAATTCATTGAAAGGCAACAACAGCAACAAAATCTGAAGAGGATCCAATACTGCTGTGTTGAAGTCTGCCATATTTCTAGCCTACATTGATACATACAAAGAAATATAAATGAAACAAATAAATACAATCCAAAGATTTTTCTGAGAGCTAAGAACATGAGTATTATAGCATATTGAACTAATATTGCATTTGTGCACATACACCTTTTGCAAAGACTGCATGATTATATTTTACAGTCAGAATGTTACTACCAGTGCTGCAAACATTAGAGTCCTTACCAATTTAGCATCCATTCACATAACACAGCTAGACAAAGAAAAGAGAAATCTAGTACTTGTTAGTATCTTTCATGGCCTGTGTTATTTCATGTGGGCGATATACCAAAAAAAAAAAAAAAGGAAAGAAAAATAGACCATAGTAGTGTTGTTTTTAATTTCATCTATATTTAAAACCTAGATTTCTGAAAACATTAGGAGATAATGATGTAGCCAATACCAAAGCCCATATCTGTTCTCAGATTACAGGCAATGACAATACAGAATGCATACTGCCGAATTTCTCATCTATATCTATATAAACACCTACATATTCTCATCTAAATCTCTGTACATTCTTTCTGTCTTACCTCAGTCTATCTTCTTCTTTTTTGCGGAGGGTGAAATCCCTTTGGACTACCTGAAGAACATGTTCAGCTTCGTCATCAGTCAAGCCAGATAAGTCCAGCTTCCGCCCCATGATTAGTTCGATCCTCTGTGCAATCAGTTAGTTGAAGAACCTAAAACCACAACAGGGAACAAAGATATGAATGTGAAACTAAAAATACTACAGGACCTAAGCCTCTAAATATAAAACACATTTCAGCTAAAGCAGTATTCTCTTTGTACTGTTTGGGAACCAAAACAATAAACTTGTATAACTCACAGGACAATGAGTTGAATTTAGGTTGAAAGTTCATTTTACACGTATTTCTTGGAATCAAACTACAAGCAATACTTCAGTCCTAAAGTAAGTTTTCCTTAAGATCAGATTCCACAGATCTAATCACAAGTCACTACAAATAAAATAGATAAAACCCAGCTGTCTCTAAAATGCTCAACTCTGAATATTCCATTAACGTAATTGGAACAGCTCAACAGTAAGTAGTGTGAGTAGTGATGTTTTAGCCTTTAACCCTCAAGATCATCTATTAGTAAGATCATTCATAAAAAGAGAGCAAATCAACAGCAGACAGATGCCAGTCACATCTCTAAGAGAGATGTAGAAAAGAAGCTGAAATGAGGTAGTCTTCCAGGGTACCATATAATTATCAAAACCAATTATGCTGTATTTTCTGATTCCTAGTCTTTGATTTTGTTTTCCATACTGTCATGGATATTAATTTATATGTAGCAAATAGAAGGCAACACCATGGCTTCAATTAGGTGCTTATGTTTTAAGGTTCTAAAATTGCCGAACTTGCAAAGAAGATCCATATGAAGATGTATCATACAAAATACAATTTTTAAGATGTGACTTCTTAACTAAAGTAGGAATATTGATCCAGCTAGGTTAACAGTCCAGCCAACTATTGTTCTTCCCTTTCAGCTGATTTCCAGGTTAAAGTAAGTTCACAGACCAATATGGCTAGGACTATGTCAAATAACAATGAGACAGAGAAAGTTAAAGTTGAATGTTAAAGTGATCATAACCATAGACCTCATTCAATCTTGTCAAGTGGCTCTCTGCATAAAGTCAAAACATGGGGAATGGGGGTAATAGGCAGAGGCAGAAGAATTTCTGATGCCTCCATTAATAATCAGTAGCAAAGATGTCAGGTGAATTGTAAGCAAATGCTCCAAGAAGCCTAGGCAACAGTTGGAGAAGAAGGTTCATTGTTATTCCACCCTCCAGGTAGAAGAAAGTTAAGTTTAGGTGACCACAGATGCATCTGAGGGCAGACAGTATGTGAAAGACAAAGGAGGAAGGACTTGAGTTTTGGTTTCTGGAATCTTTGGGAAATGCCTTTTGGAATCTGGTGCTATCAGTATGTGTGTGACATCCAACTCCAGATTGCTACCTTAGCTACAGAGAGCACACAACTCACTTGATGTACAGTTCCACTGTCTGCCAGCCTGTTTCTGGGTACCATTCAAAGGGGTGGTGATGACTTATACAGCTCAGGTCCATATTTTCCTATATAAACTTTCCTATTTTTTAAAATCTTCTGGGGGGTGGAATCTTTCTGTTCCACCACTCTCTGAGGTATATTTGGTAGGAACTCAGTCGAGGGCATTCTCAGTGGCTGCTCCCAGACTCTGAACTCCCATCCCAGGAAGGCTAAAGTGGTACCCTCCTTACTATTATTCCACAAGCAGGTAAAAACTTTTATTTTACTCCAGCAGGCCTTTGAGAATTTATTTTTGTAGGGGAAACAAGAATTGTATAATGTGTCCAAGTTATATTCCTGTTTTTAAATAATCTGTTTTAACTGGCTTTAATTTTATGTTGGCTTAATTGCTTTCTAACTAACAACTGGACTTAGACATTATCCACTCCTTGCCTCTAGCACCACCTTTTGAAAACCTCTGTAGGTAAGGGTGGACTTTCTCCTGCCATCTAGTTATAGCAATTTATTCCCTTCAGAGAACTACTTCACAGTCTGTTGCTGCACTTGAATGATTTACATCAGCCTTCACCTCCAAGATCATGATCTGCCAGAAAAAGAGGGAACTGTAGCTTTCCAGAAAACAACAGAAGTCTGTACTGACCTATATCCAAAAACGCCAACCCAGTTTGAAAGTATTAATTATGGCTTGAATCTACAGAACACTTTCCGGTTTTACAGTAGCAAGTTTACTAGAAGAAGATTAAACAGCAGGTGATTTTTGGGGGGTTTCTGAACATAACAGAACAATTTTGCAATAATCTGACACAATTGCCCCTTGGAATTTGAGCTAAGTGCTGCTCAAATGAACTTCTGCAATCAAGCTGCTTCTGTATTTGGCCAGAAAGGAGCTAGTTAAAGTTGCTGAGATTATCTTTTAACAGTTGAGATACAAAGCCTCAGAAGCTACAGCAATAACATCCAATAAGGTAAGGCAGAATCAGAGCTGCAACTGAATACCAGTCAAAGCAAACAACAACTGAATATGGAATTTATGGTAGTCAAAACAATTACAGAAAGAGTAAACCCCCCCAAAAAAAATCTAAGCGAGGAAAAAACAGACATATTTTTCTATCTAAAATTTCATTATGCTTTTTCAGGGCCCACAGACAGCCCATAAGACTGAACCCAAGACCATTAATATTTTTGCTCTTCTCCTCCACCCAATAAGCCCCTTAGGTAACACTGCTCTGCCCCCCAATGTAATATTTCCCTTGGCTTCCTTCACGCATATGAACAGATGAATTGCAGCATCTGGAACCCATATAATTGATTACAAAGCAGATGCTAAAAACAAAGGAACAACTTACAATCTCACCAGAGTCATCTGGTCTGTGCCCCAAATACAAAGCTAATAATGTAATAGATATTGTTCATATTCACTACAGCAAGTTAGCAACTTGGGGCATTCATCAGATTGGAAGGGCAACTGCACAGAAGACAATCTTTCCCAGCCCTAGCCAGTGCATCAAAATACTTGTGTCTTATTCAGAATTCCTCTCAAAATGGCAACCAGAAGTGATGCAATGTGTTTTTCTCTTGCCACTTTGAGAGGGAATCTGACATAAACAAAAGTACAGAGGTTTTCATGGATTTTTTCAATGAAAACAGCTCCAAAATCATACCAGCATTTTTTTAAAAAAAAAATATTGGGAGGGCTGAGAAGCTCTCAGAATTTGCAAGGTGCTTCAGGGGTTCCAAAAGTGAGGCTCAAAGCCTGACACATGGCTCATGGAATTCATTTCCCCCCCACCCACTTCATTAGATCCATGCTAAATTAAGAATATCTCCCTGGGTGATGTAATGTGAGATCTGATGCCAGTAAGAGTTTCCCATCCCTGAAATGTACCCAATTTCTTGTTCAGATTTACTATTACTTGATTAGGGTGAGGGGACTAGCTGTTATTATTCTAAGCAAATGTCAAAATGAAAATATTTCAATGCCCCAAAATGACCTAAATATTTCATCTCAACATTACAAGTTTTCCAAAATTTTGTGTACAAGCAAAGGAAAGTACTTGAATGAATATATTTTCATCATCATGCAAGTAAAATTTCCAGAAAATACTATAGTTTTTCTCTTTAGATCTGCAGTGTCAGAAAAATAACATTATATAAGGAAGTCTAGCGACAAACAAGAAGTAAACTTTCCAGTCATAAAAGATGCAGCATCTAACTTTACAGCCACACCAAGGAAAGCCTGCCTGTTGATACACTCACACGAAATAAACAAAGAGCAGTATTTCCACTAAAAACTGCTTAGGGAGAAAGCAACAAATAATACCTTGTTTTCATCTTACTAATACAAAAAAGTTGTTTTTCCTGCTTTCCTCTTTTATTCAGTTTCTTCAGCTTCTGAATCTTGAATTGCCAAATGCATGCCCCAACACCAGATTAATTTTAAAATAACCATTATTTCTCCTAAAGGAGAAGGAAATTACAAGCCTTTGTATGGAACAGTGGATCTTGGAAATTTTATTTGGGATTCCTGTGAGATAACACCAGTTAACAACAGCCAGTTTCTTCCAATATATTATTTGCTCTATACTGTTGATATTCTTCCATGTCCACCCATAGTAGAAAGCACAGAATGTTCTAGGTACAAGACAGTAAGCCTATCAGCATCCCAAATGGCCTAAATCTACATCCTATGATATGTCCCTGAATCCTCTTGAAAACACAAGGGTATTCCATTCAAAACTTCCAGTTTTCACAGGAATGTCATGAAAAATCCTGCTCTTTCCAAGTCTAATGCCTGCCCCCCCCCCAAAAAAAACCCCAGATTTATCAAAAAGACACCTTGCTGCCTGTAAAAAATGTTGTGATTTTTGTTTTTTGCACCATGGATTCCTAAAAAAAAGATGCTGCTGAGTGAGTGAATTTGGTCTCTGTTAGAGGTGGGGAAAGTAGAGGAGCTAAAGCTAAGATCACACTGGTTCACTTAAAGACAAAGAAGCTGTAGAGGTGGAGATAAACATATTAAAAAAAAGACACATGTCTTTTAAAAAAAATGGGGTGCAAGAAGTGGGTAATCCTTTGTTCTGGGTGCTCCATTTTAAGAAGGATATAGGTAAACTGGAGCAGGCTCTGAGAAGGGCAACAAGGATAAGGGGCCTGAAGGAACAAAATATATGACAAAAGGTTGAGGGAACTGGACATGTTCAGGCTAGTGAAGAAAAGACTGAGGGATGACATGACTGTACTCTTTAAATATCTAAACGGCTGTCACGGAGAGGAAGAAGTAAATTTGTTCTCTGCTGCTGGCTTTAACTTACAGAAGGATAGATTTCAAATGAACATTAGAAGCAATTTCTTGATGGTAAGAGCAATTCAACAATAGAACCAATTACCTAGTGAAGTGGCTGAGTCCCTTTGTCTGGGCGTCTTCGGAAGGAAGCCAGACAGCTACCTGCTGGGAATGCTCTAACTGGATTTCCTGCATCAACCAGAGGACTGGGCTCAGCAGCTTGTAGGGCTCCTTCTAATTGTATGATTTAATTATTCTAGCCCAGGGGTGGAAAAAAGTTCAGCCTATGGAATCCATTTCTGGAGCCGCTCTCCAAGGGCAACTAACTGTCCTCTATGTTCCATCTCTCCCCTTCATTCCAACCTCTGCTCCCAGTCTCTGTGTTTGTTTCCCATTTTCTTGCAACCTTGTGGTTTTCTCCACTCACCTTCTCCCCTCTGTGTTTACCTCCTCTCCACTCTCTTTTCCATCCTCAATATATGTCATTTCCTACTTATGCCCATAAAAGTCACACAATTCAATACAAGCAAGGAGCTGCCAGGGACATAGAAGGGTGTGAAGTCAACATAAGCTTGTTTCTTTTCTTGTTATATTTATAGCCTTTCCTTCACCCATCATGGAACTCAGAACAAGCACCTCCAAAGCAAGGACTGATCAGGTTTGAACCTTCTTAATTTCCAGTGAAGATGTCATATCATGTGCCTTTGAACCATGACCTCAGATGGACACAGATTATCTCTGGAACAACTCAAGAGGGTGAGTATCTATTTGTTCAAGTTCAATGTTATCCCACTCTGAGGGACGTGCTTTTTTTAAGAATCTTTATACTTCTTTCTTCTCTTGAGCTGATCACAACCTTGTGCTATTTGACCACACCCATTACAAATTCTTATGTGTGTCTCCATTTTCATCTCTGAAAATTTGGAGGCTAAGCATTTTCATAACTGATTATACTTATGGCTGGAAAACATGTCTGAAAGTGCACTGACCAGAAAGCATGTTGCCTGGTCAGGCTGACCTTTGACATGCTCAGGTCATAAGTTCAGAGAAGATTTGGTGGGAAACCCAGACACTAATGTGTATGTTAATCCTTTCTACACCTCTGGCTTTGTGCACACCCAAATAAAATGGAAGGTGAAACTGCCCAGATGAAGTAATCAGGGACTATCTCTTAATCTTGCACTATGGAAATCTTCCCTATACTCTCTGCCTGACCAAGACATTAAGAGATTGTCATGACTCCCATCAATGTTTTGTCACCTAGAGTTAAGGCAATCAGCCCATTCTGGATTTCTTTGTCAATCCTGTGAAAAAGCCATTACCACTTCGTCTACATCCCCCCTTCAGGGTAGGCAATAGGGTGTATAAACCCTAGCTTTGGCCCCAGCAAATTGTAGTACATTGGACATAGTGTCCAGACTGCTGTTCTTCTGTGCTACCCTCAGATGCCGTCTGAGCCACTCTTCTCTGACCCCTTCTTCAGGACTGGTAACTATCACCCTTTCCACCCAATCTCTCTCTATCCAATATTTCACATCTCACTTTCCATAGCCTGGTTCTTGAGAGTGTCTAATTTCCTGTGCATTTAACTTCTAGCTGGAGTTCTCTCTACCGTTAGTACTGATATACACAGATGAAAAGATCCTGCCATTGCCCTCCTCTTGCAGGCATCCTTTGAGCTATAATTCCCCAAAATTCTACGGAGACGTTGGCATTGTGGAAGGACCTCAAGGTCCCCCACCTTTTACAGTAACATCAAGGAGGTTGAACTCATTTTAAAAACTATAAAAATAAGAGGCTCTTTTTTTAAAAAACACACACCCTTGGTGTAATATTTTTACTGAGTCTGATCGTGGATTGGAGGCTTATCAAATATTATCTTGTTTATATTTCTAGCACAACCTTTTAGAGAGCAGGCAAACAGTTAAAGCTGACATCAGAACAGAGTAAAACAAAATAAGTAGTACTTTCTGAACTTACTCTCCCCTGCAGTACTAAGTAGATACAGAAAATGCTAGTTTTCAGGAAAAGAGCTAGAAGAATGGAACTAGGTTTAAGACCAACTGGCGATTAATTTTCCTTCATTAAACTTTGACCAATTTCATTTTCTGAGCTATTATTTTACAATTTGGTGTATATCCAAATAGAGACCAGTTGCTTTCACGGGTTGGAGGAATCTGAAGCAGGCAAGAAGCAAGAATAAGACTCAGTACCATCCAAAGCCACCATATTGCAGGAGAGATATGCCTAACATTGTAATCTTTGTCATTTGAAAGTTCCTTTCCAGAATCAATCTGAAATTTCTTTAGAAATCAATTCAGGGACGTAAAGACCAGATAGCAATATATGAGCACTTTTCTTAATTTTTTTAATCTAATTTTTTAATAATCTAATTTTTTCAGGAAAAAATGGAAATAAAAAACTCTCCCTTTTTTTTCATTCCTCTACCCAATCTTCAATTTCTATCTTTGTCAACTCAAAAGCTGAAGGAAATGTGAATCGCTTCTTCCATGTATTATTATGATTTTTCTCTCAAATTCCTAACCAGACTGTTTCCACTTTCTACCACATTCACCCTGTTTATTTCTTCAGTCACATATATACTGGACATGAGGAGAGAGGGGTGGATTTACAGCTTTGCACTCTCCCAAATCTGCATGTTCTCCATTTTAACAATAGAAACTGGAAGCTTCTTTAGCCTTAATTATGTGATCGTATATGAATTACAACTCTCCTGAGCATCTTTCTAAAAGAAAAATGAGTTTTATTATCTTTGGATTTTTTCATTCCTCACAAGTACTTCAAAAATCATACAGCAAAAGAAAAACGCACCAAAGCAAAACTCACAGAGAGACATCTGTGAATGCAAGAAATAAACACAAATTCTGTCCCTGATCTTTTGATAATGCAGATGTTATGAATACCACAAAAGTACATAGAGAGAAATGAGGGAAAGGAGACATGAAGGACAACAGACAAGCAGTGAAATAATCCTTTCAGGGAAAAGGTTTGAGGGGGGAAAACCCAACCAAACCTGAACAAAAAGCTTAATTTCCTCACACAATTTAAATACAAGCTTCAGCATATAAATCATATTCAAGAATGAAATAAATTAAATTAGATTGTCACTCTGACAAGGTAAGGCACGTATCATTACAATCTACTTTTTTTCCACAGGAAGAGGCACAGAGGAAGATGTCAGAGAAGGATCAGGCTCCTTTATAGGCATGGTTCGATCCTCAGTAAGAATATAGCGAATGGAGAAAACAGAAGATAAAGTAGGCTTTGTAAACCATCCAGAAGAACTGGGTTTGTTAATTACCCAGAAGAACAGTAAAAGCCAAGGCTTTGCCAGATGTAACACAAGCAAAAAAGGCAAGAAATTGGGGTGCTTCCAGATGGCATTTTTACTGGGAGTGCTTCAAGATGAGGCTTTTATTACTTATTTGTCTTGCTTCACTCACAACATTTTAAAAGGCACTGCCTTCCATTTGTAACCCTCCATGCTTCCCCACTGCTCTTCCCATCATTTCCTTACCACAGAAAACAAGGCAAGGAGGAAAAGAAGGAAGTAGTGCTAGGAAACATACAGCTTGCCAGTCTGTATCATATAGGACCCCACAAACTGAGACCAAAAATCTAAAGTGCAGAATAACCTTGCAGAGATTTAAAAAAAAAAAAATCACGGTCTACAAGACCAATTGAGCAAAATGTATAGAGAGCCAGAGCTGTGCAGTGGTGTGACCACTGGACTACACCCCTGAAGATCAGGGTCTGATTTCCTGCTTGGCCATGGAAACCCACTGAATAATCCTGGGCACATCACACACTCTCAGCCTCAGAAGACCCTGGTGATAGGGTCACCATAAGTTGGAAATTACTTGAAGGCACACAACAACAACAACAACAACAACAACAACAACAACAACAACAGTAAGGTCTCTTTCTTTGTAACAATATATTGCCATTTGTGGAAATAACACACAGCAACAAATCACAATGATATCCTCCTACTCATCCACCCCCCGCCCAAAGGCTTTTACCAAGTCATATTTGGTACATGTACAATTCCAGCCACTCACTAATGGATCTCTAGTTGTGGCAGGAAAAGAAAGCAGCAATATTATTAGGACTGGCATTTAAAAAAAAAAGCAGGGGCAAAGTCTCAAAATAATCACCCAAAGTAGAGCTTTTTATTTGAAAACATCACATGCTCACTGTGTTTCAGAACATCATCTTTCTCAGGGCAAAGCTAGCCTGATTCATTTCAAGTATGTTGTCTCAGATCTCCAAAGAAAATGATACACCAAGATGAACTAAGACAACACATTCCTGACTTGCAACCAAGGCATCAACGATGTTGGTTTCTCTTACTCATTCTATGGCTATAATGTCATTATAGGACATACGACAAGCTAACAACTTTTTAACTCATGCCAGGCTTGTGTGTAATGAATTAGTTGCACTTTATCATTAGAAAGCTGGAAAATGTATCTGTGCAGTTTTGTGATTACCTTTACACACTTCCATATTTAAAACTTAACCATCCTCTTGTCTTGGTAACAAGCTATATTAGGGTTTTTGTTTTGTTTTTTAAGTACTGTCAAGAAATTAACCTTCAAACACTCAAAGCTGTCAAATCATTTATGTACTCATATAGAAACAAGCACTGTTTTGATACCTACAACAAATTGTCTTGCTCTATCCAGGCAAAAGAAGATTAAATAACATTAATGACATTAAGCTCAGTCTGCTTTCTCAAACCAGTGAAAAGTTCCAAGGATGTAGTGCTTACCTGATTTTGGCTTCCTCAGGAAGGAGAAGTTACTGGAATTTTTTTCAATATTAAAATTCATTTACAAATATACATGTTAAGGAATGGTCAGATACACAGCTTGAGAATTACAACAGCACATTCTACCATCCATCCCCTGGCCTAAATCTAATCACTAGTCCCAACTAAAATATACCTGTTAAATCAGTGCAGTTTGCATAAATGCTGATATACCATTCAGCATGTGATTCAACCGGTCTCCTCTTGCTGTGATTTGGTAATTAATTAGAGACCCAGACCTTCAGAGGGTAGCAGCATGCACCTCAATATTCTTCCACAATGTAACATGCCCTCTAATCAACTCAGACCCCCAAGTTGCATCTCTCTCAATCTGTCTTACTCCGAATTTAAAACTGCAGTTTCTATGGACTCCTAACTTTTCACTGATTTTAAAGAGATAAAAGAGATCACAGAAATTGATTTAGAAATACACCCAAGTATAGCATTGTTATCTTTATACAATAAGGTTAACTGCACTCAGGCTATGAAGGATTTAATTACAAATTTACTAACTGCAGCAAGGTTAATTATATCACGAAAATAGAAAATTCAAGGAGATCTTCAAACAGAGGAAGTATGGCAAATTGCAATTAATGACAAGTTAACGTGGAATTAAGGATTAAAAAGGAATAGTGAAAGGGAGTGATTCTGATGCAGTATGGAAGATATTTGTGGAAAAGGTGTTAGCAAAAGAGGAAGGTGTTACACCTCCACAAGAAGAGTTACAATTTTGGAAGATAGAATAATATGAGGTATAATAGGCTCTGGTGATAGGGTAATGATTGTAATGATATTGTTTATATATTGTAATGATAGGTTTAATTTAAGGTTAAGTAGGTAAAAAAAATAGTATATCGGTATGTAGGGTAATAAGAGTAATTAGGTAATGGTAGTTGTGTTTTAGGATAGAAATAATAATGAAATTATGAATATTGTATCTTGAAAAGGATAGAAATAAGGATAAAGTTACTAATATCACATTTTGAAAATGTTAATCATGGGTATAATTGATAACAACTGGTATAATGACAATGAGACTTAGATATATATAATCAAAATATATAACCAATATAATTTATAACATATTGTATAAGTAATACTATGTATAAAAAATTTGGAGAGAAATAGAAATGTAAGCACTTTTTTCCTTTCTGTACACTTTCATGTTTGTTATGTTACATTCTCTTTTTGGGTTAATAATAAAAATTTTAAAAAATTTAAAAAAACTTTTCTCTGTTTTTAATATTACAAGCATTTGTAATATTTTTGTAATATTAAAAGATGAAGATGAAGAAACACTCTTCAAACAATCTGCTCCAACTGAAACTCTTCATCTGAATATCCCAAGTAAATGCTGTTCCTCTGTTAAAAAACAACAAACAGAACCTGTAATACCTTAACATCACTATATTACAGCATGAAATTTTACGGACTAAAAAAAATCATGCTATAATACTTCTGTTAGGTTAAAATTCCAATCAATGGAAACTCAGAAAATCAAAACCTATCAAAGTTCCATTGACTCAATGCACCCACTTAAGTAGGGCCTAAAAGTTCAATTGGGGACTAGTCTTAAAAATGCTACAAGAGTCTTTGTTGCATTTGCTGCAACAACAGATCAAGATGACTACCTGGTCTATAATGGCCAACTAATGCCTTAAGACAAACTGACACTAAAAGTCCTAGCCACAGAAATTCAAACTGTAATTGTTGGGTTAAAACATTCATAAGGTTCATGTAATTGCACCCTAAAGCAATTGGAACTCAAGCTCATTATGAAAGTGGATACTGTTGTGTTCGGTAGAATTGTCCTCAGTAATTTACATTCCTTTATAACTTTCCAATACTGTATACCATCTATTTTCTATTTTATTCTGACGGTCAGATTCCAAAAGCAAAAAATAAGTATGTATATGAGTACTTAATGGCATATACTAACACACACTCATTTATGTATGTATTTCTTCCACGTAGGAAATCATCTTATACACACATTGCTAGGAAAAGCTTTAAAATTATAACCATAATCTGAAACTAGTAAACATTAGGTGTGAAACATAAGAAAAAAAAATTCCTATCTTTTCTCTGAGATACTTCTACAAGTTCTAAGTCTTCATTCAACACACAAAAATGGCTATCACTTTGATATTGCAGAATGATGGCACTCTTGAGTCTCAATACTGACCATGAATAAATACGCAGGGTTTCCAAAAATTATCTTCAATTTTATGTAGAATAGAAATTGTAAAGATAATGTTCGAGCACCTTGCATTTAGTAAAAATTGTGTTAAGCAGTAATCATTTACAAATACTACTTATAAGAAATAGCAAGAAAATAGTAGGGCTGAAACTGTGCAACCATCATAACATGTAGCTGAAAGGCCAAAAATTAGTACAGTTTTGTTAACATCAGCACAATACCAAAAGTCATACTCAAAAGAGTATGCTAGGATTCCAAAAAGTGCAGACTGGCATTCTTCATAAGGATGGTTTTTTTCACACATACTGACTTTCTACATAAGCATTTACATTTTTAGACCAATTAAGCATCATAAATCCATCTAATGCTAGAATTTCTGTACAATTACATTAGTATCACTAACAGATAAACTAGTTACAATTACTTAGGGTTTGGATGTACTTTCAAACTACAAAATGTTTCTAAAGGGTGAATTATTCAGTCCTGTGCATATTTTAGGGGAACACCCTCAGACAGAAGGGAAGAGTACAAACTGAAATTCAAAACGAGCCATGATATAATAATTAAACGCCTCTGTGAAATCAACAGAAAAAGAACAGGTGCCATGAACAGATAGTGGCTGGAATCAAAGTTTAAACTCTTAAACTGCACAAAGTTTTCCTTGTGTACAGTAATTTTTCAAATATTTCTGGTGAAGTGAACATTATTTAAATAGAAACAATTTAATAACCAAATACTTCCATATACAGCAACAAAAGAAAAAAGTCTATAAATTTTGGATTTAATTAAACTATGAAGTCATATCATTGGTCTTTATTACCATGGATTGTCCACTCTAACTAGCAATAACTAGCAATAAGGACTGATGAATTTTTTGAGCAGCAGAAATAAAAACATAAACTAAGAAGCTAAATTAGGCTAAAAGAATAGTGGGACAGCTGTACAAAAGTATTTTCCCCTACTCCTTATTAAAAATATCCTTTTCCTAAGGAAAATTCTCCTAAAATTTCAGAGTGACTGCTTAGGACTGACTTACTTCTATCTCACTCAAGGACGATGCTTTCACAGCCCAGCTGCTCAGAAGAACTGAGGCAGAAGGCTTCTTCACAAAGAGATCTACCACTGTATTTTGGCTCGCCCTGAAGGCTGATAGTTCAACACAAATACATTAACAACTGTTACTAAGAATTTCTCTTTATTCGCATACCACGTTGATAAAACTGAATAGGCTGAAAGTGCCCTGAAATACTATGTGAAGAGTTGTATCAGTTTGGCCAAGCAAATACAGATAATATCTTAAAATACGAAGAGTTCTTATTTTCTACATTTGACTTCTACCACCCACCTAACTCCAGTAAAACCTTTCTTCCACTTTCCCTTCTCCCTCCACAACACCTTCTCCAGATCTCTGTAGCATTAACGTTAAGCTAATTTTAAGAGTTTTCATTTACAACTAGCAATTGTGTGATACTGTGCTGTTCACAGGAATTTCAGGATTGTTTTGACTAGAACGATTTTATGAGCAATATCTTATTAAACACATACCAGTTTTCTTCAGTGTCAGTGTCTTATTCTAGAACTGACACCAGTATACTTTACTGCTATAACATTAGCTCTGCCGGTGGTCAATGATGCAGCAGATGGTACATAGCAGAGAAGCAGTCCACCCCTTTCACTTATGGGGTCCAGATCCCTCACATGAATTCTATCTTTTGGCCAGCAATCAAATCAAATCCCAATTGCTGGACATGCAGGCTATCTGGGTTGGAGTGCATTTCCTACAGGTGAGGCAGATGGAGTCCCAAAGGTTACAAAGTGCAGAAGCAAACAAAGAAAACCAAAATTCAGAGGCATTACCCATGTCCCCACAAATAGCAGTGAGAATTGTGCAAGCAGGTTAGCAACACAGAAAACCCTATTTTCTCAGCCTGTTTGTTCTCAGCCTTCACTTCTTTTTCCAAACTCAAACTGCAAAGTCAATACAAAAAGTATCCAACAAGGTCATTAATACAAGTTAACTCTTTCACATTACCGGACAGCTGTTAATGTCTGGCCACAATGCTAACAAGAAGTTCAAAACCCATCTGGCCCAGTTTACTACATATGGCCTCCCCCACCCAGCTTTGTAAATAAAACAACCGCTCTAAAACATCCTTATTTATTCATAGCTCACCAGGGTGTGAAAACTGGTTTCCTTCCAATATGTGCACAAAACAGGACCTTTCCACATTTTATTGCCAAAGCAACTCTAAGTCAATACTAATTTGTAAGGAAGGCTAAGTTACTGCAGCATCAGAGGAGAGAAAAGCAGACAAAGGGTAACTGGAGTGCTTTTGTTCCTTTATACTCCTCACTTCATGTTTTAGCAAACAGATTTCGAAGCAATCCAATATGAAGCTGAAACCATTCTGCCCTGAGAATAAAAGCTTGTTAATTTAAAAAAGCATTTCCAACATAGAGCCCACCAGTATAAAGAAATCTTTGCTGCAGAATATCAGAGACTACCATGTATAACATAGGTATTGAGATACCAAGATTTAATGTTTTATTTTACCTGAGTTTTGATCATATCCATATTCACCTGGAAATAAGTACCATTTAGAATAGTAGAACTGCTTTCATAGTTGGTTTTGGGACTGAACAGTCTTGACTGCACTCACACATGACCTGTTCCAGGGGAAAGACAGAGGGAGTGCTACGTTGTTTTTCTTCCTGGATCACTATTTCACCATTTTAAAGCAATTGCCCTGGCCACCAATATGGTTCCAATCAAAACAGAAGGGTATTCTAATATGTGATAGAGTCCCTCTCCCTATATATGCCTGCTCTGTCATTAAGATCTAATGGGTGGCTACTTATGCTATAAGGGAAGCCACCACCTTTTGATACCCCATTCTCTGACAACTCGCTCTTTTGATGCTTCCAAATTAAGGACAAATTCCATTAATTCACCTGAGGTTCTTCTCTTTTATCAGTTCTTCTTGCCTACAGTAGCTTGCTAGAAACCATTCACAAATGAACACTGCTTGCAAAGCCAGCTCAGAGAGGAAAACAAAGCACTAAGCTGGCTGAGAGACTTTGCAAGCATCAAACACAGTCAGTAACAAGTGAGCCTCTGTTAAGTCCTTCACACTCCCTATAATACAGCACATGGGTTCTACTTTTCAACCAGTTTCATTTTCTGAGAGTCCTCTGGTCCATAACCTGTTAGATAAATGGGGGAAGCCTGTACAGAGACATGAAAGAAGGCTATAGGCCTTTCTGCACCACATTGTTATGGTGCTATTATTCCATTTTCAACATCCTATGGAGTCTTGGGGTTTGCAGTTTAGAATTCTCAGCCAGAGAGCTCTTTGGCCTCAGAAGAAAGAAATAACACTTGTGGCAAAATCTCTGTTGGAGGTACCTGGGGATGAAAAACACCTTAAACGAAAAGGCATGTGTGTGGCATTGCCAGCTAGTCCCTTCAACAGGAACCCAGTGCCCTGGCAAACATTTCAACAGACAGCAGGGAATTAGGTGCAATGCCTCTAATGGCACCAATCCCACATTATTAAATCCATCACCAGTTGCATAACTATATATCATGAGTCTGCAAGAGTACAGGAGCCTGCCTGGATCAAGGGCATTAACAAACAAGCAAACAAGCAAACAAACAAACAAACACACACACACACACACACACACACTAGTTACTGCTGCTAATGGGGGGGATACCCCCAGCTGTACATGACAGGTGGTAGATCCTGCATGTGTGGGAAAGTGGCCTGTGGAAAGCAAAGAGACATACATAGGAAGAAAATGGATTATGAGCAAAATTCAACAGCTGCCTGGAACATATACAGCCTGAACCTTGATGCAGAGCTTGTGGAAGACTGAGCAAAAAAAAGTAATCCTATGTAAGTGCTCAGCTAGGGCTTATACCATAGCCCTGCATTCCCCAATAGTGGTGAACAGAATGTGGAAAAACTGCAATGCTTTACACACCCTTTCTATGTTAAGGATGACAGTGGAACACTGACTGTTCATGAACAGCTTTTTAAAGTACCTGCATTTGGGTATACGTGTACAAAGACAACAGAGTTGATGAGTGTTCAGTCAATACTGCAATGACTGGAATGGAGTCCCTGCACTTTGCCAACAGAGCGTTTACTTGCAAGTGGAGCTGACCATGCATAAGGCATTGCCCCATGCTGTACAGGTAAAAGAGTTCCAGCAATCATGGAGCCAGGAATAGGAGAGGCAGGGGGACACTCAAGCCCCTCCCAAGACTAGGTTGGGGGGGGTTGAGCTTCCCCAAAATGATTGGCTAAAACCAAACTACCAACTGTCTTGTGCAGCTGAGCCCATGCCTCTCAGGAATGAGAAACACATGAAACAATCAAGTACCAAAAAAATAACAACTCCTCCTAGGAGCAACTAAGACTAAATGCAATCTATTCTGTGCAGTTACTTGGGAGCAAACTTTACTGAACATATTAAGGGACTTTAAGGTATATTCTATGATTGCAAGTGTTCATAATCATGGAAGATTTAATAATAATGAAATAAGCTAAATTATTTGCTCTTCCCCTGATTGTGCCTTTAGACACTATGATGCTAGCTGTTGAAATGGACTGACCAGAGATTCCATACCACATACTGTTCTGCCCTCAGTAGTCCTGGGAGGGGGGAAGCCTATATTTTAGAATTGCTTTACTGAACCAAGGGCAGGCTTACCACTTGAAGTAGGGTAACAAGAAGAAAGCACACATCAGCCATTTTAGCTCTATTGCAGGGGTAGTGAAAGCATGCCTATGGGTTTCATGGAGTCCTTCAACCCATTTCCATGTGCCTCCCAATTCCTCCAGAGTTCCCAAATTTAAATTTGTGGGAAGACAACCTGGAAGTCACTCCCAGTTCCTCAAAGCCATCCCAGAACATAGAGGTTCACCTTTGTCCATCCATCAAAATCTCAAGACTTTTTTTAAAGGTCAAAGGTAGTCTAAAATATGGAAAGTTAAAACTTTTTGTTTAAAGTAGGTCACATTTTCTGGCTGACATTTGTCTGAAAACACAGGCTGTACCCCACCAGGGGGCATGAGAACAAAAACTGTTTCCATCACAGTAATCCACCTCTGTTCTAACTGCTTCAGAAAAACTAAAAATGGAGGGCCTGATACAACATGGTAACCTAGAGTAATCCCTGACTAGCAGCCACAAGTTCTTCTCTATTATTTTTTCCCCCTCCGAAGCTAGTTTCTTTTAATATCTCAGGGCTTTGGCCTGGTAACTCAAATCTAAGTGATCCTGTTATGTATGATTTGGGAATGTGAAGATTTTTCTGTATGTAAATATGTTAAGCATAAGCTTTCTAAAATTTAAAATGCTTTTGTGGTTGTTGCACTCTTGTCATGGTGACAGTACAATCAACACAAAAGCAGTCTTTAATTGGGATAAACTCCCAACATTATGAAAGACTCAAAAGGACTGCAGGTAACAGTCATATGATACAAATATAGGTTTTATATAAGATCGAATCCAAGTCTAAGTGTGCATTCTTCCCCCTTTTTTTAGTCTGCTTATAGAATTTCTCTGGTTTTTAGTTCAGATGTGGACTTCTCCTAGAAAAGAAAAAAAGGAACTCTAGCTCTTTGCTAGATCAGCCAGAGGCCTCTACTCTTTCTAGAGCTGAGTTTTTATGTGAGCTACATTTTTTCTGTGTTCCTGGTATATTTCAAAATTTGATTTAGTTTTGAAATTTCTTTAAGAAACCCTCAAGTTCTTCTAAAGACTCTTATCTTTGGATTGATCTAGGAACACAGAATAGCATTGCTGAGTCAGACCAAGGGACTATCTGATCCAACATTCCATACACATAGTAGCCAAACAGTTACCTATAGGAAGTATACCATAAGGACATGAAGACAACTGCATCCTCTGTCTTGCATTCCCTAGCAACTCATATATAGAGTATTATCTCTCATAATGGAGATGAAATATAACCATTCTAGTAGCCACTGATGTTCACAACTCTTTTTTTAAAGCTGCCCAAACTGGCAGATATCACTGCATTTTGAGGCAGCTTATCAATGTGCTATATGAAGAAATACTTCCTTTTACCTGAATCTCCTATCATTCCTTTTCATTACACAACCCAGAGTACATAATTTCATGTATCTCTATTATGTTTCCACTTACTTACTTTTTTCCTAAGTTAAACAGTCCCCAACGTCACAATTTATACTCATAAGCAACTTGCCCTTCCCCTCTTCATTTCCAGTTCTAGAAAAAAGAATGTGTATACGTATGTGTGTGTGTATATATATACACACATACACATACACATATATCCTTTTTAGGTGTGCTAACCAAAACTGTAAACATTTTTCCAGTAGTGGTCATAACATGGATCTGAATATAGGCAGTATAATATTGACAATTTTATATCTGATCCTTTTTCCACTTGCACCCAACAAGGATTCCCCCCACTCCGCTTTTTTTGGCAACAGTATACCCTTGAGAGCCAGCGTGGTGTAGTGGTTTGAACATTTGACTACAATTCTGGAGACCAGGGTTCAAATCCCCACTCAGGCATGGAAACCCACTGGGTGACCCTCAATAAGTCACACTCTCTCAACTTCAGAAGAAGACAAAGGCAAACCCCCTCTGAACAAATTTTACCACCATGACTGGGTCACCATGAGTCAGAAATTACTTGAAGGCAACAATACACTGACTCAGCATTTTCATCAAGCTGTCTACCACAACATCAAAATTCCTTTCTTGGTCAGTCATTACCAGTAGATCTATCTAGCTATCTAGCTATCTGTCTATCTGTCTGTCTGTCTATCTATGTGTGAAGCCACAAATATTTACCCTAGAATATATTGCTTCACACTTGTTTACACAAATTTCCATTTGTTATTTTAATACCCATTTCTCCAGTTTGGAGAGAACTCTGTTGTCCTCAGCACAATCCATTCTTGTTCTCAGAACCCTAAATAATTTAGAGTCATAAGGAAACTGTTCACTCCTAACTCCAGGTCTTGCATAATGAGATTGCCTATACCTCAAACTTGGCAAATATACATGATTTACTTTTTCTTGTGAAAGTACTTTTTTTCAGTACACATGCTAACACACTCACAGCTTTTGCTTTTAAGCAGTTTTCTGGAGGGGAAGGAATGTTTGCATTCGCTGAATGAGGCCTTACATATTTATTTATTTGTTTAATAGTCCTCCTTTCCTCCTGGCACAGGACCCAGCCTTCCCCTTTCCTTGATATAGTGATTTTATGCTTTAATTTCTGTAATGTTTCATTCACCATTTGTCATTTTCTTTATTGTAACCACATTGTTAACTGCTTTTGTTTGTATACTACTATTATGGTTTATTGATATTTTAATGCAATGTATTCTGTGTTTTCATTGATGTGCAAAAATGCACTTGCAGGTATGCAAAATTTATAATGATATGCTCGCCAGTCTTGAGCCCTCACTTCACCCCTAAGAAACAGTTCTGGTGTCTCTGCCAGCAATGTAGCTCAGCTAAGACCCAGTTTTTATATACACTTGGCCCTCCACATTCACTAGAGCTAGGGACACAGGACTCTCACAAAAGTGAAAAATTTGCAAATAACAAAATGTGTGTGTCTGTGAGAAGGAGGCAGAGGCACGGGTGGGGAAAGTGGGCATCCAGAGTCTAAACCATGTCAGGGAGAGGAGATGGTTGGCATGGTCATCCTGTACTTCCTCTCTCTTGCCCATCTCCTTCCTTGGGTGCGTGTGGGGCAAGGGTACAGGGTTTGTGGTGCTGAGAATTTGGGCAGAGAGCCATCCTTAGCTGGCCAGACAGAGACTGGTAGAGGAAGAAGAAGACCAGAGGCGGGTTTTTGAAGGGCTATGCAGCCTGATTGGAGCCACCAAGAGGGAAGGTTCCCCCAAAAAAGAAGCACTTGAGGCAGGGGTTGCAGAAACTCGCAAATAGTCAAATCCGTGAATGTCAAACCTACAAATGTGGAGGGCTAACTGTATGGCAAATTGAAGGGGAGGAAGCATTCACATTAGTAGCAAATGTTTTCTTTTCCTTGCTTAGGTGCATAGGAAGTTCTGTATTACCACCCCCACTTTCATTAAGTAGAGACTACTGTTGGTTATGTCTGGACTTCCAAGAGGAAGCATGTGATAGGCTAAGGGCAAGGATCTCTTGGTCCTCCGGATGTTGTGAACTACAATTCTTACCACTGGTCATGCTGACTGCTTGGGCTGCTATGATATGAAGTCAAAAACATCTTGAAGGCCAAAAGTTTCTCACTTTTGTGTTAGGGCAGAGAAATGTTGACAATGTGCATTATTTCCTAGGACTTTTCTGAAGGCAGGCTATTTGTGCAACGCACTGCCTTTAAATACAAAATACATTTTTCTCATTGTTCCTCATCAAAAAAATCCTCCTCTTGTGAGAGCTAAGTGTATGAAACTGGTGGCTATGGGCTGCAAATGGGTTCCAAGTTACATCATATTTGTCTTAACAGCAAAGCAAATACACATTAAGTAGTAACAGACTGGAGGGAAGATGGCTATGTTTTGTGATGCAACCAATTGTGTATCTGTTTTATGCAATGTGTTTGTTGTTGATATATATGTATTGTTTTGTCTTGTGATTTAAGCCAGGTGGGCAACTGTGATGGTTCCAGGGGAAATCTTTTGCTTCTGGGAACCTCTGCGAGTCACATGGACTACCAAAAATTAGAAGCAGAAGAGATTAGAGGCTCGGCAGGGAAAAATGTGAAAAATGAATATTTTCTCATGTTAAACAGTCCAGGTGGGCTTGCAACCTATTTAAGAAATGAAATTGCCTCAAATTTAAGCAGAAGTAAGCAAGTTTAATCAATGAAGATGTTCCATCTATGATATCTGATCCTCTTGCTCATATCAACATGGGTGGGGTCGTAATCAATACAAGCAAGATCATTTTTACATTTTCACTTTACCACTGAATCCAATGGGAGAGGAGCTGTACCAGCTCTGGACTTACAGCAGGGACAGCTGTACCTTCAAAGAGGATGTGGCCACAGTAGGGAAGAACACAACATATGGTGTAGGTATACTTCTTCCCTGTGCCCCTGCCATCTTGCCCTCAACTTGTTTTATCCATACTGATGGCACATCATCACTAGCAGTCTTTCTCTGCTGTAACTGAGATAGTCTATTGGCATACTTTTGTGGTATATCTTGCATTCCATCTGTGCAATTGGGTTTCCACATTTGGTGCAGCACGTCAGCCCATGAACTGTAGCAAGTGGACCGTACCTTTAACAAATGAATAACGAGCAAATCCTGTTTTATGACAATTAATAGAGTCTTAAAGACCTTAGCAGTTGAAGCAACTCAATTTTTGCCCATTACCTGAATGGAACGTGAAGAGTGGCAAACAGCAGGCACAATTCAACTGAATTAACCATGTTTAAGTCACTATTACTAGCCATGGTGGTATAGTGGTTTGAGCATTGGACTACAACTCTGGAGAGCAGCTTTCAAATTCCTGATTGGCCATGGAAACCCACTGGATGACCTTGGGCAAGTCATGCTCTCTCAGCCTCAGAGAAAGGCAAAGGCAAAAACCCCTCTTTGCAAATATTGCCAAGAAAACTGCCTGACAGGTTTCCCTTAGGATCACCATAAGTCAGGAACAACTTGAGAGCACACAACAACAACAAAGTCCCTATTATTTCAATGAGAATTCAGGAGATGCACAAATTGTTCCCACTGAAATTGCTGGAGATTTAAAATACTGGATCACTGCCTGTTTCTTTTCAGACAAAAGGATTTTGGTGATTCCGTTATAAATCCTGCAGTCAGCTTAGAAAAGGAAACCTAAGTGAGATTTTGAATTAATATAGAGAATATTCATCAATACAATTCTCGTAGGTATTGTTTTATTCTCTAGGATATACTGAAGAGCCCAACTGCATTTTAAAGCATTTTGCTTCATTTTGTGTTCTGATATGCTTATTTTAATTTAAAAATACACCTCAGCATAATAACACTGTTCTCTTTAATTAATTTGCCTAAGATATGTTAGCTTAAACCAGATGGTATTTTCTTCTATAATTAAAATGTGCTGTCCTTAAGCTAATGTTATAGAAACACACACTCCTCCAGTGTTTTTGAAGAATGCTGCTGTATATACTAGCAAGAAGAATGCAGTGCCACAGTATCATGTACATATTATACATACATTACATTTACCAGTATCCATAGAAGCAAAAACATTGTATGCTTTGTAACAAGAAATGATACATGGAATTATTTGTGCTTAGATAATGTTGTTTTAATAAATCTGCCCAACTATTCCAGCAGCTGGTCATTAATTCAAAGCTGATTAGCACTTTAATGTAAATAAATCAAATTAGAAGGAAGAGACAACAACTTCAAGCAGCTAACACATGTCAGGGCTTCTTTTTACGCATGGAAAAACAGAACTTAGGTGGCTCCTTTTTACATACAAAAACGGTAAAGCTTAGATATGCTGGAATTGTAATTTTACTTTATGTATAAAACTATCTTTTTAATGCATGGAATATGAACATAAAATTGACTTTATCATGAGCACAAAAGTATTAGGGTTTTTTGCACAGCTCAAGTGCATTCTCTCCTTTCTCTGCACATCCTAGATTAGTGTGAAGACAGACAAAGATGAAAGAAAAATAGAAACAATTGCTAACATAATATATCGGCTGAAAAAATAGATCATCACTTTGAGCTTTAGACTAACAGAGCTAATAGCTGCAAATTAAAATTCTATGTCCCTAGGTAACCCCTGTTGATCTTAATGGGATCTCCTTCACACGGATTTTGGCTGCACAACTTCAAAACAATTCCAGCCCCCTTCCTTAAAAAAACTTTGACCCTATCTCCTGTTTGTCCTTTCCATCTGCCCTAATACCTTCCCCTTCTCTCCTTCACAAGGCAATCGGCTCCCCCCATCTCACTCCAATCCAAGTGTCATTCAGCACTTAGCCCAGGATTTACCTGCAAAGGCAGCTGCGGGGTGGGGAAGGGGAACAGTGCAATCTCTTCTCAGGAACCAAACTCCACAGGCAAAGTAGTAGCGTAGCATTCAGGAGCTGACGATCTGTGCATTCTATCACACAGCCCACCTTTATTTTCCTCCCGGCACCTTAGCAGGCAGAGCATCTGTGCAGACCCAGCCAGCTGAGCTGTGCTCGATCCAGCTCTAAAACCTGGCGCAGGAGGGGCTGCCTCGAGCTCCAAAAAGGCACATTTCAGCAGAGAGCAAGTGAAGCAATTGCATCAACACCACCCTCCAGACACACAGGCACATTCCCCCCCTTCCCCCGCTGCAGCAGGCACTGCAATACAAAAAAAAAAAAAAAGGAGACTGGCAGCAAGCAAGCAGGCAAAAGAGGTGGACAGTTGTCAGCGCTCCTAACACTCAGCAAAATGCTAGAGAGATGCACCAAAATGGAAGCTGGCGCACAACTTCACCCCCCCCCGCCGCCGCCGCATCAGTTCTTCACCTTACCCGGCAGGTTCCTTCGGCCAATACCCTCGAGAGTCTCGGAGGGAACCGCTGGGTCAACAAGTCCTTCAAATCTCTCCTCCACCCCACGCGCCCCGAGCCTCCTCCGCCCCTCACGCCATCGGCAGAGGTCGGACGCCTGGAGCCGCTGTGCTTGTCGGGCACCCCAAAACTCAGAGGAAGCGGCGGAAGAGGAGGAGAACCGACCCCACCTCTCGCCTTCGCAGCTGCGGCTGCCTCCGGCTCTGGGCAGCCCAAACCGCAGATGAGGCGAACTGTCCAGGTTATCAGGGACTCCCCCTCCCGCGCAGAGCGAGCGTCCCAGGAGGAGAGCCAGCCGGGCAAGACAGCGCGTGGCTTCCCTCCGTCGACGCCGAGGAGCGGAGGAAGGTGACAGCCTTCAACCTTCCCAGGCGGGGGAGCAAGGAGGGTCCTCCTGCCCAGCAAGCTCCCGCTGACGGGCTGCCGCGGGAGAAAAGGGGTGAAGCCCCAGCCCGAGACTGTCCGCTGCCACCCTTTTCCGCACTCGTTGCCCTCTCGCCGCCGCCGCCGCCGCCGCCTCCTTGCTGCTGTGAATGCCGACACCTGGTCGGGACTTCAACCGGCCAATCAGGAGAAAGCAGCGCCTCCTGAAGGAGGGGAGCTCTGGATGGAGAACGGGGAGCTCAGCCGCTTGCGCGCGCGCCCCCACACGCGCGCGCTCTTGTTCCGGATCTCTCCAGTAAATCGCGGGGTTCTCCTCCTCCTCTTCTTTCCCTTGCGCGCTCCAAAAAGGTTGGAGTGGGAGAAGTCAGGGCGCAGGCGCCGGAGGCACCTTGCGCGCGCGCGAGGAATGCCAGGCCGCGGGGCGCGCGCGCCCCTCTCTCTCTCTGGTAGCGCGCGCACGTTGCAGCTGCAACTGCTGTCGGGCGAGTGTGAGAAGTTAAAAAAAAGATCTTCGTTCAGGAACAATGGGAGGTGGAAGCGCGTTGGTTATTGCCCTGAAGGAAGCAGGGGAAATTGCTGCCTAGGGCGCGCAGTGTCCTTAACCAGAGGGAGGAAGGAAGGAAGGGTGGGTCTTAATTTAATTCAGAAGTTTAGTTGACCACTCACTAGAATCGAATTGGAATGCTCTGGAATTTGGGAAGTTACCTCAAGGAGGACCAGAGTGCTGTAGAACATGGGCAGAGTGGCACTGCTTCAGCCTTATTCTCGGTGGTTGGGTAAAACAGGAGAAGCCCTCAGGCAGGCAGTCTTCCTGCAGACCTGTGCCCTTGCATTTCTTATTTTGGACGTGAGAAGAGGTAACTAGTTCTATTCATTTTTCACCCATCAAAGTGTTTTTCCAACACCACCCACTTATCAAAATAGGCTTGGTAAAATTCTGCATAGGAACAAGTTGTCACTCTTGATTTAGAAATCATCATACTTATTCTTGTAGTTCTTTAAGCGTTATTTTGGCATCTTTATCCTTTGATGTTTGCAAAATATACTGCAAACTGTGAGCCAGTCTATATTCATTGGAGCTGTGGAGACTCCTACCGCAGAGGGTGAAAGATAGGTTTTTCACACAGAAAGGAAAGGCGGAGTATCTCTGGTGGTGTTGTAAATAAAATAGTCTCCTATAAATGATTACAGAAACTTGACAAGTATTTTGTGCAGAGCCAACTGCAGGTCATTTGTAATTTATTGCAGAGTGAGAGATCATGAGGGCCTCCGGACCTTGTTGGATTGCAACTCTGATTAATCATAGCTAATGTTGACAGGTTATGGAGGTTGCAGTCTTAAAAAATGAATATACTTCCTTCCTATTTTATATAGTTCTTCTAATTTCCAAAACATTTCGCCATTTTTTGCACTTGTCTTCATACCAAATATGTGAGCCAAGTGCAGTGGAAGAAGAATTTATCCAAGTCCACATAATTCACGCTTTGTAGAGGTAGGACTTGAATGTCCATGCCTCGAATTCAAAATTCCTGTCTGTGTGCAATGGATGAACCTGCTTTTCTTTGGCACTAACATCTTCCTCCATTCCCAAAATATACTGCAGACTGTGGTCAAATAGATGTTCAATGGAGCTGGCAGGACTCACAGCTCTGAAGTACTGAAGATCAACTTCTCTAAATTGGAAAAATACCAAATTTAGCCATAACAGGGAAATCCTAAATAAAAGGGAGCCAAGAGACTAGTTCTCTGGTGGTTTCTATCTCCAAGAAAACTAAAACGCTTTCATTTGGACTGCAGTCAGCAGGTTTACCTGCACAGTACCTAAAAGTCTTTTCCAAATGCTTCAGTAGAGAGACTTCTTGAGAAATTCAAAGCTCTCTGCCTAAGAAGGGGGCTGGTACCCTCACACAGAACACAGAGAACCTAGATCTCAAGGGAAGTTACTTTGCTGCTGCTAGTAGAGCTGACATTTTATTGCCTGACATTTCTTGCCTTTTGTCCCCAGTTCCCACACAGTCAAGAAGGAGAGTGGGCTCTGCCTACATTGAGATTCCTCCAGGCCATCTTAATTGACAACAGGAGTAACATCTGGGACAAAATGTAGGCCCGTGACTCCAAAATCATCACTTTTCTTCTCTTGTATGATGTTTAAAATTTTTGCCTGATGAAGTGTAACTTTGAAAGTTTGCATGATGTATTTTCTGCTTTTCATTTAGTCCAATAAAGGTATTACTGTTTTGTACATTTTGGATTTCATTTTATTTCTCTTAAGTTGAATGAACCATAATCTTGCTCCATTGTGTATTCCAGCTGAATGGCAGAAAGTGTTGCCCAGAAATTATTTGGAAGATTCTTTTGCTGGAGAATGTGCAACTCTGTTTTCTATATAGATCCTGTTTAATGTTCCCATGTGTTATTTTCACATCATATGACAGGAAAGCAGTGGCTCTGATCGAGGACACATGCAAAAGTACAGCACTGATAGCCTCCTTAGAATGAAGAGCGATGGACATTTGTTCATCTGTTTGTTTAAGGTTATAAATTTCAGGCAAAATATGAGCATAAACAATATTGATATCATATGCCAGGGAAATCAGTTCACAAACTGCACCTCACTGCCAGACAGCAGCTTCATCTGGACTCTTAAATTTGTGGTTACAAAATGGTGGCAAGTGCCAACAGCCTCATTTCATTTCACTTAGTGGATCTTTAGAAAGGCTTTTTCACCTAGGGGGTTTGCAATATGCAGATAAATGTTTTTAGACATATTCAATGAATTGATTAAGAACTTACATTTTTTTGTTCTTCATAGGGTCATAGTCATAGAATCATAGACTGCAGGGGCCATCCAGTCCAACCCCCTGCCATGCAGGAACCCACATCAAAGCACTCCCGACAGATGGCCATCCAGCCTATGTTTTAAAACCTCCAAAGAAGGAGACTCTACCACACTCCAAGGCAGCATATTCCAGTGCCGAACAGCTCTGACTGTCAAGAAGTTCTTCTCGAGGTTCAAGTGGAATCTCTTTTCCTGTAGTTTGAATCCGTTGCCCCTTGTCCTAGTCTCTGGAGTTTCAACTGGTTTATAGCTCTATTGTATTCTTGAGTACTGGGTCATAGCTGGACAGGGAGCATGTAAGAAGTAGATGCCAAACAGAAAGTAAAAAGGTAATCTTCTGTGGAGTGAAGCCAGAGATACTTTAGTACTCTTTTGCCTTTTTTCTTACCTTTACACAGCAACTTGAGATAAGGCAGTGGTATGATTTTCTATCTGAATATCCCCAAACCCTCTTCTTTGTTTTGTTTATATTGTGAACAGGAGAGAGAACATACACAGAACAAAGCAACAGAATGATTTATGAGAAAGTCAAGTGTTTGCCAGCCACAAAAGCTTATGACAGAATCAGGAGAACACATTTTTTAGGGACAAAAAGTTTTGTCTCCTGTATTGTATCTGAGGAGAGGATCTAAAACAGAAGAAAACAATCTCAGTAGTCAGGCATTTCTCAGTTGTTGCAACTTTTGTTCAGTGGGTAAATAGTTCATCCAATATAATCTGGTCTTTCTAGAAAATTTTCTAAATGAGGGAACCACTAACAGCTGAGACCAAGGTTGGAGCAAAATCTGAAATAATACTGGAACAGTCTGTAAAATAGATATTGGTAGTAAAGTCCTATGTATGTCTGTTCAGCAATCTGATTCTTCTCAGTGGGTTCACCACCAGGTTTGCCTGTCACTTATGACACAGCTAGGAAATCTTGTTGTGTGCCTTCAAGTCATTTTCAATTTATAGCAATTGTAAGATGGATCTATCACAGGTTTTCTGGAACTGAGAGTGTGTGACATGCTCAAGGTCACCCAGTGGCATTCCGTGGCTGAGGAGGAAATCCAACCCTGGTCTCCAGGATCATAGTCCAACGCTCAAACCACTATACCACCCTGGCTCTCTGCGTGAGCTACATGATGGACTTTAAGCCAGTTCAGTCTTAGTATGTATGTCTGGACTAATATATGGAGCCACTACTGCAACCCCATAATTTGTGGCAACTTTTTACATAGTGTCTTGCTTCCCACCCCTCAAAATGACAAGACTTGGCATAGTTAAACATGAAATTGACCTTGGACATGAGTTTGAATTTGAACTTGACCTCACAAGGGGCTGTGCATGATAGCAAGATATCGGACCCGAAGGGTGAACCCCTGATCCTGGCTTGCTACCTCAGCGACCCCTCTGGAAGGCAAGCCACATGAAATAGTCCCCCACATGCTGCTGAACCCTGAAGTGAGGGCATAAATATGTGGGCCTGCCCCAAGGATGCCCTCCTTCCTTGCCCTTCTCCCCTGCCTGATGACCAGGAGAGTGAGCTCCAGAGGCATATCCTACACCACCTTGTGCCAAAGTTATTCACCAATGCCTTAATGCCCCCCCTCACCTGGCTGGGAACCCTACTTAACTCCTAATTAAGACACTACCCTGGAAGCCAATCACTCAGTTTCTTGCTGCAGTGTAGCGTAGTAGGGGGTGAAAAATTCCTACTTGGCTCCAAAGCGACCAGTGAGCTTACACTACAAACAAGGGCGGGAGGTAGGTCACCTAGAAACAAAGAAAGAGGACAGCTGGGGGGCAGAGCTGCAGTTTAAAGGGCCCGCTCTCTCTCCTGGCAGCCTGCATGACCTTAGTTGTGCTGGTGATGTGGTCCCTCCCCAAGGGGGGACAGCAAAGGTGCCTCCACCCAAGCCACTTGGAGCACAGGCGGGGGGGGCATAATATCATTATAAAAAATGAAGTAAAATTTACCTTCCAGTCATTGTCAAGATATGCCATGTTTTGAAATTTGCCATTAGGTCTACCTAACAAGCTGGCAGAAGATGGAAAAATCCCAGGCCTTAATCAAATTGCTAGTCCTAACTAGACTAGGCCATTGAAAAACAGAATTTACATAAATGTTGGTTTATTGTTCAATAATTGATTCAGGAGTCTACTTTTGATTGGATCAGAAGTTGGACTTAGGCCACCATGCTTTTTATTAGTTTAGGATATTTGCTTGGGTTTATATAGCTCTCATCACTGAACGCATCTTTCTGTCCTGCCAAATACCTTAATGATCTTTGGCCATATCCACATGTCACAGCCAAGAATTCTAAAAAAATTATAATTTATTATGAATGAACCAGCCAAAGTTCATGTTAAATGGTGTGTACTGCTCAGTTGCTCCTCCTTGGCTCCCCTGGCAAGAGTAAACATCTACACAAATCATAGATCTGTGATTATCTGTTGCTGCTTTATGATTCTGAGTTATCAGAATGCCTAGTTTGCATGCTAATGCTAAGGAAATCAAAATGGAAGCTCCATGGTTCGCTTAGCAGCTCCCAGCTACAGCATGAACCACAGGTCAGCATGCTCAAACATGCTGCTCATAACTTGTAAATGATAAGTCAAAAACCACAGCTTATGAGTTTGTGTGTACCTACTTAAACTATGGCAAAATGACAAATATAGTGCAGTATCTGTCTTGTAATGGTTTGAGGAAAATCACTTGTGTATCACCAAATTTATGAAGTTTCAAAATGTCAAATTTAGATGGGAAATAACCTGTTGACAAATTGTGTGGTTCAGGCCAAGTAGGAATTATGTGGATGGCAAAAGGAAAGGGAAGTGATGGCAAGTCCAGTAGATGGCTGACTGGTGGATGCAGTTTGGAGGAGTCAAAAGTAAAATTGTCATTGAAGATTGAAAAAAAAACAACAAGTAGTTCTGTGTGTGATAGAGAAAAGAGGAGAAATAAGGTTGTCCTGCTGAGTGAGTGAGTTCACATCCACCAGGCCATTTCTGTCTCCATGAAAGACAGGCCAAAGAAATGGTGGATGCTTTCTTGAAAACAATAATTTTCTTCTTAATCGAAGAACCAACTTTAGTCTAGAAATACCTGTGTTAATTAGGTTCTGTATGAAGCTGAAATCTGAAGGAAACACAACTTTCAGCTATTTGCTATGAGTATTTCTAGAAATTTTTCCTGTTTCCACTGGAAAGGCTAAATATTTTGAAGGCTTTTTTAAACATAAGATTTAACAGTTTCTTGTTTTCTATGACATTTGGGCAGACTGCATGACATAAAACGTATGTGTGTTTCATTTGCTGCCACAAACAATTAAGCCATAAACCTGTCATAGAGAATGATGTGAGCACATTAACTATTCTCTGGAGCTTAATTGCAATAATAGCAAAAATGTGAGATAGTGATTGATGAGCAAAATAAGGTTTCTTTCACCCAAAGCTATTTTCATTCCTGTAATATTGGCTCAGTGTGTGGGGGGATGTGGGTGGGTAGGTAAGTATGTAGCACTTTAGTTCCCTTTATTAGCTACACTCTTACCAAGTAACATGCTATTAAAAAGGGAGGGGGATAAATAAATACAAAAATTTAAATATCAGTAAACATATCAGATGCCCTGTGAAGCTGCTTTCAAATGTAAGAGCTAATTACAATTGCAGTTTTAACGTATGACCAAGATTGTGTAGACTTGATCCCAAGTGGTTTAGGACTTTAACATTTAAAACAAGCATTTTGGCTCAGAGACAGAACTTTACTGGCAGTCAGTGCAATTAGAGAAGAATCAAAACTATGTTTTTAAATTTCCTGATCCCTACTGGCTTTCAAGCAAACAAATCTGAACTAAGTGTAGCTTCTGGACTATCTTCAAAGGCAGTCCTAGAACATTTGCTGCAGTGAACCAGTTGAGGGGTAACCCAGTATATTGGTAACTTAGACTTAGTCTTTCTGTATTTGGTCATCCCATCCAGAACTAGTTTCACACTGCTATCTATAATATTTGCTGAATTTCTAAGCAATAGAAATTCAGTCTCTCCCTGTTTAAAATTCAATTTGTTCCCTTTCATACCTTCCTGGCCCATTTGTGCAGAGATTCCCTTGGCCTGCTTTGCATTTTTAGATGTGAAATGGAAGTAAACTACTAGTGACCTTCAAGCCTAAACTTCTCAATGACACCTTCCAACAGAGCATGGTAATAAAATAGAACTCTCAGGTACACCATAAGCCAGAGGCCATAGCACAACATTCAACACATCGTTCAAATATCAGCCATCAAGGGAAGACTGAAACTGTTGGGATTCCGTGTTTCTTAAACCCAAGCCAGACAGATGAGACAGAAGGGTACCATGACTGATCATGTTCAATGCTAACAAGAGGTAGAGAAGAATCAAGAGGGTTGTATTCCAAACATCTCGTCTTCAGTATAAGCCATAAAAAGGGGGGGCACTGCAGTTCCCATCCTGAAATCAGATTGGAACTTCAAAGTACTATAATCGGGGGGGGTGTCCCTCCAAAACTGTCTGTAATAGCAAGACCAACATCGTCTCTAAAACCTTACTAAAAGAAAGAGGAGGAGGTGGTGGTGGTTTGAGACTGAATGGAATAGGACAGTAGCTGTCTGAATTCAAAGTATCTGGTAAAGGTAAATGTTTCATTACCATTTCCTTAATAGCAGCAAGGCCCACATCCTTCCTTTAGGAAGAATTCACTGCCTTCAAAATCCAGGTCTTCAGCCACGTTCTAGATATTTTAATAAGCATGATGAGCAGTGATTCCCAAACACTAGTCTTCCAGGTGTTTAGGACTTCAGCAACCAGAAGTACCAGCTACTTTGGACAATGATCAAGGATTATGGTATCCGAAGTCCAAAACACACAGAAGACCAAAGTTTGGAAAACACTGACTACAGAGTAGGTGATAGATCTCTTAGAAGAAGCTGAAAAGTACCCATTACAGCTTGACAGGAAAGTGTACTAGCTATGTCTGTCATTGGCTGTGGTATCTAATTCTGTGTGACTGCAAGTGATTTTTATCCATAAAATGTTTTCCAGATTGATTCCTTTTCTGCTGATCCCTTTGCTTTCGTGTAATTTAAATCCATTTTTTCTTGTATCTATTAGATGTCTTTAGTTTGACACTTTTCCAAATAAATGCTAACTCACACAACCTTTCCTTCTAATCATCTTTTCTGTAGCGTCTCTTGTTAAAGTAGAGTTCTTCTCAGAATTCTCTTGAAATGATATCAGTCACAATAATTTTCAGTTGTAATGACCATCAGGGTGAATGGGGCAATATTGTCCAGTTTCAACATCTACAAGCTGGATAGTGATTTCAAAATAAAATTGTTCTTCCAGTTAATCTTTGATTCTTTGATTGATATTACTATGATGTAAACAGCAAAGGTCAAAATGAATTTGCTGCATCACTAGGCACATGATCATGCAACAGCCATACCTATAAATATTTAAAGATCTTAAAATATTTAATGTGCTATCCTAAAAATACAGACGCTATTTATAGGTTTATACTATGCTCTATTGAGGTAAAGTCAAATTTCCCCTTAATTCCATTTTTCCGTACATATGCCTCTGATCACTATGTTTCTGATCATTGTGTGGTAAAAGACTTGATTAATGGATAGATATCATTCTTCAGCAGTGAAGGTCTCCTAAGAATTATGCATTATTACACAAAGGATAACTTTAACATCACACCCACAACACTGGTAAGCAATGTTAGGCCTTACGGAAGCTCACAAGAAGAACATAAAGACAAAAGCTGCTCAACCCCATTGCTTGCAACCTCCAGGCAGTGCTATAAATGACCTCTGAATTCTACCTCTGATTATGGAGGTTCCTTTTAGTTATTGCCATAACTAATAATCCTTGATAGGTATATCCATCATGAATTTGCATAGCCCCTTTAAAACCATGTAATTCAATGGCCATCACCACATCCTCTGGTAACAAATTCCATAAATTAATCATGTACTGTGTGGGATTGATTGACTGACTGATTGTAGTTATATAGCTGCTTGAAAAGCCATGTTCTCTGGGTGATCCAGAGTACGAAATGCAATTTAGAAGTATTAAAAATAAAACGCAGATTTTAAATTGAGAAGCTCAAATTATTTTTAAAAAATATTTTAAAGGCCTGGCATTGGAAAGACCATTAAAAAGAGCAAAGTGTGAACCTCTCTAGGATGATTGCTCTACAGTTGAGGCATCACCATTGAGAAGACCCTCTGCTCTGACTCTGTGTGCTTCACCATTGAGAGCAGGGCCTCTGAAGAACATCTTAAGATTCAGGTAGGTATGGAGAAGTTAATTTCTTAGGTACTACTATCAGTTGTGCAAAACAGTGTTCTCTTCTACCTGGGACTGAATATTTTGCCAGTTAACTTCACTGGTTTGTATTGAGAAGTAATACTATGAATGAGGGTGAAAACTTCGTAGCTCTTCATTTTCTCCACACTATGAGATAATTTTAATACTTCTGCTCATTCTTCCCTCCTGTATCCTTATTTCCCCTAAACAAGTATGCACCAAATTCATTAATCTTTCCTGATAGGAAAGATGTTCTAACCATTTTATTATTTTGTGTTTTTTTAATGTATCACGGATGTGAAAATCTCCTAGTTTTAATCTTCCTGAATTTCTCCAAATCCTATCTGCAAAGTTTTTCCTGACTTTGTTTTAATCTTCAGCTGCAACACTTTGTTTCTTTACTGCATTGAAACTTGCACAATTTAAATTCATTTTTGCTAATTCTGTGCCATTGATATGACTTATACAACTTTTTCCCATTGACTGAAGTGTTTTCTGCACATTTTTCCCAACTATACTTGTTTTAACTGTTCCCACTTTAAAAACAGAGCAATTTATTTCTTGAAAACACCCTGTAAGCCTCGAAAATATGTGAATGCTCAATGCAAGATGTACATTTTCTTACAGCAAGCCTCAGAGGGTCCGAAAAGGCTGCTTTCAATTGAGACTGTCAAGTCAACGAAATTTCTTTCCTTCACTATTTGATATATAAACCATAAGTTTATATACTGTCTCTCTGTCAAAGCACTCAAAGTAGTTTACTGTTTAAACTCATGGCTTACAATCTAATAAACACGAAACACAAAGTAATAGTGAAAGAGTTAAAGTACAGGTATTTCTTCTTTCATACCATTCTTTGTCAAAGTTATGAAATAGTCAGGTGGAATGTTTACAGAAGGAAAGGAGAAAACAGGAAAGCAGCAGCTGGTTGCAGACTAGTGGCCACACACAGCTAGTGACCACATTTCATTGTTGTATGCCTTCAAGTTCATTTCCAACTTATGGTGACTCTAAGGCAAACGTATCATAGAATATTCTTGTCAAGATTTGTTCAGAGAGGGTTTGACCTTACTTTCTTCCAAGGCTGTGACAGCATGATTTGTGCAAGGCCACCCATTGGGTTTCTATGGATTCAAAACCTGGTGTCCAAAGTCATCACCCAATGCTCAGACCACTACACCATGCTGGCTTTTCAGTAGCTATGCTAGCTGGAGGTTTCTGGGAGAGAAGAAGCCAAATGTCAATCCATCCTCACAAAATCAATGGAGGATGCCCTGTTTCCTTAGTATGGTTATTCTGTATTGCACCCTTTCCAGGTCCACAGTATCAGCAGTGCACAGTCTTGTATGTGACTATCATTCATATATATATATGTATTATTGAAAGTTTGTCTCAAAAATACCCCCCATACTTTCATGCTTAAATCTTCCAGTTGAAATTGCTTATTTCCATTCCATTAAAAACATAGTTTCCATCTTAGAGAGAAGAACAGTTACATTATTTCTTCTTTGATTTCTTACATATTCTTACATATTTATATCCTTACCCAATCCAATACTCTTCTCCATTATTTCTCAAAGTTCTGGATAGATTTATTCTTTAAAGAAAATGCTAATTTTTCCATCTCTATCATATCCAGGACTTTTAACTTCCATTCTTCTATCCCAATGTATTTCTTTGGTTTCCAGTGCTGCACATATGTCAACCTTGCTGTAGTTATTAGGTATAATAATATCTTCTGATGACTTCTTATTTCCCTTTGTTGCCCTAGCATATTTAACAAATAAAACTCTGCTTTCATTTCAAAATTCAGCTTACAAATTCTTTGGATTTCATCATGTACCCCCTTCCAAAATGTTTTTGCTATGTTACATGTCCACCACATATGGAAAAAAGACCGTATGTGAATATCTTTAATGTATCCAGTGCCTTGCAAAAGTATTTACAACTCCCTTTTGACTTTTCCACACAACCTAGAATTGAAGTGAATATAACTGGGATTGTAACCACTTGATGTACATGAGGTAATGGAATATACAATTTTTTAAAAATTGTATTTATATTATTAAATTACTCATACTAAAAGCAAAAAAGTATTAAATAATATTGATTAAATACATAGTCTAAACAGTAACTGAACAAAAAACAAAAAAAATCCAAGTTTACAGTTGTACATACATATATTGATTTAGAAAACATAAAAGATTGCTAAGTATAGAATATATAGAAGAAATAAAGAGTCGAATTCGAGATAGTTATGGTTCCATATATAGGTTAGTAAAATAATTAAACTGTCCCAAGAGGGTATACACTTTCCCATACAAAAAGGTCACAGGATTTTTTTAGAATTTTGTATCATATCTGCCTTCCTTATTTAGAAAAAGGAATGGTATAGCTATAAAGATTAAGTATGCTAGTAACATAAAGAGCTATTCTATTTCTGAAATAGCAATACTTATAGATATTAATCTTCATTTCCCATTCCTTTTTACACCTCTAAATCATTACCCACAGTATAAATTTCAGTGTAAGGGTCATGTTCTCTTTTCTACTTCTTAAGGTTATTTGATATTGCTATAGCTAGATTTAAATTTGAGAAGGGAGACTTTTACTTATAATCTTGTAATCTGAAATGCAATTCTATGTAAATACTTTTACCTGTAATCTCAATATATGAATATTTATATATATATATATGTGTGTGTGTGTATATATATATATATATATAATACACACACACACATATAATACACACTGCATACATATACATACATACCCACATATACACACTCAACTATTTATCCTGATCCAATTAATCTTTCTGGGAGCAGGAACAGTAATTATAAATTGATTAATTTAATTCCAATCCTTCCCAATTAAGACTATACAATTTAGATATTCAATTGTCATATTCAGTTATGGTAGTATTTCCAGTTTTGGCCTGGAGATAATGTTTAATCAGTTCCCAATCTTTACAGAACTTATTATTCACTTTCCCATCCAATATATAAGTTAATTTATCCATTTCGGCAATATCAATTAATTTACCAATCCATTCTTGTTTGATGGGAATGCAACCGGCCTGCCAATACTTTGCAAAGATTATTCTGGCTGCAGTAACCATATGCCAGAATAGTCTTCTGATCTTGTTATATTGCTTGTTGTCAATTTTCAAAAGGCCTAATAAGAATACTTCTGGATTTAAATCGATTTTCTTCTGTAACGTCTTTTGAATTTTAGATCTTATCATATACTGAAATCTTTTAGCACAGTTGCATTTCCACCACATGTGATAGAAAGTACCTACTGCCTCCCCACATTTCCAACATTGATTGTTAGACCCTTTATACATCTTGGCAATTCTGTCTGGTGAGAGGTACCACCTGTACATTATTTCTAGTCAGTTCTCCTGAAGATCGTATGACCTTGTATATTTTTGGTTATATGACCATAATTTCCCCCAGTCTTCCAAAGAGATACGGGTCAAGTCTTGCACCCATTTTACCATGCATTCTTTCACTGCTTCTTCCACCGTATTTAAATTTAGAAGGAATTTATAAAGACTAGACGACAGATGCTTATCTCCTCTATGTAGAAGTCTTTCAAAATCTGAAGTTGGTATATCCACACCTTTGGAGTTCATGACTGCCTTAAATTTTGTTGCTATTTGAAGATAAGGGAACCACTGTATGTTATATCCTTCTTCAAGTAATTGCTGCCTGTCTTTTAACTGACGTACATTCCCTTGTTGTGTCAAAAGCTCTTGATATGTTACCCAAATACCCTGACTTCACAGTGCTTTAATAGAAAGCGCTTCTAATGCGGAGAACCAAGCAGATATTTTGTTACATATCAGTGGCTGGTATTTTTTCCCATACCTTATATAAGGCCTTAGGTATCACATGATTTGTTAATTATTTCTGAACTTTGGCCTTGTTACAACATTGAAAGGCATGCCATCCAAAGTGTAGGTCATGTCCCTCTAGTAAGAACAATTTAGGGTTATTTAACAAAATCCATGGTTTTAACCAAACAAGACAAGCTGCATCATAATACAAATTTAGATCTGGGATGCCAAATCCCCCCCTATTTCTATTATTAATCATGAGTTTAAAGCTTATTCTTCATTTCTTCCCTTGCCATATAAAATTAGTTAGGTCTCTTTTACATTATATAAACCAAGATTTGTTTATCATGACAGGGATTGGAACAGATATAGGATCTTTGGCAGCACATTCATTTTAATAACTGAGATTCTACCTAGCAGGGAAAGATTTAATGGTTGCCATATCTCTAATTTTTTTTTAATTGTTTTCCATGTTTTCACATAGTTGTTTTGAAACAAACAATTGTATTAGCTGACATGTCAATACCTAAATATTTAACCTTGTTAGTACAAGTTAATCCTGATTTCATTTCAAGAGCTTCTTTTTCTTTTCCAGAGATATTCTTAGTCAAGATCTGTGTTTTAAGTTTGTTAAACTTAAACTTAAACTTTAAGTTTTAAACCCTGCAACTTGTCCAAATTTGTTAAGTGTTCCAAGGAGGGAGTCTGTCTTAGAACTTGGATCTTAGAACTTAGATCTTCCAAGAAAATCACAACATCATCGGCGAATGCTGTAATTTTGTACTCTTCTTTGCCAATTTTGACTCCTTGCAAATGTTTCCTATCTCTGATACGTCTCAAGAAGACTTCCAATACAAGAATAAATAGCAGTGATGATAACGGACACCCTTGTCTCATTCCTTTCTTGACTATAAACCTTTCAGATAACTCACCATTTACAATAAGTCGGGCATATTGTTCTTTATAAATGGCTTTGATCCAAGTTTGAAATTCTGGACCATATTTCATGTAATCGAGCACTCTGAATAGAAAACACCAGTTGACATTATCAAAGGCCTTCTCAGCATCGAGAAAGACCAAGGCTGCTTTCTTTTCGATATGTAGCTCATAATATTCTATAATGTTCATGACGGTCCTTAAGTTATCACGAATCTGCCTTCCTGGCAGGAAGCCATTTTGATCTGTGTGAATATAAGATGGTAGAATTCTTTTAAGCTCGTGTGCTAGAATCGAAGCAAATATTTTGTAATCCTCATTAAGTAAGGAAATAGGTCTATACTCTTTGCATATAAGACATTTCCCTTTTTGGGGGGGATCAAAACAATATTGGCTTCTTTCCAGCTTGAACGGGTTAAGCAGGAAACCTTGCTGGGCAATCAGTGTTCTAACAGACATCAACAACAGGAAGGCTGGGACAAAATCTGCTTGACTGGGACAGAGTCTGCTTGACGCAGAGTTCTCCTGCTTATCAGCGAGGACGAGGGAGAGATGGGGAAGTAAAATGTCAAAATGACTTGTGCTGCAATTGTTTATAATATGTAGTTTGTAGTATAAAAAGACTGTAAAATCTAATGGGCAGGACTCTGGTCTTTGGGAAGGATTCCGCCAGAGTCCAGCCAGCTGAATAAACTCCTGCTTTCCAATCCGAGCGTCTCTGGTTTCTGGAATTTGAGCCACTACAAGCTCTCAGGAATTTTTCCACCTTCTATAATTTCATTCAGCATTTTCTGCATTGGCTTCATTAATTGAATTTTGAAACATTTGTAATAGTTTGCTGTAAGGCTATCAGCGCTCAGGGCCTTCCTCAACTTCAATCTATCAATGGCATCATTTAATTCCATTAATGTTATTGGTTTATTTAGCAATAATCAATGTTCCTTTGGGATTTCAGGAATTATTTGAGATTTTAAATAGTTATCTATATCCTAGATTTGAAGTCTGCATGTATCCGATATAGGCTAGCAAAATATTTATGTAATGCCTTTTGAATCGCCTTCCCATCAGAAATTCTTTTTCCTCCTTCTTGGATTTCCATAATTAAGCTTCTTTCCTTCTTCTTATGCAATCTATAAGCTAACCATTGGCCAGATTTATTAGCATGTTCAAAGTGGTTTTGTTTTAAATATTGGAGTTTCTTCCCCATTTCTTCAGTCGCCATCACAGAGAGTTGTTTTCACAATAACTTTATATTTGAGGTGATCTCTTTATTGTTGGGGTCTTTCTTCAGCTTTAGTTCCAAATATTTAATTTTCCCCAGTAGATCTTCCATCTTTAGTCTTTGTTTTTTCCTACATTCTGAGATTTTTTTGTATGAAAAGTCCCCTCATTACTGCCTTTGTCATGTCCCAAACAATTTGATTATCCACTTCTTTATCCCAATCAGTTTTTAAAAATTCTTCCATCTCTTTTCTACAGAATATAGTCACTTCCTCCTGTTGTAATAGTAAGTCATTCAAACACCATCTTCTTTGTCTTGGATATGATTTGATTATCACAGTTACTGGACTATGATCTGAAAAAGTCCTTGGGGATATTTTGATATTACTCAATTTATCAATAAAAGTTTTTGAGATCCAGATCATATCGATCCTCAACAATGACTGGTGACGATTTAATAGTAAGTAAAATCTTTAGTGTCCCCTTCTTTATATCTCCAGACATCAATGATTTGTAACTCTTCTATTAAATTGAAGAATTCTTTTGGTAGTCTCCCTTGTGTTTGTTTTCTACTTTTTTTCAAATTTGCAGAGCTTCTATCCAGATTGGGATCTACTATGCCATTGAAGTCGCCTAAAATACAATAACTTTCTTAATTTAAACCCTTTATTAGCACTTTGCAGATCTTCATATACAGTAATGTTCTCTTCACAAGGGGCGTAGATTCCATTCAAAAGTAATGGTCTTCCATCAATATATAGTTCTGTTCCGACAAATCTACCCTTGTAGTATCAATTTAGGGGATAATGAGGATTTTATACATAGGGCAACTCGTCTTCTTTTCATCAAGGTCAAGGAGGTGTATATTTCTCCAAGGTGAGCATTTGTCAGGTATTTTACATCTTTCTTTTTAATGTATGTTTCCTGAAGACAACAAACATCTGGGTTCATTTTCTTGAGATAATGAAATATTTTTTCCATTTAATGATTGAATTCAGACCATTAACATTCCAAGTTATAATTTTAAGCTTCATCTTCACTTATCTTTAGTCAAGATCTGTTCTTCAAAGTCAAGATCAATAAGCCCCATTTCTAAACGTTCAATGTCTTCTAAGTTTGCTGTCCATTTTAATTGAGATTCAAAGTCCAGTCTTCTTTCCATTGACAATTTTTCCTCTTCCTTTGATACTGAGTCCATATTCTTAGGGGGTGATTTCATCTTATCTAGGTCAGTTTGATCCTTCGTAAAAAATCTTGGACTTTTTCAATAGAGTTTAATCTTTACCTCTGACCATTAAAAGTAAAAAGAACCCCCTCAAGACTGTCTCATCTAAAGACTATCTGACTAGCTTTTAATTTAGATATGAGAAAGACATAGTCTTTCCTTTTTCACAAAATTCTTACTGCCGTTTACCAAAATCTTCAACTGGGGGTTTATTATGCTCCTCCAAAATCTTGTCTTGGGTAGATTTCCTACTAAACTGTACTACCACATCCCTAGGTAATCCTTGTTTCCTGGTGACTGCAGAGTTAACTCTATAAGTTGTATCTATTTCACTATTAATATCTTCTTCCACTACTTCTAAGAACTCAGCCAGTAATTTTGCTATCCTTTTCCTGAATTCCTTATTGGATTTTTCCTCCAGGTCCTGAATTCTAATCCATGACTCCATTTGTTTTTGCTCAAGTAATGCGAGTCGATCAAATTTTTTGTCCATATCAGTTCCAGAAGTATCATTCTCTGTTTTATAGTAGGAATTTCTTTTTTATTAATTTCTATATCTTTTCTATTTTGGACTATATCTTGTTTAACTTGACCAAGGGTTTTTTGTATGTCCAGCATTTGTGTTTTCAATATTCCTAAATCTTTCCTTGTTTCAAGCATGTAAAGACTCAATTCCTCCATATTTTTTTTTTATAATCCAGAGGCTCATCAATTGAATCTCTTCTTCCTTGCAGGTCAGTAACTCTAAACTTGCCTGACCTTGTTTTTGACATCTTATACTTATTAGTCCAGTACCACTACAGAAATTAGGGCCTTTCCAATTGTTTAATTGTTGTTTGTTATATATGCTGAGTTTGATTAAGTTAATGCTTATTATATAGTGTTAGGGTTATGAGTCTGCCAATTTCTAGAATTATGAATTGTTTATATTACATTAATTTACCCAAAGTTATATTTCTTACTAGCGTACACAGATTTTATACGTCTGCACAGAATTAATACATCTAACTTCCTTAAATCATCTACAACCTCTGATCATTACTGGTTGGTAATCTATTTTGATATTTATATTTTATAATTATTAAAAAACTTATTAGTTATCAATTAATTAATAGGAAGTTAATGATCATTAGTCAATTAAATCAATTAAATCTATGACAATATAAATAATAATCTTTTAGATGCATATTATATTATACCATTATACTACAATCAGCACCTAGGTTGAATTATCTGAATTGTCAATTCATTTATTTTTTATTCTATATAATCAAATCAATTTGCTCTATTGCTATATAGCAATAACCCTTTATATTGTGCATATAGAATAAATCAAAACTAAGTCAGATATCAAGTTGAAAACCAGCATACATCAAATTATTTATCAAATTTAAAGTCAATTCCTAAATTCCTAAATCAAATCAATGTTCAATCAATATTACATGAGTAAAGTGGGTGATTCTCCAGAATAATGTCCATATATTCCATAAATACCAAGTCCAAAATAGGTTCTATGTTAGATTCAGAATCTTTCCACTCTTTTTTCCCCCTTTTCCTTTCCTCCCTTCTTCTCCTGTTGCTTTCTCTTCTTTTCACTTCTTTACTCCTCTATGCTCCCCTTATTATTTCGCTTAGGTTCTTAAACAACTAATATTATATTCTCTTTTCCTTCTTATACCCTTTCTTTAGTAACTTTGGAGTGTATCATCAAACAGTTCATGGGGTAGAGATGCAGTCTATATAAAAATTCAAGTTCACGGACATCTCCATTCCTTCCTTTCTTCCTTATTTCTCAGATATAACCAATGTTCTTATTAACACATACATGTAATACAACAGTTCACTGAGTTTTAGTAATTTTACAGTCTGTCTTAATATCGAACAGTCAAAGGGAAATAGACATTGGATTTCCCCAAAATTGCCCAGCTCTGTAGCTTCATTTCTCAAAAACGCACAAGTCCAGAAAGGGAAGAGTATATTTTAATGCTTATCCATCACAAAATCTCAAGAGAGAATTCCTCTAGCATGTAGCAAATCACTGAAGCTTTAGCATTTGGCATTGTAGCGCTTTAGAAGCTTTGCATTTGGCATTTGGAGTTTGATGTTTCCCTTTAAGTCAGTAAGTTTGGGAAGGAAAAAGAAGAAAGAGCTCAGCAGCTGGCAGCTAAAAAACAAATGTCAAATTTCTACAATAAGTGGCAAGAGTAAAAAAATAAATTTCCAATGTTTAGTTGCTTGGGATTTCTTGCCACTTCCAGTTCACCTGCCAATTCATCTACAGCAAAAAAAAGTTTATTATCTCTTACTTGGAAGAGACGAGGCATGTCCCATAAGATATCACAATTTCCTACCGCAGGCTGGTCCTTAGAAGGGAGGTCTCACTGTCCTTTTTGTAGGTCTTCCAATTTGGTATAATAAGAATGGTATTGTTATATTTACCTAAAGAAAGCTTGGAAAAGATTTGGCAGATGGGATGATGGGAGAAGGGAATTCCCTCCCCCTACCTTCTGCTGCGGGCAAGCTGTCAATGGCAGCGGCAGCCTCCATCTTCTTCTTCTACTTTGACTTTCCGTGGCCGGTGGAAAGATGTCAGTCTAGGTTTCATTGCCTGTCCACCTCTAGCCAAATCCCCCTCTTCTGGGATACCAGACAAACCGGTTTCTGAATCAAAGTTCCACCAGTAGCCCACAACAGCGGCAGTCTTCAGAACGACACTCTGAAGGTCGTGGCTCCCAGCTCTCACAATCGAACCGGAAGTTGGAATATGCAAATTTGTTATGGTGGTACAAAATTGAAGTAAACAAAAACAATTGAGATTTTTGATTGCATAACTATTCAGTCCCAAAGGACATAAGCACCTTTGGCAGTAATTAGAGCTGCAAGTTTTTTGGGGTAAGTGTCTGTTGGCTTTGTGCTTCTGGATCCATTTTCGCTCATTCTATGGCAAAATTACTCCAGCTCCGTCAGGTTTGACAGCGACTGTCTGCACATAGGCACTTTAAGGGCATGCCACAAATTCTCAATAGAACTGAGGTTTTGACTGGGCTGATTTTGACTGGGCTATTCTAAAAATACTTGACAAGAACATGGACAAAGAGGTCTGTGCATCACATCACATGTGCCTTGGATATTGAAGCCTGATTATTTACCCTTTCCTGAGGCTGAAAGATTGATATGCTAGTCCCATTGTTCCCTCATATGTAGAGCCCCTTCTAGATCCTGCATTGGTCTCCTTTAGAGAAAAGGAAAGTGATGACAGCAGGAAAAAAGTGCAGCATCACATCCAGAAAGATATCTATGCAGCAACCACTCTCAGATTGCAATTCCTTTTGGTCCTTACTTACAGCCTACTGGAAATCCCTGGTCCCCAAACAGTGAACACTCATGAGCACATTTTAAAATACTGATAGGGTAGGGAGTGTACTAGGATATGGCATGGTCCCAGAGTTGGGTGCACAGCTCTTGGAAGGTTGTCCTGCCAAGGCCACATGGCTTGACCTGGACTTAGCCCTACTTGATGGAAGAAGATCAAGCATAGCAGGAGCCCTCCTCAGCCAGGATGTTGCCTTAGGGCTAGTTTTCCTATTCCACGTTCAGGATTCTGTTCTGTGTTTCACCATTTCTGCGATATGTCAGGCTCTGGGTTTTCCATCTTTGGCTTCTTATTGAGGCTTCTACTTTCTGCCCTGGTGGCACAGTGGTTAAATGCTGGTACTGCAGCCATAAGGTTGTGAGTTCGATCCTGCCAGGCTCCAGGTTGACTCAGCCTTCCACCCTGCCACAGGTCAGTAAAATGAGTACCCAGCTTGGGGGAAATTAGCTAAAATACATTGTAAACTGCTTAGACAGCACTTAGCTGATAAGTGGTATAGAAATATACATGCTGTTGCTATCTCCGTACAGGAGCTGCTCATCTTCCAGCAACCAGGGGGACCAGTCTGGTCTTGACCCAGTCTTCATTTGATTGATGGGCAAGACCATGGCAGATGGGCTGTTCCACCATTTGGAGTAGGAAATTACTCTTATCCACTTAAGAAGAGATGCTCCTGTTCATCTGTTGCCACTACCTTACATTTCAAAGGCTTATAGTGGTGGTATTACCAGGGCATTTGTACCTTGCAAGTCCTACTTGCCTTATTATGACACACTGTACAGATAACTATGCTCCTGTGGCAAACAGAGATGTTTCAATAGACATTCCTTTGCAGTTCGTCTATTATGGTACTCCATGGCTTGTGTTTCAGTCTTGCCTTCTGAAATGCTCTCCACTTTTGACCTTCTCTTTCTGTCTTGTAAGGTAAACATTTCCCGTGGAAAAAGGACAACAACCCACTGTCCAGAGAGGACAGGAGAGAAAAGGAAAGGATGGTGGAAGATCAAACAGATGTGTTTGCAATACAAATGGGTGGTTGCAAACAGGGAAACTTCTCTTGGAATGCTGTCTGGGGACAGAGCTAAAACGTGCCATGAACTGGGTATGCCCTGGGTTTCCACAAAAGAACAAAGCTGGCTACCTACAGTGAAAGGCATACCCCTGATGGGAACCTGAGGAAAAGACAGTCATGTAGGAATGGGGGGGCAGGGGAGTGGTTTTCCCCAGGTGCAATGTTTGGGGGCATCCCAGCCCATAGTCACATTCCCACATGCCCTGGCCACACCCCCATGCACTGCAGCTATGCCCACACACACAGTGGCCATGCCTCTCGCACCCCCCTTCACACATTCCAAGCTCCGCCACTGGGAAAAGAGCATGTGAAGATGTGATTTTACAAAACATTGAAGCACATTATGTAGCCAGAAGAGGTAATCAGTCAGCTGGTCATTCACTGGGAGGAGATGGAGAAAGAATTTAGAAAACATAATTATTTGAAGTAGAATGTGGATTATGTTATGCTACATTTATGCGGTTGTATGAACAATAATACTAAAATGATAAATGTGGGAGTCAGAGAATGGTACTAATGACTAGGTAATCAATTTAGCTTCAATTGACTATTTAACCATCTAAATTTTCATCTCCAGTTTGGCTTATATAAAGATGTTTTGCTTAAGGCAAGATGAAACAGAGTAGAAGTCAGCTACAAGCAACTTTCTGTTTTCTGAGATGGGAGCCTACTTTTTTTTTTTGGTCTCTGCTCAGCAGCCAATGCTATATGTCATGTGACACCTGAACATCTACTAATGACTGCATACTCCATCTGAGGATCTCACAGTTACAACTTCTAGATAAAACTTTTTGACTTCCATGTTTCTCTCCCAACTTTCATTTTTTTATTTTCCATTTCTGAAGCATTCTGTAAAAATCATAAGTTTGTAGATGTGATAGTGTTTTAGATAGCCAACTTTGTGGCTTTATTGAGAAATTATTTTGACTCATTTTGTTTTAACCTGCTTGGAAGGTATATCCTAATTTCTCCAAGGACTGAACACCTATATAATATTCAGTTTTACATTTTCCAGATTTCCTGGCACAAACTCAAGCTTATTCAGATTTATTCCTGGCAATGTGATCTTTGTGATTAAACAACATTGAGTAATTGAGCATTGTGCTCAGTCTTCGGGGAAGAGGTTGCCAAAACGTATTGTAATGTGTACTGAGGCAATGAAATTGAGACATAGCTGGTAAGTTCAATAGGATTGAGTCACGCAATATGAGTATGTATCTGAGAAGTACGATGGCTAAATTTTACTGCATAAGACTAACTTCTTTTTAGAAAGATTTATGGATTTATTCCTTGTAAATTTGCACATTATTTTATATTGTTTCTGATAATTGGTGACTAGAGAATTTCCCATCTCTGATCTTACCTATTGTAGTTGCATGACTTCAAGTCTTTTCTGACTTACAGCAATTCTAAGGTGATCATGGGATTTCTTGTCAAGATTTGTTCAGAGAGGGTTGCTCTTGCCTTGCTCTGATGCTGAGAAAATGTGACTTTCCCAAGATCACTCAGTGGGTTTCAGTGCTTGAGCAGGGATTCAAACTCTCTTCTTCAGAGTTATAGTCCAACAATCATACCACTACACCACATTGACCCTCATTTTGGCCTCTCATTTCTATACCATTTTGGTTGATCTTGTCTAGCATCCTCTTTTTTCCTATAGCAGAGTTGATAAATAAATCAATCATTCTGAAAAAGAATTAGCTGATTAGCTAACTAAAATGTTGATTAGTTAATTAACCTCAGTGGTTTAATTAAATAAGAATAGGTGATTCCCTTTTTTGTGTGGAATAACATTTCCATTTGTTTCTTTTAGACCTTTTGATGGTTAAATTCATGGGATAATCCTGAGTTGTAGTACGGAAGGGATCTTGTTGTGGGGTGAATTTGGGCTGACAAAGTGTTTGGGCTCATAAGAGTTTCTAGTAACATGGTCTGAAAGGTATATCCTTCTGTTGATATCTTCCCCCTATACCCCTTAATTTACAGAGGATTATGTAGGTCCCCTCATTGCCAGCAAGTCACCCTGTGCATTCCCCCATCTCCAACTGTCTTATTGTCCTGGCCAACAACTCCTCCTTTAATGTCAGTTATGGAAAGAAAGGGGAAGATTGGTGTTTTTGGTGTTCTATAATTTTTAGATGTCCTTCCTCTGCCAGAAAACTGTGTTTTGTCCTGCCTGATGTTGCTGACATGGTGTCAGAGTCCAACTCCCTGCCTGTGCCTCACTGCCAGCAAGGGGGAGGAGGAAAGAATACTTGCTGTGAGGAGGAGGACAAGGCAGTGAGGAATGTCCGATACAACAACTATTAAGGAAACCACAGAACTGAGCCAGGTTGAAGTCCAGTCCAACAGTCTAGAAAGCAGAGGTCCAGCCAGAGGAGTCAAGGGAGCCAGAACACAAGGGTTGTGAGGCTTCCAAGTAATTTGCTACAAGCAAAGAGCAAGCCATGCTGACAGACCTAAATAGCCACAGAGAACAGGTGTTACTTGTCATTGTTTCCTTAATCTAGCCAATGCAGCTTCCCTCTGAGCTGCCCGTTTCAGCCTTCTTCATGACTGGAGGCTAAAGGGCTCAGGTGACTGTAATTCTTCCAAATCACTGCTGTTTCCTTCTTCCTCTGGAGCTGATTGGGGCAACTCTGCCTCCACTGCTCTTTCAGCTGCTGGGAATGTTTGCAAGTTGGTTTGGTCAATCACTGGCTCTGTTGCTAGCATAATCAGTTGTTGCTCAACCTCAGAGCAATCATCTATCACACATGGCAGAGGTTGCCTGCCCTCCCTTTGTTGCTTAAGAGAGCATGGATGTAAACTTTAATGAGGTACCAAAGAGTGCCTGAAGACCCTTGTGCAGGTTCTACTCTTAAGTCTCCCTCCATCAAGGAGGATGCCTCAAGGACATCTTTGTGGGCCAATGAGGTGGTACAATTTGTGATGGCTTTTTTTTTTGTTGCTCTTTTTGAGGTTAGATGTGAGGGAAGTTTTTCAGGTGTCTTCTGCTTGCTTTTTCCAGGGCGCTGACTGTGGACGGATCTGTGTATTGGTTGTTCAATCTGCTAGGAAGAATTTTTGGATTAGCTGACAGCACAGTTCTCTACCTATCATCAGGATATGCAGTTTAATTCAGTGGGATTTACTCCTGGGTAGAATTGCCAGATTTGGATTATTCCAGATTTCAGGGCCAAAATCTGAGGCTTGATGTAACAGGGTGCACACCCTGGTGATGTTATTAACCAGAATACATTAAGGAGAAACCACTGTTGCATGGAGTGCTGGATTTAAACAAAAAGGGACAAATCCAGTAAGGAATTAGGAAACACACACATTTCAAAGCAGTGCTCTCACTCTGAGATTGCTCCCCATTGAGAAGAGGAGACAGGCCTTGAAATCTTGGGACCTTATTCCTGGTTAACTGTGGATGTGGCACTGAGATTTTGGTCTGCAGTCTTGCAGAAGGGTCAAATAAAGGGTGGCCAAAGATTGTAGTTAGGGTAGGTTAGGAGTGGATATACTTGGTTGGCTCTGTGAAGAGGCTTTTATCTGGGAATTGTTTGTGGCCTATCACTGCTGAGATGGGGGGCTATGTTTCCTGGCGTTCCCATCTTCCCCCTTCTCAATGTGCTGGGGAGGTTTTGTGGGGTTAACTTGCCCTGTGTGCCCCCCCCAACCTGGAGTTGCTTCATCAGGGAATAAGGGCCACTGTTTCCAATACTTATACCATGTGGGAGTTGCTTCTTCCATGTAGGATTTCCAAGTTTCAGTCTAGGCTTTTTTGTTTGAGAAAATATGGGGAACATATCACTAAAAAGCACATTAATCTTTTGTGATTCTGAGTAAGAGAAGTTGTATATGGATGATGCCAGTACATTAAGCTGTTGTTATTATTACATTACCTCTGAAAAATCTTTGGAGACATTTTTCATGCATTATTAGTCCTGCTACAAAAATATAAGACATCTAGTTTATGTCATTTTGTTAGGGAAAAATGTGTCATTTTCTCTTGCAACATTTTCACACAAACATAGCCAAGTAACAAATTAAGCCTAGAAAACCTACAACACAAGCAAAGTATGAAAGGCAGTTATGTTCCTCTGTTTATTCCTCTCTTTTTGTCTGAAAGAGAAAAACTACAGAGCTCCATCAAAGGGACTTATATTTCAGGCCAGTTAATTTTGCTTTGGAATGAATATGCTTTCAAATCTATTAGATATCTATAAGATTTATTATAAGCTAAAAATACACTGGAGATTCAAGGATCCAGCAGAACTAATCCCCTGCATCCAAGGGGTCTTTGAGCTATACATTCCCTAAACCATAGACTTCCATGAATATCTGGCAAAGCTACTGTACACAAGTGGAAGTGCTTTCTGCCCATACTCAAGGCCCTTTGGATTCTAGCCATTATGTTGTTTTGTTGCTTTGGTATAAAGACCAAACTACTGCAGAGTCACCCCATTTGGCCGAAGACTACAAAGATTTATCAAAATGCTAATTCTTAGGTAAACAATTATTTTGAAAAAATAAATATATTTTTAACTATGGTAATGCACAATTTGAATAGGAAAGATATACAAAATAGACGTAATTGTGTACAAAATCCCAAAAGATGCTGCTTATTACGTAGATCAAATACATAGACCTTTGGCTGTGCTGGCTGGGGATGATAGTTGCTGTGTCTAGCACATCTGAAGTATAGCAAGTAGGAAAGGTTAAATATATGATTTTCTAATTAAAAAAATACATAAAGTGTTCTTTAAATCATAAGTACATATAAATGTATGCTTATGTTTACATAAAGTGTTCTTTAAATCCCTTCTTAGAAGAGTTTCATGTTCATCAGCGGTATTAAATGCCACCAGAGGTATATACCTGTAAGTATGTATGTATGTATGCAGATCAGCTAATCTGCAAATAGCAAATACAGTTCAGTTTAAAGACTTAATTAACAAAGAAGCTTGTTGTCACTTGCAAAAGAACCAGCAATTAAAAATAACTTGTAATTTCATGGTAGCAACACATTTTCTACAATGATATATTCACTGAAGAATAACCATAGTCATTTGCAACCCAGTAGCAATGTTCACATTGCTCCTTTCAATAATTTTACAAATATTTATCAACTCTCATGGTGCAAACATCTTAGAAAGCAAACATCTGTGATGAGAAATATCAAAGGTAAAGAGTAAATGAATTGCCAACATTGTGAAAATTATTTACATGAACAACCATTTAGAATGAATTATCAGTTGTCATTATCACATGGAGTTTTAAGTTGATATCAAAGAGGGATGATATGGCATCAAAAGTGGAAAATAGAAGAGAAACCATTGTGGCATTTTACCATAGATCAGTATCTTAGATAAAATGAGAATATGAGGCATCCTTTGGAAAAACTACAAATGGAAACTGAGATAGCTGCTATTCTGATATTTATTAGGAATGTAAGATGGAAAAATAGGCTGTCCAAAACATTTTTGGTGTTTTGTAAGGGATGAGATCTTTTGTCTGAGGTTCAGTGCATATGAAGCAAAAAGTTCCACTGGCATAACTTACCTGACATAAATTTTGTATTTTGTAACCATCGGTCCTGGAAACACCACCTCTGCTTGTGTATCAGAGTCATCAGAGCTGTATTCCATGTATGGGCACTGAGAGTGTAGAGCTAATCCCACCACTGTCCATTGAGAAAGTGGTTTGGCAGAAGGCCCTGGCCAGTGTGCTTGAAAAGAATGCATGAACAGCATATCTGTTACACATTTGGTTCTAACTGGCAGATAAGATCTGCTGGAGAATATGAATGGGGTAAGGAGCTATGGCAGAGAAAAATCATTAAATCAGATGGAAGCCAAGATCTTAAGGAAAGAAAAAGGAGGATGCAGCAAGGTAGTTATTTAATTCTAGACAAGCAGGTAATGAATGAAAAGATCAAAGTGAACAGTCTAGAAGAACTCTATTGTGGGAGAAAACTGGTTTGGCCAACACTTGATTATCGGCAGAAGAAAGAGAGTATGTGTATACCACCAGGGCTTGGCTAGTTCTATCTGGCTCGTCTCATCCTCAGTCCCAGGAGCTTCATAAAAGCATGGCTTCTACTTTGGGAGTATATATGAAGGTATCTGTGCTGCCTTCACTACTTGCATCTTTTCATGAGGACCTCTGCTTCTGAAGGAGAGGCTTTTCCCCATCTTCCCTTTGCTGGCATTCTGCTGCTTGGAGACAATGAGGAAGAATTAGCCATGAGAACCTGGGAAGTGATGGGTCTCCTTCTGTTGCTTGAAGGTGGGCTGGAGGTTTTTGCACCTGGCCATACTGGCTGGCTGGGGGATTGTAGGACATGGAATCTAAATAAGTAACTTTCAAGGCCCTCAAAAAAGTCAGATGGTTTTATCATCCCTTTTTCTGTGTGTGTGTGTGTGTGTGAGAGAGAGAGAGAGAGAGAGAGAATGATGTGTAGCAAGATATATTATTATGAATAATGAATGATTTAAATACAATGATATTGCCAGTATTATAAGTGTTGGATATTATTAAATGACCTGTTTGTGTTATGCATGTGTACATTTTGATATATTTTTTAATGAACTCTAAGGTAATTCTATGATTGTAATTATGTCCATTGCATTTGTTTTCTGTAAACTGTTATGCGAATAAGGTAGTGTGGAAAATGTGCTATAAAAATAATCAGACTATGACAAAAGCCCTGTGGGTATATCTTGTGTGTGTGTGTGTGTATGCCTTCAAGTCTCCTGTAAACTTATGGCAACCCAGGAATGTGATCGGGTTTTCTTGGCAAAGGAATACTCAGAGGTGGTTTTGCCAGCAACTTCCTCTGAAGTGTAGCCTGCAATACTTAGTATTTGTTGACAATTTCCCATCCAAGTACTAACCGGTACTAATCCTGCTTAGTTTCCAAGATCAGATTTGATTTGCTGCCCTTAGGATATTTAAGTCTATATGTTAGCAATCTGGAAATCATGAACATGGGAGGAGGATAATGCTAGTATGACCTCCCGTCACATGTAGAGGGCAATAGTCTGAAAAGGAGAGACCTTTCCTACTTTCCAGTGTAACTATTTTAATGGAAACTTTTCACAGATAAAACTCCTGATCATCATGTGTTGGATAACTGAATGCAGTGTGAACCAGTCCTAAGACTAATATATTAAGGAGAGTTAACTTAATCATGAGCAAGTTTCATTCCACTGAATTTCACTTAGGACAGTTTTAAGTGATTTTTCTGTAATTTGTCCTACATTGCTGAGTAAATTGCTACACTATAATAGAAAAATGAAGTACAATAAGTTAGGAGTTGTTGGAGTTGTTATAAATATTTTGGTATTTATAAAACAATATCCATACAAAAAGAAATAAGAGATGAATGATCAAAAAATGATGTGAAACATAATACTTTTGTAAAATATTATGTTAATAAAATCCTAAAACCAGTAGTTAGCGTATCAGATATTTCACAGACAACTGCTACATTCCCAGAACCATGGCAAAAAGTAGCACATGCTCCCTTGTAGCTGCAATTTTTAAATGGCTATCATAGAAATCAATAGAAATAGAAACCATATTGAAACATTTCTAGCATTCATTGTGCTTTGCAACAATGGGATTTTTGAAATAATGAATCAATTTACAGAATTTACAGACGATTTGGGGCTGGATCAGGGATACTGCACCAAAACAGATTTAAGAGTGATCAAGAAGAGAAAAAGCCATTGATGCAAAAGAAGATATATTGGTGTTTTGTGGATGCAGCAGATGCTTTATAGCAAATCATGTCTATTTCCTACCTTGCTGTGTCGAGTCCCACACCCATGGAATGAAGGACCCTGGGAGCCACCATATGACCCCAGCTTTTGACCCCAAAATGGGGACCATGAAAATGCATGTAAGTACAGTGGATTGACAATGTTATTATACACTACATATGCCCAGATTTATTCCCCTTTAGGACCGTTGAAAGTATCCCCTGATTGGTTATTTTTAAAAAAGAACACAACTGCACAATATTTTCCCAATTAATATTAGACTTCAACAGATGACCACTTGAGTCATAAATCTTTGATCAAGCTTAACTGGTTTCTGTGGGGAGAAGAATGTCCCTATGAAACAGTTGTACTTGTGACTGTTCCAAAGGAGTTCTCCCTCTTGGTTATCTTTTAGTAATGCTCAGATAATGAGTCATGCTGCAGAGAGAGAGAGAAAGAGAGGGAAGGAGATGCCTTTAGGTTTGCTGATAATTTTGTTTAAAATGTCTATACACAAACTCCCAAAGGTTTTAATTAGAATCAGGGCTCCATTGTACTAGGCACTATACAAACATTTCAAAAGACATCTTACCTATTCCTGGGAGCTTATGCCACAGACCCATCCAATTCTTTCTTGACACTTCTATAATCAGTTCAACTCAGTCTGTTCAAACAATAGATAAATAAATAAATCAACAAACTCCCTGCCCTGTAATTGCGTGATATTGATAATGAATTGGTTTTCCTGATGGATGCAAATATAACTGTCAGTTTAAGAAATATAGATTCTCCAAGGACTGTTCTCATTTTGCAGAACTGTCTTGTATGTTAATATTTGCATTGGGTTCTTTATCTATTATTAATTTTATACAAGGCTGGTTTGGGTACTTGTCAGGCAACATCTTCTTGCAGCAGAAAAGCCTCAGGCAAGTAGTAGCTCCTTTTGTGGTTTTAGAAGCAAGGCAGTGGAGCAGAGTACTGAGAACTCATGAAATCCTGAGTCGTATTCTTTCCTAGTCAAAAGGGCTCCACAGTTTATAGTTCTTAGCCCTCAAAACATACATGTGTCTCTGTTCCATCAAACAGCAGGTGTAAGCCTGAGGTATCATGTTAGAGAAATCAGAGTAACAGCTTTCTAACCTGCTGGACAGTCAGTGTGCTGTGGGACTTTGGAGATTCAGGCCGTAGTCCAGAATGAACCATGAAACTCACTGCATGAACTTGGGCCAGTCACCTTATCTCAGTTTAATCTACCTTACAGGGTTGCTATGAGCAAAATATTAGGCAAAGAACTTGCTGGAAGAAAGACAGAATACAAATGTAAACAGAATTCATCAATCTGATTTTCTCCTCCACAAGTAGAGCAACTCATGACTGAGAGGGATCATTCCAGTTCAAAGCTACCTTTCCCTGCTACAAACAATAGTGTCCCCCAGCTTACTCAGGGATGAATCATGGCCAGGTAGAGAACTGGGTACCATCTTCTTTGGCTAGTTGGGCCTTGCCCTTTGTTACCCCAAAAGGTGAGGAACCTTGAGGTCCACCAGAAGTGCCAGCATCTCCTTAGGAATTGGGGAAATTATAGTTCAAGGTCTGCAAAGAAGGATCCATGCACACAGAAGCTGCTTAGTTGATGTGTACAGTCCTCCCTCCACATTCGCAGGTTTGACCTTCATGAACTTGATTATTCGCAAGTCACTCACTTGACTGCCCCCTTCTCCTCCTTCCATTCCCCTATCTTTTGCCTGGACATGTGTGTCTTCCTTCCATGGACCTGGGCATATCTCTTCTCCAGTTATGTCACTATCCCTTCCCATTCACTTGCCTATTGCCCATGAGCCAGGAATGCAGCACTGATGGGCAAAATACAACTAAGGGACAGGGTCTGGAAGGAATGGGAGAGGGAGTGCTTACTTGGGTGGAGGAGAGTTATTTGCGTTTTTTTTTTTTACTTTCTCAAGTGTTCTATGCCCTGAACCCTCAAGAAAGTCAAGGGGCCACTGTAGATTGATTTTGCTTAATATATAAAGCATAATTCCAACTTCATCACAATTGTGACATTATCTTGAACTATTCCTGCCAAAGCAGATGAGCACATAACAAGACAAATCTAGAGACTTCATTCTGTGGCTTCAGTCAGCAATAAGTATTAAAGAACAGGGCATCATCCATGTCAGTCCACTGAATGACAAAAGACTTGTCATAAGATAACCATGAATGATTGAAATGAACGTATGGAGGCATGAGTTTCAAGATCTTGTCCCATAGTTCTACATGATCATCGACACAAAACCACTCTAAGTCACTTCTTTTTACAGAAAAAATGGCCATAACAGCTTGGCTACATGCATTAGAGAGGTTATGTTACATAATAATGCCATCAGACCTGTTGAATGAGTGTGATTCTGGATCCTTACGTCCCAAAAAGTAACAGTTAAAAGCTCTGAGGTATAAGAGTGCTGCTGTACCTGCTTTATCCCAGTAACCATATTACATTTTATGAGTAATAAAAGCAGTGGCAACATATAAATAGGTATTTTTCAAGTCTGTGGGACTGCCAAAGAGGCAAGCATATGGTACTGCAAAATGAGTATGTGGAAAGCAATATAGTATATGAACCCTGAAGTGGAAAAAGAAGGGAAAAGGAGAAGGCTTTTTTCCATCCTTGCCTCTACTGACTCTGTTACTCCTTAGAGGTACTTCTTCTCCACAGGACCAGAGCTGTGCTAGCTACTGAGAGACCAAGACTGACTGCTGATCACAGCCAGCTATTTCCTCCCATCCCAAGGACCTGCATCTTCCTGGTGGGTGAGGGAAATAAGGCAGCACAAGCCATCGGTGATGAGTTAATCTCAATGGGGCTGATCCCAAGGGGGTAACATCAAAGGGAATCACCCCTCTGGGGAGACACACAGGCACTGCTGTTTCTCAGATTAGAGAGTGGTTACAGGCTGCAGGTGAGAGGCAGAGTCTGGTAGAAAAGTGTCACCAACAATGGGACTGTAGGTTCACTCTGTTGTGACCACCTCAAGGACCTGGGTGAGAAGCAAGGATTGGAGAGAAAAGTAGAGTTGCTGAAGTGAGACCAGAGTATTGTATTCAATGCATTTGACCTGCTATACTAGCATTCTGTTACTGGTCTTGACTGTCTCTACATACATGTGCTCAGATGAATCCCACGGGACAGAGGAATGGGTTGTCCCATTTGTGTGATCTTGGGCAGAGGGAGGTATAGTGCTGGGGACTGGACATGCCAAGTAAACCAAACCAAGTACCAGGATAGATATTTAAAACTTATCCTGTGTTTTAGTCCTTCCCTTCCCCCTTCCTTCAAGATCCAGGTTGCACTGTCAGCTCACCCTCTGATCTGTTGGTGTTGCTCCTGAAATCCAGCCCACAATAAAACAACACCACTTGGTTCTGGATGAAGTGAGTGATCTGATATGCATTACTATGATTTGGGTGGATGAGCTTAGTGGAATTGATCTGTCCCAGCTTTGTTCACTTGGATACTCAACACAGCGCCAACCTAGATTGGGGAGGCAAGAGGAGCAGTTGCCATTATCCCTAAGAATTCTATCACCTTCATTAGGAAAACCGTCTGCCCCAGTACCAATTTTAAGGGTCTGTAAAGTAAAAGAGACAGAACAGAAATGCTGCTGGTATACTGTTCATCCTGCTGCCCACCAGCCTCTCTGCCTGAGCTGGCTAAGGCAGTCTAAGAGGTGGTGCTGGAGCACCACAGAACAGTGTTTCTGGGTGACTTGAACATCCATGCTGAGGCTGTCCTGACTGGTCCAACAAGAAGGGACTTCATAGCTTTGGAGCCCTGGTGGCGCAGTGGTTAAATGCCAGTACTGCAAGCCACAAACCACAAGGTTGTGAGTTCGATCCTGCTGGGCTCCAAGGTTGACTCAGCCTTCCATCCTTTTGCAGGTCGGTAAAATGAGTACCCAGCTTGTTGGGGGCATGTATAGAAATGTTTCGCAATACATGCTATTTGTAAGTTGTTCGCTGCCTCGATCCATATGGAGAGGCGGGATACAAATAAATAATAAAAAAAAATAGTAGGACAACCATGGGGCTATCTCAAAACATCATTGGGCCAGTGCATATTGTAGGACATTCCTTGGACCCGGTCTTTACTGTTTGGAGGACAGAAGATAATCTGGTTTGGGGACAGGTTCAGCAACTCCATTGTTATGGTTAGATCATTTTCTTATGAAGTCTGGTAGTAATGGACCATTCTTGCATGGATAGGGAAACCATTCAGATAGTCTGCCCATGGAGACTTTTGGAATCTAAGGGATTCCTGAATGCTGTGGGGGATTTTCTGGTGGATAGTGCTAAAGATTCGGTTGAGGCCTTGAACTCACTATGGAATGGTGAAATAGAAATGGCCATCGATAGAGTGGCTCCTAAATACCCAAGCCTGTTCCCTTGATTTACTGAAGATCTACTGTCATTGGAACAGGCTGGATGATGGCTAGAGTGCAGGTGGCATAGGTCATGGAGTGAATACAACCAGAAATTGGTGAACACTCTTCACTGTGCCTATTATGCAGCAATGAGATAAGCTAAAACTTCTTAGTTCTTGTATCCTCATCATGCTTCTCAGAGTTACTCCAGGTAGTGAAGAGCTTATTGAGATCAGACTCAGAGAAGCAAGGATTTGAACCCTCAGTTACCTGCTGTGATAAATCTGATAAGCACTATGAGGAGAAAATCACTTGTATTCACTCAGAACAAGACAGCACATTTATTAGAGAGTCTGTGGAAGTGTCCAGAGCTCAATCTGGTCAGTTTTCATGGAATCAGTTTCAGTTCTTCAGACCTGATGACGTGGACAAGACATTTGAAACATGTCAGCTCAACCCTTGCCCATCTTGGCTGGTAAAGTCTAACAAGGGTGGTTTGTCTCTATGGGTTATTGCTTCATTACATCAGGAGGAGGTGCCTGCTGCTTTGAAAGAAATGGTGGTTACCTCTCTGAGATCTTCAGCTACATGGTAGGATGTATATATTTATATAAATATATTTAAGAAAGAATGAAAGCAAGAAAGAGGCAGATTTTCACAACCAGGTTTAAACATGTGCACATATGCACTGTTCTGATTAAAGCAGTAGTAGCAGTAGGCCAAGACAATGGCCCAAATAAGAGGAATTGTGAATTGCTACTGTTCAGCAGATCATATTAAAATTACTGCCTATTTTATAGAGTAATGATTATGTAGCTTTAAAATGCTAAAAAGGACAGAAAAATATGAATAGGCCAAGATATTTAGCATAGACCACACAAGCTGTAATAAATGGACTTTATTAGAACAAAGTGAAAATCAACATAGCCATACCATAGCCTACCAATTCCCGAGAATGCCATTTCAGCAAACTGTCCAGAAGAACTCCTTAGAAAAAGAATGGGGGCACCTTTGGTCTAGCAATTCTGGTTTGACTCTAGCTCCCATCATCATCACCATTTTGCTGAAAGAGCTGGAATCTAACAACATCTGGAGGACCATAGGCTCTCTGTCCCCTCCTAAGAGGCTGATGGGTTTGTTGAAAAGGCTTAAAGGAAAAGTTTTGCAGGGTTGAGGAGAGGGATTTTTGAACTACCAATGTGACCATCAGAGTATACTTCTGTCCAGAGATGTCAGATTCATTATGTTGGAATTCATATATGAGGTCATTATTCTTTAGAAAAAAATGTGCATTTGTAATTTCAATAAGAAAATCCTAAAAATTTTCTGGTTTTGAGCAGAGATTTTATGATGGCAATGGAATCCTAATAAAATTCTTACATGTGACCTTAGATACAATTAATATGTAGGAAAAGCTGGCAACGTTTTGAAGGAAAGCAAAAGAAAATGTTTTCTGAGAAAACCTTTTATGTAATTAAGCAGGCCTGAAATATTATAATTGATTGGTCTTAGGGACTTCTTTCTCCCTCTACTGGCTTCTCAATGGAATAAGAAAGCAATCCCTCCCCACACATACTCACCAGAAAAAATATATATTCTGTTAAAATTGTCCTTTCTATTTGTAACAAAACAAGTTTACCGAGTACTGCCAAGGACACATTCTTTGCAGGATTTCTGAATCACATGCCACAGTAATTCATAAGAAAATCGTCGACAAGTTGACATGTTTGTTACAGTAATCATATTCACATTATTCTTTCTCAATATACTGGCATTGTACAAGGTTTTAGCTCAATTAGTCACATGATGGCAAGAGACCTCATCATAAATCCAGGCTTAATTGTTTGAGCTCTTCTAGCGATAAATGCACATATTGTATAAAGTGTTGCTGTTCAAAACAACGTAGATCAACTGGAGTTTTAAAGACACAAAGCAGCAGTTTGATCTTCATTAGAGCCAAGCTCTGACATTTCATTTATTTTTATTTAGGAAAGCTTTGTTATGCCACTTTTCACTTTAACAAGGTCCCAAAGCAGTTTACATAAAGGAACACAAACAAATAAAAGATTCTCAAGTAACCAAACTAAAAAATGAGAAGAAGGAGAATGAAAAATATCCCTCCTGGTTAATAAAAGCTATTAAAAAGTCAAGAGGAAAGATGTTTTCACTGTCTAGCTAAATGCCATGAGACAGGCAGGACTGGGCAACTACAGGAGCTCCATGGCATAAATTTCTACCCTTGGGGGCTCTCCAGGGCAACACAGACTCTCAGGAAAGCCCGCATCCCTGTGTAAGTGGCTTGAGGACCATATCTGATTTTGCAAAATAGGCTTTCTTTTCATCTTAAAGAGTACAGGAGATCCTTGCAACTTGTCTTAAAAAGTCAACTTGCCTATCTTTTTGGATTAGGCTTAGTGCAGTCTAGGGAGCCTGGAGAGGTTAAGGACCACAAAAACAGCTGTGAGGCCACATATGACACCAGGACCGCACTTTGCCCCCCTTGCCATAAAGGGTAGAGGTAGTATAGCATCTTTTGAAAATGAATTCCATCATTAGGGTTCTGCCACAGAGAAAGCCATTCTTTTCATCCCTATCAATTGAACCTCTTTTGCTGATGGGTTATATTAATTAGGTCTTAAGAGACGATATCTCAAGTTATTGGCAGATTCATATGGGAAAGGGAAGTCTTTCATGTATCTTTCAGGTAATAAGAATTTTTGGGTTTTTAAAGTTAAATCCACATACTTTGAAATACATTAGAAACCAGCTCCATCAGCATTTATCACTGTGCTCAGATCTACCTTTTCTTTATCAATCAAGGTAATTTCAAAGCAGTCTTCTCAGGAACATAGTCTTCCCTCAAGTTCTTTTTTCCTATTGTACTGTTAATCAGCTTGAATATGCCAACTGCAGACTCCAAAACGGAGGAATGCCTTAAAGCCTTCTCTGAGGCAATCCAGGACACTTTGAACTGTTTTAGGTCCCTTTCATGTATCATATCCCTCAATATCCTGCACAGTTACCACTGTTCACTGTGGCCTTACTATATGAATAACTGCAAAGCTTTCCAATTTCTGAAGAAACCAGACATTGCAACTGGAAGAAGCCAAGCTAAGCACATGTATAGACATGTCCACCATTCTGATCATCAAATTTAAAGTTTTTTGATGTACAAATCATTGTATTTAATGCTGCGTATGGGCCTAAATACTTGAAAGGCACCAGATCCCCTCTGATATTGAAAGCTAAGCAGGGTCAATCCTGGTTAGTACTTCAGTGGAGATGACTAATGAATACCTGGGACTGTAGGCTACATTTCAGAGGAAGGGACTTGCAAAACCTCCTCTGAGCATTCTTTATTAAGAAAACCTTATAAAATTCATGGGGTCACCATAAGTCAACAGGTGAGTTGAAGTCACACGCGCATGATGTTGGAAGCTAAGCAAGGCCAGATCTGATTAAAACTTGGAAGAGGAACTACTAAGGAATGCCAGATGCAGTAGGCTAAATTACAGAAGAAGGCAATGGTGAACCACCACCGAGTATTGCCTAAGAAAACTCTATAGGGTGACCGTAAGTCAACAGCCAACTTGAAGGTGCATGCATGCGCACGCATACACACACACACAGAGAAGGGAGCATGATGGACACACTGCTTCCTTCTGTCCAGGCTGCACTGGGTCAGGAAACACCTCCATCATGCTTCCTGCCTTTCCACAGGACATATAAGTGCAGGACAGTGGTGCGATCATGGGTCATTGATGAGGAAAACCCATCAATGATTTAACCTGCAATCATTCTGCCTGGGGACAGGAGAAGGATGGGACTGCAACGACATCATGCAGAAGCATCATCATGGTCTCGTCTCTCTCCTGTCCCCATGGCGGAATGGGAGGGTTCTGTGGAAAGGGCCTAAATTTCGGAGGAAAGCATTGGTGAACCACCTCTATTACTTGCTTAAGAAAACCCTATGGGACCATCTTAAGTCAACAGGTGACTTGAAGGTACATACACACATGTTCACCAGCACATGCTAGTCTTGAGAAGAGTTTTACCACCACCATACAGCACCAAAGTTAGTGATCAGGGATTTTTCTAACATTATTTTTCTCTTTGTATCTTGTGAACTTGTAGCAAAATTGCTTTTGCTACGTACGATTTTTGTCTGTTTCCATCCCATGTCACTTTGCATATATTTAATTCATTTCCCACTTAACTTGCATATATTTTTAATGACTCTCAAAACACATTTCACACAGCAATCTTATGGTTAAATCAGAGTGCCCCATAGAAAGTTTTGACCAGAGCTTAAGGCAGTTACCTTTTGGACTAGACAATCCAGAATTCCTTGAATCTCATCTCAGCCAACATGGCCAGTAGTAGTACAAAAAAAAAAGCAACTTGTCCAATGCTAGTAGAACATTACTTGAGTTAGATCTGCTGTTGCTTCCATGTGAGGCAGAACAGAAAGAAAAAAGGAAAAGAGAGGTTAAGAAAATGGAAGAAAAAAACCCACAAAACCAACATGAATAATGAAACTAAGCATTTTTTCAACAAATGAATAATAAAATGGAATTTTGAATAAACCAAGCCCCACAAGAATGACACAAAGAAGCAACAAACTTCTCACACCTAGTCACTAGAGTCTTTGAAACTGCACTGTGTGTACAGATGTGTACATGCATTTAAGCATGCATGCACACATAACTGCATGTGTATATATGTTCATGAACACACATGCAATTGTGCATGTGGACTTAAATGTTTTTAGAAATTGATATTGTCATCTATATTGTCTCATTCAGAGTAGCATATTGTGCAGACGCTAACTAGGAAGGATGACTACATTCACAAAACAGGGCCCTGACGTTTAGTTCTATGTTACCCTCCTTATCCTTGTAAAAGAAAACAAAGAATTACTAGGGAAATATAAGGGATAATACAGAAAATAATCTATTACATTCCATTTTTGTCAATACTCTGCATAAAAAATGTGTATTTTTATTTGCTGATCAAGATTCAGTGGCAACATTCTTTTTTAAAAAAACACACATCAACATGTTATGAAACAGTTGTCATGCAATCAAAAGAGGAAGGAAAGTAAAAATGGCATTAAATGGAAGATGGGACAATCATCCATCTCAAGCAAGCTGACAACCTTGATTTTGCCCATATCTCTCCCCTGCTTCTCTGCCAGATCCTTCTACACTCTTCCCAAGGGGAGGAACCCCTAACTGAGGCAAGGAATTGGAGGAAGCAGTAGGTGCCCCTACTGATGTGCTGAGTCCCCTTCCCTATTGGGG